>OY856409.1:958150855-958883355 GCA_963693085.1 Alisma plantago-aquatica
TTTTTACACTACAAATGTTCAATTTACGATACTACTTTATCTTATCAAATTAGTCCTAAATGAGATAAACAAGGGTTTGTTACTTATCCTTTTTTCTACAAGGTTCAATATCCATTTTTTTAATGCTATATGAAATTTTGTCCACCCCGAGGTACGCGGCATGGTTGTTGGTTAAATGCTGTCGTTCAATTGTAAAAGATTGGGACCCCACGAGTCACGACGTACCTCGTGTTTAAACAAATCGTGTTAAACAAAGTCAACAGGCCGTTTGTAGCACGCAGGAATATTCTTCGTGCCAACCCAAAGTCCCAAACTAATAGTGGACCAGATTTATTTTTCTCTGCCTTTGATCAAAAGGCGCACGCAACGAGCGGATTATACCGTCCAGTTCAACTACGCAACTACTATATAACACGACGCGAAGGTCGATCTCGCCAACCCGGGAACGGCAACAGATAGCTCGCGCCCAGCAAGAAAGGGAGGGACTGGAGCGGGAGCACGGGAATGGGCTCTAACTTGAGTAAGCACGACTATTCTCTTCTACTGTTCGGCCCCCAAAATCCCCCAAGCGCCAACGCTTACCGTACTGTTATCGCCGGCGCTTGATCACCATCCATATAGTCCGTACTTGGCTTGCCGCCTCGACGTGTTAGTCCATGTTGCGTCGTCCTCTTCCTAGTCTCTTTTTCCGGCGAGGATCTGCAGGCGATGTACCTGTTCGTCGACGTCTTTAAGCTCGATCCTTCAAATATCCCGCCCTTCGCTTTTGGGGGCTCGTAAAGCTCTTACCTTTTCCGGGTCTCTCAAGTCGCCCTACGATGATGAAGAGTTAGGTGGTGTGCTAACGGAAGCCACATTAGATAGCTGCTCAATCTAGCTTTGCATAGTTGCTGCTGCATTGCTCAGCAACATCACACAGGGATGCTCGTCTCGGTGCTCCTTATGCTGTTCAAGATGTATTTTTTTGTCTTTCATGCTCAGCCTTGAAGCAAAGATTATACATAGGGGATAGTAACGTCTCTCTTTTGCCGGCCGTTTATTTTAATCCTGCCCCCCTCTCGGAGAAAACCACTGTACCCATCATTAATTTCTCTCTGGGTGAGCAAGCAAGTGGTGTGGTTCCCACTACCCAGATCCTTGGAAGTCCCGAAATTCGTAAGCTTGGACTTTGCTTCTTAAATGTTCCAGGTTGAGCTACGGGATATAATAATAATCTCATACCCTTACGAGTTTCGACCATAAAAGTTCCAACTCTGACATTTCACCTCCACCACATCTAAGTATGGGCAAAATTGTTTCCTTTTTCTTCCCTCTCCCCTTTTTTTAATGAGAGCTTCGCCAGGATCTGGGCACTGTTTTTACTAGAGATTCTTGCTCACTTGGAGGCTCAACCCTCTTCCTCAGGTTTCTTTGTGGTCCTCCTGTTGCTTCCTTTCCTCCAAAGATCATACGGGAGGCCACTACATGGCAAGCAGCCGGACAGGGTACAGCTGCAGACGTTCCGCCCTTATAACATTGCCCACAGGGGATCCAACGGGGAGATCCCTGAAGAGACCGCTGCAGCTTACCTGGTAACATTTCTGGAACTAGCATTATGTAATCTTGTAAATGTGTGTGTTTTCAATTTTTTTTTCTTGTTTACTGCATTTTCAAACATACGACTTCTGTAACAACCCCGTCTGCTTGCTTTCTAGAGAGCCATCGAGGAAGGTGCAGACTTCATAGAGACCGACATCCTCGCAACCAAAGACGGCCACCTCATATGCTTCCACGATGTCATCCTCGATGAGACCACGGACGTCGCCAATCACAAAGAGTTTGCTGGGCGGAACAGGACGTATGATGTCCAAGGGTTCCAAGTGCCAGGATATTTCACAGGTAATTTTTATATCCAGCAACTTGCCATTTCTCTTATTTGTGAAGACAATCACGTATATTTTTTCAAACAAATAATTCCCAGTCAGTTCCTTTAACAACCACACTGGATGAACCTTCCTAGTGAGGGATCTTGGGAAATGCTAATCACATAAGCTGTGAGTTGATATCATAAGGAACACCTCACTTAAGACCTCACTTAAGTCATGTCATTTATTGCTATATATAATAAATTAGACATTGTCTATGTCAGAGCAAAGGCTTACATGCCCTCCGATAGCTTATGTAAAGTTCACAAAGCTAGCGGTTTGGTCAGAGTGGTTTAATGCCATGTTTTGCCTGATGAGGGAAACCATTGACTGGACCATGCTTTGTTAAGATGTCTGATAGCACAGGTGTGCAACGAACCATGGAATTCAGAGTGGTTTAATGCCATGTTTTGCCTGATGAGAGAAACCAGGGACTGGACCATGCTCGTTAAGATGTCTGATAGCACAGGTGTGCAACGAACCATGGAATTCAGGGAACACCTGTGAGTTGATTAAATAAAAAATGGCTGAATTTATGGTTTATTTTGACATTTGGGAATTGAGAGCATTAGCTTTCATATGCACTCCAGGAAAAGCCAATTATTATGCACATTTAAAAAAAAATCAGTTAAGTTTTTCTTTCTTTCTTGGTTTATACTCGTTACTAGCAATTGTAACATTGATATGATGGTTTGCGGAATGCAGTTGATTTTACACTGGAAGAACTCAAATCACTAAGAGTAAAGCAAAGATACAGCTTCAGGGATCAACAGTACAATGGTTAGTCCTCTCATCGAAGGAAATTAACTGTATTTCTGCCACTTACACTACTCTGTTTCTGCAGACTTCTTTAATGCTTTTAGAATCTTGATCATACAGGAAAAAAGTACTATTTAATGCAGTTCAAATAAATATTTTAACTTTGATCTGTGCTGATCCCGATCTTACCATGCTTGCTCCCAGACACTAGAGTTTTGTATCTGCTTGTAATGACTTAATGGTACCAAACTTCATATGTAACCATAGCTCTTTCTCGTCGACGACATTAGCTCACTCAAAATGATATAACTCTTCTCAATGTTGTAAGAATCATTCATTTGTTAAAATTAATTTTTGGTTGATAATATTATGGTAAAACTTTTTTTAATCAATTTCTACTATCATCAAAGATGTGCTGTACATAAATTTGTTTGTATATACAAAATCTATCTGTTTCCGAGGATGTGTAGTTGTCAGCATCAAAGACAAAGGTCATTGCACAATACATTTTACTTTCCATATTGTTGGCACAATTAGAATTTATTGCGAAGGCATTTTAATATTTCCTTCAGATAACAAGTGGATACTTTGATTCACTTGAAGCATAGTTCTAATTCATATCACCGGGTTCTTTTGATGAGGTATAACTCTTCACAAAGTCACACCACGGCGCCCCCCTGTTTGTATGAGTCAAGAACATTGGTAACGATTTATAACACTTTTAGGAGATAAAAGAGGCTTAAGGGGATCAGAAGAGGGCATCATCTTCTATTGCATGGTGTTGCTAGAGGTAAGGCGAAGATACTATGCAACTTTATGGTACGGATTTGGAGACCCTAACGGAGATGTGATAGAACCCGTTTTAAGATTTAATAGCATTATTTTTGTTTACTTATTGATGTGTGCATGCTTAGTTTGTGGGGCATGGGTATGCAAATTGTTGTAAATGGTACTGCTTTTATACTGCAATCAAGAAGGTCATGCTAAATTCTAGGAGGCTTGGGTTATGTAGAAACCTAATTATAATGTGTGAGACTAAAGTAAGGAGTGACATAGAAAGTAAATACTAAAGATAGAGGAATAGAACACTTCAATACACACTCCTTGAGTTTTGATATCAAGGTTGAGAGATAATGTTTCAATGGACTCTTTGGTTTTATATGGTGGAGAAGTGGAGCTGAAGAGGAGGTGGGATAGAATTGTCGATATTGCTTGTTTCAAGGAGTTTTGGGAGTAACTGTGAGCTCTACATTTTTTGATGCTGCTAACTTGGGGAGTTTGGGCCGATGGCTTTTAATGTGGCTTCACTGGTTTTGACCTTGTGAAACGTTGTGGGATTCTTGTATCTGGGTACATTTTTTGATGTTGCTAACTTGGGGAGTTTGGGCCGATGGCTTTTAATGTAGATTCACTGGTTTTGACCTTGTGAAACGTTGTGGGATTCTTGTATCTGGGTGTTTTCATCTAGCCCAGAGCTACTACAAGAAGGTTGTATGGTCATCCTTCAACATTCCTTTTCATTCTTGGGGAGTTTGCACAACATTTTTATTGACAGGGGAAATGGACGACTTATAAGGAGACTGAGGGAGTCCCTTGTTCTAGTTTGGTGAGTGGTCTTAAAAGATAGTCAATCATTAATTTTGAGAGGCGATTGAGGTTGCATGACAGATGTCCTAAGATGACTCGGAAAAAGGCAGCGGGGACTAGGTGAAGGAGGATTTTTTGCACGTTGGCAGCTGGAAAAAATGGTTTGATGCTTGAAAAAGTCTGCTAGTATGGAATGATTTCGTTCCTCTTGCTGAGTAAGTGATGCACGGAATTTTATGGTGTTTTAGAGGTGAACAGGTGGTCAAGGATGCGAATGAATAACTTAGCTACATAAATACCACACCGTTGTAGACAAGGGGAAGCCGATAGTGTGGGTCTAATTTAAAGCTTGATGTCTATTGAAAGATTAATATGAGGTGGGGGGGAAAAGATTCTCTTTACAAAGAATAAAATCAGCTCCATTTATTATTGAGTCGGTTGAGCCTCCAACAGTTTTCTTTGGGAGGGTGGTCTTGGGAACTCAAAATCGTCATCTCCAAGTTTGAGTTGAAAGCTATTGGGACTGTTAAAATATAAAAGATTGATTGAATAGAATAGATTGTTGATACAATGACTGACGGCCTCTCCTTTATATAGAGAGGAGAGACGCCCTATTACTTAGGACCCAAGTAATCTAAACTAGACGGGCCGGAAGATAAAGGCCCACTTAACTAATTAGCCTATTTAACTAATAGACTAATATAGACACTTTAACACTCCCCCTCAAGCTGGAGCATGGGTGAAACACATGTCCAAGCTTGGAGAGTTACAGGACTCGATAAAAAGAAATGATAAATAAAAGATGAAGATAAATATCACTCCCATACAAAATATGTTACTCCCCCTGAAATAATATTCCCCTTGAATCATATGGTGATGATGACTCTACAGGCTGAAGATACTCGAGCTTTGAAGGTCTTCCTTGAAGTGCATCTGGAATGAGGACATCTGAAGAATGGACCTGATACTACAGCAATTCGCCACTGGAATACGTGCTTAACGCGGCACGAACGCGGACGGACGATCTGCTGCTTGATACGATGCAGGAACCATAAAACTCTGACGCATGAACCTTGGGGGCTTGACGGGAAAGGAGATCATCCATCAAGGAACGTCCCAAGAGGATCAGCTACAGGCGATGTCGATACAGCAGATGCGGCTCGGAGAAGACGTGATGAAGCAGCTCGGTGAAGATAAAACTCTGAGCTTCTGAAGAAGCACCCATCTGTCTCATGTGAATGCTAGGACGGAACCCGCTCTGATACCATGTTAAAATATAAAAGATTGATTGAATAGAATAGATTGTTGATACAATGACTGACGGCCTCTCCTTTATATAGAGAGGAGAGACGCCCTATTACTTAGGACCCAAGTAATCTAAACTAGACGGGCCGGAAGATAAAGGCCCACTTAACTAATTAGCCTATTTAACTAATAGACTAATATAGACACTTTAACAGGGACATTGTGAGGGAGATTACTCTTTTTTGTAATGAGATATAACTGAACTATTTTCTTGGGAGGATGGGGATCTTTTAGGGTCCCTCCGGTTTTTGCTCAAAACATTCTCTCTTTTCCCAACAAACTCGATTTGCTGCTTTGACTTCTTTTATGAAATATATCAAGATTTTATCTCTTGAGATTTGAAATGGAAAAATTTATAATATGGCATATGGATCATCGCTTGGTGCATATTCACTCTAATAAAATTAATGTCACTATCTCTAGATCTTGTTGAAACTTAATATCAATGGTGGGAGTTAAAAAACCTATGATATCTATTAAAAAGGTGGAAATTGAAAAAATTACAAAGCTACTTGAGGGAAAATTTTAGTTTTATGCTAATGCCACTACTTCACTCCTACAAGTAGATGCTGAAAAAATATCTCCCCATAAAGAGAAAGCAACTTCATGGCACTAAAAGAGAATATATGAAAAGCGAGGATCCATAATATCTACATATTGCAGTGAAGTCTGAAAATGTGATTACAAGGGATGAAAGCAAAGGACAAAATAACTAAGAATAATACATACCAAAATACTAATTACTGTTAGCATTCCCTCTTAAGCCGAAGAATAAATATCATCATGCAAAACTTGCCACATAGGTCTTTTATCTTCTTCTCTATAAGGTGCTTGGCAAATATATATCTATTGGTTGGTCTTGAGTCCTCAACCACGATGTAGCAATTATCTTGGAGATAATTGCATCTCACACAAAAAGATGATCATCATCAATATGATGGATCTTGAAAAATTATTTTTGTGCCAATATAAGCAGGGAATTGGTCATCACTGTGCATTGGTATAAACCTAGACTAATGCCCGAGCTTAGCAAGTACTCTTTTACCCACAAGAGTTCATGAATTTTACACGCCTTGGTCCTTTACTCAACTTCTACTCGTGATTGCACCCCAACATATTGTTTTTTCTCCTCCAGATGATTAATTGCTACCAAAAATGTATAACAATCTGATGTGGATCTCCTATTTAAATGATGACATATATAACTAGGATTTGAGTAACCAACAAAACCAATATTATTTCTTGTTTTCCTCTAGCACCTTTTTTGGTAGAATTCTTGAGCTAAAATGCCTAACAAATATATTTGAGTCACTCCTCTGGGTTTACTCATAATTAAAACACATCTTCCATTACAAAGAAAATATTTGATCTTGTAATAATGACATAAAAAAATAACCAAACTAAGCATACCTCTAATTAACCTTGAAATCCGATAAAATGCCTAACAGATAAGTTTGAGTCATTCCTCTGGATTTACTCAGAAATTAACACACAACTTTGATAATAAAGCAATAATCAAACTAAGAATACCTCTATTCAACCTCGAGTTCCTCCAAATATTATCCCATAAGTTGTGAGATTGATCTTTAGAGCTTGCAGGTTTGCAACTTGTCATGCTAATATGTAGTCTTAGTGAGACATATCCCCTTTTTTGTTCTGGCTACCTCAATTCCTACAAACTAGAACTCAACCTGCCCAATTCTCCAATAATGATTTATGTTAGTAAATATTGCTTAGTTTTTATAAAAGTGTGCCGTCTTTTTATATTTTGGAAAAGAGAAAACTCACTCCTACAAATAGGAGGAGGCTGTACAGGGAAGCAAACAGAAAACCGTAATGGGCCTCTTTATACAAAGGCCCATGTTACAAGATAAGTAACAATAAGAAAACAATAAATAAAAGTACAACAATATATCTCAATACCCCCCCTCAAGTTGGATCATAGATGTCAATCATGTCAAACTTGCAGCACAGTTCCGCAACTCTCTTGCTAGAGAGAGGCTTAGTAAATATATCTGCAGTTTGCTCATGTGATGACAGAAAAGGAGTAGCAATCTTCTTATTCAATACTGCATCTCGGAGAAAATGGCAGTTGACTTCAATATGCTTGGCCCTCTCATGGAAAGCAGGGTTACTAGCAATGAAGGTAGCAACATGATTATCACAATACATGGGGATAGCATAAGTGATAGGGAATCCAAAGTCTGCAAGAATAGATTTAATCCATAACAGTTCACAAGTAGTATGTACCATTGCACGATACTCAGACTTTGCACTATATCTTGCAACAACATTTTGTTTCTTGCTTCTCTAAGTTACTCATTACCTCCTACAAAGGTACAGTAACCAGAAGTGGATCTCTTATCAAACTTACACCCTGCATAATCAACATTAGAATATCCAATGACATCAAGGTGTCTATTTCTTTAATATAATAGTCCCTATCCAGGTGCATTCTTCAAATATTTCAGGACATGACATGCAACCTCCTAGTGACATTGCCTAGGGCAATCCATAAACTGACTAAGGACTCCACAACAAAGCATATATCTGGCCTAGTAATAGTGAGATACATAGGTTTGCCAACCGACCGCTTGTAGCAATACTTATCTTCTAAGGGTGGAGTGGACTTGGCCCATAAATCATGTACTTGGTCCATAGGTGAAATTCCAGGTCGACACCCCAACATTCCAGTTTCAGTCAGTAAGTTAAAGTATACTTCCTCTGTGATAGAGATACCCTATTTTTGTTGTGTGATACCTCAAGAAAATACCGAAGACGTCCAAGGTCTTTGGTTACGAAGTGTTTCATAAGATAGTTCTTTGTATCAACAATCCCTATGTCATCGCTACCAGACAAAATGATATCATTCACATAAACAATGAGAATAATAGGCCATCCATACAAGAAAGCGTCATGCCTTCCTTATATGCAACAAGAAACACCATGCATGCAACGATCTTTTTCACAAAATTTGAATGATCATAGTATTGACTAAGAATTCCAAATCATCGGAGACATATTAGTCTATCAAACTAGCACTAGCGCTCTACTTAAGACCGTAAACGGCTTTTTCCAATCAATAAACTGTGTTTGACACTTCCTTGAGCAACCGAAATTGGTGCTTGCTTAGTCTTGTGCAAGTCTCCATGCAAAAAGGCAGTTTTAAAATTCAATTGATATAAGGGCCAACTGAATTGACAAAGCAAAATTTAGACACTTAACATACTTAAGAAAACGAGAGAAGTCTAATCTAGTCCGTGAGTGTAGCTTTTGGTGACCAATCTAGACTTTAGCTGCTCAAGTGCCCAATCAATCATGTGCCAAGCAATCATGTGCTTTAACTATGAAATCCCAACAACATGTCGCGAAGGAAGTGAAACAAGCAAAGAAGTCTATTTAGAACACAAGGCACACATTATCTTCTACTACCTTGCTCCAATCTGGTATGAGATAACACCTCTTCAACTGTTTGAGGCATATAAAAATTTGACAAAACATAACAAAGTTGTTGTACTGGTAATGAGAAGTACAAACAAAATGAATGACAAGGTGCTTGGTAGCATTGTGAGTCTATATTTATAAAGAAATAGGTAAAATCCAAAGAGTAGGTACAGCAGGAGAAACATTACCAAAAGGCTCAACCGAACCATTCTTCTTGTGCTAACAAAATTTCACAATCTGTGGAGGCAATGACTTGGTAGGAAAGATAGGTGGTGAATAAAAAAGGATAAGAATTGGAATGATTAGAATAGAAGGTCCATCGAACTTAGTGAAAAAAATGGGGAGGTCTTGAAAAGGTAGAATTCGTACCACATATCTCTTTTTAGCAATTTAAAAAGCCATTGGGATGAGAGCAGCCAAAAAATACAAAGGATAGCATGGAGGGAAAAGCTTACCAGCACTAGTGATGTAGGCCAACTAGGGCTTGATTAGAATGAATTAGTTTTTTTTTGGTTATTTTTCTTGTTCTAGTTAATTGTAGAGACTAAATAGATTTATTCGTTAATTTTAGAGAATAAAATTTGTAAGTTATAAATTTGTTAGTTTAATTGAAATTTATTATTTTTCTTGATTGATAATTAGGTTTCTAGTAACAAATGTCACAACAACTAGGGTCTCGTTTTTTTTTCAAATAGCAGTCTCGAGGTATGTGTCTCGTAGACGATTATTATTCAAATTTTAGCTTTTAGAGAATCATCTCCGTCGTGAACTAGGGTGTAGGCCATGAACTAAGCACAATCACCAATTACTTGATGATGCTCATAATACCAAAGGCTATAGGCATATAACCGACACATCTTTCCAAAGGCTATAGGCAGAAGAAGCCACTGTACTCCCTTTCGAAAACCCTACAAAAATGACATCATTCCAAAGGCTATAGGCATAAGAAGCCTTATGCAAGATCCCACGATGACCATACCTAAGAATAAATGCTAGTTCAGTTAGCAACCAAACAAAGATGCCAAATATCTGAATGAACTAATTTAAGCAAACTCTACTCTTTTTATTGATCCACTCAGGGGCATAGAGTGATGTTCTGAAGATTACACGTATAATATTTAAGCAAATTAACATATAAATTAGGGAAAAGGAACACAAAACTTGTAAGTAGTTGTGGTACCAACTATAGATGACATCATTACAATAAGGTACTAGAAAATCTGCAAATTGTGTAGACCATGTCAAACTTCACATCCCCATACATCCTCCTTGTCATTTTGAGGCCTTGCAATGTAGTAAGGGAAGTAAATCATACTACACATAGTATGAATATACTATCTTTGTTGTAGCAGCCAAAGTACACGAGGATATGGGATGTGTGGCCCCTTGGCAGAGTCAGAAAGGTACATATCAAGGCTATTGCAAGTCCACCACTACGACACTGTTTTGGCTATGTTAGGAGGTCCACACGACATGAATGAATCCTTAAGCAATACATGTGTCTGCTTCACCTCTCCCTAGAAGGGAACAACCATCCCTGGCTTGAGGAACAAGCAACAAGGCCCACCTTCCCAATTGTACTTGATGATTGTAGCAAGTAGAACATGGATCTTTGCCTCAAATACATTTTTTTGGCATTTTCTTCCTTTGATGCGCTTTATCCAAGAGAACCAGAGTTATGTACAACATATGAGCATTTTGGATACCACATTGGCTACCGTGAAATCAATGTTGACCATGATCCAAATTTTTAAATATCAGATTTCACCCAAAATAGAGTGACACATACCATGATCTAAACAGAAGGTTACACCACCGATATCAACAATGTCAGATATTGCATCATGATTTTAGATGCGAATGATCTTGAGTTTTGGTCTACATTGTAGGAAATCCACAACGTATTTTACAACTACCAGGATAAATGTAACATGTTGCATCACATGCTGTATGCAGACATTAGTGCACCCATGGCCATTTGTAGTTAACCGTATGAGTGCATTCTAGGTCATCGTCACCACCCCACAATGCGGACCATACTTTGTTGCGTCTAATCTCTTTTGACGCACCAACAATGCCATAGTCACCCTAGAGCGTCATATAGAGACCCAATGAGGAGTCAATCATCAATGATGATGCATATGTTTATGATGCAGGTTCGTAGGCATTTCCCCCATCTTGTGCGTCTGTGCATGACACATACTGTGGCACACTACTGCCTTGGTCATAATCTTGACAATGCATCAATTGGTAAAGTACCAGTTATTGTGTATCAAACCCACAATCTATTGAGTCAACACGGACTCGGGTCCCATGTGCTTGTTGTAGGCTCTTCTGTCAAAGACGAGGGGCGTTGATGTAGGACACGAGCTCTCACAAGTGATATTTAGAAATTTTTAGGTTGTTTTGTGTGCTTTCATTCAATTGTAGGGACTACTTAATAAACTTAGGGACTTATTAGTTTATTCCAAGGGCTGATCTGTAAGTTCCAAGTATTGTTAGTTTCACTGAGATTTATTATTTAATTTGGTAATTAATCAGGTGACTCCTCGCAAATACCGTGATAACTAGGGTTTTCGTATCTTATTATAAATTCTAGCCTCGTCATATGTTTTGCTAGACGATTATTATTGACTTTTGACCTTTGGGGAATTGCCTTTCCATCAACCAGGACGTAGACCATGAACTAAGCATAATCACCCAATAACTTTAGGTGGCTAAGAGAAACCGAGTCACATGGATCAAGTAGTTTATAATGGATCTACAATACAAAGAATATGTCCAATTATATAATTGGAAAGAACCGAATCACACCAAAAGGATTTTGGAACCATCACATGAGAATGTAATATGAGCAACATCTTATAACTGGGTGTTCTATGCTCAAACAACAAAATTTATCCGAGGGCTATAGGCATAAGAAGCCTCATGCAAGATCCCATGCAGGGTTGTCAGACTCGAACCGGTCAGCGAACCGGTGAGGGCTCTGGTTCACGGTTCACTGGTTCAACCAGTGGTCTGACTGGTTCAACCGGTGACGTCAGCATGACGTAACTAATAGTTTAAAAATATATAAATACCTTTGATACTCATGGAAAAAATCCCTAAAAAGTTATGAAACATGAATAATAGCACAACTGCTCACAATAACTTGATAAATAGACCAAATAACAAATATTATTCTATTTGTGGACATTTATATACCAACATTTATATTGTATTCAATATTGATTAATAAAAACTAGCATCAAAAGTACTAAAACTAGTAAAGTGAGAGAACCGGCCGGTTCACCGGTTCAACCGGCCGGTTCACCGGTTTGATGCCGGTCAGATGTCATTTCCGGCTTTTTGAGAGAACCAAACCGGTAGGGTGTCCGGTTCCCGGTTCAACCGGCCGGTCCGGTTCGGTTCTGATAACCATGATCCCATGACAACCTTATCTAATAATGAATGCTACTATGTTAGTATGGTTAGCAACCTAACTAAGATGGCAACTACTAGAATGAACTAGCTGAAACGAAATACACTCCTTTTATTGCCCCACTCACGGAGCATAGAGTGATGACATTCTCAAGATGCCATGTTTCATTTTTTTTTTGATTTGTGAGGGAACCGCTCCCAGGCAAGGCCGCTAATGGACACACCCTAGACGGGTAAACCCTCGGGTCTCTGGTGGCCTGCACACCGAGGACAAAGCAGCTGGCAGCTGCATAGTTGGCTGGTTTACTACATGTCTCATGCTTGAGCAGATTAACATGTAAACTAAAGAAAAGGAACATAAAACTTCGGTGTAGTTGTAGGTCCCAGTTGTAGATGCCATCATTAAAACATGGCGGTGGAAGAGGGGAGATCATTAATCGAAGTGGATGTCTCAGTCAGCGAATGGTGTAGACCATGCCCAGCTTCATATCCCCCATCTATCCTCTTGAGACCTTGCAAAGAATGAGGGAAGAAAGGCATACTACAAATTTTGGATTTGTCATGTTCGCTCCAGGAACCAAGATTCGGAGCAAACTTGGGTACCAACAACACAGAGTTCAGTGACCTGTGGGTTATTGAGCTGTCTCAGCTGTAACAGCATCAGCAAGCATCAAATAGAGGATGTGCTGGAAACCCCACAAGATTAGAGAAAAACAGTTGATTACCAATCTTTTGAGAAAGAGCTCCTGGATCTAAAATCCTTGAAGAGAAAGCTGAAGAATCAATTGCAGTAGCAGCACAAATACAACCTTTTGATGGATGCTGAGAAAAACTTGCATTGGAGTTGGTATAACTTAAGGCATGTGGCTTGATTGATCTACCAATAAACAGAGCTATTACTAGTCAAATCAGTCAGAAGAGTCGAGGAGCAACAAATGAACTGACATCATCATAAACATTTCAATAAATGGAATCCATTGTCTATTGCTATATGGAAGTCCCCCCTTATATATGTACCACTTTATTGTTCTGTGTATTGATGTAAACATGCATAATACTGTTATACTTGTATATGTACACCCATTTTGTTATATACACATATATATATGTTTAAAACTAAAGTAAAATATATCAATATAAATTTAAGCAATGCATAAAACAAGCCCTAAACCACATAAGCATAATCCAGTTACATACTATTAATGATTATGTAGGTGATTTAATCTAGAATATACAAGAAGGGCCTCTAGTATAAGTGCTATAGTCTTTCATATATCAACTTTGGGCATGATTAAGTAATTAGGATACATTCATTTGAATACTAATTAGGGTTGAAAATACCTTAACATAGAAATCAGATTTAAGCAACTAGCAACCAAAACAGTAAAATGACTACCGAGGGTATTAATCCTAACGATAAGGAAAATGTACAACAAACACAGATCAAGTAACTTAATTTGAGCACTAGGACACTTGTAAATAATATTAATACCAATATGAAATATTAGGAATCTACAAAAATACCCATGAACATATATGTCAAGGCGCAACCCCTTGGAGTGCCTTGGCGTTTGGGCACTTGCCGTAACAAGTATGGTCCTATCTCGATGGAGGAGATTGAGTGCATGGTTAGTTGGTTACTGGCATTCATAAGGGTGGACGATGAGAAAAATGACTTATTTGAACATGTATCTAAATAGTTAGACCATATGGGCGATCACCACGTAGACTAAGATTACTTACTGGTTGCTTGACTCCACCATTGTATTGATTATTTGATTCCAACTGCTCCTTAGTTTGTCTCCTACTACTGTAACGTTTCTAGTCCTAGACTGTGAAGGGAGAGCATCCAGACTAATTCATAATTAAGAACTGTTTGTGTTTGGGTGTTTTCTCTGGCAGCTCTTATGCGACAAACTTCCTTAATAATAACATTTAAGTACCCCATATTATTGCTAATTGCTAATATGCAACTTGATGCTACTCAGAAGCCAAAAAGGACTTTGGAGTCATGCTTAGACCACTACTTTCACATCAATGGTTGGGTGTTGTCTGACTGATTTGTAACACGACGAAGTTCAGTAACATGAGAGATGTAACCTTGAGAATCAATGTAGACTCGAAAATGTAATGACTTCATAGGGCAGTTCACACCATTTGAACTGAATGACATCTCCTGAACCAATGATGAAAATCTGTTGCAGAAACAAGAGTAGACATAGGCCAGCTGAAGACCAATTTAAAGCAAAACAAGACCAGGATGGTGCAGATAGTAAGATAGGCAGAAGGGTCATAGATCTTCATATAGGCAACTGAGGGAGAACCTCCCTCTAAAGATGACACCTTTCCTGGGTGAGAATGGATTGAAGGTGAGCTAGTCCCCACCAGCAAATCATCAAAGCAATGTCAGCCATGGAGTCTGGTGGCTACTTGGTGGAAACAACCATAATTGATATTCGTGGCGACAAAAGAGGCAATTATTAGAGACTGTTTATTAATGTTATTGTCTTTGTAATATGGGCCCAAGTATGTCTTGGCCCATTAGGGTTAAGTTGTGTCTGTACGCTTCCCTGTTCTCCTATTTATAGGATCAGGGTTGCCTCTTATCAATACAACAATAAGCCGTCTTTTATTCTTTAAGATGGTATCAAAAAATAGATCCTAAAAACCTTAATCGAGAGAAAGAAAAACAAAGTTGTCTCCGCCCGTGGGCGGCTGCCATCTCTTCTGGCTTGGCCGCCTGCCGGGCAACTTCCTGACTATTAATGGTCTTGATCCCTGCCCCTTGGTTTCTACCCCTACGCTTCTATTGGATTTTCTGCCTCCGAAAGGTGGTTACCCGCTCCCTTGGTATTGCCGTCATCCCTTACCCCCACCAATCATCTGCAAACTGTGCCAAGCCTGCTCTGATCCACTCCCCTGGCATCAAGCCTAGCCCAATCATCCGCATACTACTATTGTCCTATCTCCCATCGCCACCCTTCCTCCGTTCCACCGTGGTCTCTATAGACCCTGTCCTCCGCCCGTGACCTCTTCTCGCCACAGGCACCCTGCTCCCCTGGCCTTTGTTGCTGTCTACTGCCTTGCTATCGACTGCCTCTACCTTCTAATATTTTCTGCCTCTTTGTTTTTTCCCAACTTTTCGTCTGCCCACGTGGTTTTTCTACTGTAATCCCTTCCTGCAAGCCTACCAGTGCCTACCCCAACAACCCTCGTTGCCCCTCGCCCGCCGTGCTCCCTTCTAATATTTTTTTCCTTCATCTGCTGTCCCTACCGCTTGGTCTGCTTTTCTAGCTCTCAAAATCACCGCTACCATGAGCGGGTTCACAATCACACATGTAGATGCTCATTGACCGACTTTGGGAACATATTTTGTTATTTTCAAGCAGCAGCTCCAACAATGCAAAGTCTATATGTACTTCAAATATTTTTCTTGAGGTGGTGCTGTCCGTCATGCAATATTGCAATCTGAGATCGTCAACCTCACGACATGGTCCATAGGTTGCTGCATTCGCTGTGAACTTGATTGACTGGAGATAAGAAGATCATAATGTCCTGTTGTTAATCAGTTTCCCCCAACGCCTAGCTGATTAGCGATTTACAATTTTGATTTGCGATGGTAGCGGACTGGGATTTGCAATTGCCATATTTTGAGAGGCAATATTTGGTGTGGTCAAGCGAGATTTTAACTTCAGAATCAATTTATTACCATTGCTATTTTTTTAAGATCGTTGGTGAAGCCACTGCCTCTGCTACACCCTTCTATGCACATTGGTCTTGTTATGAATGATTCTGCAAATTCCACCTGCTTGATGGCTATTTCTACTACTTTATAAACTCTTGCTTGGTCCTACTGCTGCAATAACTATATAACCACATTAGGAATGAGGGGTGTTTGCAACGGCTGGTTCAATTTGACACATGTAATTCCTATGCCTATTTTTTCTAATCTCGTGTGTAAATGTTAGGTGAAGAGGAGGAAGTTTGGTACATTAAATTTTTTGGAGAAAAGACATTCCATACGCCATCTTTTTCTCAGTTGGCTTGGTTCTTTCTTTACGCAAGTGGACTTCAAGTACAATTTATTGTTTCAGCAATTTCGAGGAGATTATTATATGGTACAAGACTCCGGCACAGGATGTGATAACTTAGTTTTTAACTCAATGGCATATATGAAATACTAGTGATTTTTTTTCTCTGAAAATTTCCCATATACTCAATGGGAGGCTAGCCCATTAAAACCCCCGACAATTCTACGACTTATTTTTCTGGGGTGTTTCTTTATCATTGTCCACCCCAACCACTTTTGATTTTTTCGTGGTTAGTGTGAGGGGGAGAAATAGAGGAGAGATGAGATGAAAGAGAGAAAGATTATATTCTGCTGCTCGATATTTTTGGATTTTTATGCACTTATTGAAGAATTTGTGGACTTCTACTATTGACGCTTACTGTTATATGCTTCTTGGAGAATTTACTATCTAGAGCTTTATGTCTACTGCTTGTTTAAAGCTAATAGTCTTCTCGGCTACGTCAACTATACTGTCTACTTTTTTGTCTGTGCTTTCTTTACATGTTGACTTACTTCTACTGTGAACTAGCACTCTCTGAACTTTTTTACTGTGAACCAACACTCTCTGGCTTGTCCATGCTTTACGCATGTTGACCTTTTTACTTGTCCGTGCTTTGTTTGCACATTGACTTTTTGCTTCTGTGTGCCAGCACTCTCTGGCTCGTTCGTGCTCTGTTTCGCACGTTGACTACTACTGCTGATGTGACCCAACACTCTCTGGGCTGTGACGTTAGCGACTGTGATAATGACCATGATGTTTTGATGCTGCTTACTTCTGCTCCAGATGATCAAGAAACTTCTTCGCCAAATGATTGAGAATTTCTACGACTTGGTTTCCTGCTTGCCTGCTGTGGAGTATCTACTTGACGGGGAGTGTCTGAGTGTTTAATTGTAATACTGAGGGGGAGAATTTTTTTGTATGGGCTTGGCTTATCAAATTTTTTTTTCAAAGCTGATTTGGGATTCTCCCAACTTCAGCTTGAGGGGGAGTATTAGAGACTGTTTATTTATGTTATTGTCTTAGTAATATGTGCCCAAGTATGTCTTGGCCCATTAGGGTTAAGTTGTGTCTGTACGCTTCCCTGTTCTCCTATTTATAGGATCAGGGTTGCCTCTTATCAATACAACAAGCAGCCGTCTTTTATTCTCTAAGAGCTATAAAAGGCATGGCGGCTGCAATGTTGTCGTCCCTTGAGGGCTTGACTGCAGAGAGAGTCATTGTTTATCACAGCAGCAAGGAGAGGAGTCGACAGGCAGGGAAACATGAATAAAAGAGAGGGTGGAATATGGGTTGGAGAGGGAGTGCAGGGATTATAGATGCTTTAAAACCATGAGAAACATGAAAGTTTTATTGGAAAAAGCGTGACACTATTTCTAGACTGTAGGGAAGTGTGACCACCCTAATACATGAGTCAAAAGAAAGGAATAAAATCTACACTAATAAAGTATGGCAGTTGTCAACACCAAGTCTGTAGTGGTGTCTATGTTTCATTCTCACCTATCTCATCTTTATTTTACACCAGCTTAAGCTGTTGAATAAGAATTTTGCAAATATGAAAATGAAGTTGATATCTCAATGCCGAGCCCTTTCTTTATGCAACACTACCTTTTTTTGCTCTATCTAGAATTTATAGATCATGTCTTCTTTTCCTACACGTCTTTTAAACATTTTCCTTGTATTTGAGTGTGAAGGAATGTTTCAAATTATCACTTTTGAGGAGTATATCAAGATAGCACTAAGCGCACCAAGAGTAGTAGGCATTTATCCTGAAATCAAGAACCCTGTGTTCATCAATCAACATGTAAGTATTCTAATTTCTGCTTTTCCAGTATTTTATCATCTTGTGATTTTGACACTTAGTTTTATGTTCATAGTCAATACTTCTGACCACAACAATCCACAGCCACACATTCTTCGGTTCTTATACAAACTCAAATGAGAAAAGGAGGAATGTTACATTACTAATATATATACGAATGGAAAATCTTTGGTGTAAGTTAGTAATAAACCTGTGTATGCTTATTTACAATTTCATGACAATTTGCAGCCCTGGTTTTCTGTGAAACTATTGATATATACATTCATTTGATTTTCTAGTTTTACCATTCACATCTCTTGTATTTGTTGGGTTCAAGTCCAAGTTGGAACACACAAATGACCGTTGTCCTATATAAATGACATTGGCCTCAATAATAGGCAAATCTTTGGGATTGCCAAAACATAGAGGTTTGCGATCTAGTTAAAGAAATATATTTCTTGTTTAGTTCGATTATATCCAACTGGTTGTAAAAGAGTTCTTAATCTATTTTGAGTGACATTGCGGTCTACTTCGTGGAGAATTATTTCACGAAAAAAACTCTAAATCTGGCCAAAACAGTGTCGGGTGGGTTGTCCTCATAATTCACACTCTTCATCATGGAACACAACATCGTCGAAGTTTGGCGAAGTTTCGCCGAAGTTTCGAAATTCGACCATAGGCGAAGTCGAATACCATATACTTCGACCTCGTCCAAACTTCGGGGCGAAGTTTCATGGATGTCGGCGAAGTTGACTTTTTTGTGTGTATTTTCGTCTCAACTTCTCCGAAGTTGTCGAAGTTTCCTCAAAGTTGGCGAAGTTGGGGCGAAGTTAAGACCACCCAGAACCATAATCCCAACTAGTGCCCTAATGGCCATATAAGGCATAAATGTCATTCCAACCCTCTTCATAACTTCTAATATCAACTCTTATGTTTTTTGTTGCCACTCATTCCTAGAGAGGGTGTTGTAACTACTATTTGATTGTATATTGTATATAATACATATGGTGAACTGTATCTATATATGTGTATTGCACAACTGACCATTTCAAGCAACACATTGTATTATTAACCTACATAGGGCTAGAGGGTCATAAATCGTGTTCTTTTTTTAAATTCACATATATAAGATAGAGGTAGAACATAATTAGAAGTTTTCCATCAAAGTTTTCTAAAAATTCACATCATTTCTTCAAAAAATGGCATCGAAGTTTGTCGAAGTTTGCGTCTAAACTTCCTCGAAGTTTCCACAAACTTCCACTTCCACACCTGGCGAAGTCGACACAAAGTCGAAGTCCTGCACCATGCTCTTCATACTTCCTTGACATAAAAAACCAGGTTTATTGCAGGAGCTGTCTGCATACATTTATGGGTATGTATTGACTTCAGGGCTTGTTTCTGCATTTCTTTTTATGTGTGACTTACCTTTTCTTTAGTTTTCCTATAACCCTCTGTTGTAAGGGACATGACTCTTGCTTCTACTATGTGTTTTAAGCGAAGTTCACCTATCTTTTAAATTGTGTCTGAGGTCTGAATCCACTAGTTGTTGACATCATGCTGCTTGAACTAATCCCACATAGATCTCCTGTGCCATGTGCACCTTGTGTCTCTTATGAAGGTGCAAGTCCTCTAGGATAAAACTATCAATGTTTGCATGCATGCCTACTTGACAAAAAGTACATGCTTGGTTAACTATTCTATGTTGTATGGCTACTTGATTATTTTTGGCTGTTGTTAAATCCTTTCCCCAGCTTCAAGTTACCTTCACGAGTCAAATGGTAAAGATCACATTGCCTGCGCTCTTCCTTTTCTGCCTTCATCTCTACCAAAGGTGTCTTTGTCACCTGGATAATTATCCTCCTAAGAAGACATGCTACGATGGTAAAAAAATTCTTAAGTACTCAAAACCTTGGCCAAATGTAAACATTATGAGTTGGTTGAACATCATGGAACACATGACCAGTAATATATTGGCATGTAGTTGAATTGCTAAATCTATTTGAAATATAATGAGTCAATTGTAACTTAAGGTGAAGCATCCTTTTAAATCTATAACATGTACAAGCAATGGCGGATCCAGAAACTCAAGGTGAGTGAGGCCAAACTATAATAGAAAGAAAAAGTAGGTAAAACCAAGTCTGCTCTTTTCTATTGGAGTACCAAACACTAGTATAATTAAATCACACACACAAAAGTAATAGAAAACCACATATCAATTAAAAATGGTATTCTCTAACAACCCGCAACTAGTATTTCTTATGTGGTGATCAAAGCTACACAATTATACTTTCTCACCCCCTCCGAACTTCTCAAATATATTGTTAAAATCACAATGATTGATATGTAGTTATGAGTTTTACTCTATCTCCTTTGAATGGATCAAGAGTTCGGGGTTAAGGAGGAAATATGACATTTCATATGGACAACTATAGCATTGGGAGAATTGGAAGTGACATATAGTGGATGCCTTCACTAACATCATGTACAACCAACGTGTATACCTAGTTTGAACATGCGACCTTTTGGATGATTGTCCCAGCTAGTTCCATGTTGTTGTTATTCATGAAACGACTATAACAAGCAAAACTACGAAGAAACGACTAGCACCACCTTACAAGAACTATTTATCATAGCTTCCTATTAGGACTAACTCCTAGTTTTGCAAAATTAGATGAAGAATATGAAACAATATGCGCCCACATGAGAAACAACCCATGTGTGTGGGCTCACAAGACTTAAAACAAGTCTTTGACAAGCAAAGGTGAAATAAATAAATCAAGGTTTAAGTTTATAAAGTTCTTGTGTATGATGGGTCGATACCATCTAAATCATGACCTTGTATTTTACTATTTTTTCTTTTTTACATTAGATGCACGACGTTATCCCTATTCTGTGTTGAGGAGCCCATATTAGGTTGGGATATTTTTGACCCATCGAGCTAAGTAAACTGGTGCGATTCTACTCAAGGCCACACACTAACCAACTAAAGGTGGCTAGATGCAACCCTAAGGGAAAACACACATATCTCTCAAAATTTGTATATGGACCCAGTTCAATGCACAGACTCAACTAATCACACGTACCCGCAAGCGCTCGGGGTCGTGCTGTAGTATAGGCTAGTGGTAAGATTAGGGTCGATCCTCAAGGATAGAGGGGGCACTAGAGCTAGGTTTGTGTTAGTTACGTTCCTAAAGCAGAGTCTAGGGTTTGAGGGTTTAAAGTTGGTTTTTTTACACTACAATTGCAAGCAAGAACAAGCAAGAAAGAAACTAAGTTAACAAAGACTCTAGATTATTCTAAGCAAGTTGAGATTAAGGAACTAAGCAAGGCAATCAATTAAACTGAAGCAAGAAGTTACACTACACTAGCAAGACAAGTTATCAACTAAGATGCAAACTAAGCAAGTAGGCAAACAAGAGTCTAAGTTATCACTAATTAGTCAAATTAACACAAGCAAGCTCAAAGGAACCTTAACTACTTGAGCAAGAACTAACATTCTAGAACTAGGCAATTAGTTAAGAATTAACAAAGGCATCTGACTACACTAGCATTAACAAGCTAAGAAGGCAAATGTAGATTTTAAGCAATATGATCGGTAGGTGGGCCGTTTGAGAATGCAACTTGATATTAGTTGGGGAAGGTCAACATAGCATGCAAAACTCACATTTCAATCTAGATTACCAAACCAAACAACAGGGCAAGTGCTATTAGAATATACCCTATACTACTAGTTGGTGAACTAGGGCTAGGTGTAATTCTAATAGAACTTGGCAAGTCTAGGTTTCTAGGATAAGTGGTATTAGGGCAATTGAGAGCCAAGGGTAGGAATGGGAGTAGAGATGAGGGTATTTCACATCATGTTACTTGCATCTAGCCTTTGGGAAACTCTAGGCAATTGCACTAATCACACTAACACTAGCTACTTAGATCTCACACTTACTTGTAGAAGAAGGGAGATAAGAACAAATGGGGCTAGCTAGAAATCCACTAATTGGACCTAGGAGCCATTCCTAAGATTGCCACATACATTCCAATTTCCCCTAAAACTTAAGTGTCATCAAGCATCACAAAACAAGCAATTTATGTATAAAGCACAAACCACATACAAGATAGTGGGAAATGAGATAGAAACAAGAGACAATCATCATAAAATGAAATTATGTTTACTAAAAGTTATTTTCCCCCCACATGGTATCAAAGTACTTTTAACCCCAAACAACCCATCACTAGGGGCTTAGTTAGACATGCTCAAAGAATAGATAAAAGAAATGAGAAGAAGGGGATATGACTCCATGGAACTCGAAGTAGCTTCTTCTTCTTCACCTCCTAGATGCTGTAGAATGACCTCCCTCCTCCAAGGTGGGTGAAGGGCATGTAAATGAAGGGGATTATGGTAGAAAACTAAGTTTCTATGGTGGAAATGGTGGGTGGATGGCTTGAATGCAAGGAAGGAGGCAATGAATGCTCTAGAGTAGGTGGAGGGGAGTAATGACAGCTAAAGGGTGGCTAACCTCGTGCCCCAGCCGTCACCCATGTATATATAGGTGGTGGGGAGGCACTAGGTCAAGTGGGGGGGGGGTAGAATAGGAAATGCAGTGTAAATCTGTTGCTAGGGTTGTATGCAGCACGGCCGTGCTGGGCAGTACGACCGTGGTGGGTAGGGGTTAGCATATCCGTGGTGGAATGGAACGAGCGAGGTGGAAATTGGCAAAAGTTACAGTAGAATTCTGAGCTCTTGGAAGACTGGTAGCACGACCGTGGTGGGAGCTAGATAGCACGACCGTGGTGGGAGCTAGGTAGCACGGCCGTGGTGGGTGATATGTAGCACGGCCGTGGTGGGCAGGTGGAAGCACGACCGTGCTGGGCAGTACGACCGTGGTGGAGGATTTTCTGTAGATGCTTCAAAACTGTGATTTTTCTTGTGATTTCTTCATTTGCAGCACGGCCGTTCCATGTCACCACGGCCGTGTTGGGAGCTTTTCTTGTACTTTGAGCTTCGAACTTCATGAACTATGGACTTCTTTGCTTAAGCTTGACTCTTGTCGACCAGGGGTAGGTTAAGGGAGCTTTGGGGCCTTCTTTGGACCTCTCCATGGGCGGAGAAGTCCCAAAACACCTTCCTCCTCTCTCATCCATCCAAGGCATGGTCCAAGTATTTGAAAATCATGCAAAGAATGTCCATAAGTACATTTGATAGAAATATGCATATCGAGGGAATTAACTTACAATCTTACTTGTTTAGATGTGATTAAGATGCAAAAAGACTCAAGATGGAGCCCTAAAATAGGGCTACATCATAAACCCTGAGACCAAACACCTGGTGTAGGTTGTCAATGATACGACCGACCCGGTGAACTTGATGTCGACACAAAAAAATGGTTATGGTTTCTAGTTTTGACATGAGTGTTGAATTTAGGTTAAAATAAGCACATATCGAAATTCAATTCTGGGCTGATTTTGGGTTCTACTTTTCACAATCTGAGTTGGTTCTTGGTTTTGACATATTTGGGTTTAGGTCAGTTATGAGTTATAAGATATATAAGCTAAGTGGTATTTAAATTTTGATACTCCTTACTGACATAGTGACAAATTCGACATTCAATAATTTTTCAACTGACTTGAATAAACCGAAATTCGGAAACAACTGCAAAAATTTGTGAAAATGTCGATGCATTTTGGTCGAAGTTTGGTCAACTATTCAGAATTAATCGGCACTAAGTCAGCTATATATATATATATATATATATATATATATATATATGATTAAGTGAAAGTCTTTCCCCCTTCCACAACGTGTAGCGGAGGTCAGACTCTCAAGGGTATAAAATCCAGAAATGCTTGTTCGATGGTTTGAACTTGGGTTGCTTCATTGTGGAAAACCTGAATTTTCCACTGCGCTATCCCTTGGGTTGCTTCATTGTGGAAAACCTGAATTTGCCATTGCGCTATCCCTTTCCGACCATATATATATATACACACACACACACACACACGTATATGTATATATATACAAACATATATTGGATACACATGTAACTACTAAGGTTGCTAGACATACAATCTAATTGAGTGTTGGAGGTTTAGTGTATATCAGGATTTTTGTGTACATGGTTTGCTAAAAAAGAGCATGTGACTTACAAGAGAGAAATTGTAAAAAGTCATAGTATTATGAATAATCGTACAGATTGTGAATAATCAGGAAAAATCATGAACATTTGCAAAAAACGGACGACTGATGTATTAATCATGCCAAACATTTGGGAGCCTGAAAATTGTAAAAAATTGCTATTTTTTCATAAAATCCGGAGACTTTTCTTACTTTACTTATTGATATTGTCTAATTTTAACAAATTCAGGTTGATTCGGGGCTAGATAGGCTGATTAAAACTCAGGTCCTTGTCGGTTCTAAATTCATGGTTTGACTTGTTTTGGGGTATGGACAAAGTGACAGAAATCTGGTTCATGGTCGGTTATGGATTCTAAATTTAATAATTTGGGTCAATTCTGGGGTGACTGAAATTCGACTCTTGGTTTTGATTTGACTAGAACAGAAAATACTGCTAACTCGGAACTGACCCAGTCCTGTATTTTTACAACCCTAGCATGGTGTAAAGCCACCCTACATTACTTCTAGTAGCGCGGAGTGTTGTGACAAAGATATCCTCTTGCTGGTGCGGTAAAGTCAAATACTGAAATACGTGACTTTATCATATGTTATAAAAATAATGATATATCGACAATTAGATCTTACTTTGTAAAATGATTGAAGCAAACATATTACAATCATCATATTGTATACACAAGAATCTTATTCAACTGAATCAATTAGACGGAATTCTAAATAGCAATAGGTTATCTTGTAGTGTCAACCTACTATATGAGCCCATACATACATTGCAAAGGGTAACCCTTGGGTGGCGGGTGAGGCTATGGCCTCACATGGCCCTAATATGCATCCACCACAGCCACTATGTACAAGAAGATCGTATGTTTGCACCAAGGACATGGATCATCTATTCACATTTTCATTTTTGCCTGCCTTTTATTGTTGAACGAGTTGCCTTGCATTGTTGACGAGTTGAACATTTTTTGTCTATACTTCTTGCAACTCCTAGAAGCTAGTGTCAAGCAATTTAACCAGTAAAGGTTCTTGTCCATCTTCTGAGTAGGCCTATATTTCTGAATAGATTCTAGCCATGATCACTTATAAAATTGCAAGTCGTCAAGTTCTTTTAACCATTTTTCCTGTGTACCTGTCTGGTGATGCACGTCTTTATGTGACCAAGTCGATGTGCATGTAATCATGAATGTGGTTGAATGGTTTAGACTTAGTTATTGCCAACGTTCATCCTTTTCCAAGTTTGAGCATTGTGCTCATGATGACTGTATACAAAAGATGTATGTGGATATTGTAGACAAAGAACCAAAACTAAAAATAAAATCAATAAACAACTTTACTTGAACAAATACCTTGAGGTTGGTATTTGTAAGAATCAGAAAAAATTCCTATTTGTCGCAACCTTTGCGACTAATTACCTAGTGAATTACTTAATTAAGCAAAAAAACCCCACAACATACAAATTCATTCTTAAAATAACAAATAGTCCCTAAATTATAAAATAAGATACCAAAATAGGTAAACGACTTACAACGAAAATTTCTCAAATTGAAAGTTATTAGAGACTCTTTTTATTTATGCTATTAAGTGGCTTTGTAATATGGACCCAAGTATGTCTTGGCCCATTAGGGTAAGGTTGTGTCCTGTATGCTTCCCTGTTCTCCCATACATAGGAGCAGGGTTTTCTCTTTTTAATAGCCATCTTTTATTATCTGACATAGTATCAGAGCAGTGATCCACCCTAACCCTAAAGGTCATTGAAAGATCTTCTTCCGCCTGCAGGCGACAACCATTCTTTTTGGTTTTGCCGCCTGCCGGACATCTATCTAGCCTCCTTTCGCCGTGTTTACCAGTATCCAACTACTTTATTCTCTACGGCCGCATATCCACCTCCCCCGTTTTTTCTTCTTCTTTATGCCCTCCCCCCACGCTCGTAGTCCTGCTGCCGCCAGGCCCTTGCCATATAGAGGAGCCGCCTACTTCTTCACCGATGTCCCTCCTCGTTTGGATCTCCCTGAGAAAAGCTATTAATTACTAAATAGAAACTGTGTTGCAGTTATCTATTTCTCAATCCCCCACTACTAAATTCCTGCACAGCCGCAAATTGTAATCCCTCGCTGGCTCGCTTGTCCATGCCCGCCTCCCTTGCACGAAACTGCCAGGGAAATAGAACATGAGGACAAACCTTACTTTGACGATCCTTCTTCTTACATCATCCACTGCAGTCGTGTGGATCCTATGTTTTTCTTGATTTGTCATTGCCCTTACGACGACCCTTGCCGCTACCACATTTTTTTATACTTTTCCTTGCTATTTTGGCTCCGAACCGACACATCATTGTAGTGTTGAAAGTTGTGTCCCTTACTACTACGGAGACAACGGAAAAGTGAAAACCATAGTTCAACACAGTGTTGTTGCTAGCGGATCGTAGAATTACAACGATATTAGTGGAATAAATAAAGAGAAAGGAAAAGCAGGTTTGCCGGTTCATTGTCTAAGGTTTGGATAAAAAAAGGCTCCCTTTTTATCTTTAATGAAGTACATCTGTTTGTCCGTTCATGTTCAATTGCAAGGCATCGTCTCCTCTATGAATCGTCGTCTAACTATTCCATATACACAAAGGGATTACCATCAAGGCTACTTAAGTCGTCAGATCATGGAGCAGTTATTATATTCCTTCCAGCTTTAACATCAAGGCTATGATAGCCCATGCCGGAGAACACGATAGCGTCAGTGACTGGGCCAAGCGTGCCAAGCATGGTTCATAGGATCAGGAGAAAAATAATCTGTGATTTGAAGCAGCCACTGAAGCCTATCAATCCATCCTTTTCCACGCTTCAGACCTGTCACAAATTCTGATGATGAAGTTGTAGCAGTGCTAAACAGGGACCAAAAGTGGCGCATAATTGCTATTCTTCTACTAAAATAAATATTTGCCGTGAGTTACAGCGTGACCAGCCAACAACTACACGTTTGCTTCTAACAGTTTACGGCCATTGCGGTTACTTCTCATCTTTTACAACCTTCAACTTTTCATTGCTAGTCAAGACAATGCAAAAGTCGTTGCCGGATATTTTTTAACGAAAACTTAGAGATTAATTTTTTATATTGTGGTTAATACGGGTGAAAGCACAATGGAGTGTTGTAACATCCCATGATTTGAGGCCTTGGATAAGTTGATCTTAAAAGGAATGATTGGACTACCCATATCACCAAGGTGCACCTCCTTTTCCAGGAGCCCATCACTAAAGAACTCCATAGTTAAGCGTGCTCAGCTTGGAGTAGTACTAGGATGGGGGAAGTTGACCCCGGCTTGCGCGTGAGTGAGGACAAAGCGCGCAGTTAAGGCTAGTGGTGGTGCCCATCACTAAAGAAATCCATAGTTAAGCGTGCTCAGCTTGGAGTAGTACTAGGATGGGGGAAGTTGACCCCGGCTTGCGCGTGAGTGAGGACAAATCGCGCAGTTAAGGCTAGTGGTGGTCTGTGGGGCCAGTCGTCATTTCTGAAACTCTACTAGAGCCTCGGGTAGTGGGCCCGTGTGTTACAAGTGTCTTGATGCTATTATTCTTGTATCTATTTTTTCAACTCAATGGCATATTTGCAAGATGTATACTTCACCCCCTCATATTAGCACACAACCCTACATAACCATATTTGGTTTTTAAATTGATTTGGCTTTTAGACAGATTGTGGGCCATGTTAAGATCGGGCTAATCGGGTCATGTTGCAGTTGACTCTCGAGTTATTGGTTACTTCCCCCACATATTTGCTTGCATATCTAGTTTCTTGACTTTCCACCCCAACCACTGTCATGGTTCTTTTCGTGGTTGGTGTGAGGGGGAGAAATAGAGGAGAGAGATGAAGAAGAGGAAAATTATATTCTGTTGCTTGATACATATTTGTGGATCTTTATGCACTTTGAAGAGCTTGTGGACTTCTACAATTGATATTTGCATCTGAAAAGTCTTTACTGCTATATGCTTCTTGGAGAGCTCATTATCTGGAGATTCATGTATATTGCTTGCTTTTTGAAGATGATGATATTTTATTCGGCTACGTCGACTATACTGTCTACTTTTTGTTCGTGCTTTCTTTGCACGTTGACCTACTTCTACTGTGAACCAACACTCTCTGGACTTTTCTACTGTGAACCAACACTCTTTGGCTTGTCCATGTTTTATGCATGTTGACCTTTTTACTAGTCCGTGCCTTATTTGCACATCGACTTTCTGCTTCTGTGTGCTAGCGCACTCTGGCCCGTCCGTGCTCTGTTTTGCACGTTGACTACTACTGCTGCTATGACCCAACACTCTCTGGGATGTGACGTTAAAGGCTGCGATAAAGACTACGATGTTATGCTGCTGCTTACTTCTACTCCAGATGATCGAGAATTTTTTTTCTCCAGATGATTGAGAAAATTTTGTGACTTGCTTTCCTGCTGTGAAAAATAATGAGATTTGGAGAGCTCATGGTTGCACAATGTGTGCACCCTCATATATATAATACTGAAAGAATTATAGAGAGGTCCATATATAAAAGAGAAATAACAAAACAAATAGCAGGCTATGTAAAACATGAAATATATATTGTAACACTCCCCCTCAAGTTGGAGCATAGATGTCAATCATGCCCAACTTGTCCATCAGTGTGCAGAACTGTTTCTTCGCCAACAGCTTGGTGAAGATATCAGCAACTTGATCTTCTGATCTCGTGAATGGAGTGCATATCTTGCCAGCAAGAATAGATTCTCTGATGAAGTGGCAGTCAACTTCAATGTGTTTGGTGCGCTCATGATAGACAGGATTATTTGCAATGAAGATGGCATCTTTGTTATCACAATACATAGGAATGGCCGAAGAAGACTCAATCCCAAACTCTTTCAGGTGAGAACGTACCCACAGTAACTCACAGGCAGTATGGGCCATGGCCCTGTACTCAGCTTCAGCACTAGATCTGGCAACGACATTCTGTTTCTTGCTCCTCCAAGTAACAAGATTGCCTCCTACAAAAGTACAGTAACCGGAGGTAAATTTTCTATCAACTTTGCTGCCTGCATAATCAGAATTAGAATACCCTTCTAGAACATAGTGCCCATTCTTTTTATAATGAAGTCCCTTGCCAGGCGACTTTTTTAAGTATCTCAGGACTTGACATACAGCATCCCAATGACATTGTTTGGGTTTGTCAAGGTACCTGCTAAGAAGACCCACTGCAGTAGCAATATCAGGACGAGTAACAGTTAAATAAATTAATTTACCAATCAACCTCCTGAATTTTTTATGATCAACAAACACAGAAGAGGAATCATCATCCCAATTCACATTGGGATCAAGAGGAGTATCCGCAGGTCTTGCTCCAAGCATACCAGTCTCCTGCAGAATATCAAGAACATATCTCTGAGAAAGCACCAGGGCATTAGAGGTTCTAGAGACCTCTATGCCAAGAAAATACCGAAGTCTGCCCAAATCTTTTGTAGCAAAGTGCTTGCCCAGATGATCTTTGGTAGCCTGAATACCAAGAGAGTCGCTGCCAGAAATAATAATGTCATCAACATATACAATCAGAACAATAATACCTGCTGAAGAATAATACACTGTATCTTCAAAAAAGACAACATCACTACTAGTAAACCATTTCCTTGTACTGGGATTATAACACTTGTAACCCTTCTGAGTTCTAGAATAGCCCAGAAAAATGCATTTAGCAGCTCGAGGAGACAATTTATCAGAAGCAGGTCCAAGTAATCTGACAAAGCAGGTACACCCAAAAATTCTAGGAGGCACAACAAACAAAGAAGTCTCAGGTTGCAGAACCTGTATAGGAATCTTATTTCCAATAACAGACGATGGCATGCTATTAATCAGAAAACACGCAGTCAAAATAGCCTCAGGCCAATAGGAGCGGGGCACATGAGAATGCATCATGATAGTCCTGGTAACTTCTAATAAGTGTCTATTTTTCCGCTCAGCGACATCATTTTGTTGTGGGGTATAGGCACATGAAGTCTGGTGGAGCGTACCAACAGATTTACAGAAAACCGCCACTTCTTGCTTAACAAACTCTAAAGCATTATCAGCGCGGAAAACTTTAACAGGCAAATCAAACTGCGTTTTTATTTCAGCAAAAAAGTATTTGATAGTAGACAACACTTCGGACCTACTTTTTAATAGAAACAACCAAGTAGTCCTAGAAAAGTCATCAATAAATAGAATGAAATATTTGTAACCAGACAAACTCGGTACATGGCATGGACTCCATACATCAGAGTGAACTAAATCAAAAATGTTTTTACTGCTCACAGTACTACGTCTAGGATACACAGTATGAGTCTGTTTTCCCAGCTGCCAATATCAGAAACTAAATGACGCAGCTTCTCTGACGATGGATGTCCCAGCCTGTAGTGCCACTGCAGTGCAGAAACAGAAGCCGATAAAGCAGATACCATAACAACTTTCTCTGATCGCGGTAACTGGTCCAACTAGTAGAGTCCATCAACACCTTCATACCCCCCACCAATCTTCGTCCTTGTGCGAAGGTTCTGAAAAACACATGAACCAGGAACAAAAGTCAGGCTACAGTTCAAACTTCGTAAAATTTTGTTGACTGATAATAAGTTCAGAGGAAATATAGGCACATATAAGGCAGACTTGAGCCAAAACTGAGAAACAATATCACCGACTCCAAAGACCGAAGACTTTGAGCCATCAGCTAGCATAACAGAAGAGTTACAGACAGGTTTAGATAGAGTTTTAAACAGAGATCTATTGCCAGATATATGTGCAGAGGCACCAGAATCTATCACCCATTTGGTATTACCAGAAGTAGAAGGTGAGGAGGAACTCAGGAATGCAGTATCATAACCAGAGTATGCAACATGTGCTCCACTAGTAGAAGCAGCAGTCGAAGAGCCAACACACTCAAGAAGGAGGCGTTCCACCTCAGCACAAATGTAGTCTGCGGTCGCTCCCGCAGTCACTGGCTCAGGCGTCGGAGTAACAGCCTTAGAAGCAGTATACGATGAATCTGCAGCAGCATTGGCCCAAGTCGGTTTATCGTACTTTTCCCAGCACTTTTCTTTAATATGGTTAGACCGGCCACAGAAGGTACACACACGCTGTCCTTGCTGAGGACGCGCAACAGCAGGAGGTGAGGCAGCAGGAGGCAAGGGATAAGGTTTCGCCGAAACCGGCTAAATTTCGCCCCAAAATACCGATTTCGATAACACTTGATATGAAACCATGTGACTGTGTCGATACCGTCACATTTTGCGAAATAAAAATGCAATTTCGCCAAAGTTTCGATGGTTTTGCTAATTTCGCCAAATTTCGAGGGGTCCAGTGCAGTTTTTCCAACTTATCTATCGATAAGCAGCTGAAACCGGCGAAACCTGCCGGTTTTTTCAGCTACTTTGTTGCTGCTGCTCTTCTTTGTGGAGAAAAGGGTGATTTTGAGGGGGATTGCCATTTGGAGCCAAAGATCGACTACATTAAGGTAAATAAATATATTTTCTTCCATTTTCATTCATTTCCAACCTCTATTTCTCCTAATATCATCTATTTTGAACACATATTTCTCTATTTCACATAATTTCGTATTTTACACTAAAATATTAGATGTACTCCACTATTCATCAAATTTGTGTGTTTAAAACATAGATCCACACATCTAAGCCATGGATCTATATATATCTTCAATAAATTTACACAAATAACTAATTTTTATATCTTTTTTAGATTATAAATACTAATAATAGTATATATAATATATATTCATCATAACTAGTTATTTCACTTAGCTTTAGTAGAAGAAGTTGTTACAAACACTAATATGAACACAAGGAAAATAATTTTTGTAAATAATTAGAGCATCATATTGGATATACATATAGTGCAAATGTCTCGGGCCCGCAAGGAACATATCAGTACAACAATAGTCTATTTTCTAATGATGGGGGGCAATCATGGAGCGGTGGTAGCTCAGTTATTCCTGTTGCTCAAGTCCCAATGCATGCTACTTTTCCTCAAGCTCGTCAACCTCCATCTAAAAGCCGGAGTCGATATCTTAGAGATCTGGAAGATCACTTTCCAAGGTTTGGGATGATGCAGTTCGTTTCTGGTGATGTGCACGAGGAACATGTGATTTCATACAACACACTTTACAGAATGTACATGACCTGGGAGCAATATGTCAACCATATCAACACAATACAATATGCTGAACAACCAACTCAACCAACACGACACTCAACATACAACTGATTTGAGTTGGTAAGTTACTATATTATTCATATGTTGTAAGTTTGATATTATTGGAGAAGTGTGTGTACTTATGTTTATGGATTGTGCTAGTAAAATTGCATAACTTAATTCCTATATTTTGTCATCGAATTCCTTCATCGAAATCCTCAAAAAACAGGACAGTTCCCTTACATCCCACATGAAGGACCCCCCCCAACCTACCCCCACATAAAATTTTATTGCATAAAACGATGCATTTAGGTGTAGAGATCACACCTGTAAAATTTCATAAATTAATTCGTTCATTTTGGCGTCGAAACGGGCATAGTTGCATTTATCGAATTTTTTGCCGAAATTTCCATAAATTTCGGTTTCCATGCTGTCGAAACGGTATCGAAATCGGATACCTTATTCCTTGGCAGGAGGGGCTCCTCGTCCAGCACCAGGTCTACGTCCCCGTCCTGCACCCAGGGGAGGACGACCATCAGTGGAACGACCACGACCACGGCCGCGCCCGGCCCAAGCAGCCAGGGCAGTAGAATCTCCAGTCTCAGGAGACGGTGTCGATGAAGAAAGGCGCTGGAGACGCTGGTAAGCACTCTGCAAAGTAGGGAGCGGATCACTCGCCAAGATCTGATCCACAACGCCGACATAGGATTCTGGCAAGCCACTCAGAAACTGTATCAGCTGTAGTTCTGTCCGCTGTTTATGCATAGTCGCCAGATCAGTAGACAGCGGGTGGTAAGTCTCCAACTCACCCCACAGGCCGGTGAAGGTGGAGAAGTAATCGGAGATGTCAGATCCCGTGAATTGGAGTCGCCCCAGTTGCTTGGTTATGTCGAAGACCTTCTTGGGATTCTGACTGTGAGAGTAGGTACTGACGAGCTGATCCCACATCTGCTTCGCCGTAGGTAGCCTAAGTAAAGTAACACTGATCTTCTCAACGACACTGTTGAGAATCCATGTCATCACAATCGAGTCTTCACGGACCCAATCATTAAAAGTTTTGACGTCTTTTTCATCCGCGTTCGCTGCAGGCTGAGGCGGACCAGTGCGAATCAGATGAGAGTACTTCCCTTGTGATTTGGCATATATCACAAAGGAGCACACCCAAAGCTGGTAATTGCGCCCGTCAAGTTTAACGGTGCTAACTTGACGGCGCGAGTCTCTCCAGAAGTCATCTCCAGAAGACGCCATGAGAACAGGCAGGAAGGCAGGCACAGGCAAGCAGACACAGGCAGGAGTAGTCAGCAGTCAGAGGCAGAAGTCCAACACATGGACTAGTAGTAGAAGGTAGAAGATCCACACATGGATCTTAAAAAAACCCACGTAGGGGCAGCAAATGAAGAGAAAAAACCTATGCCAACATGGAGGATCAATCACTCCACCATGAGGCGCATGCAGACAGAGAGGATGAAGCCCGTTACGCCGTCAACGTGCCAGAACTGAAAAGTTACCGAGGCTGTTCGGAGATTTCAGAAAGAGAAACAGAGCTAGACGGAGGGTCCTGTGGTGGATTAGGCCACAAGGATGGAGTTTATTAGGGGATTAGAGGTGGATGGAGGGCTGCGGAGGGGTGGACGGCGATCGGTAGCGGCGACGGTACTGTAGCAGCGGTGGTGGTACTGTAGCAGTACTGTAGTGGCGAAAAAAAGGAGATTTTGGAGTGTGGTGGTGGCTAGGGTTGGTTGAGATTGGGATTAGGTTTAAGGTGGATCGTCCCGCTCTGATACCATGTGAAAAACAATGCGATTTGGAGAGCTCAGGGTTGCACAATGTGTGCACCCTCATATATATAATACTGAAAGAATTACAGAGAGGTCCATATATAAATGAGAAATAACAAAACAAATAGCAGGCTATGTAAAACAGGAAATATATAATGTAACACCTGCTATGGAGTATCTACTTGAGGGGGAGTGTCTGAATGATTGAGTGCTTTAATGTAATATTCAAGGGGAGAATTTTTTTTGTTTGGGCTTGGCTTATCCATTTTTTTAGTATGTATGTCTATTTCTAAGCCGATTTGGGATTCTCCCAACTTCAGCTTGAGGGGGACTATTAGAGAGTCTTTTTATTTATGTTATTAAGTGGCTTTGTAATATGGGCCCAAGTATGTCTTGGCCCATTAGGGTTAGGTTTGTGTCCTGTATGCTTCCCTGTTCTCCTATATATAGGAGTAGGGTTTTCTATTTTTAATATAACAAGTAGCCGTCTTTTATTATCTAACAAAAGTAATTGACTGACCCAGTTGCTCACAGTGGCTTCTAAGGCCAATGACAAGCTAGATCTTCATACGATCCTACACTGCTCCCCCGGGATTAGACAAATGAGCTGTTGGCGAATCACGTGGTGACTTGTGAATGTTGATCTAGGTTGTCATAAGGGGCATAGATCATAGGCAACATAGTAGAGCATGGAGTAAAAAAAGTTTTGATGAATACCAGTGGAAAAGACAACCAAGATTCTGAATGAATAAGTGTTGTTGATGCCGACATGTTGTGCTCTATGGTTGTACTGGCATAGTCCACCCAAGATGATGTGTGATAAACTGCAAGATAACACGTCACACAAAACATTGTGTTGAAATTTTTGATGCCTGGTAGGAGAATGTGATATAGCACTTAATCCAACACAAGTGGTAAGGCAACATGTGAGGTTCTGGACACAACCTAAAGACCTTGACGTCTGTTGTAGAATTGATATTAGCATCCTCTCCTCTATCGATGATGATCATATACATACAATCTATACTCAACCTTGGAGAAGAAGTGGTTAGTGTGGCGGAGATCAAGATTTTGCAAGATTGATAACTAGGACACATCAGTTGATCCCATTGTATCCACCGTTGGGATCTGATCCAACCTTATTCTAGGGCTGTATCTCGTGTCATTTTGTACTTTTATCACATTCAAATGCATTAGAATTACAGGTTATTCTCCCCAGTATGAGTATTATTGCAAATACGCTTATGGATGTTCTTTGCACTGTTTTTCAGGTACTTGGACCATGCTTAGATGGACGAGAGAGGGAGGAACCCAAAGAAGGCCCCAAACTCTCCCTCAACCTACCTCCTGTGGCCAAGAATCATCCCCGAGCAAAGACATCCGAAATTGACAAAGTAAGAAGCAAAATCAAGAAGTCAAGCCTCACCACGGCCGTGGCCCCAATGCCACGATCGTGGCTTTATTGCCAAATTCCAACAGGCTGCAACAGGGAAATCCACAGAATCCCACGGCCGTGGCCACCTGCCACGACCGTGGCCCTTGAAGACACCACGGCCGTGGCCATCAGAACGGTCGTGGTCAGTAGAAGAGAACACGGCCGTGGCACCCTGCCACGGTCGTGGGAATTAAATTGTGAAAAATCAGTTTCCAACAGGGAAGTTGCCCAGAAAGCCACGACCGTGGCCAAGTCGCCACGACCGTGGCCGATGCTGATCAAGACGCCCGTGGCCCCTCCCCACGGTCAGCCCGACTCCTCCAAAACGGCCGTGTTACCCAACACGGCCGTGGTGCATGCTACCCACCACGACCGTGGCACTCCGCCACGGCCGTGGCCACCACCCTACTTTGCTTTTTCACCACTGCCTTCACCCCACGACCGTGTTCACCACCCCACGGTCGTCCCCCACTACCCTCACCACGGCCGTGGCACACCCACCACGACCGTGGTGATCACATACCCTACATAACTTTCCACTGTTATTCCTATTCTACCCCCACTTAACCCTAGCTCCTATATAAGCACTAGTTGCTTCTAGGGCTCGAGGTTAAGCACCCCCAGCCGACCCTAGCTGCTTCCTTGCCTCCATTACTCCAATCCACCTACTCCCTTGCATCTAACCCCATTTCCACCCACTTTCCACTCATTTCCACCATAGAAACTTAGTTTCTCTAGGTTTCTATCCATCCATTCCACCATTTTCATGCACCCCTGCACCTTTGGAGGAGGGAGGTCGTCTGCAGCTGCTTGGAGGTGAAGAAGGAGGCCACTACATCGAGCTTCATGGCGTTTTCCCTTCTTCTATCCCCTTCTTTTCCTAGTTTGATCATGTATAGCTAAGCCCCCTTGGGTGGGCTGTTAGGGGCAAAAATGTGACTTTGATACCATGTTGGGGGAATATAATTTGTAATGAACATATTTCATTTCTATGATGATTGCCTTTGCTTATATCTCATTTCCCATTACTTGTGCATGTGGTTGTTGTTTAATTACATTAATTGCTTGCCTTGTGGTGTTTGAAGACATTTGTCTCTAGGATGTTTTGGTTTCTATGTGGCTATCATAGGATTGGCTCCTAGGTCCTTAATTCGGATCCCTAGCTAGCCCCCTATCTTCCTACATAATCACCTTCTTCCTACATGCAAATGTGAGTTCTAAGTGACTAGTATAAGTGTGATTAGTGCAATTGCCTAGGATTTCCTAAAGGCTGAGGTGGCTAGTAGCATGAGGTCAAATACCCTCATCTCTACTCCCATCCTTACCCTTGGTCCTCAATTGACTAATACCACTTATCCTAGAGACCTAGACTTGGGACGTCCTATGAGAATTACACCTAGCCCTAGTTCTCCAATTAGTAGCTTAGGGTACATTCTCATAGCACCCACCTTGTTGTTTGGTTTGGTAATCTAGAATGAGATATGTTAATTGCTTATTATGGTGACATCCCCCAACTAATGCCAAGGTCACATTCCCAAACGGCCCACCTCCTTCATCTAATTGCTTAAAACCCTAATTGCCTAGTTTGCTTGTTAGTGCTAGCTTAGTTCAATTGCTTTAGTCTAACTTAGTCAATTGCCTCGTTTTGTTAACTAGTGTTAATTTAGATCTTTCATCTTGCTTAGTGGTTAACTTAGGCTCTAAATTGTTAGTTGCTTGCTTAGTTTGGTATAATTTGTCCCTGCTCTTGTTTAGATAGCTTGTTAACTCAGATTGCTAATTTAGTCTTTTGATAACTTAGTTTCACATTGCTTTTCCTACTTGCTCGTTTAGCTTAATCAATCAAACAAACCTTCAAACCCTAAAAACCCTAAGCTCCGCATAAGGAACATAGCTCACGCTTTCTAACTCTAGCGCCCCTCTATCTCCGCGGTTTGACCCCGCATCTTGCCTTTGATCTATACTACAACAGTACCCCGTACGCTTGCGGGCGCATTGTTTTAGTTTTAGTGATAGACTTGATTTGGGACCATATAAATTTCGAAAGCAAGGATCCCATCCATCATCCCGTGCCTCCCGACCTCGTGGATTGCACTCGGCCACCCTAGTTGGCCGGTGTTGTAACCCTCTAGCGGGAGCGCACCAAGCTTTCTGGCGCCGTTGCCGGGGAATGAGGCGCTCGGCCTAGTTAGATAGTGTAGCTTAGCCTTTCCTTTTGCCCTCACCATTGCTATTATTTATTCTTTGTGTTACTTCTGCATCTTGGTTTGCTAACTTGCCCTCTTCTGTTTGGTTGTGCCTTGTGCATGTGACAAGCAACCCTTTGGAGTCAAGATGGTGTACCGAGATACGCAAGCCCCTTCAATCCCTCAACCGCCCTACATGATGAAGATGTTGGAAGACATGTTGTATCTAATGCAGATTCATGTGGGAGGTTCTTCTCATCATTTTACTGACTCCATGGCGGCTCTTTGTGGAGACATGGTTCTACAATCTTATGAGACCCAAAGCCCCATGTCAAGCTCATGCACTTCAGAATGTAGAAATGGTCCAAACTTCTCATGGGAACCACAAGGAGACCGCGAGCCAAGAGATAGCTCCATGTTTGAAGAAGAAGTTCTTGCAAGGTTGAGAAGCCTTGATGAAGTGAAGAGAGAGGTGTCATTTCAAGGGCAAACCATTGATCGACTAGAGCAAAGGCTGGATGAGATTTCCCTTTCACTTGCCCTTTGTGAGGAGGGAAGATCCCTTTCACTAACCATTGCCAATCCAAACAATGCAAATAGTTATATGGGCTCCCCTCAAGTTATCTATGATCCACCACCTCCTCAACCCTCGTATAACTTCCAACACACCTCACAACCACCACCACAACATCAATCGCAAGAACCACCCCCATACCACCCACCTCCACAACAACCTCCCTACATCCTTCACAAACCCAATCCGCCACTACCACCAACACCACCACAACCATCACTTGCTCTCCTTCTTCCCCATGAGCAAGTGGATACAATTTCAATCTTGAGGTGTGACAAGGTTGTTGAGGAGATCAACAAGAGAGGGAAGCAATTTGACGAAGATCATGATAGAGAACCCCTGCCACAAAGTCCTTGTGAGAGTGCTAAGTGTACTAAAAATTCTGCAGTCCTGGCAGATTTTGAGAAGATAATATCTTATGTCCCATCTTCCTTTGATATGACACCACCAAGTTCTCCCGTTGCTGATCCAAGACATCCCAATGTGATATTTTTAGGATTGCAAGTGTCCAACAGGATGGAAACCCCTTTCTTTTATGCTTATGAAGACCCATTCCTCAAGGGAAAGCAAAACTGTGGCATGAAAAGTTTGAAGGTCTTAAGATTGACCAAGGCAGACAACTCATTGCTTGCCATCATCAAGCAAGTACCAACTGATGTAAGGTTCCATAAGGGTGTTTTCACCCTCAAGAAGAAGATGAGAGGGAAGATGCCTAAGAAGGTCATCTTAAATGAGCTGAAACGTTTTGTTGATGAGGATTCTTACATTGAGGCCTATGATGATGACCCTGGAGGAGAGACAAATGAAGAAAAACACTTGAGAAACTCACATAACCCTTGGGAGACAATGCAGGCATTTGAGAGGATTGCGTACGATGAGGAAGAAAACATTTTGCTTTTGGACAATGGTTGATTAATGAAAAAGAGCAACAAGCCCGGCTGAAGGCTATAAATTTAGCGCTTGTGGGAGGCAACCCACGTGGTTTGAGAGTCTCGAACCTTGTTTTACCATACCTTCTTTTGGTTTCCAAGAAACACACACACGCACTATACTTGATAGTTTTTCTGTTTGTGAATCATTTTAGCACAGGCACAAGAAAGAAAAGACGAAGCTGAAGAGTTTAGCCGAGACGGAGGTCAAAGTGGAAGAAAAGATTGCAACTCAATGGAGGAGCTACAGGAAGAAAGCCAGAACTGCCGTGCTGCTCAGCACGGCCGTGGTGGCCCTGTCCTGCTCACCTAAAAAGTTACTTTGACCACTCCAGATCTCGCTGGTTGCCTTTTGCAACCCCACGCATTTTTACCCTACTAGTCTAAACTTTTATTTCATGATGAGGACATCATGAGTTAAAAGTTTGGGGTGGTAGGGCGGTAAGCCTTCTTTCGCCGCATTTTTCTCTATGTACCTTGTGCTGAATTTTTGCAAGATGATCAAACAGTTTGACTGACTTACCATACTCGATTACCCTAACCTTGTGTGCCTGCTTGCATTCACGCATTCATGTAGTTAACTTCTGCATTTTTGAGTAATTTTTCAAAATTTTGCTTCTTCATACTATGCATTGCATTCTCACGTAGTTTTTGATAATTTCTTGTGCATGTTAAGTAGGATTTGTTGCTTTATGTTTTTAAATTCCCTAAAGTAGGTTTAGATGCGATTTAGTGCAAATTGGCACCATTTTAGCCAATTTTGCCCAGATTTGAATATTCTTGCTCTGATAGGATGTTTTGACTTAATCTCCAATGTTTGAAATGAAAAGGTTTACTCTTGTGACAAATGCATGCTACATTCTTAGATCTTATTGATATTTGGTCTTGCTTGTGACTTTTTACATGTGAACCACATCTCTTAAGTCTGTGAATGTGTTGGTTGAATCATGAATTGAGCAAGCGACAAACGCTTAAAGCCAATGGAATCACTTGGTAGAAATATGAATATTGTGTTAATTCTATCATGTGATGTGATATTACTTGGTGAAGTGTTGAATTAACTTTCATGCAGGGAATCGTATGTTGAAAACTACATTGATGACCCCTCTTTGATCCGACTTTTCTTCCACCATCTTCATACCCCTCCGCCTCATAAAAAGATGCCAAAGTGCACATATTAGCCGTGGCCACCTCCAAAAGTTTGGGGTGGCCACATCTTTACCTCCCCGCTTCACTCCATCCACCATATGCCCTATCTATACCAAGGGCAAAGAAAAAGAAAAAGAAAAGCAAAAATAAAATAAAAGGATGCTCCTGTTTAAGAGCATTCAAATAAAGAAAAAAAAAGGAGTGTGTAAAAGCACCCCAAATCTTGCTGCAACCCTTTCTTCTTCTTTTATGCCCATTGAGCTAGAAAACATCAAATCTAGCTCACTTTGCCCTTTCTACAGCCAAGTGGATCATCTAGTGTGGTTTGAAGCATAAGACCGAATGCATGAAAGTGAAACAACACTCGTAGTCACCTGTGATTAACACCAACATGAAACGGTTTACCCGGAATGACATAAAGGACATATGGACAACTTGTGTTTCTATGCTTTATATTTGAAGTTTGTATGCTCAGTGCTCAGTTCATGATTGGGTTGTGAAAGAAGGAGAGGAGAGATGTGAGACACATGCACTTAGTCATTTCCAAGACCATATTTATTCAATAATCTTCTGCTGCTTTGCATTTGTCATTTGTTTTTGTTGAAAAGAACGGAAAAGAGAGATTAAGTTGGAGCATACTTGAGGACAAGTATGTTTCAAGTTTGGGGTGGTGATCCAACCCTATTCTAGGGCTGTATCTCGTGTCATTTTGTACTTTTATCACATTCAAATGCATTAGAATTACAGGTTATTCTCCCCAATATGAGTATCATTGCAAATACGCTTATGGATGTTCTTTGCACTGTTTTTCAGGTACTTGGACCATGCTTAGATGGACGAGAGAGAGGGAGGAACCCAAAGAAGGCCCCAAACTCTCCCTCAACCTACCTCCAGTGGCCAAGAATCATCCCCGAGCAAAGACATCCGAAATTGAAAAAGTAAGAAGCAAAATCAAGAAGTCAAGCCTCACCACAGCCGTGGCCCCAATGCCACGGTCGTGGCTTTATTGCCAAATTCCAACAGGCTGCAACAGGGAAATCCACAGAATCCCACGGCCGTGGCCACCTGCCACGACCGTGGCCCTTGAAGACACCACGGCCGTGGCCATCAGAACGGTCGTGGTCAGTAGAAGAGAACACGGCCGTGGCACCCTGCCACGGTCGTGGGAATTAAATTGTGAAAAATCAGTTTCCAACAGAGAAGTTGCCCAGAAAGCCACGACCGTGGCCAAGTCACCACGACCGTGGCCGATGCTGATCAAGACGCCCGTGGCCCCTCCCCACGGTCAGCCCGACTCCTCCAAAACAGCCGTGTTACCCAACACGGCCGTGGTGCATGCTACCCACCACGACCGTGGCACTCCGCCACGGCCGTGGCCACCACCCTACTTTGCTTTTTCACCACTGCCTTCACCCCACGACCGTGTTCACCACCCCACGGTCGTCCCCCACTACCCTCACCACGGCCGTGGCACACCCACCACGACCGTGGTGATCACATACCCTACATAACTTTCCACTGTTATTCCTATTCTACCCCCACTTAACCCTAGCTCCTATATAAGCACTAGTTGCTTCTAGGGCTCGAGGTTAAGCACCCCCAGCCGACCCTAGCTGCTTCCTTGCCTCCATTACTCCAATCCACCTACTCCCTTGCATCTAACCCCATTTCCACCCACTTTCCACTCATTTCCACCATAGAAACTTAGTTTCTCTAGGTTTCTATCCATCCATTCCACCATTTTCATGCACCCCTGCACCTTTGGAGGAGGGAGGTCGTCTGCAGCTGCTTGGAGGTGAAGAAGGAGGCCACTACATCGAGCTTCATGGCGTTTTCCCTTCTTCTATCCCCTTCTTTTCCTAGTTTGATCATGTATAGCTAAGCCCCCTTGGGTGGGCTGTTAGGGGCAAAAATGTGACTTTGATACCATGTTGGGGGAATATAATTTGTAATGAACATATTTCATTTCTATGATGATTGCCTTTGCTTATATCTCATTTCCCATTACTTGTGCATGTGGTTGTTGTTTAATTACATTAATTGCTTGCCTTGTGGTGTTTGAAGACATTTGTCTCTAGGATGTTTTAGTTTCTATGTGGCTATCATAGGATTGGCTCCTAGGTCCTTAATTTGGATCCCTAGCTAGCCCCCTATCTTCCTACATAATCACCTTCTTCCTACATGCAAATGTGAGTTCTAAGTGACTAGTATAAGTGTGATTAGTGCAATTGCCTAGGATTTCCTAAAGGCTGAGGTGGCTAGTAGCATGAGGTCAAATACCCTCATCTCTACTCCCATCCTTACCCTTGGTCCTCAATTGACTAATACCACTTATCCTAGAGACCTAGACTTGGGACGTCCTATGAGAATTACACCTAGCCCTAGTTCTCCAATTAGTAGCTTAGGGTACATTCTCATAGCACCCACCTTGTTGTTTGGTTTGGTAATCTAGAATGAGATATGTTAATTGCTTATTATGGTGACATCCCCCAACTAATGCCAAGGTCACATTCCCAAACGGCCCACCTCCTTCATCTAATTGCTTAAAACCCTAATTGCCTAGTTTGCTTGTTAGTGCTAGCTTAGTTCAATTGCTTTAGTCTAACTTAGTCAATTGCCTCGTTTTGTTAGCTAGTGTTAATTTAGATCTTTCATCTTGCTTAGTGGTTAACTTAGGCTCTAAATTGTTAGTTGCTTGCTTAGTTTGGTATAATTTGTCCCTGCTCTTGTCTAGATAGCTTGTTAACTCAGATTGCTAATTTAGTCTTTTGATAACTTAGTTTCACATTGCTTTTCCTACTTGCTCGTTTAGCTTAATCAATCAAACAAACCTTCAAACCCTAAAAACCCTAAGCTCCGCATAAGGAACATAACTCACGCTTTCTAACTCTAGCGCCCCCTCTATCTCCGCGGTTCGACCCCGCATCTTGCCTTTGATCTATACTACAACAGTACCCCGTACGCTTGCGGGCGCATTGTTTTAGTTTTAGTGATAGACTTGATTTGGGACCATATAAATTTCGAAAGCAAGGATCCCATCCATCATCCCGTGCCTCCCGACCTCGTGGATTGCACTCGGCCACCCTAGTTGGCCGGTGTTGTAACCCTCTAGCGGGAGCGCATCAGGATCACGTTATGGGTACACATCCTCTTACTCCCACTGTTACAATATACTCTGACTTTTGAAAGAATCGCATTTGTAATGCGACTGGCCATCCGTTTGAAAAAGTTAATTCCCGATTCCTGAATCTTACGTTTTATCTTGTATCAATCACAAATTATTCGTGTTCTACATTTTCCCCATTGTATACTTTTTGTCGTATTTTCTTGTTTTATAGTACATATGTGTATGTGTATATGGATCTTCACAAATTTATACTGTTAAGACTTTGACTTAGTTTGAGTGTATATTGTTAATGTATAGGGACTTGTATGTAATTGACAAGGTCTTATATGTTAAGGCCAGGGATCTATTTGTAATTGTGTAATGTATTCTTCTTATATATATGATACATGAGACAAACTGTAAGGTTTTCAGGTCTCCTCCTCCCACATTGCTAGTAACATGGTATCAAAGCCTTAGGGTTTAGGAGAGCTATCAAATTCTTCTATAAGAGAGAGAGTTGCACGGGAGACAGTCTTCGTTCCCCATTCTTATATATACTCTCGTGTCTCTTCTTGGAGAGGGACCAACCCTTTCCACCTACCATCCCTTATTCCCCTAGACCCTAGTGGTCTCCTAAGGGGGCGTGGGAGCATATACACTCAACAAGGAGATCCTTCTTCTCGAGTTTCTTCAAGTCCAACAAGGTGCTATTTTGTCTCCCTCCTTCAAACACTCCTTGACGGCCAGAGGGAGCCTTTTCTCCTTTGATGTTGGGTCAGTTTTAGCACCAGATGGCCCATATCTCCTCATAAGTCGAGCTGCCTCCTCCCCGTCCCACTCACTTTTGTGAGAGTCTCTGAGAGCAAACCTATACATATGATGTGTATAAATTATATCACAACCTGGAGGATATAAAATATCATCATCTGATTCAACAGTTTAACCTGTGGCCCTAACATCAAAGAGTGTATCTGTGTAAGACTTTTCAACTTGCTTCAACTTTTTTTGTTTTTGCCTCTTTGCACCCATAAGCTTCTTGAGGTCATCACTAACACTTGGGGGGCACTTCTAACACATTGTCACATTTTTGTCACCACTAGTAATGTGAAGCTTGAATCTAGTAATCCCCTCACCAATTGTTTTCTTACAGTAGTTGCAGATAATCTTTGCCCTATTCCCAGTCCCAGGAAGAGGCGTGCAATGACCATGCAAAATTCACATCCTTTGTTGCAGCATGACCAACCCCAACACCCTCAGCATCACTTGAAGATGAAGACATCTTCTCGAAAGTCAAAAGTCAATATTGAAAAATTCAAAGACAAACAAGCAAAACAAATGATGTATATGTAACTTAGCATTTAACCAAAAGTACTACAAATAACAAATGTACATTGTACAATACTAATATCAATTAAAATAAGCCATTAAGTGAACAAAATAGATTTATTTTATGTATTATAGAATCAAAAATAATGTTTAAAGTGTATAATACATGCTTGTAATTATAGAATCAAACACAATATTTTTTCAGATTTTTATTTTGAAGAAAAAAAATATTTTTTTAAACAAATTAAGTCTGAAATGATTTTTAAAATTAAAAATATTGATTTTTACTTATTAAAAAGACAAGTGATATGTTTTCAAATACTAATTTAATCTTATACATCATTAACACACAGTTAAAGAGAAAAAAATGTTATTTTTATTTTCAGCATTTTAATCATAAAAAATGATATTTATAATTTTTTTAAGTATATATTTGTTTATATATATTCATGTTAATCTTTGATAAAATTTCTTCTACTAAACCTAAATTAAATACCTATAATTAGTAGTACTTGTTGGAATAGTCCCACACCTCTAAGTTCTGGGATGGTCCTTGTGCTGATAAGGTGTGTGGTCCCTTCATCCATTGCCAATTGGTTTATGGTTGAATACCACACTATCTAATATGGATCAGAGCGGACCCTATGAAACAAGTGTGAGGACCACACCCTACATGAAATGACAAGTGCAAGCACACAAAAGTGGTTGCACTTGAGGGGGGATATTGGAATAGTCCCACACCTCTGAGTTCTGGGGTGGTCCCTGGGCTTACGAGGTGTGTGGTCCCTTCACCCATTGCCAATTGGTTTTAAGTTGAATACCACACTATCTAATAGTACTAATTGTATCGTTACTATTAATTAGTGAAATAACATGGTAATGTTAATTATTAGTGTGCTAATTAGGTAGATCTAGTGATAAATCAATAAATCTACATAATATAATCATAGATCTAGTGATAAATAGCATTAATCATAAGTATTTTGGAGTAGGTCTAGGATTTAGGGGTATTTGGTGAATTGTTTGGGTGAAAATAGAAGGAAATAGAGAGGGGAGGGGTTGGAAATGGTGGGAAATGCAAGAAATTAAGTTTACATGCCTTGATTAACGCTGATTTGAGCTCCAATCTCGAAAATCGCCGAAAATCCCCAAGCTTTCCCTATTCAAACAGCAGCAGCAGCAGCGTACACTCGCAACTGACGGCTTATCGGGCGGTATACCGCCCATGCCGCCTTGTACTGGTGGGTAAGTGGTGCATTTTGCATCGGTACCTCCGATATTTGGCGGTAAGCCCACCGAGATGCCGGTATTTGCGATCCTAACGGTAAGTTCGCCTGTATCCATGCCGGTTCCCGTCGGTAACGGTATTTCAACCGAAATACCGCCAATACCGACGATATCTCATTCCTTATACTAGAGAAGTCTATCAATACTTGTATATTTATTCTGTGTCTGAATGATGTGTATATGTTATTATATAGACCACTGGCAGAAAAAATAAAACTTGCATCTTATGCTTGATCTTTTTCTTCATAAAAGCAGTCTGAAATAACTATTGTTTCTTATGCAGGTGAAATGGCCAAGCGGGAAGAAGTTTGAAGACATTTTTGTAGAGACATTGATAAAATATGGGTACAAAGGGACATACAAGTCAAAGCAATGGCTAAAACAGCCAGCATTCATACAATCATTTGCTCCCACATCGCTCATATACATTTCCAACATGACAAAGTTACCAAAGATTTTCCTAATAGATGATGTGACAATGCCTACTCAAGATACCAATCAGGTAGTTCGTGTTTGTTACAGAAGTTTTTGAAGACAACTTAGTATGGAGTAGGATGTCTTTGCATGCCAAACTCTCAAGAATTTCTAAGAAGCTTATTTTTTAGTTTGTGTATATTAATTATCTTTGTGAAGTCAGCAATAAATTAACTATCTTCTACAACTACAATAACAAACAAACATGGTGTAGGACAATCTTCTATTCTTCTGAAATTTTGAAAATTTAGGCCCTTTTTCCTTTGTGCATAAATGATGTTAAATATTAATCAGTGCTCATTTAGCAGTAATCCCACGCCATCAGCTTTTTTATACAACGTTCTATCCATGAATGATATGGTTGTTGTTCATAGGCTTTTCTGTTTTCCACCACACACCTTTAATCTTCAAAACTATAGGGTACTCTTGTGTAAAGAGTGTTGCACCCAGGGTTGTGTGCCCTTTTTGCTTTTGCAGTTTTTTCTTCGTGCAATGTCCAACTGATCCCTCGCTCTAAACTTGTGAACAGAACTGTGTAATGATTGCCAATAAATGTCATGCTTTATTTATGTAAAAGCAAATACATGAAGCAAAATAAGGAAAGCTGAACTGAAACACTCATAATACCACTAGAACTTCTAACCAGAAGTGCATATGATGCATTTTCATCACAATTTTAATCTTATTATACTTTCAAATATTTGTATATGATTTTCCCTTCAATTTACAACACAGTTGATATAGTTCAAAACCCTAAACTTATTTGTAATTTCACAATTTTTGGTATAACTGTATTTTATGCACTGTAAGCCCGGTTTCATAATTATATCAGGATATAGTTGTTATTTATTGATTCATTAACTCTGGAATATCCCTCAAATTTTCTCATTTGAACATCGTTCTTATCGTCTCACTACATATTCCTGTTGCACTCTCTATATGCAATTCTCATAGACTTCAAGAAGTTTTTACTTTCAGTCAACATAAAGACACATGTTTGTGCGATAAAGATCAAATTTTCATAGATTCTGTGTGTCTTATTTCGAAATGATAACCATCAGCTAGTTAAACTATATTTCAACAATCTTAAAATTACAAATACTTTTTCTCATGTAGCTCAAGTAATTCCATAATTTTGATCTAGCAGCAAAGTATCTAGAGTAATTCATTTCGAGACAAAGTCAACACTCCCTCTTAAGCTAGAATGTAAATATCAATCATATCCCTCATCACAGTGAGCAAACACCTGCATGGATAACATTTTAGGAAACTATTGGAGATTTGTTTTTTCTATTTGTTAACGAGAACGTCGAGAAGTATCTTATAGAGAAATGGCATGAACAACTTCACCTATCCCCTCACCAATTTCATGTGAAACACCTACCCGAACACCAATAAACCCACCATAACTGGATCCGCTGCCGCCGCCACCTACACCTCTATCCATGTACCGATGTCATAAAAAAAAATCTACACACCGTCATCCCGACATCATGTAGAACCTATTACCACTATCAAGTCGTTTCATCCACGCACCAATCCTTTTTGTCTAATGGTGATCACTATCAAGAACCTTCCTCTAAACCACTGTCTAACCTACACCTGATAGTTTCTAATTGTAAATCTACTTGCTCCACAAAGAAACATAATATACTCACAAACTCTCGTTCATTAAGCTTATGATTTGCTCTTCTATGCAAAGTATATTTCTATCACTATTCAAAGACATCAGGCTCCCTGAATTCACCTTGATGCATTACAACACCCTTCATGGAAGGCTGCAATGGAAGAAGAAACACCATCTCTATAATTATGAGTACACGGGACATTATGGATCTACCTATACATACTGCTGTTATAGGATACAAATGGGTTTTTGATATTAATTTTATGCTTGATAGATGAGCTGATTAAACGATGGTCATAGTCTAAAGAATTTTCTCTCAATCTTTATCATTGATCACATATACAGAGCTAGGTCATAGGCATTAATGTACGGGAACTTTTACGTTAAAGATAGAGTATCAATTAGAAAAATCCATACACACATATACACCTAAGTTGATCATTTTTCAGAAACTATGCATCATGCAGTTATCTTGAAGATTGTGTGGCGAAAAAGGAAGGTCGATTGCCTCTCCTAGAGGCTTGGGAATCGTTGTCTTTCAGATTCAAATTGATTCTCTAAATAGATTATATGGATATGATAGTATGATGTTCGCAAAGTTCATGATTTATACAAAAGTATGCATAGATATCGTCTCGGAAACTGAGTCATGATTGAAAACATGACATTAGACCCATTTTCTTCAACAGTGGGTTATGATATATGTAGAAATAGGTGGCTAAGGGAAAACTTGGTAGATATAGTTCACCCGTCAACTTCTTGAATAATAATCTATGTTTTATAATAAATTAAGCCTTTAGTTCCTCAAGAAAATCTTGTTCCAAGTGGATCATGCATCACCAACTGTTTATATGATACGTTAGAATTGTGGTGCTTTGATGTTAGTAAACAGGTCTTTTTCTAGCAGTTTTCATTCAAAAACATATGTTCTGCAAGAAGATGGTTATATCAAACTGAAATATTGTTGTACTGAAAAGTTGTGTTAAGGTCTGAACTTTTTTAGCATTTAACAATTGTAGGAATTTTTAGTTTGCCAAAATCTGATGGGCACAGATGGCAATTGGAAACGGAATTTTGAGTGCTTGAAATTTAGTTGCACAAAATGAAAGGTCCTCTGTGAAAAAGATCCTAATTTCCTTATCCTTTACCCCTTCATCTATAAGAGCCTTAGGTCTTCATAGTTGCATGACATTTTTCCAATCATGAAAACATGTGCCGACTGTCATTCCTTTTCCTTTTGGCATGAGTTTGGTCAATCATGTTGACTAAATCCTATTCTTCAAGCTGCGACTCAAACAGTTAAACACATTGTATTTAGTCCTGAAGATAAAGTGGCATCATCAAGCTAGCAGTGAGGACCAATCAGGCATCATCACTCCAGTATCACAGGGAGTTCTGTATCATACAGTCTACAAAACCAGCATCCCACTTTAGTCTAACGTATTGTGCAACAAGTTTTTCCAAACAATGCTGACTGGCATCCCACTTTAACATGCTGTCTGGTGCCCTGTTTCCAATAAACAACTGATGTATTTTCTTTAATGGTTGATACATGATCGGTCACCTTGGTCAACAACCCACCAAGTTAAAGAATACGCTATTCTGTGGGTCAGTCTTCCACTATATGGCCTACAAAGCATGAAAGAGAGTCCAAGTTTTGTGTTTATTTATAGGTGGTGTTTGTATAATAATAACACTCCAAGTCCTTAACTTATCTTTATCTTAAAAATCTGTGATTGGCACAATGTGGTGTTGATATTCCAAACTGCCATTGGGTCGGTTCTGAGATTGCCAACACTTACCAGTTAGGACCTTTATTCCAAAATATCAACTTTGGTAGCAAATAACTAAGTACTTTTAAGGTTTGATTTGTCTCCAATAGAGAAATAAAGTTCATTGTTGAAAAGGTAACATCTATGCTAATATAAGACTAATGGGTGGTAGGGTCATAGTACTGTTAGTGCTTTGAATTCACAAATATTCCAAATAATAACACATAATTGCGTGAGCAGCAAAGTTTGTAAGAATCAAATGGACACAACCAAAGAGGTGAATTGGCAGAGGAAAAAATATTTTATCGGAAGACGAAGTATGGAACTTGACTCTCTAAGACAGAGGAAGCGACTCTATTAATGATAAATACTGAAGTTTCGACTATGTCAACCTAATAAGAGCCATATAAACTCATCTCGACTTGAGAGTGGGAGCACAATCAAGAAGTTGCCATAGCTTGCAATGGCCCAAGGAATATAAAAGAGGGGTAGTTTTTAATCGAATAATACTAGCCCATTATTAATTAAAAACACACAAATTGTGGTAGATATTAGAGATTGCATTTTTTGTCTTGAACACTATTGAGCAAGATTATGCTTCAGACTTCTCTTTGAGAGGATAGAAACTAGAGACTCTAGTACAATCATATACTAAGACTAACAATAAAAAAACCTTTAAACTTTGATACAACACGGACTGCAAATCACCGCATGGACCAAGTTAGGTAGATATTAGAGATTGCATTTTTTTTCTTGAAACCAATTGAGCAAGATTATGCTTCAGATATCTTTTTGAGAGGATAGATCCAGAGACTCTAATACAGCCATATACAAAGACTAAAAATAAAAAAAAACCTGTAAACTTTTGATACGACAAGGACTACAAATCATTGCATGGACCAAGTCAGGTATGGCGGTCACTGTTATTTTGCTTGGAGAGAGGCACCCTATGATTTTTTCCTAGTTGACATGCCTAAGATCAAATTGTCTTGGTGGAGGATATTGTAGGAACTTTTGATACATACGGAGATGACCCATTGGAGGTGAAGCTACAAGAAAGGACTACAATGTCTGCAAGTTGGATGGAGTCCATTGCATTGAATTCAATACCTATCTGCCTTTAGAAGAAAAAAGTAGTCATAAAGATTTCTTGATAGTTCAAGGACTTGGTTTTTTGTTGATGAATATTGGTTTTTTGTTGATGAATAACAAGCTTAGTCAGGGCATTCATAATATTAATAGGAGGTAGAGATTTGTCTAAAGAAACATTTCCAGGACAAGTAATAGGGGATACATATCCATCAATAACATGAACATAGTGTAACATCCCTGACCTGGGTTATAAACTAACCCTAGGTGTTTTGCCTAAATATGTAAGTAAACCCTGGTGATTATCTTTTGACATGTAATTAAGTTCCTAAGGAACATACATTTTCATTTCTGTCCTTTTAAAACAATGTTGTAGAATTATTTGGTAATGCAGGGGCCTATGTGTAAATTTTCCCAGTTAAAGGGTGTAACTTGAAAATTTCCCAAGTTAAGATGTTCCTCTGATGATGAGACATCATATGAGTAAATATGATGAGGTAAGATGGATTTCCCAAGCTTGGGCATCAAGATACAGCTTGTGGAATGATCCTTGTGCTTAAAAACCCTAATTTGGATTAAAGTGCAATTTACCCAAATGTGGGGTGCAACTTATAAAATACACCATCTTGAACATCTTTTATGACTTTTGACATCATTTAAACTAATAATGATGAAGGGGGCACTTCCTTTGAATAATCATATAATAAGGAACACCTTTGTAATTAAATCATCAAGATGTAAGTAAGGAGACCCTTATGTACATATGTACCTTAGTGATAAGTTGACCTTCCTTGCCTTTAGTTCTTGGTTTTAGAAGGAGTCTTACCTTAGAAGAAGAGGAGGGACGTGCCTAAAAGAAAGGAAGGACCTAGTTGTGAAAAGGAGGAGTAAGATGTCCTTATGATGAAAATAACCCCAAAGGTACTTATACCCTTTCCTTTGCAATCAAAGGCAACGTTTCCCTTCCACTCTTCACTTATCTCTTGCTGTGGCCGACTAAGGAAGGAGCTCAGGAGCTCAAGGGGATGACCAACCTGTTCTAGGTAAGAGAACACCACCTTCTAGATTGGATTCATGGAGGAAATTCATGTATAAGGTTGGTTCTATGGTTAATTTACTTAGATTCTTTGTTCTAGCCGACCATCCACATCTTTTCCTTGGAGAATCACCTCTGGCCGAGTTGTGGAGCTCAAGACACCATTAAAGACTTGAAGCTTGGAAGCTTGGAGCTCAAGGAACGACCTTAAGGCGGGTTTTATAACTCTAACTCTTAGCTTTGTTATGCATATCTCTGTTCTTGTTTTCTATGATTAGTTCTTCTTCTTCCTCCCTTCTTCCTTGCTCTTTTGCAAGCAAAACGGTGGAGGAACCGACCTGAACAGAGGTTGAGGATGATGGGCGTGGTTTCCTATGTCACTTTATGAAACGACCTTGAGTCCTTTTGGTCCAAACGGGTGCAACTCGTTTAAGGTCAAACGGGTTCAACCCGTTTGATCTCAAACGATCCTGCAAGATCGTTTGGATCAAAACGACCCCAAGACCGTTTCATAGGGTTGACCAAGCGTGGACCGTTTGGGTTTTCTGTTCACAATTATGTAGGCTAATGACCCACCAAATTTGAGGGGCTAACTCCAAAGGAATCGTAGGTTGAAGGCCAATCAATTAGGTAATAGAATTGAATTAAGTACTGATTTTTCCAAACTAATTAACTTGAACTTTTGGGCAAACGGGTTCCAACCCGTTTGAGTGAGTTGACCAAGCGTTGACCGTTTGGGATACCTGTTCATAATATATTGAATTTCATTCCTACAAAGAATTGTAATCTAATTCCTAACCAATTGAGAGTTGAAGGCATTCAACACCCTAACCCTAATCGGGTTAAAATTTCTGAATTTCAATATAGATCTTGTTGAGTTTTGGGTTGAAGGACCCAAACGGGTTCCAACTCGTTTGGGGGTTCATCCAAACGATCTCACACTCGTTTAGTGATACCCCAAGACCGTTTGGAGGTCTAGGGTTAAAGAATTTGATGGTTTGAAGGTCCAATTACAATAAGTTGATGAATTAATAAAATTGCTGATTTTAAACCTATTTAGGGTTCAACCCTTATCCAACCGACTTGGTTTTTGGTCAAACTTTGGGCAAACGGTCTCAAGACCGTTTGGAGGACATCCAAACGATCTCAAGACTGTTTGGGCCAAGTTTGGGCCCAATTGGAGTTCAGTTGATGGGTTCTTTTACACTTTGTTTCACATTGTTGAATATTGGTGATTAGCCGATTGGAAACCCTAATTGAGTTAGTTTTAACCCTAATTGGCTTTCAATTGAGGGTCAAATTGGAGTCCAATTGGTTGAGGCTCATCCTAATTGACTCAATTTGTAAGTGGTTAACATGACCTTGGCCAATTAAAGGCTTCAACATAGGAAACCCTATCCAATCATAACCTATGTGTCACCTTTTATGTTTATGCGGTTTGAAACCAAGTTAGTCCACACTCGTTTGAGTCCAAACGAGTTCACACTCGTTTGAGTCCAAACGAGTCCACACTCGTTTGAGTCCAAACGAGTCCACACTCGTTTGAGTCCAAACGAGTCCACACTCGTTTGAGTCCAAACGAGTCCACACTCGTTTCAGCCCAAACGAGTTCACACTCGTTTGACCTCAAACGGGTTCACACTCGTTTGACCTCAAACGGGTTCACACCCGTTTAGACTCCTTTGGGTTCACACCCGTTTAGACTTAAGTGGGTCCACACTCGTTTAAGGCTCAAATGGGTTCTAGGTCGTTTGAGGTTAAACGAGTTCAAGGTCATCTAAGAATCAAATGGGTTGAAGGTTGAAGGTCAAACCCTAAACCAGTTAGAGATTTTCAAGGTTGATTATACTTAATCACTTGAAGGTGTAAATGGTCCAATGATGATCTTATTTAAACCATAATGGTAACTCAAGATATTAAGGGACCAAGTGATTAATGAATTGACCCATGATGATGGTCAATGGGTAAATTACCAAAATGCCCCTGAAAGGTTCAATTGAGTGATACCTTGTTTTAATCAAACCCTAATCACATGATAGTGATGAGTTGACTTGTGTTAATCAATGAGGACTTAACCCAACCTAATCTAGAGTGGTGTAATCACTATCTACTAGTTAGAGGAGAGAGAAAGTACCAATTATAATGGAAACTCAAGTAAAATACCTTCAATATACTTGAATGTGTCCGGCCAGCATAGCCCGGCTGGTTGCGGCTCGGGGGCCCCTAACAAAGGGTCACGGGTTCGAATCACGACCGAGGCATGCTGCGAACGGCATCCCACGCCTACCGGGCATGGGAGGGGGTGACCGGACCACACCTCTCAAGCCCCAAGGGGTTTATGCTGTCCGCGGGGGTCACAAAAGTGGCGCTCGTGCGAGAGTGGTTCCCCTTGTAAATCAAAAAAAATATACTTGAATGTGCAAGTTTAGGTATGATCCACTTATGTGAGATCATGGAAACCCTAATTATGATAATTGATGAATCTTAATCTTATCTGAGGTCTTTAATGATGATGTTTCTCATACATGGGGATGTTATGAGATCTTTTCACCATGAGGTGAATAGTAAACCCTAATTCTAGGGTGATGACATGTAATGTGAATAGTAAACCCTAATTGATGAAAACCAGGGAAACCCAGCTCTTGTATGAGTAGGGAGATACAACTTCTTTAAATAAGTTATTTACTGTTATCAGTTGATTTAACCATGCAGGTTCCTTTATGAGGATGATCATATCCAGGTATGGATGATGATACTATATTCATTAAAAGCATGTTGTTAGCTTTATGAATAGTGATATATCCTGATGCCTTGTTAATAGCATCTTATGAGATTGATAGGCTGTGAGAGCCATGAATACCATCAAGGTCATGCTTTAAGAGATGACTTGTGATGAGAATATTGAGAAATGACAATTGATGAGAGTTAGGCTTGTTACATTTAGTATTCTTCCTTCATAGCTGCTATGATAATGATTAATGTTTGAAAACATGTATGATGATAAAAGAATACTGAAATGTACCTAACTAATCAAGTATAATCATACCATGTAGAGCCCTGATCATAGATCCATCATTGTCAGGAGTTAATGATGGTGAAACAGGTTTTCCTAAGGGAATTCCTGGAGCACATACTTTTGAATATGTGGGGTAATATGGATGTGAATTTCCTTACATCCTAGTGTAGGAATTGATGTAGATGTATCTTTATTCTATCAATCCTTCACTATGTGTTTATGCCGGGATGATGTAACACTAATCTCCCAAGGAAATCTTTTATACCGCATCGATGAGAGATAAACAAGAAATCTTTCGATGGCGAAGAGAGTACAGAATGCCACTGTGACTCTAATAGCGAAGTACCGGAATACCCTGGTAAGCTATTGTAACAGAGACACTAGATGTCCTGCATGTTGATCCTCATACTGACTGAGGAAGATGAGGTCATAAGAATCCGGCTCTTTTGATGACCTATGTATGATACCGATGCGACTTAATAGTGATCGGTTGGAGTATGAGCGGTATACCTCATCTCCGCAGGGCATAATGATGTTTGTAAAACATAATCAACCGCGTAGCATATCTGCTTAGGTTGAACCACGAAATACATTGGTTGATGATACATTACTTAGTATACATGTTTTTCATATTCCTTAAATGTTGTTGTTCTAATTGATAACAATCTGCTGCTGATTACCTTAGAGCTTTTATTGCCTATGTTATTCTTGGTTGCTATAATAAAGCTTCTGGCGGAGAGTTATAACTCTCGCTGGGACAATTATTTAAAATTGTCTCACCCCGTAGATTTCAACTTTTTAGGTGGTCGTCGAGGACGAAGGAATCAATCTTCAGGAGGCCAGTATCAGCAACAGTAGTATCAGGAGCAGCAATAAATCTCAGGTGGAGATTCAGACTGCTAAGTTGCATAGTTAGATAGTTAGTCCTATGTGTTCTCTGTACTCTCAGGTCCTTGGAGTCTTTTGGTCTGAGATTTTGGGTTTTAAATCTTGAGATTTTGTATCTGGCTGTATATAATCACTCATGAAGTGATCTAACAAAGATGTAATCTGTTTACCTTGTTTCTTATAAAAGGAGTTTCATGATTTCAAGATCTTGTCTCAAAAAGTTTTAATTTCCGGTGATTTTTCGTATTCCGCTGTTAATCGAATCGCTTCCGCTGAGTTTAATCGTGTTTATCTCGGGTTTTGGAGATCAGAGCCCACACATAGAGTGTATTGGAATGGGGTTCTAGCAACTCAAACAAGGAGAAGATGCACCATGAATTAGCAATCAAGTTAGAAACATGAGGGCTAGAGGAAATGGAATGAATACCTAATACCATATTAGGGATGTTGGAAAACTCAAACAGAGACTTCATATTTCTCTTTGGGATAGTGTTAAAGATAATTAGTTTGATTGTGTTATAGGCCTTGGACCATTTAGTGTGAATTACTTAAGTGTTAAGGGAACCCATATATTAGCTTACTTGAGCGTGAAGTAACCATCTATTAGATGCCATGCAATCTCTCCTCTTTATAAAAGAGAGGGCCCTCACTAATCAAAGTTACATTGCATCATTCTTTTGACACAATATCAGAGCCTATTGCTTTTGAGACCTAATCCAAACCTAGCCTCCCTCTCCTCCCCTCTCTTTCTTTTCCCTCCCTCCCTTTGCAGCCAGCAATAGGCACTGGAGCAGCACGGCCAACATCAGTTGTCGGGCTGCAACACGGCAAGCCATCGACTGGCGCAGCCATGACAGTAGGCAGACAGCCCGCCATCGCTGGGCACAACAGCCGCCGCTCAACAGCTAGAACCATCACGCAGGCTAGGTGGCCACAAGCGAGCAACGCCTTTGCTGCCACCGTCAATGTTCTCTGTCTTGGTCGTTAATTTTCTGTTCATAGCATATAACCGTTCTTCTTCCTATTTCTTCTCTACTTCTACTTGTTCCTTTCTATATTAGTATTAGGAAAAGAAAAGAAAAACTCCTCGATGCTAATCTTATATAGTATTTAAAAAAAGAGAGAAGGGGGCAAAACATTCATATATTTTTCGTCTCCATGTGGTTCCCCTAAACCACATGGTGGATTGTTCTACATAATTAACTAGGGGCTTCATGCTTTCATGTCATGACACTATCTTTCTTTGATTTTTATCCTACTGTGCATTATATTCTGGTAGTGCTCGTCTTTTATCGTTTTTTCTTCACCGTGCTCTTATATTGGTAGTGCCATCTTTATATCTTCTACCTACTGTGCTACACTGCAGTAAATTATCTCTCTACCGAGCCAACATTCAGGTAGAATGTTTTTATGTCGTTCTTGCTAATTGATAACTCACCTATGTATCGCGCATACATTCTGGTACCTTATGGCTTCTGATAAAGTAGACACTGCATCAACTATTGTTTTACAATGACATGTCTATGGTCTCCTTCATCAAGCTGAATGGCAATAACTATCTCTTGTATGAATGTCGCGTCAACCCCATAATTTGGATATCTCCTCTATGGTCGCGACCACAGACGGAGGTGCTGCTCATCTAACTCAAGCTCCTCACACCTTGTCCACTACTGCTATTAGAGCACCAAGTGCAAGCTCCACTCCTATCTCTCAAAAATAATATGAATATCTCCTTTGGACTTCACACCGCTACATGTTCAAGCTAGACCTCTCTCTTTGTATCTTGCACAGTCCAATTGGCAGGTTGGCGACTCTCCCATGTATTCTCCTTAGACCTCATCTTCTCATCTCGTAGCTACACACCAAGGTAACTCTGGGTCAGCCATGATCATTTCACATCTTGGGTGAATTTCTAACTCCGGAGCAACTCAACACATGACGAGTACGCCACATCTTCCAAATTTATTCACTCTCATATTCCTCACTCAACTATCACCCTGATATATGGGTCTACCAAACTGTCACCAAATGTGGCTCTGCCCCCTTACTTCCTCCATAAAATTACACTCTATTCATTATGTTCCACATTTTCCATACAATTTACTTTTTGTTGCCAAACTTCTTGATTCTTTAGGACGTTACATAACCTTTGGCCTACAGATGTTCTCCAGGATTTGTGGAGTATGCGATCATTGGACAGGGAGCATCCTTTGGTGATCCGTACAACTTTCCTTCTCATCCGACATCTTCTACTGCCTTCACTGCAAGTGCAACATTACACCAACATCTTCATTTTGGTCATCCATTGCTTTACAGATTAAAGGTTTTTGATCCAACTCTATCTTCCATTTCCTCATTATCTTGTGGTGCTTGTCATTTGGGTAAACACCAAAGCGTGTCTTTTCCAATCCATGGTAAAAAATCAATCTTTTGATCTTATTCGTATTGATGTTTGCATACCTTTTCATACTATTAGTTATAATAGATAAAGAGATTTCTTGGCGTTTGTTGTTGATTTTTCTAGAATGACCTAATTTTTCTTAAGAATCATGTAGAAGTTTTACCTCTAATCTAGGCGTTTTGTAAAATGATTCTTGTCCAGTTTGAGACATCCATTAAATTTTCTTAGAATGGATAATGAGCTTGAGTATTCCAATCTATGATTTTGTCTATTTCTCGTGAGGTTGGTATGATGCATAAAAAATCATGTGTTCATACCATTCAACAAAAAGGTATGGCCAATCACAAAAACCACCATTTGCTTCATGTTACTCGGTCTTTGGCAATCTATGTTAATCTACCAAAACATTTTTTTGGGGCTATTTCAACAACATGTTTTCAAACTGACAACCATCTTCTGACCTCAAGGGTAAAACACCATTCTCCACCCTCAAATGTAATCTTTTTTTCTCTTGGCTTGTATTTTGATGTGTTGCTTTTGTGCACAACTTCAATCCAAAAGCCCACAAACTATCTCCCTGAACCATTAGGACAATCTTCTTAGGATATTCTTAAGTTTAGAAAGGCTATTAAGTATTTGATCAGGAAACCCAACGGTCGAATGTCTATGCAGATGTCACTTTTTACAAGGACCAACTTTTTTTACCTCCACATTCACTACTCCGCCTGCTTCACCATCGATGTTTGTTTCTTTACCGCTAGATTATCATTCGGCTACTACTTCGGTTTTAGATACTTCATTGCTCCGCTGCCACCACTTCACCACCACCACAATTTTTCCCTGGCTTGTACCAATGAAGAATGATAGCCGATTCAGCAACAACTACTCCACCACCATTATCACTCCAATAGAATATGACAAACCAATGACTCTTTGGGGGGATGCTCGCACTTGCAACAATAAATGTCGTATCTCTAACCCATGTTGCCTTTATTCATTTATCTCCCTTATCCTACTCCTTTGTCGTTGCTCTTGATTATTTCACCATTGCTGAACGTAGTCATCTTGGGTGGAAAGTTGTGACAAAGGATGAGATGATGACTCTTTACGAGAACAACACATGGGAGTTAATTGATCCACCTCCCAACAAAAAATTGTTAGGTGTTGCTGGGTCTTTTCGATTAGAACACTTAATAAACAAAACCGATGAACCCTAAAAGCACGCTTCGTCGCTCAAAGGATACACCCAGACCTTTGGGGTGGACTTCTTCGACACCGTCTCGGGGGTGACTCGCTTTTCCTCTGTAACCATCTTGATATCCTTGATCGCTACTTTTCACTAGCCTCTACACCAACTGGATATCAAGAGTGCCTTCTTGCATAGTGATCGTTCTAAAGAAGCTTATATGTAGTGATCTACCGGATTTGTTATTGGCAGGAGTATGGTGCCAAAGTATGTTGCTTATGACGTTCTCTGTGCGGCCTAAAACAATCCCCTTGTGCCTGGTTCAACAAACTCTGCGCCGCTCCGGAATAATTGCAACTTTAGATGTCTGGGAGTGACCACTCACTATTCCAACAAAGAATAGTCTTGTTTGTAGCTGATGATGTTGTGATCATTGGGAAGAATACACATCGAATATACGAATATAAAGAAGGCTCTTCAACTCAAATTTAATACTCAAGATATGGGGAAGTTTTGGAATTTTCTTAGCAATAAGTTTATTCGATCTAAAGAACGGAGCAATCTCTCTTAAAGGCAACACGTCCTTAATATTTTAGAAGAGTCAGGCTTGACTAATTCAAAACATGTCTCCACTTCAATGGATCGCCATTTGAAGAATTTGGATGAGGGGCAGCTCTTCCCTGACACAAAGAAATATTGACAGCTAGATATTTTTCTTATGCAGGTGGGGCCGTTAGTCAGCACATGAGCAAATCTTTTCAAACTCATTGGGCCAACTTTCAATGTATTTTGCGATATTGAAAGAGTTCCCTAGGAAAATGCTTGGCTCCAACATAAGTCACTAACCATCACTGGATATGCATATGAAAACTGGGTTGGGACCCTCAAAACAGAAGATCTACATCTGGATAATGTATCATACTAGATAATTACGCAGTTGTTTGGAGCAGCATGAAACAAACGGTTGTTGACCGGTTGAAGCGCCGTAGCTGAGTATCACGCCATGGCACATGCGTGTTATGACTTGCAGTGGGCCCAATCATTCTATAAGTGGATTCAAATTTCTTGTCTAACAACCAACATCACTATACCGAGATAATCAAGCTGCTATACATGCCGCCAACAACTTGGTCTTCCTTGAGTCTGCCAAACATATTGAAGTTGACTATCACTTTGTATGTGATCCGGTCAAAGTAAAAAAACATTTATGTCATATGTGAAGACTGGAGAGCAGTTGGCGGATATCCTCACCAAATCACTTCCACCTAGTATCTTCCAATAATGAATAACAAGCTGAGATTATACGATGTATAGTCTCCAACTTGAGGGAGAGTGTTAAGATAATTAATTTAGTTGTGTTATCAAGTTTTGTTCATTTCGTATGGCTTACTTAAGTGTTAAGTAAACCCATCAATTGTCTTATTTGAGTGTTATATAAATCCATCTATGGCATACTTGATTGTTAAGTAAACTCATTTATTGTCTTACTTGATTGTTAAGTAAGACATCTATTAGATCCATATAACCCCCCCTCTATAAAAAAAGAGGGCTGTCACTAATCAAAGTTACATTGCATCATTCTTTCCACAGTTCGTAACTTCCTTTTCATTTTAAACAGACACTTGACTGAATTTGGGAGATAATGTCAAGAGGGATAGCCATATTTGATATAGAATTGATCTAAAGAATGCAGTCTGCAGTGACAACGATCTAATAAGAGGTTACCATATCCTTGTCCACGTCCAGGAAAAGATGACATGTCCCCCTACTTGATGATCTACTATGGCCTGACTCCAAGAATAGCTATAGCAGAAGAGTCAGATTGTGTTGTAGAATCAAACACATTATGTCTAGGTAGATGAGCATAGATTTGTGCCGATGTAGGATTTCCTGTCAATCTTGCTCCCTGCATAGTCAGAATCAGAATATCCTTCTAGAGAACAATGTCCATTCTTCCTGTAATGAAGGCCCTTGCCAGGTGACTTTTTCAGATACCGCAGAATATTAATAGAGCATCCCAGTGACACTGTCTGGGTTTGTCTAAGTATTTTCTAAGAAGACCAACAACACTAGATATGTCAGCTCTAGTCACAGTCAGATATATCATTTTGCCAATCAAACTCCTGTATTTTTGTTATCAACAAAAAGTGGAGAAGAATCATCATCCCAATTGACATTGGAATCTAGAGGAGTATCAGCTGGTCTAGCCCCAAGCATTCTAGTTTCCTGTAAAAGATCCAGGACATATTTTCTCTGAGATAAAACAAGAGCATTAGAAGTTCTAGATACCTCTATGCCCAGAAAATACCGTAGTTTCCCCAAATCTTTAGTGGCAAAGTGCTTGCAGAGATGGGCTTTAGTGGCCTGAATAACAATAGAATCACTGCCAGAAAGTATGATATCATCAACATACACAATCAATATCACAATACCAGAAGAAGTCTTCTTAGTAAAGACAGAATGATCCACCTGAGATCTCAGAAAACCAAAGGTAATCAAAATTTTGCTCAATTTATCAAACCAGGCACGATGACTCTGTTTGAGTCCATAAATAGATTTCTTCAACCTGCAGACTTTATGTGACTCCGCCTGAGCAACAAACCCAGGAGGTTGCTCCATATAGACTTCCTCTTGCAAATCACCATACAAGAAGGCATTTTTAACATCTAATTGCAGTAGGGGCCAGTCAAGATTAATAACAACAGATAGTAGAACTCTAACAGAATTAAGACGGGCAACAGGAGAAAAGGTTTCAAAGTAATCAATACCATAAGTCTGTGTATACCCTTTAGCAACCAAGCGTGCCTTCAGACGTTCTACAGTACCATCGGGTTGATATTTCACAGCATAAACTCATCTGCAGCCTACAGGCTTACACTGAGGTGGATCCACCAACTCCCAAGTGTGTCTATTAGCAAGTGTAAGCATCTCCTCCTTCATAGCAGTAGTCCAAGCGGTACTTTGCAAGGCATCATGTACAGTTTTCGGAATAGCAACATCAGATAAAGCAGAAACAAAATTGCTAGCATGAACACTCAAACGTGTAGTAGATACATGGTTAGCAATATTGCTAGTAGTGCAGGAACGAGTACCCTTTCTAAGAGCAATAAGTACATCAAGATCATAAATTACCTCAGGTGTGGCAGAACCTTCTGGAGGAGAAGATTGGTGTGGATGGGGGGGTTCTTGTTCAGGTTTAGTTATGTTCCTGCGCTGATAAACAATAATAGGAGGTACCGTATGCTCAGGAGTAGATGTATTAGAAATATCAGAAATACAATCAATAGTAATAGACAGTGGAGAAGCAATGATATCAGACTGCAGACTATCTCCTTTAGTAGAGTAGTAGGGTGTATCCTCAAAAAAGACAACATCACTGCTCGTAAACCATCTTTTTGCAGTAGGGCTATAACACCTATACCCTTTCTGTGTACGAGAATACCCCAAGAAAATACATTTTTTAGCACGTGGAGATAGTTTATCATAAGTAGGATCAAGCAATCTCACAAAACATGTACAACCAAAAATTCGAGGAGGTACAGAAAACAAAGGTGTGTCAGGTTGCAGAACTTATATAGGTACTTTATTTCCAATCACAGAAGAAGGCATCCGATTTATTAAAAAGCAGGCAGTCAAAATAGCTTCAGGCCAGAATAATCGAGGTACATTAGAATGCAGCATAATAGTTCTAGCAACCTCTAACAAGTGTCTATTCTTCCTTTCAGCAACTCTATTTTGCAGGGGTGTATATGCACAAGAAGTCTGATGTATAGTGCCAACAGATTTACAAAACAATTCAACATCTTTCTGAACAAACTCAAGTGTATTATCAGTTTGAAAAACTTTAACAGGCATAGCATATTGTGTTTGCACCTCAGCAAAAAAGAATTTAATAGTGGACAACACTTCAGATCGACTTTTCATCAGAAATAACCAAGTGGCCCGAGAGAAATCATCAATAAACAATATAAAATATTTGTTTTCAGACAGACTCAGGACATGACATGGACCCCATACATCAGCATGAACAAGATCAAAAATATTTTTACTACTAATCTGAGAACGTTTAGGATAAACAACCCTAGTCTGTTTCCCTAACTGACATGACTCGCACTAAAACATATGTGTGCCAACACCAGATACAATATGTCGCAGTTTCTCAGAAGATGGGTGCCCAAGTCTGTAGTGCCACTGTAATGCTGAAACTGAAGCAGATAAAGCAGAAGCCACATCAACCTTGTCCACTTTTGGCAGATCATCCAGATAATATAAGCCATCAGATCCTTCATGCTCCCCACCAATCTTCATCCTCGTGCGAAGGTCCTGAAAAACACACGAACTAGGTATAAATGTCAGGCTACAGTTCAGGCTCCGCACTATTTTGCTAAGAGATAATAAATTTAGCAGAAAACGAGACACATATAAAGCAGATTTCAGAAGAAACTCAGAAACAATGTCTCCAACTCCAGAAACAACAGACTTGGAGCCATCAACAAGCATAACAGAGGAATTAGTAACTGGTCTAGATAGATTTCTGAAAAAAGACCGATTCCCAGAAATATGAGAAGATGCGCCCGAATCTATAACCCATTTTGTATTACCAGCACTAGAGGATGGAGTACTGAGAGGAGCCACTGGTCGTAGCAGTAGAAGAGGAGCCAGTACGCTCGAGCAACAGACGTTCCACCTCAGCGCAAGTGTAGTCAGCAGTAGCAGTACCCGAGGTATCAGACTCAGCAGGCTGGGTAGCTATCTCAGAAGTAGCAGTAGTATTAGTGGCCACATTGGCCCACACTGGTTTACCATACTTTTCCCAGCATTTTTCCTCTATATGGTTCAACCGGCCACAGAAAGTGCAAAAATGCTGTCCTGTCTGAGGATGCGCAACAGTAGAAGACGCAACAGCAGGAGCTCCACGTCCAGAAGAGGCTTTCCCCCGCCCTGCACCAAGAGGGGGACGACTGTCAGAAAACCGGCCACGACCACGACCACGGCCACGACCAGACATGGCAGCAAGAGCAGTGGAGTCTCCAGAGTTAGTGGGCAGTGCAAATGAGGTAGAAGGTAGGCGCTGAAGTCTCTGAAAGGCACTCTGCAGCGATGGAAGTGGGTCACTAGTAAGGATCTGGTCAACAACACCAACATAGGACTCTGGTAAACCGCACAGAAACTAGATCAACTGCAGCTCCTGACGCTGACGCTGCATGGTGGCCAGATCAGTAGATAGTGGGTGGTAGGTCTCCAGCTCCCCCCACAGTCCAGTAAAGGCAAAGAAGTAGTCCGCAATATCCGAGCCCGTGAAGTGAAGACGACCAAGCTACTTGTTGATGTCAAACACCTTCTTGGGGTTCTAGCTATGTGAATAGGTACTGGCGAGCTGATCCCACATCTGCTTTGCCGTAGGCAGATAGAGCAAGGTGATACTAATTTTCGGCTCACTGCTGTTGAGAATCCATGTCATCACCGTCGAGTCATCCCGGACCCAGTCATCGTAGGCCTTCACATCTTTGGACTCAACATTCGCAACAGGTTGTGCCGGAGCGTCACGGATTTTGCGTAAATCACCATGGAACATACCCAGTACTAGTAGTTGCGCCCATCAAGTTTTACAGTCGTAACTTGATGGCGCAAATCATCACCGGAGGATGCCATGAGGTAGTAGAAGACGGAGTCCCGGAAGCACAACTACACAGCAAGGCAGGCACGAACACGCAGTAGTAGGCTGCCTACGTTGTTAGGTAGGTAGCAGACGCATATTTATAGAAGGAAGGAACCTCTCACATACGGGCTACGCCGGAGCGCAACAGGAAACCCGGTGGCTCAACGACCTACATAGGCAGGCAGAATCAAGTGTCAAGGCTGTCCCTCAGTCTAGAATCAAGCCACGGACCCCCGAATAGGCCGGCTAGGCGGCTAACAGCCCCAGAGGCAAGCTGCCCCGACGGTGGTGTTGCCCGGTAGCGGCGGGGCCACCCGGCAACGCAGGCAGCAACCCGCGCGACGCTGCGGGAAGGGCCGGCTGGAGCCGGTGGCGGGCGGGGGCTGGGCGGCGGCGGGTTCGCGGGGGGGGGGGAGAGGAGAGAGAAGGGAGGGAGGGAAGAGCGGCGGCTGGATCTAGGCCTGCTCTGGTACCATGAGAAAGAAGACAAAAATTGGAGAGCTTAGGGTTACACAATGTGTGTACCCTTATATTTATAATAATGAAACAATTACAAAGAGGTCCAAATATAATGTAAAATAACAAAACAGTAATAACAACATATATATTAACAACTTTCATCCTATAAATTCTTAGAATTCTGTAAAGAGCTATAGCATTCTACCAAGAATATAGATCCTGCTTAAGAAAATGTTGTTCTTCCAACACTTAAAAAAATCCATAATCTACAAATGTTGCTCTTGTGAGAATGAATCTAGAACATTTTAGAACTGTTTTGTGGAGTAGGCCAAAGTTTTCCTTGCACTACTTTATGTCTATGTAATGCTATTTAACATACATGTTACAACCCAATTTTTATGGGCTTTACAATCTTGAGGTCTATTCTTATCTGCAAGTGCTTGCTGCTGAATTAACATCAACAACTTTCAATCGTATCATTGTAGTTATTCTGAAATTGTATGTGAAACATGCTAACTATACATTTGAGATAACTATACATTTGACAAACCTAACAATCTTAACTTTAGAACACAATCCTAGAATTGCTCGAGAACCAAAGCATTTGTGAAAACAAAATTCGGGGATCTATGAAATATTTGACTTATTATTTATATTAGGTTTCTTTTCAAAAAAGAGTGGCAAATGAAATACAAACACACTAATATTTGCATACCATCGCTGGGTTCTATCTCAATACTATTATCTTCATCTTTGTGACATAGACATAGTAGTAAACCACCACCTCCACATCTGGCGACGAATCCTTGATGTAGTCAATGTATACGACTGTCGACATACAAAGTTGGTAAACTTACACGGTCCATTGACGACAACCCAACTGTCGATTATTTGTAGTTGTAGCACACATAGTGAAGGCTTAGATACACTTGGCAGAAAACCACTCTTGACCTTGAGGTAACCATTTTCATGGTTTTTTTATCCAAAGAGTAGTAGATCTATTTCTCTACTAAATCCTCCATAAGTTATACAAGTTTTGGTGTAGGCCTAGTGTCCTTTCACCTCCTTAATTTGGAAATACACTTGTGTTTTACTGTATTTTATATAGATATGTGAGTTTTAAGCATTTAGCAATGATAAACAATCATGGTATATATCATGGAACACAACTTCGTCAAAGTTGGGCGAAGTTTCGTCGAAGTCTCGAAATTCGACCATAGGCGAACTCGAATACCAAATACTTTGGCCTCGTCCAAACATCGGGGTGAAGTTTCACTGATGTCGACGAAGTTGACTTTTTTGTGTGTATTTTCGTCTCAACTTTTCAGAAGTTGTCAAAGTTTCCTCGAAGTTGGCGAAGTTGGGGCTAAGTTGAGACGGCCCCAAACATTAATCTTAACGAGTGCCCTAATGACCATATAAGGCATAAGCGTCACCTCCAACCCTCTTCACAACTTATAATATCTTTGTTGTTGCCACTTTTTTCTAGAGAGGGTGTTGTAACTACTATTTGATTGTATATTGTATAGAATGTATATGCTGAATTGTATTTGTATATGTATTGCACATTTGACCCTTGCAAGCAAGACATTGTATTATCAACCTATGTAGGGCTAGAGAGTTGTAAATCGTGTTTTTGTGTTAAATTAACATTTATAAGATAGAGGTTTATTCAATCAAAATTTCCTTCAAATTCACATCATTTTCTTAAAAAAACGACATCAAAGTTTATCGAAGTTTGTGTCTAAATTTCCTTGAAACTTCCTCAAAGTTTCCACAAACTTCCACTTCCACACCTAGCGAAGTCGACACGAAGTCGAATTCCTGCACCATGGGTTATATTTTATAAGAAGAATTTAATGTTCAATGGTCGAATTCCTTCAAATTTTCACTATTTCCTAGCTTATCTTGCATCCAAGTTGTGCTAAGAAACTTCCTCAAAAGTTTTCAGAAACTTCCATTTTCACAGATATCGAAGTCAATACAAGTTGACGTCCTATACCATGGAAATAAGCATGATTGCTTGTTCTAAAATTTCTTTAGCTGCTAACCTTCCACGGTTAGTAAAGAAGCAGTTGCTATTGCAAATAAATAAGAGATATTATTTCATAATATCCCAATATTGGTTACATGTTAACAGTGTAAAATAAAAATGCTGTCCTGTTGATAATTTGTTGAATACGTACATGTAGAATTCTTATAGTTGCAGTCGGGGATCCAATTAATCACGGTGCTTTAAATTTTGCAGCTCCTGCTTAATTAGCTAAAAGTTTCTTATTCCGTTTTTGCAATCTTATTTATATGCCAGTCATATTGGGAGATTACTTCAGACAGCTACTTCAAGTTCATAAAAGCATATGCCGTTGGAATTGGACCATGGAAAGACACAGTTGTTCCTCCCAAGAACAGTTACTTGTCACCACCAACTGACCTTGTTGAGAGAGCACATGCCCATCGTCTTGAGGTACCACCTCATATTTGACATCAGATTATTTATGTCAACGCAAAATTTTGTTAATGATTGGACAATAGATGTATAATATAGGATACTCTCTGAACGAGTCACATATAGAATAGGTGTGGAAGCTTCTTTTGATTGATTTGTCATGCAGTTGCCTCTCTTACTCACATTTGGTCTCTCCTTTGTTGATCAAATTGTAGGTGCATCCTTACACTTACAGGAATGAGAACCAATTCCTACACTGGGATTTCCATCAAGATCCTTACCAGGAGTACGATTACTGGCTCAACAAAATCGGCGTTGATGGACTGTTCACAGATTTCACTGGTAGCCTTCACAACTATCAGGAATGGCATAGTTGTGTAACCACGGGCAAGAGGGCGTCCAACCTTTTACATGAGATTTCCGTTATGACCTCCCCATACAGGAATAAACTTGCTTAATGATAAGATTGATTTGACAAAGGGCTGGTGAGATGAAATGCCTATATGTCAGTGCAAATACCCGTTCGATTTGTCCAGCACATATTGATACCTGTTACATTTCTTCACAGGACTAGTGGAGCCGACGCATGGCTCGAAAGCTGTATGATAACATCGTTAATAAATTGGCTACGGCCCCGTTTCTTTGATTATAGTTCCTGTTGAATGTACCTGCTACACATTCCACAACTTAATTTCTCGAGGAGTGTATACCATCAAAGTTTTACTTCCACGGTTCATATCTACCCAGGTGGTGAATAAATAACGTAACAAAGTTTTAAGATTACTGATGGCCACTCCGCTCTGAAGCTTAGGTACCAGCTGTAGTCAAGTTCCTCCCCCCCACTTTAAATGAAGAGCACAGACCCAAAGTAACATCGCAATCCATACAGACCCACCCAATCATACAAGTCTCAGACGATACCACCGTCATGTAAATTTTGACGCGATAAGGATAAGCTTTTTCGCTTCTAACAAATTGTTCTTTCAAATGTATATACGTGATCGACACCTTTCTTTTACATATGATTGCAGCCAACTACGCCACATGAGTACAGAAACAAGAAGTAGATCTATGATTATTAATTCTTTCAAAAAATTAAAGTTTTACCTCAAATATATATATTGCAAGGCTTGATATTTCGTCAAGTTCGCACTTCACTAGTTAAAAAGTACCATAGCCTCTTGCCCCCCTAGGCCCTAGGCGTGTCATTGCTGCAGGTGTCTTTGGTATATGCCACTGCTGCAACAGACACTGCCCAGCAATCTTCCCTCCCTTATCTTCCTCACATCTTCTATCTATGTGATCTTTCTTCCCTCATCTTGTCCTTGCTTTGCACTACCGAAAATGGCAATAGCCTATAGATAATAAGGGCATAATGGGAAGAGAAACATGGAGAGAGGAGAGAAACAAAGAGGAGAGTGAAAACAGGGCTGTCAAAATTCAGGGACTGGTTCGGGTTGAATTTTGTGCTACAATTTGGGTTAAGGTAAGAGTTATAATTTTTAATATGCATAACTTAATCTTCGGTGTAAAGTATTTTTACTAGGTTAAAAAATATAAATAAATGGTTAAGATTTTTGTGGAGAATAAGATGAAAGACTAATTGGTTGATTTATCGGACAAACCCCATCCCATATATAGGAGAAGCGGGATACAAGAAAACTTGCATGTGCCAAGGAAACTCGTATGGGTCAAGACACTTGGGTCCATTTATATAGTAAACTAAATTATTAATAACTTTCATATTCCTCAAGTTGGAGCATAGGTGAACTTGTCTAGCTTGCCAATATAGAAAAAGACAAGATTAGCCCTCACAAAAAGAATAATTTGTCCCTGAATCTTATAATACAATAATGGACAATACCCCCTTAAGTAGATAATCAATATGTCTTGAATCACACTTTAAGTAGCAAGTGAGGGAGTAAATATAATGACAGTAACAAATCACCTTGTTACAGTCCCCCTCACACATACATGTAGAAACAAACACTTCATGATAAAGAAGTGGCATACGGAACAGTAGTATATAGCAGCAAGTCAAAGCAAGTAGAATCATCTTATTTGCTATTGTCATCGAGTAGTCCAGAGAGCACTGGTTCACAAGTAGTAAATTACAGAGAGTGCTAGAGATGTCAACATATGTAGCAAAGCACATGCCAAAATGTGTTGGAACTCCATTAAAGTAGTCAATATGTACATAAAACGAACAAGAAGAGAGTAATGTAACACAAGGTAGTAGATATGATGTAGCCAGAATGAACATCCTCTTGCGCAAATAATCAGATTGGAAACAAACTTCTAGATGTATGTCAATAGAAAAAAATGAAGTTCCTCTAGAATTCACAAAGCACATTGTAGTACTAGAAGTCCACAAGTCTTCAAGAAACACATGATAAAAGTATTCTCATTTTGTAGCAGAAAAATTAAGATCCTCATACAATCACAATAGAACAATGATCCGTATAATATAATGGAAACAATTCACATTATATATATATATATATATATATATATATATATATATATATATATATATATATATATATATATATATATCAACAAGAAGATGCACCAATATAGAAAACACAAGTAACTTCTCTTAAATAATCTATCTCCTATGCTCCTTTTTTCTTGTTTTTTTTGTCTTCCCTATACTCATTGCTTCCTCTATTCTCCCCCTAACACCAACTACACACATGAGAGTGGCTAGGGTGGAGAGTCATAAACAATGACTGAGGAGACATATATAAATATAAATACGTGGAGGAGGGTAACTAATGATACAAGTAAATATGTAGATGAGGATAACTGATGTCACACCCACATCCCACGATTTCCACAAATCATGATATTAGGGCATGACTATGAGGATTACACTTAATACAAAGTTCACTCTCGACTTTTCCTTTTCAATTCAAACTTTTTGTTTTCTCACATTTAATCACATAAACTAACTTTACAAGAGAATCTAAACATTGATTTCTCTAATATGATTTCAACAGTAAGAAAAATGCATGTATAAACATTCATTATGTTTCTCATACTTTTAAACACATAAGACTTGCTGATTCACATATATTGCTAAAAGGGGAATAATGTTATACATCATCATTTACAACTCTCTCTTATTTCTTTACAAGGACCTAGAGTGACAATGACCGACTGAACTTAACTATACTTAGACTTAACTCTTGTGGCAGATCAACTCTGATGCAATGATATATTCAAGTCCATGTGGTTTCCCTAAAAATTTTGAGTAGTGGGGTGATCCTACTCGCTCAGTGAATGAGTAATTCATAGAAACAGTCTAAAGCACTGATATAATTACATATATACCTTTGAGCAACTGATATCAATTATAACAACAATAACATTTAAAGAGTCTAATAATTGACAATCATAATTATGACATGATACTCTAGATAATTTATTGAACTGGAATAAAATACAGTAATTACTACACTGAGCAGATCTAGAACAATACAGTTAAAATAACAGGGAATGTAAATATTACATTTAAAGAACAACTACTATGAAACTGAACTCAAATCTTTCTTAACTCTTTTTACTTATAAGAAACTCTTTAAAGCTATATGAACATATTTTAGCTTATGCCCTGATCATATGCAGTGTACTCTACATATAAAGACTCGTAGCGAACTACGATCTCACCGTACAAGACTTAGCTTAAAACCTGGGAAGCTAAGCCTAGAACTGAATCTGGGTCTACTTGACTCGAACTATCACGTCTGACTAAGGCGGCTAAACAATTGGCCTTTAATTGGACCTCTCCTTCTAGGCTGAGTACACAGACAGAGGGTCTGAGACGCTCTGTGGGTACCTCTGGGTTACCACTGGGATCTCCGATTCATGTTGGATAACCTATCTTCTCTTAGAAGACTTCCTCAAGGGCTTCGTCTCCCCACACACTCTGTGGGTGCGTTTCGATCCCTGTATACTGGTCGCTTCCAGGGTGGATTGTTTCCTCCCTACATTGCAGAAATCCGTAGGGAATCTACGGTGTTCAGGGCACCTATGTCTATTATTTTATTATTCTTGGAAAGCTCTTACTATATTGTATCTCTCTATTACTTATTCTTGACTCTGGTATCTCTAGGGTACCGAGTCTATTCATATGAAGCTTATCAATATGAAATGTACTTTCTTACTTAACTTGACAGAGCAGTATATTTAACAACATTGTAATATACTGAAAATTCATCATACTATACATACATGCAAACTAAAATTCTTAAATAAATAGAATACATGTCAACTTGGCACTTTATACACTAGAATCATGCAATTGAACTGTTAAGCATCACCACATCTCATACTGAGAACATTGATATCACAATACATGATTCATTGAACACCCTATCCTTATGGTTTCATTTACCTCATTCACTTATCACATGGCTCTCATAAGGATTTCATACGACATAGACATTCACTGAATAAAGACTGCTTTCAACAAATCATATACAATCAATATATGTATGAAACCTTAGAACTGAGCTGAATTTAGGTTTCCATGCCATGCACTGAGATATCATGCATCAAGAATAAAATTAAATAAATAAAGTCTATCATGTCAAGAAAATCCCTTCAAATGGATTTCATAATATCTCTTCGTAAATATCCAACTTTCCTCGCATCTAGAGTTTCATCCTCTTTACTGAGATATCAAACAAACACTATTCACCTTAAATGAAATCCAAGATAGTATCTGACATATGTGTAATATGAATTCAGATAAACAATCATTCATAACCAAGAGGATCCAAATAAACAAATTTCTCTATTTAATTATACAATAATTTCAGTCATAGACAAATCCCCTATATTTTAGTTTACTCTTATAACCTCTGTGAATACTTAGGGAATTCTCATTAGGATGTATTGTATACACTTCTAATATGAATTTATCATCTGAAATTCATCCAAACAGAGGAAGAATCCATATCATATCATTTTGCAACAACTTAGATTAAATAGACAATTCAGGGTTTGTAGTCGCATACGAAGCAATTAAAGATTATGGATGATTTAACCAATTCTCATACAATATACTATTTAAAGGAAGTTCCCACTCACCCTAAGGTGTGAAAAAACCTTAAAAACATATCCCATATCTGAAAATCTTGATCTCATATAAAATCCTTAGCAATTCACCCGATTCTTCTTCCTTTCAACTCGGAAACCCTAGAAATGAGGGATTATGAATAAAGAGTGAGAAAAGGACTTGATTTGATATGATTTAGAATCCAATCAGGGGAGGGATGGAATCTTGACATCTGAGAGAATATTCACCATGAAACTATATCCAAAGAAGCTAAACTTACATGATTTCATCATTCCTCGGACCGCAAAACCCTAGATCAGCATCTCCATCACTTTCTCCACTCAAACACTAACTCTCCCTCTCTCTCTAGGATTTCATTTCTCTAGATTGAATCACAAATTATGAGATCTCCTTGTGTGTTAGGTTGACCATATAGAGAAATTGAGCTGCTTGGGTCAATTGCACATTGACCCCTCACTATACTTTCTCTTATTTCAGCTGAATTTTCTGTTATAAAATTGTTACTATAATTCATCTACTGATAAGGTCTAAACACATTAAAAAATTATGAAAATTTATCACGATGTCTGAAATGCACTTTTAGAGATCTAGTAAAATTTTTAGATCATTTGGAGTTACCAATAAATAAATAAAAATCAAACAATATACTGTTGAACAACATTCTGTCAGCATGATCGATTGAAGTATATCTCGACCGAGAATGAATTTCAAAGAACATCCAAATATTCTAAATTTTTTTTCACTAAAATGCACAATTGAGTTATACATATTATATCCAAATTTGAATTCAATCAGAGTTATCCATAAAATACTAAAAATCATTTAGTGAGACGCTATACTTATCAAATTATGTATTCATATGTCATCAAAACCCTAATTTGGGCCGATTAGGGTTTCCAAATCTTAAACCCTAATTATGTGAATCAAAGTATGATTAAATCTTATCATTATATTTAAAACATCAAAACTTAACAACAATCACTAATCAAGCTTTAAAAATGATCAACTTAGTTAAGCATACAATCATCCAAGTAAACCCTAGTTTACCAATTAAGCTCAGATGCAGTCATAAAAACTGATATGCCAAGTGGGTTTACTACTTGACCCAATTATAATACATATATCCAACTAAAAATATATGATCTGAATAAAGACCCAATTAGAAATAAACATAGTATTATATGTGGGGGGTTAGTTGAAGGAGACTACCACAAAAATATGGAAAAGTGATATAAAGGGAAGATAAGTGTTCTTGGTAAGGATAGAGTATGGACACAACATGTACAGAAGCCATCTTCCATGTGGTAGTGTAGTAGGAGATGAAGTTGAAGGCCGAGATATAGTTTTAGTAATAGTAGGAACATAATGTTGGTGAAGTCATACACTGCGTAAATCAACAATAGGCAAATGACATGTTTTCTCCTAAAGTGATACACCAATTTTGTAGTTGTGGCATTTTTAGTGATAGAAGCAGAAAGCACACATCATGTTTTTTTCCAGTCACACATCAACTAATTACACTACATATAAGTGGTCCGTACTCCATCTAAGTTTTTACATATTTACAATATAAAATAGTAAAATAGACACCAGATGAAATGATGGTTATTTCTTTCAGATCTCCACCAAGTGAAGTGGAGGTTCAATATCCCCAATAGAAAAAAAAGCTTGATCTCTTGCCATGCTTTATCTAATAGAAAAACATGAGACAATGAAGTAGATCTTTATGTAGAAGGAAACAACAACACGAATTTGAGACCATGAACCTAGATTAGCCTTAATTTCTCTCTAATATTTTTATCATTATCAAAAAACAAAAACTTAATTAAGTTTGGAGTTCAATTGATTAAGATAACTCATATGGATTAATTTTTACTTTGTTTGCCCTAGTTTCAAGTTTCTTTGCAAGTTTTAGACCTAATTATATATTCACCATAATATGATGAACTAGTTGTAAATGATTTGCAAAATATATAAACTTGTGCTTTCCTTCATATTCATACTTCTATGATGGGGTACCCATTGAGGAAAAAGAAGACCAAGAATGAAAATGACAAATTCATATTTCAATTCATATTTATCTTCCTAGGACAAGCCCCCAAGGCTAATATTTATACTAAAAGGAATGAAACCTTAGATTTGAGGCAATTGCATCTATTACACAACAAAATATCAAATTTAAATGAAATAAATAAATTAACAACTAAGTGCATGCAATTAGATAATTGTACTCAAGTCCCTCATAAAAATCAAAAGTGAAATAAATATAACAATGACACATATTTCCTGCATCAGTTTAAGCCTTGAAATTAGTCGGTTAAGAGATAACTCTAATTCAACTTCAATTGCATACTATTTACCTTGATTTTGTAATTTCATGTACATTTGTAGACTAATGTGAAATTTCACCATAATTCAGGGATTAATTGAAAATTTGAGCATACATTGTCTTAGCTCATTTTGTTCCTCATATTCCTTCTTGTTTTTCTTGGACATGAATGCTTTTAGCCTTAGTTGGAATAGGTTTTCAATCCTTGTTACCTAAACCTAACCCGAGCTAATGTGATGGTGGTAGTAGTTGATGATATTTGATGGACTCATCAACTGATGATGTCCTTTTGCTTCATCAACCAACTAACTCCCTATGTATCATCAACTGATGAGATTATTGGTTCCATCGACTGATTACTTGTCAAGAATCTTCACCGTTGATGAGACGAACTGATGAAAACCCTAGGTGGATGATGATGAGAATTCTAGATTGCCAAATGATGTGATCACTAGGTCATTAACTGATGGAGGTTCTATTAGTTACATGACATGAGATCTAGTCATATGATGATTGTGGCGGGATACATTATAATTAATTTTATCAATAATAAAGACATTTCTATTTGTTATGTTTTTTAGTATGAGATAATGACTACTCATCATAATGTCCTACGAATGTATAACAAAATGACATGTGATTTAGGGTTAAGGATCTTGGCATGCGATAATGTGTATGTTAAGATTATTAATTCTTCTCTAAGTCCCTAGTCAAATTATTATGGAAATTAGGACAAAAATACTACATAAGACTAGTGATAGCATTCACTGATGACTATATCTCATTGGTTAGGATATTTGATATCAAGTCAACACATATGTGCTTGCTAATGAACAAGTGTACTAGACATGTCCACCTTGATTATCATACATGGAAGACAAATGACATTAAGAATCATATCTCAACGTGATAGTGGTAGTTGTATTCCTTAGACTTGAAGTCAGTACAATGATTGACCAGCCTAAATTGCACCTCCAAAATGGAGTGGATCTAGAGTAGTCAGACTCTTGAATTTATAACCCGACACTCAGGCCCCCACAACTATTATACGGGGTCTGATGTAGTAAATTGGGGTCGAACCATAGGGACAAGGTTGGTAAGCGCTAAGGACGTATAGCCTAACAATCCTACCCCCCAAATGAAAAGGTGGACTAAGGTGACGTTCCCTAAGGAACGATGATGCTCCAGTTAAAATAAAGAAAGGCAAAAGAAAGAAAATAAAAAAAGAGAACAAAGTCAAACCAGAAGTAAGCAACAAAGGTATGGAAGGAAACTTAGATCGGGTTTCACCTACTAAGACCCCTCACTAACATGCAAAACTCACACCCCTTTGTATACCTTTATCAAGATTACAATAAATCATCAATTATGTATATTCCCTCCTCTCTCAAGTTTAGGATATGTCTAGATTCTATGGTGGCCTCTCTCTCGAGATGACAACCAAATAACCTCAAAGCAAACCATATGACCATAAGCTTTAGTACTGCAACACTTTCATGCATTCATTCTACTCCATAACTCTGGATAAGATTATTACCACTCTTTCGAGGCACCAACAATCATACATCACAAGATGGTAGCTAAGCATACAAGTGAAACATTAAGAAAGAGAGTATGGAGATAATCTGATAACAACACACACACACACACACACACACACACATATATATATATATATATATATATATATATATATATATATATATATTCAAAAGGAGGCAAGAATATACATGTTGGGAGAGCCTTAATGGATACTCCCAACCCAAGTTAAATATTTAGCCACACATGTTAACGAGAAGCATAACAACGTCACAAAAGGATAGATACATCAAGAATAACAAAGGGGTGAAGGGTACAACATGAAGGAGGGAGAAGGTGATACACCAAATGTACTTATCTAGATCTAGATCTGGAGCGGGCGTGGATGATGGCAACTCCTTCCTTCAAAGAAGAGGAAGATCAATCTTCTCTCTCCTCTAACTTTTATCTTTGAAGGTCCAAGACCAATGGGATGAACGTGGACAACTCTGGAGTTTGGAAGCACTTTGTGATCCTTGATGATCTGATGATTTGACGGGTGGAAGCGGGGGCCTATTTATAGAAACTGCCCACCGACTTAACTTTCAGTCACAATCATGATGCATGGGCTGGTCACGACCTCCATCACTGTCATGACATTCTGGGGAGTTTTCCTTGGTCGTGGGAGCGGTCTCGATCGCGGCCTTTTTTATGGTTACGATAACAGGGTGTTGTTTCGACTGTGATTCTTTAGCAGGGGTCGCGTGCTCGCAGTTGTGATAATATCCTCCTTACAATCATGGTAGCTACCATGGTCACAACAGAGTCCCATCCTATTACAGTCACGATGCTTTATTTGGCCGGAAGGGGGCCGCGGTCGAGGTGTGGGGTTGTAGAATAGAGGCTCCGCCGCAGTCACAATGTTAGTGTAGTATGTAGTCGCGGTCGAGTAAGAAATGTATGAATTCAAGATTTTGGCCCTAAGGTACTGAAATGAATAGGAAAATCCATAAAAGTTATGCTAGGATAGGAATAAAACATATGCAAAAAGTTCACAAAATGAGATGTTATCAACTCCCCCAAACTTAGAACTTAGCCCTTCCTTAGGCTAATGGGTAGGATTGAAATCATTGAGAGATGAGCTATGGATAATGAAAATTTCAAAAAACCCACCATTATAGAGTTATCTCATTCTTACAACAAAACTCTTATGATATGCATGGTTTGAATCTTGAAATTCTATATCCCCCCTTTCGTATCCAGAGTTGCATGACTTTGAGTCCTCGCTAATGGATTTTTTAGTAAAGGGCTCTCCCTCTTAATGACCCCCACCCCCTGCACTAGGTTGTTGGCTATACTTGTACATCATCCCCATGAGAGGTAGATTTCACACCCTTCCTTTATTTTAGTTGAGCCTATGCTTATGTGCTCAGGTAGGTTTTAGGCTTTAGGTGTTTTTCCTACACTCTTCAAATTCCCTCACCCATAGGCTGTCGTAAAGAGAGTGTTTCCCCAAGGACTCATGATGTAGGTCAGGTGGTTGCGTGAGGGTTGCTTGGGAGTGGAGGTGGGTATACTTGGCTTCAGGATTCCACTTACGAGAACAACATATCTGCATTTATGAGTGCATTAATACACCAGCCGCATGGGATCCTTCAACATCTTTTAGGAACAACTCTCATAATTTTTTGGCTTTTCATATGTGCTCTCAGGCTTGGGGAAAGGATTTTGAAGGATTTTTTGGGTGGCCAATCCTCTTTCATCCCAAAGCGGGGATAATTAAAACTGGAAGGGGCAGTTGTTTCCTTCTCGAGGGAGGTGAAGACTTTCTAGCTAGAACTATCAGGTTGGGGTGATTGGTTGGGAGTATGGCTAGTACAGTCCTCAAGTTTCCAAAGATTCTATAGTATTAGGATTGTTTCACACATGACGTTTTGCTGTAAGAATGAGACAAAATCATATTGTTGGGCCTCTTGCTTTTACTTTTATGTGTATTGGAAGCTCATTTTCACCTCTCTAAAAATGATTTCACTACAACATACAACACGAGGGCCAAAAAATTAAAGTAGAGGATAAGTTGGATGATAAAGGGCTAAGCAAAAACTATGAACTATAGCAACAATTTTGTTCGGGACTTTAAAAAATGTTTCAAAATCTCCTATACTTGTAATAAGAGTAAAAATATGTACAAGCGGGAGTTGAATTTTAGTAACAAAATTGTACCTCTCACGCTCATTTATAACTCTTGCCCCAAACTTATCATTCACCTCGACTTGGGGTGTCAAAAATGGAGTTGTAAGTATAAACGACTTTCTTTATTGCTGCTGGATGTCAGTTGTCACCCATTTTGATTCCACTAGCATGGTGGTATGTACTCCATGTAGTCAGTGGTATTGTTCATGCTGCATGCTTTCCACCTTCATATTCATCGTGGCAAGGGTTATCATCCCAGCTAGAAAATATAATCCATAGGCATTTGATAGTGGTACTTGTTGTGGGCTTCTATGGCAAAACAATGTCTTTCTGAAGTCTTTGCCATTTTTATGTTTGTACCCTTTTCTGTGATTTTTGATCATTTCGATGATTTCTTCAGTGCACATGACTGCCTTCTCTTCCATAGGTGTCTTTATAGTAGTCATGTTAATGCATTTGTTCAATGGAAAGGCTACATCAGAGCTATTATATAAAACTACAGTTCTTGCTATAATACTGACTACTAGCAGAGTCCAATGGTTATCATGTAGGATGGGTAGTAACATATATTCATGGAGAGAGGTTTTCAGGCGTTGTTGTAGGCGGTCTTTTTTTCTAGACCTTTTGTCTTTTAAGATATCATCGACTAGGAGAAAATAAGCCATGTGCACGTTTAGCATGTTGTCGCCCAATAGTGATTGGCAGGCTAACATAGTACATATTGAAAGGTACCCTCCTATTTTCAAAGTATCTCTGAAGTCATCCTTTAGTACATAGATACCGTCCCTTTCAAATAATACTTCAGTCGTGGCATCACCTTCCTTTCAACATTTCATTATCAGATTCTAACGATAAGCTTTCACAGCCCCATCAATCAAATTCCTAGAAGGTTGGCACTATCTCTCCTACCCGCCCATCAGGCTTTATTTCTGGCATATCATCTTCATTTATCTCCCCTTCTTCAGACTCATTTATTGGAGGTTGTTCATTTTCTTTTTTGGCTAAGGGGGCAATTTCTGGCTTGTTTTTAGATTGATGTTGTGTTTTCTAAGGAGTGTCTGCCGCCCATCCTTCCTTCCAAGCATCCTCCCTAGTAGGTTGATCAGGATCGACCCATAAGGTTCTCAGACGTTCCCTCCATGTCTTCTTTTTAGGTAGGGGTATTTTAGGGCAAAGTCTAAGGGGTATTGCATATGAGGGCATCACCATGTCACTGAAGAAGCGGCGGCTGTAGATAACTTTCATTGCATAGACACCACATGTAAGGAGTGAGATCCCATAGGGATCCACTCCCTACTAAAAATAAAGAGGGAAACATCCACCAATAAAAACATTTTCTCAAAAGGGGATGAAACCAAATTTATTTAACATGATCGTATCATTACACAAAGTAGCAGTGAAATTGAAAGATATATCTAACCATTACAAAGCTTCTAAACATACTAAACTTTCACCACACATGGTGACATAAAGGAAAACTAACTACATATATAGGACTAGATGAGGATCACCTAACAACTTCAAGGAAAGTCTCCCACGAAGTCACCTACACTTGTTGTGGTCCAGGTCCTCCTAGATCTCCTTCTCCTTATCGAACACCTGGGGTTGGAAGCGTACCCCACAAAAGGAAAAGAAAGACGATATCATACAAAAGATGGTATGAGCATGCTAAAAAGGAATTGAGCATCATATATTTTAAGAAAAAGGTACATTGAGTATAGAAGGCTTCCCATGTAAAGAGATAGGAACTACCCAATCGGGCATCAAAGGAAAGAAGCACAAACATCTGATAAAAGGAATACTTGCCATTAAAACAATAATAAAAGTGGTGCCACAAAAAGACTCAATAATTTTAGGGCACAAAACCCATAACAACCTGCATATAGGTGAGATAAACATAGCACTAGAACAACATAAGTAACAAAGGCGGCCAAGCCACATAAACTTGAACTTGATAGAGATTAGCACATAACCAAACTCCCATTTATAAAAATTTGAGCCAAACCTCATAAATTTGAAACCCTGGTATGGGGCACATAACCACCATCCCAAATAAACAATAAGGGCACATAACCCAAAACCAATGCAAATTATATTAATCTAGGGCTACTGAGTCACACAACATGCTTAATAGTGAGGCAAGTAAAAGTATAGTCAGATTCACAAGTTAATCACCACATAAGTGATCATCATTATCAACCACCTCAAAGTGGGCATATAACAATAAATTGAGTTCCATAATGAACAAGACATAATAAATATTTCAAAAGAAAGTCGAGAAGATATTATGATCACAAGATCAGTCAAAGGTAGGGTACTTCACATGAAGCATCATTTTCAAAAGGAAAAGATATGGTTTTTAGGTTATTGTCCATAGGACCAAGAGAAAGACAAATTAGGTTATTGCTCAATAAAGAAAAATAGGAGATGCTAACATACATTGAGAGAGAAGAATTATAAATTTCTCAATATAGATACAATATGAGATGCAATCATACCTCTCACAGAGTCTTAAAAAATACTTTCTAAAATCCTAAGCAAGATTAGACTCCACTTGTCCTATTATAATAACCATATACATGTATTAGCATTATATGCATTCATTAAGAACTCAAAACCCTAAGTTTACTAAATTTTTCCACAAACCTTCGAATTAGATTTTGAAACTATCACCATTGTCTTAGTTAGAGTTTTTTGATCAAAATGACATATACTATTATGCATTTTGAAGATATGGAGTTTTAGGGTTATTTTTAGTGATTTTTAGTTAATTAAATCATCCTCAAAAACACATACTCAAAAAACTCAGAACCAGGTATTGAAATTATTTTTATTAGATATACAATCTTTTTCTGAATCTAAAATATATTTTGATTTATTTTTGGATGTACAATTTAAGAGTTATGAATTTTTGAATAATGACCAATCATATGGTGCCACGTGTGCACCTCGTCCAATCAGAGAAAATGAGAGACAAAAGAGTGGGGCTGGGTCCGCTACTGCCCAATGGGAGATGGCCAAGTATGTGGCCCACCCTCGCTGGCTGCCCGCATGGAACCTAGTCAAAGTCGGGTCAAGGAAAACAAAACAAATGAAAAGACTATTTTACCCATGCACGAAAATGAAACGAAGAAGAAACGAATGGAGGGCAAAATGGTAAAATGAGGACGAGTCATCCCCTTCCCCTCACCTATGTGCCATGGCTGTAGAGGAAAGCAACTAGCTTGGGGGAAAAAATGGGCAAAATGGGTATACAAGATAAAATTCGTCATTTAGATAGGCAAAAGAAAGCCAAGAAGATTCCTAACCTGATGGCGTTGTCAATTTGCAGGAAGGTGGAGAGAAGAGAGAGGGAGAGGTGCCACAATGATCTGGTCCTTCGACCGTCGTTCGGGGGCAAGACATGATGGAACTTGAAATCAATGGTTGCGTTGAGTTGTGAAGGCGATGGTGAAGTTTGAGGTGCTACTAATTATAGAGGAGGAGGTGTGGTTTAGGATTCATGTATGTGGGGTGAGAGAAGGAGTTGTAGCCAATTTGGAAAATCCTATATAATCAATGAAAATATGAAAATCTTGGAATAATGTTGTGAAAAATCTTGTAAGGAATCCAACAAGCCTAAGAACTCATGATTTGATTGAGAAACGAGGGAGATAATGACAAACGAAATCGAGCAAATTCATTTTTGTTTCCTTGTCTGAACCAAGGTAGAAGATGACCAACAGCTGTTGGATCTAAGATCCATGGTCAGTGATGTGTGCAAATAAAGCCAAATCTCGCGCATTAAATCCTTATCCAATTTGATTTCGACTATAGTGACATATGCATTATTAAATGAATTTATCTCTCTTCTTTTGAGGGCTCAATGATTTCTAAAATTAACCAAAATTTACACCTTGACTGATTTTGACGTGTAGAATCCAAATATGTAATTAGTTTTTCCTTTTGGGGACTTTTAATAGGTTAAATAATTAAAAATTCATTTTCTCTTTCCTCTTTCATTTATGACTCGATGGTTGTCAAAAAATAATATAACTTCACCCATAAGTCAAATTAACTATGATGGATACAAATTTGCATTATTTCCATTTATTGGCATTGTTTATTATTTTAATTAATGATTTTAAAGTTTTACACACTTTCTCTCTCCTAAATTTATCTTCATGAATCATGGGGCGGAGAGGAGGAAGAGGTTGAGGATAATAAAGGCGGCCAAGCCACATAAACTTGAACCTGATAGAGATTAGCACATAACCAAACTCCCATTTATAAAAAGTTGAGCCAAACCTCATAAGTTTGAAACCCAGGCATGGGGCACATAACCACCATCCCAAATAAACAATAAGGGCACATAACCCAAAATCAATGCAAATTATATTAATCTAGGGCTACTGAGTCACACAACATGCTTAATAGTGAGGCAAGTAAAAGTATAGTCAGATTCACAAGTTAATCACCACATAGGTGATCATCATTATCAACCACCTCAAAGTGGGCATATAACAATAAATTGAGTTCCATAATGAACAAGACATAATAAATATTTCAAAAGAAAGTCGAGATATTATGATCACAAGATCAGTTAAAGGTAGGGTACTTCACATGAAGCATCATTTTCAAAAGGAAAAGATATGGTTTTTAGGTTATTGTCCATAGGACCAAGAGAGAGACAAATTAGGTTATTGCTCAATAAAGAAAAATAGGAGATGCTAACATACATTGAGAGAGAAGAATTATAAATTTCTCAATATAGAAATAATATGAGATGCAATCATACCTCTCACAGAGTCTTAAAAATACTTTCTAAAATCCTAAGCAAGATTAGACTCCACTTGTCCTATTATAATAACCATATACATGTATTAGCATTATATGCATTCATTAAGAACTCAAAAACCTAAGTTTACTAAATGTTTCCACAAACCTTCAAATTAGACTCTGAAACTATCACCATTGTCTTAGTTAGAGTTTTTTTAATCAAAATGACATATACTATTATGTATTTTGAAGATGTGGAGTTTAGGTTATTTTTAGTGATTTTTAGTTAATTAAATCATCCTCAAAAACACATACTCAAAAACTCAAAACTAGGTATTGAAATTATTTTTATTAGATAGACAGTCTTTTTCTGAGTCTAAAATATATTTTAGATTTATTTTTGGATGTACAGTTTAAGAGTTATGAATTTTCAAATAATGACCAATCATATGGTGCCACGTGTGCACCTCATCCAATTAGAGAAAATGATAGACAAAAGAGTGGGGCTGGGTCCGCCACTGCCCAATGGGAGATGGCCAAGTAGGTGGCCCACCCTCGCTGGCTGCCCGCATGGAACCTAGTCAAAGCCAGGTCAAGGAAAACAAAACAAATGAAAAGACTATTTTACCCATGCACGAAAATGAAACGAAGAAGAAACGAATGGAGGGCAAAATGGTAAAATGAGGACGAGTCATCCCCTTCCCCTCACCTATGTGCCATGGTTGTAGAGGAAAGCAGCTAGCTTTGGAAAAAATTGGGCAAAATGGGTATACAAGACCAAATTCATCGTTTAGATAGGCAAAAGAAAGCCAAGAAGATTCCTAACCTAATGGCGTTGTCAATTTGCAAGAAGGTGGAGATAGGAGAGAGGGAGAGGTGCCACAATGATCTGGTCCTTTGGCCGTCGTTGGGGGGCAAGACATGATGGAACTTGAAATCAATGGTTGCGTTGAGTTGTGAAGGCGATGGTGAAGTTTGAGGTGCTACTAATTATAGAGGAGGAGGTGTGGTTTAGGATTCATGTATGTGGGGTGAGAGAAGGAGTTGTGGCCGATTTGGAAAAGCCTGTATAATCGATGAAAATATGAAAATATTGGGATAATGTTGTGAAAAATCTTGTAAGGAATCCAACAAGCCTAAGAACTCGTGATTTGATCGAGAAACGAGGGAGATAATGACAAACGAAATCGATCAAATTCATTTTTGTTTCCTTGTCTGAACCAAGGTAGAAGATGACCAACAGATGTTGGATCTAAGATCCATGGTCAGTGGCGCATTAAATCCTTATCCAATTTGATTTCGACTATAGTGACATATGCATTATTAAATGAATTTATCTCTCTTCTTTTGAGGGCTCAACGATTTCCAAAATTAACCAAAATTTACACCTTGACTGATTTTGACGTGTAGAATCCAAATATGTAATTAGTTTTGCCTTTTGGGGACTTTTAATAGGTTAAATAATTAAAAATTCATTTTCTCTTTCCTCTTTCATTTATGACTCGATTTTTATCCAAAAATAATATAACTTCACCCATAAGTCAAATTAAGTATGATGGATATGAATTTGCATTATTTCCATTTATTGGCATTGTTTATTATTTTGATTAATGATTTTACACTTTTACACACTTTCTCTCTCCTAAATTTATCTTCATGAATCATGGGGCAGAGAGGCGGAAGAGGTCGCAGGAGGGGAAGAATCCCTAGGGATGGCGACGGATTGGCGGCAAGGACACCTTCACCTGAACTGAAATCGGTTCCTCCTGAAAGCTCAGGCGAGGTTGATGGAGAGAAAAGGATTCCCTCACCCTAGAACGATCGCAGTCCAGAGGCGCATTCAACTCCATTGAAGCCCGCTCCCTCTTCTTCCTCAATTTTGCAATCACCATTGGGGGACTAGGAATCCTCTGTAATAGGCACCATGGTCGACTGGCTGGCGGCCAACCGATTAGGGAGGCCATGTGAAGATGTCTCGGTTATCGAATACATAGAACCTGAGATCAGGAACGACACCAGGTGTTTCTCGATCTCAAGTGAAGACGAGACTATTCCTTCATGGCAAGAATATGTCTCCATCAGATTCACGGGGAGGAAACCTTTTCAAATCCAGCTCCATGGATGGATCCATCGTCAATGACATCCTAGTGGCATGTTTGAAATTACTGCGGAGGAGTCGGAAGGATTCATCGTTAAGCTCCCGATAGTTAAGGAAAGGGAGAGGATACTTGAGGAGGCGCCTTGGATGATGGATGTGTCCCTCATCATCACCCAAGCATGGGAAATGGGTTCTCCCCTTCCACCTCTCTCCTTCTCCAAACTTCCAATTTGTATCAACCTCGAGAATATAGGGTTTCACTGGACGTCTAGAAGACTAAGTGACATGGCTAGCTTGGTCGGGAAACCTCTGGACATTGAGGACTCTTGCCTCTTGGTCGACTACCTGAAAGATGCGACAGTTTGTGTGGAAATTTCTTCCTGCTCTACATTTATGAAGGTAGTGACAGTTATGGTTGATGGGGTTCCCAAATCTCTGAAGGTCGGCTATGTTGCAAATCCTAAGGTGTGCTCCAATTGCAACCAATTCGGGCATCGACTGCCTTCTTGTCCTCTGACTGCTAGAAGTAAGCTGATGCCGAATCAACTGCAGATCAGAGCTGAGAAGAATAATAGAAGGCAAGGTGCTCGACGAGTTGTCGAGGAGAACATGGATCACTCTACTCATGTAGCGAGTTCAGGAGCAATCCCAGAAGCAGAGTATAAGGAAGGAGAAGGCATTCCTTGCGTAATGCCGAAATCGGATATGTGATGCTATTCTCCAGTAGAGGGCAATGAATCACTGAACTTGGATTGGGAGCTACTCTTGTCCAACTTTACAGTTACACCCCAATGCGTGAAATAGCTGGCGGTTAACACTGATTTAGCCCTAGAATACAACCAAAGATTCACTTGGAATTCAGACGAAGTATCATCGATCAACTCTTGTGACCTGGACTCAGAGGTACTGGACGATTTCAGAGTGAACAAGGGTTCTAGGACAAAAAAGAAGAAGAAAAAGCACATGAATGCTGGGAGCGAGGAGATCCCTATGATAGATTTCTCAGGATCTATCTAAGATTTTTTCCTTTGCTGGACAACTTCTTTGGTGTTTGGATTTGTTTCTGAACATGCATCCTAAGCTAGGTACAATGTGGATACCAACAACTGAAACAATCTTTGGATGTATGTGGGTGAATAGAGTCTCACCATGCAGTACAACTTGTGGGTGTTATTAATGATAGTGTCTTCATGGTCTACCTATGCTCAGCTGTAGAAGTCTAAAGGGAGGTTCTCTGAAGGTGTCTCTTGTCTAAAATTGGACATTTGTTTGGTAACTATTTTTGGTTTGAAGTCAAGGATCAGGTGCAGATGGTCCCTTGCTTCAGGAAGGAGACATGTGTGGCAGGCCTGTCCTCCTTGTTTAGCTCTTTTTTTTTATGATCCAGATGGTAGTTAGCTCATAAGAGCAGTGACAGGGTCCGGCATATTATTTGGTTTGGTAGTCGAGTTGAAGCTTCATATAGGCATATTTATGGGTGGTTTTAATGCATCTATATGAATCTCCTCCTCCCTTTCTGAGCCATTTTCTCTATTTGGAGCTTGTCATGTTCCTGACCTCTTTTAGTTGGAGTTTTCTTCATTTTGTTTTTCTGATCCTCTATTAATATCCCCCTGCGTGGGGATATAGGGATTAGTTTACCCAAAGGGGCACCTTGTACCCAAAGTTTTGGTTTTCTCGGTAACACGATTTTTTGTTGACCAATTTTTTTATCTTCTCATCAAATATTTTCCAAATTGAGTCAAAATTCATCAAAAGATATATTTTAACATGTAGAACACGAACTTAGCATTATTTTATTTTTTTGAAGATTTACTATTTTATTTAATACATTACTTATTTTATCCTTTTAATTTATTAGAGGCATCTAGAAACTTTCTAAAAATGTAAAAATTGTCCTATAAGTAATACTAAACGTGAGGAACACGATTTTGACATTAATTAATATTTTTGGTCTTTAAAGTATTTTCTCTCTCCTAAATAAAATAAATTATTTAACATTGATAAAATTAGATGCAAATTCATACATACACTCATTTTTATATGTAGATTACAAATATGAGGTTTATTTCCACTTTTGAAGTCATTAAATATTTTATTTTATATTTTAAAGGAAAACACTCTTTTCTTTTCTAGATAAAATAGATATATTTATTATTATCCTAAATTGGTGAAACTTGACCTCCAAGATAAAGCATATCCCAAGAAAATAAATATGAGGTTATTATTATCCAAGAAGTTTTCCTTTTAACACATTATCTATCATTTCTATTATTTCTCTCTTTAATAATTTCAATATCTCATTAATCATGTTTTAAGCATTATCATTGATTCCCTTTTTCTCTTCCTTGCACGCTAAGGCATAGGAATAATCTAGAATGAATCTGCACCACCATTATCCCACATAAGATTATTTATTTTGTATTTTGTGGAATTATAACTCACTATTCTCAATTATGGACACTTTGTCTTTTATGCACATATCCTATGTACCTTTTATTGATTTTATGATTAAATTATATTCTACATTTTAATGTGATCTATTCATGCATTAATACATTTAAGGTCACTAAAGAGCTTACTCTAAACCTTGTTTGTCTAAACCTCCAAAAACTAAGGGTTCTAAGTTCGTAACCCTGGAATCAGATTAAGTCCTAGGTTTCAGTATGTTACAACATACCACTCCTTAAAGAGATTTCATCCTCAAAATCTAAGCAACTACCTACTACCCCTTACAAGATTCATCCTAATAAGCCAAACAAAACTATAGGTACAAAGGTAAATTCTTTCATATATATCATGCAAAAGGAAACATAACTTGAAAGTCTACTATAGGACTAAGGGTTACCCTCAACTTGATCATCATCATGGACTTCTTGACCAAACCTAGGGTTTTGGGGTGTCTTGTAACTGTACTAGTTGTCAATAGTCGAGTTATCTCCCGCTATTAGGTTTTTTGCCTACACAAGGCAAGGATACAAGGCATAAGAAACCTATGGAAAAAAGGTAAACATTCTAAGGGAGACAAGGTTGAAATAGTTAGATAACCGATAGCTACAGGCTCTGATACCATGTTGTAAGGAGTGGGATCCCATAGGGATCCACTCCCTACTAAAAATAAAGAGGGCAACATCCACCAATAAAAACTTTTTCTCAAAAGAGGATGAAACCAAATTTATTTAACATCATCGTATCATTACACAAAGTAATAGCGGAATTGAAAGATATATCTAACCATTACAAAGCTTCTAAACATACTAAACTTTAACCACATAGGGTGACATAAAGGAAAACTAACTACATATATATGACTGGCTGAGGATCACCTAACAACTGCAAGCAAAGTCTCCCACAAAGTCAGCTCCACTTGTTGTGGTCTAGGTCCTCCTAGATCTCTTTCTACTTGTCCAACACCTAGGGTTGGAAGCATACCCATAAAAGGAAAAGAAAAGAGGATATCAACAAAAAACTGGTATGAGCATGCTAAAAAGGAATTGAGCATCAAATATTTTAAGAAAAAGGGTACATCAAGTATAGAAGGCTTCCCATGCAAAGAGATAGGAACTATCCAATCGGGCATAAAAGTAAAAAAAATCACAAATATATGATAAAAGGAATACATGCCATTAAAACAATAATAAAAATGGTGCCACAAAATCACTCAATAATTTTAGGGCACAAAACCCATAACAACCTGCATGTGGGTGAGATAAACATATCACTAGAACAACATAAGTAACAAAGGCATCCAAGCCACATAAACTTGAACTTGATAGAGATTGGCACATAACCAAACTCCCATTTATAAAAAGTTGGGCCAAACCTCATAAATTTGAAACTCGGGTATGGGGCACATAACCACCATCCCAAATAAACGATAAGGGCACATAACCCAAAACCAATGCAAATTATATTACTCTAGGGCTACTGAGTCACACAAGATGCTTGAGGCAAGTAAAAGTATAGTCAGATTCACATGTTAATCACCACATAAGTGATCATCATTATCAACCACTTCAAAGTGGCATATAACAATAAATTGAGTTCCATAATGAACAAGACATAATAAAGATTCCAAAAGAAAGTTGAGAAGATATTATGATCACAAGATTAGTAACAAGTAGGGTACTTCACATGAAGCATCATTTTTAAAAGGAAAAGATATGATTTTTAGGTTATTGTCCACATGACCAAGAGAAAGACAAATTAGGTTATTGCTCAATAAAGAAAATAGGAGATGCTAACATACATTTAGAGATAATAATTATAAATTTCTCAATATAGAAATAATGTGAGATGCAATCATACCTCTCACAAAGTCTTAAAAAAACACTTTCCAAATTCCTAAGCAAGATTAGAGTCCACTTGTCCTATTACAATAACCATATACATGTATTAGCATTATATGCATTCATTAAGAACTCAAACCCCTAAGTTTACTAACTTTTTCCCCAAACTTTCGAATTAGAATATGAAACTATCACCATTGTCTTAGTTAGAATTTTCTGATCAAAATGACATATAATAATATGTATTTTGAAGATATGGAGTTTAGGGTTATTTTTAGTGATTTTAGTTAATTAAATCATCCTCAAAAACACATACTTGAAAAACTCAGAACTAGGTATTGAAATTATTTTTATTAGATAGACAATCTTTTTCTGAGTCTAGAACATATTTTAGATTTATTTTTGGATGTACGGTTTAAGGGTTATGAATTTTCGAATAATGACCAATCATATGGTGCCACATGTGCACCTCGTCCAATCAGAGAAAATGAGAGACAATTGAGTGGGGCCGGGTCTGATACTTGGCCCAATGGGAGATGGCCAAGTAGGCGGCCTGTCCTCACTGGCTACCCATGTGGCGCCTAGTCAAAGCCAGGTCAAGGAAAACATACTGAAAAGACTATTTTACCCATGCACGAAAATGAAACGAAGAAGAAACAAACGGAGGGAAAAATGGTAAAATGAGGACGAGTCATCCCCTTCCCCTCAACTGCATGCCATGGTTGTGGAATCAAGCAACTAGCTTGGGGAAAAAAATTGGGCAAAACCAATATACAAGACCAAATTTGTCGTTTAGATATGCAAAAGAAAGCCAAGAAGATTCCTAACCTGATGGCGTTGTCGATTTGCATGAAGGGAGAGAAAAGAGAGGGAGAGGTGCCACAATGCTCTGGCCCTTCAGCCACTATGGGGGGGTCAAGACACGATGGAACTTGAAATCAATGGTTGCATTGAGTTATGAAGGCAATGGCAAAGTTTGAGGTGCTAGTATTTATAGAGGAGGAGGTGTGATTTAGGGTTCGTGTATGTAGGGTGAGAGAAGGAGTTGCGGCCAATTTGGAAAAGCCTGGATAATCAATGAAAATATGAAAATCTTGGGATAATATTGTGCGAAATCTCACAAGGAATCCAACGAGCCTAAGAACTCATGATTTGATCGAGAAACGAGGGAGATAATGACAAATGAAAATCGAGCAAATTCATTTTTGTTTCCTTGTCCGAACCAAGGAAGAAGATGACCAACAGTCATTGGATCTAAGATCCATGGTCAGCGATGAGTGCAAATAAAGCCAAATCTCGCACATTAAATCCTTATCCAATTTGATTTCGACTATAGTGACATATGCATTATTAAATGATTTATCTCTCTTCTTTGGAGGGCTCAACTGATTTCCAAAATTAACCAAAATTTATACCCTAACTGATTTTGATGCGTAGAATCCAAATATGGAATTAGTTTTGTATTTTGGGGACTTTTAATAGGTTAAATAATTCAAAATTAATTTTCTCTTTCCTCCATTTATGACTCTATGATTATCCAAAAATAATATAACTTCACCCATAAGTCATATTAAGCATGACTGATATGAATTTGCCATTATTTCCATTTATTGGTGTTGTTTATTATTTAATTAATGATTTTAAAGTTTTACATGCTTTCTCTCTCCTAAATTTATCTTCTCATCAAATATTTTCCAAATTGAGCCAAAATTCATCAAAAGATCTATTTTAACATGTAGAACACGAATTTGGCATTTTTTGAAGACTTTTATTATTTTATTTAATACATTACTTATTTTATCTTTTTAATTTATTAGAGGCATCTAGAAACTTTCTAAAAATGTAAAAAATGGCTTCTAAGAAATAATAAACACGAGGAACACAATTTTTGACATTAATTAATTTTTTTTAACATATGTTTAATATTTTTGGTCTTTAAAGTATTTTCTCTCTCCTGAATAAAATAAATTATTTAACATTGATCAAATTAGATGAAAATTCACACATAGACTCATTTTTATATGTAGATTACGAATTTGAGTTTTTTTTCCACTTTTGAAGTGATTAAATATTTTATTTCATATTTTAAAGGAAAACACCCTTTTAATTTTTATCTTATATTATTCTAAATTGGTGAAACTTGGCCTCCAAGACAAAGAATATCCCAAGAAAATGAATATGAGGTTATTATTATCCAAGAAGTTTTCCTTTTAACACGTTATCCATTATTTCTATTATTTCTCTCTTTAATAATTCCAATATCTCATTAATCATGTTTTAATCATTATCTTTGATTCCATTTTTCTCTTCCTTACACCCTAAGGCATAGGAATAATCTAGAACGAATCTACACCAGAATTACCCCACATAAGATTATTTATTTTGTATTTTGTGGAATTATAAATCACTATTCTCAATTATAGACACTTTGTCTTTTATGCACATATCCTATGTACCTTTTATTGATTTTATGATTAATTTATACTCTACATTTTAATGTGATCTATTCATGCATTAATACATTTAAGGTCACTAAAGAGCTTACTCTAAACCTTATTTGGCTAAACCTCCAAAAACTAAGGGTTCTAAGTTCTTAACCCTGGAATCAGATTAAGCCCTAGGTTTCGGTACGTTACACCACGTAAGTCGTGTAATTATTCTGTGAAGAGGTCTTCCAGCGGGGTTCCTATGTTGATGGATTCTGTCATCTTAGCACTATGAAGGTGAAGTATCCTGCCCCTACTTTTTCTTGAGGGACCTTTTTACAGATGGAGAACTATTTCTATATCCCTTGGTGTCGGTCGTCTGCTGTCTGGATAGCATGTTGCAGACATAGTGGCACTTTTAGAATATCTCTTGCTTCCTCTTTTTAGTAAATTAAAGAAGTGTTGTCCAACTCAGCTATACAACAATTGAACATTGTTGTACGTCGCTCATATAGGTTGGTGACAATGAGAGCCTAGTGCTTGACATTCTGTATACGCATAACTACAAACTTTGTTTCAACTCTGCTCATGGCTTGTTGTAGTTCTTTTACATCAGCAGACTTGTACTTTTCATCAAAAAGCTACCCTGGTAGATGAGTGGTACCATTGAAAACAAGTTGTACTTTCTCAGGGTGTAGAAATTCTTCCAACAGAGTTGCACATAGTACTTTAAACAACTTTTTGTGTACTCATGCCTTCTTTAGAAAGATTCCTCTGAAATGGTCCCTATTGAGCAACCTTCCCTTATTGTAGTAAAGTACTTCTGTGCCTGGAAGATTGTCATCGAGTATCTCCACTAAGACATGGACATCCCTACATGTGATTCCGGATAAGGAGGCCATGTCCACGTCTACCAATTTGTAGGGTAGAGGAGGGGCAACACCTAATGTTTCAGTATCAACATGTGTGCTTTGCTTTCTGACCGACTTGTTTTTAGGTTCTATCTCCTGTTGGTTGTATTGTTGATGGTGGAACTGTTGGGGTAGGTAGTCATTTATCGATATCCATTTGCACATGTTTGGCTGCTTGCTTTGCATTGTTATTAACTATTTCTCTAGTCAACTCTTCTAGGAGCCTATTTTCCTCTAATGGCTGCTCTAGTTGTACTGCATGGAGTACAACCAATGTTGTATCCATCTTGCCGTCGTAGATGGTGTCACTGTGCTCATTGTGTGTAGGATCCTACAAGAAGTCGTCACGGATGTCCATGCTAAAAGTCATGTCATCTAGGATTTGATTAATATCTTTCATCTCTCTTGATGTGAGCTCTTCCATAGTAGTACTCTCCTCCTTGACAACAACTTTATGTTGGTTCTCTTCAGATATAGCTTTGTCATTGTCTGGGTTGATGTTTAAATCCAACACTTGTGCTAAGGTGCTTGCCTTTGTCTTGTCGACACCTTGGTGATCATCTTGTTTTTATGGAACCTCTTTCGTAGAAGGTTCCTCCCTTGGGGCAGGCTTTACGTTGGCACTTTCATTTTTTGAGGTTGTGGCTGCATCTGCTCCTCCTATGTCATCATCGTCCTTGTCTAGGCTCAAGGGGCTTGAGGAAGCTTGTGATGTGGAGGGGCTGGTTAGGTGCCTTGATCTCTTTCTTTGTCTCTAGCCGTCCATCTCCTGGTGTTCTGCAACTAGCTGTTGGCGTTCTTCTTCTAAGTGTTGGCATTATTTCTTTAGGTATTCTAACACCTCTGTGTACCCTCTCTGCATCATTTCCTTATCAACCCTCATGACATCCCTTTCTCTTCTGAGGTCTGCCATTTCTTCTATCAAGGACTTCGGAGTTCCTAGCATCATATTTTGGTTGCTTATGACCTCCTGCATGAACTGAGAGAGTGCCTCAGTTCTCACATTTAAGCTTTGTACCTACGTTGTCAGTGTATACATGCTAGAAGTAATATTGAAGTTAACTTTGGAAGTGTGTTGCATGTGTACCCACATGGCATCAAATGTTTTCCCTATTAAATCACCAAAAGACTGTGGGCATTGATGTTGTTGCTCTATAGGAGTTGATGATGGTGTCCTTGATGCTTTAGGGAACGTGGGCTGCAGAGCTGACTTCTCTGTCTCAGGATCAGCAATGGTTGCTTGCGCAAAGGTGGCTGCGACATGTTGCTCAGGTACTTGTGGGACTACATATTTCCTTGGAGGGTTTGGAGTAACCTTGGAGTCTTCAGGATCTTTTCTTGGCTCAATTTTGAGCTCTATGCGGTGGTCTTCTCCAGCACCAGTGATATTTGCTTGGTCACCCCCGTTATTTATTTCTACATTCAGTTGGTCATCGACCTCCATCGGGTTGGGCAGTGAGGGTAGACTTGGGACAACAGAGGCATCTATAAGTTTTTCTCTATGCTTCCTGATGCCAACTTCTTCCTTTCTTCTGGATTTTGCATCTCTACCTGTGACATTCTATCTCTTTTGCTCTTCATGCCAGTAGGTGATAGGAAGTCTACAGCTTTGCTGATGGCATTGGAGTGCATTTTATCTACCTTCTCTTCTATAGGCTGTAGCTTATGGGCATCATAATATGCCATCTCAGGTAGGGGCAGTAGGACTTTAGAAAAGATCTGTTTGTAGAAGAGCTTACTGCCCCTCTGTGCCAGGATGCCCATATTTATTAGGGACTTGATATGTATCTTGGTGTGTCCCTAGTATGCTTATATTTCATTATCTGGTTGGTATCCATGAAATGATAAGCGATGTGGGTGATTTGGCTTCCCATATAGAATTCTTTCATCTACTTTTCTTGCTTTCCTACAACGGCTGCTAGCCTTTCTATTAGCAGTTTTCCAATATCCACTAGTTTCTTATTTAGCATAGACCATATTAAGAATAGGTCTCCTTTAGAAACTCCTCCGGTTTCTGATCTTGTGAATACTGTATTGGATGTTTATCTTTTGCATCACTCTGATGAAGTAGGAAGTGATGTCTCCTTTGAGTTTTTCGAGCGGTGCTCGTGTTCTCCTATCAGATTTTCCCACATCTTGTGGTTGTTATATCCAACAACTTCTTTCTCATCTGGCATAGATCAGCATGCATGTGCTTCTTCTGTCATCTTTGTGAAGATAACATTTAGGATGGCTTCAGTAATTACCTGAGTTTTGTCCCCTATCCTTACTTCAAGCTTAAACTCGCCACTACCTTTCTGGCGTTCGACATCATTGATAGGTAGTTTCTCTAGTGATGTCATGAATTCTGCCATCAATTGAGTGAGAGAAGGAGCTTCTAATGTACATAGAGTATGCAGGTTGGCCCCTTCCAAGAACTTTATCACTATGTCGTAGATTCCCATCCTCTCGAATTAATCGACATCTAGATACCATGTCAGCTTGAAGCTTTTGGTCTTCATTATCCAGTCGAAATGCGACTGGTGCACATGGTCTCTTGGTATGAGCATTGATGTCTACTATTTAGTGGTCTCTTATTCTTTTTCCTTGACCACTTTAGGGTCGGTTTCTTTTTCCAGACTCTTTGGTTTTCCCACGGTCGTCAATTTTCTCTTTTTGGTGTCCTTAGTATCCTTGGTTTCCAAATTGTGTTTCCCCAACTTCTTGAGTTCTCCTTTAGATGGTTGGTACTCAAAGGTTTCTTTCTGTGAAGTCTCTTGGGATTCTTCAGATTCTTCTAGTGTCTTGTGAGCCATGATGTACTCATACTTCTTTTTTATTAGTTGCAGTTGAAGCTTCTTCGTTGGTGAAAGATAAGGGTGATCTTTCAAAGCTTTAGCTATCTTTTCTAGTTTTATTCAGCACCCTTCAGGAAATTTGCCTTCTTCATCAGTGTGTCGTCAGTTGAAGTCGACATTGTAAAATGTTCACATTGAAATTGTTGTCAGCAAGATTGTAATCACAATTTATTCTCAACATTATTGTTCATTTCAGTTCTAATTATGTTTGTTTGATACTACCTGTCGAAATAGCACAATCATATCTATTGCCACGATCATGGCAGAAGGTGAAGTTAATGTCGTGACCGTGGTAGGCAAGTAGCAAGGAACGGGATATGTAGCAACCGCAGTGCTTGTCACGACCGTGACTTTCATGATTACTACCTCGACCACAGAGGATATCTGACCAGATTAAGAGAAGCAAATAGAAGGAATACTAAGGAAAGAAAGGGCTTCACGATCACAACCATTGCCATGACCGTGATCGTGAAGGTAGTCACGACCGCAATGATCGCGGAAAAAGGGTGTCGCGGTCGCGGTAGATCTCTCGACTGAAACCCAGATGCAATTGCGATGCCAACACAGAGATGGATGAGAAGGAAATCACATATTGCTGAGAAAAGAGAAAGAGATACGGGAAAAAGGGTCAGCGAGACAACCAAAACTTTGGGAAAAACTGAAGGGACCACGGTGCTATGCAGCCAGTGCATGATCAGGAAACCATAACCTAGGGTTCGGGGAGTAGAGAAAAATGACGATGAAGTGCCAATAGAGAAGAATTAGGAAGAGGTGATAAATAAGGAGGGTGTTTGGTACCTTCACAGAGCTAGGAGAATGAGAGAGATCAGAAGATTAGGTAGACATGGTTGAAGATGGTGCAACCACAACAAGGGGATCATGACGACAACACTTTAGTTTGCTGCAAACATCCTTTGGTGCTTTTGCATCATCTCTATTCTTGCATTGTCACTATTCTTTAGTTAGGGATCCTTAAACATTCGAGAATTAAGAAATGGGTAAAAAAAGACATGGCGTCGAGAACACCCAACTTTTATACTTGGTGGGTGCCGCAACTGCGGCTATCATTGTGATCACGACTGAGAAGGTTGCCGCTACTATGGTCATTGCCGTGACCGTGACGTAAAACATGTAATTCAGCAACCATGAATGTGAAAGGTTCCACGACCACAATACACACAAAAAAACATTTTGATAGAAACAAATATTTTAAGCTAAACCACCTCCATTGTATTTCATTAAAAACCCATGTGAAGATGTAGCAAGTTACTTACTACACTACACTTACTTTAGAGAGGGAAAACCAAAATACCTAGATAGAGAGAGTAGGGATAGATATGTACACAATTCTTAGATTAAAAGCATGAGATAAAGGAAAACATGAGTTATAAAAGAAAGAAGGAAAAAGCTTGGGTTGCCTCTTAAGAAGAGCTAGTTTAAAGTCTTTATCTTGACTCTCTCATTTTGGTTTCATCCTCCTTCAATTGGTGTTGGTACTGGCTCATATGTTTTATTTGTTGTAGGACTGGGTTCCCCCAAACTTACCTCAGACCTTCTTTCAAAAGCCTTGTCTTCATAGTACCTTTTTACCCTATGTCCATTCATTTTGAAAGGGCCAGTCTTGTTGCTGGTTATTTCCATCATTCCTGATGGGTATATTCTTACCACAAAAAAGGGACCAGACCATTTTGTCCTTAGATTCCCAGGAAACAACCTGATACTGGAGTTAAACAAAAGAACTTTGTCTCCTTCATGGACAACCTTGTTCTTCAGGTGGGTGTCATGCCATACCTTATTTCTTTGCTTATAAATCCTTGCATTCTTGTAAGCATGTAGGCTCAACTCTTAAAGTTCCTAAAGTTGGAGAAACCTTTTCTTGCCCTCTTTGTCAAGATCCATGTTCAGAAATTTGATAGCCCTAAGGTCTTTGTGCTCTAATTCGACAGGGAGATGACATGACTTCCCATAAATTAGTCCATAGGGCATTGTACCTATAGGAATCTTCTACACTGTGTAGTAAGCCCATAACACATCATCGAGTTTCATAGACCAATCCTTCCTTGTACAACTTACAGTCTTTTCTAGGATCTACTTGATCTACCTGTTAGACACTTCAACTTATCCTGATGTTTGGGGATGGTAGGGTGTTGCAACTTTGTCTTTCACTCCATACGTTTTCAATTGAGCTTCAAACTGATTTTCTTCAAAGTGAGGCCCCCCGTCACTTATAACAGTGTGTGGGACCCCAAATCTTGGGAAGTTAGTTTTCTCGAACATCTTGATTACTACTTTGGAGTTACAGGTCTGAGTAGCAACAACTTCTACCCATTTTGAGACGCAGTCTATAGTGACAAGAATATATTGATTTCCTTTTGATTATGGGAAAGGTCCCATATAATCAATCCCCCATACATCAAAAATTTCAACTTCCACCCAATTGGCCATGGGCATCTCGTTCCTTTGGTTTATGTTCCTGGTGAGTTGGCACTCTTTACAAGTCTTGAAAAATGACATAGCATCTTTGAAGAGAGTCGGCCAATAAAATCTTGACTGTAGAACCTTCACGACTATTCTTTCTCCCCCATGGTGACCCCCATAAGGTGATGAATGGCATACTTTGAGGATTAGGGGCACTTCTTCTTATGGTTTACAACAATGATATAGATTGTCAGAGCATCTTTTAAACATAAGGGGAACATCTCACTAATAATTTTTTAGACCAAAGAATGACTTCTTCTGATTATAAGTGATCTTGAGGGTAGCTTCCCACAGGCTAGATAATTGCAAATGTTAGCAAACTAGGGTAGGCTTGGTTCAACCGACTAAGCCATCAAGAGAGCTTCATCAACATAGTTATCATTTATAGGAAGCTTATTTTCTTCATCAAAAACTATCCTTGACAGGTGGTCCACAACCACATTCTCCTTTCCTTTCTTATCAATGATCTCATGGTCAAATTCTTGCAGTAATAAGGCCCATCGCAGAAGTCTCCACTTTGTATCCTTCTTCTACATGAGGTATTTTATAGATCCATGATCAATGTATACTTTTACTTTAGATCCCACCAAGTATGATCTGAACTTATCGAAGGCAAATACGATAGCCAAGATTTCCTTTTCCATGGTGGTATAATATACTTGGGCTTCATCCAACGTTCAGATTGCATAGAAAATCACGTGATGCCTTTCGTCCTTCTTTTATCCTAGGACAACTCCTGGAGAAATCACTTGCATCACACAAAATTTCAAATGGTAGCTCCCAATCTGGCACTTGCAAAATTGGCACTGTTGTCAAGGCTTTCTTAAGGGTCTTGAAGGCGTCCAAACATTCTCTAGTGAATTCAAATTCTACATCTTTAATCAGGAGATTTGAAAGGGGATTAGCGATCTTCAAAAAGTTTTTTATGAATCATCTATAGTATCCTACATGCCGTAAGAAACTCCTTACTCCTGTGACAGACTTAGGTGGTGGAAGCTTGGATATGGCCTCGATCTTACTTAGGTCAACCTCTATTGCTTTCTTGGAAACTTTATGTCCTAAGATGATGCTGTATTGGATCATAAAATGGCATTTTCCCAATTCAACACCAGGTGCTTCTCTTCACAGTGTTGTAAGATTGGGGATAGATTTTTTAGACATGCCTCAAAATCTGTCCGATAAACAAAGAATTCATCCATGAAGACCTCCACTATGTCTTCTAGAAAGTCCAAAAACATAGATATCATGCATCATTGAAAGGTTGCAGGTGCATTACATAGCCCAAATGTCATTCTTCTGAAAGCGTATGTGCCATTGATACATGAGAGGGTTGTCTTTTCATGATCATCGAGATGAATCAATACTTGATAAAATCCTGAATACCCATCTAGGAAACAAAAGTAAGCATGATGAGCTAATATTTCTAGGACTTGATCGATAAACGACAGAGGAAAATGATCTTTTCTTGTAGCAACATTCAGATTTCAATAGTCAACACACATACTCCAACCTATTAACGTTCGCGTTGCTACCTCATCTCCATCCTCACCTTTTACTACTATCATTCCACCTTTATTGGGTACCACATGGATAGAGCTTACCCAATTGCTGTCACTTATGGGGTAAATGATTGTGGTATCCTGTAGCTTAATTACTTCTTTCTTCACAACTTCCTTTAGCATTTGATCCAACTTCCTTTGTGGTTGAGCTAGAGGTTTAGCCATTTTCTCAAGATTGATTATGTGCATACATAAGGTAAGGCTGAGACCTATGATGTCCTCAACTGAATACCCTATATCCTTTCTATGCAATTTGAGTTCCTCTTGCAACCTTTCTACATGTTCATCTGTCAAGTTAGTATTAACGATCACAAGATTCTTCTCCTCATCGTCAAGGTATTCATACTTCAACCCTTCAAGAAGTGGTTTTAATTCCGTCTTTGGTTTCAGTGCTCCCTTTTCTTCAGGGGTTTGCTTGAGGGATGCGTACGTTGAGGTTTCAAAGGTTTCTTCTTCATCATCACTGAGCTCTTCTTTAGGTTGATTTAGATAATACAAAATTTCAACAAATTCTGGGTCTTCCACACTAGGGTTGGGGTTATTAAAGGCTCGCATAAGCAGATTGACAATCACCTTATCCTCTTGTGCTTCTTCATAGTATTGATTGTAGCTATCCATGAAGTAAGCTGACTCAAAGAGGGATGGTCCTCTCATAGCGTCTTGTACTCACAAGTCGATGTGGTCATTACCAATGTATAGAGTAATAATTCCTTCCGCTACATCTGTTAGAACCCTTCTGGTAGTGAGGAAATGTCTTCTGAATATCATTAGACACTTTCGGTCCTCAACTGTGTCAGTCACCAATATATCACATGGTATGAATAATTGTCCAACCCATATCAGGACATCCTCTACTATTCCCATGAGTCTCGTAAAGGTGTGGTAATCTAAATTGATTCTCATGCCCGTTTTCACCATATCTGTTAATCCAGGCCTTTGATCCAGAGTCAAGAGAATAAGACTAATGCTTGCTCCTAAATCGGCCAATCCCTTTCTCTCCACATTGTCTCCAACACAGAAAGGGATGTTGAACGCACCTTGATCTTTCTTTTTGGTAGGTAGCTCAGATTGAACAAATGCGCTCGACATTTTTGCCAATTTCACAGTTTCGACATGATCTCCTCTCCTTCTCTTTGTGATCAAATCTTTAAAGAACTTTGCATACATTGGCATCTATTGAATTGCATCGAGAAACATGATATCTAGGTGTAATTTCTTCACTACTTTCATAAACTTCTCGTATCTCTTCTTTAGATGTCCCTTGATTAGTTTGTAGAGAAATGGGACTCTTGGGGCATAGGGATTTCTCTGCATAAAAACTTCTCCCGTAGGATCTGGGCTCTTGACCCCTTCTTCCTTCTTCTTTCTGTGATTTTCTTCTTCTTTGTCATCGTCAACTAATCCTTTTTATTTAGATTCTTATGGCATAATTACCTTCTCAGATTGTGACTCACTACAATTTCTTTCTTCCTTGGTGTTGTTAGTACTAGGATCTTCCAACGTCCTCCCTGATCAGAGAGTGGCCATCTTTGCCGTATCTGTATTTGACAAAATCTTTCCTGGAGGATTTTTCACAAGTTACACTAATTAGGCAAGCTGTTCATCAATTTGCCTTTGATGGGTTTGCATATCTGTCATCTGAGTTTGCATTGTGGTTAACAATCCTGAATTAGTGATGACACTTTGAGCTAGCTGGTCGTTCACCAAAGCTTGCCTCTTTGCAAAGTCAAACAATTGAGCAATCATGTCTGGTTGGTTGCTATCCTTGGTTTGACTCTGACCTTGGCCTTATCCCTGATGTTGTCGACTTATATTTTTATTTTGACTCTGATAGCTAATTTTGTTCGTATGATAACTAGTAGTTCTAGTATATTGAGTTGGTCCCCCTTTTTTCTCAAATCCTAGAGGTGGTTTAGACGAATTACTTATTTGATGAGAGTTTTCAGTAGCTTCTTTGTTTCTATAATTGAATCTAGGATGGTCTGGTCGTTTAAAATTGGCATAAGAGGCATTTTTGGTCTCTTCTTTGCTCTCTTTCGGTCGTACATAGATACAATTGTCAATTCCATGCCCTCTTCCACTATGCGTAACACATTTCATAACTTTCTCGATGTATTTCTTGCCCTTGTCTCTAGTATCTTTTAATTGTTTGACATCTGTAGCAATTTTCTAAATCTAAACTATAATGGTTTCCAGAGCATTGGCTTCGATTTACGGTCCTTCAAAGCCAACCTTCTTGGACAAACCTCTATATCTTCTTTCATATTCCATGCCTGCTTGCAATGCACCCATATTATCGATGATTTTCATAGTTCTGCTTAGTTTCTTTCCAAGAAAGTCACTTCCGACGGCTGCATTCAGAGAAGTTCGTTTCGTGGGTGTTATCTCGTTGTAAAACATTATCACCAGGAATCCCTTGCGGTAGTTATGGTGGGGACAATCTCTTTGGTATTCTTGAAATCACTCCCATGCTTTGTGGATATTTTTCCCAAGTTTTTGCGTGAAAGAAGTGATCTTTTGCATATTTCAAACAGTTCTCTCCGTGGGGTAAAATTTAGTGATGAAAGCATCTGCAAGGGGTCTCCACCCATCTATGGACTAGTGGGGTAAGTTAAGGTACCATGACAGATCTTTATCTTCAAAAGAGAAGTTGAATCCCTTGTAATATATGACTTCTTGAGGAAGTCCCCTCATCTTGATGGTATCACATATATTTTTAAAGGCATCAAGATGATGATAAAAATTCTCATTCTTTGAATTCCCTCACAAGGGCTTGTTCTGGATCGTCAATATTATGACAAGTTTCAACTCAAAATTAGTTTCATTGAAGTACAAGATGACAATTGGGCATCTTGATTCGTTGGCTCTAGTCACAGATTGCTCTCCAAGAGTTTTCTCTTCCTCATCATCTTCACCTTCATTTTTCTAGTCATCACGTTCACGTTCATGTGATTCCTATGGTTCCTTCTACGGCGGTGGTGATGGCGATCTTCCTCACATCGCTCTTCCTCATGGTGGAGATCATCTGAGTGACAGTCTTCTTATTCTTCTTTCGTCTCATGTGGCGGTCGATTGTATTGAACCCTTGCATTTCGATTGTCCTTAGTAAGACTACCATCCACATGAGGCGGCATGACGGCTTGAAGTTAAAGTGAAGAATTGAATAAATCTACTTCACTCTGGGCTCCCTGAATAGTCTGCACAGTCAAGTTAGAAAACTAGACATGTTAAAAAAACTATTCTATGTAATCGTAGGGTAGTAGATTTAAATTTTCTTGTGTAGTCAAGCTTATGGCTTAGCTCGAGGCATGGGAGTATAGTAAGTAGACTCATGTTCTTAATAGTATTATTTTTCCATGTCCTTGACAACGGTGCCAAAAATTTGACTGGACTAAATCGCATGTCCAAAATGGAGCGGATCTAGAGTAGTCAGATTCTTGAATTTATAACCTAAAACTCAGGCCCCTGCAACTATTATATGGGGTCCAATGTAGTAGATCAGTGTCGAACCATAGGGACAATGTTGGTAAGTGCTAAGGACATGTATCCTAACACTTCTACACCCCAAACAAAAAATATGGATTAAGGTGACATTTCTAAAGGAATGATGATGCTCCAGATAAAACAAAGAAAGGCAAAAGAAAGAAAATAAAATAGGAGAACAAAGTAAACAAGAAGTAAGCAACAAAAGTATGTAAGGAAACTTGGATCAGGTTTCATTTACTAAGATCTCTCACTAACATGAAAAACTCATGCCCCTTTGTATACCTTTATCAAGATTACAAGCAAACATCAATTATGTCTATTCCCTCCTCTCTCGAGTTTAGGATAGATTTAGATTATAAGGTGGGCTCTCTCTCGAGATGACATCCAAACAACCGCAAATCAAACCATTTGACCATAAGATTTTGTACCACAACATTTCCATGCATTCCTAATACTCCATAACTTTGGATAAGATTAGTACTACTCTTTTGAGGTACTAACAATCATACATCACAAGATGGTAGTTAAGCATACAAGTGAAGCATTTATAATAAGAGTATGGAGATAATCTTGATAACATCATATATATATATTCAAAAGGAGGCAAGAATATACATGTTGGGAGAGCCTTAGTGGCTAATCCCAACCCAAGTTAAATGTTTAGTCACACATGTTAATGAGCAGCATAATGGCATCACAGAAGGACAAATACATCAAGAATAATGAAGGGGTGAAGGGTAAAACTTGAAGGAGATGATAGATCTAGAGAAGGGAGAAGGCAATACACCAACTGTACTTCTCCAGATATATATATAGAGCAGGTGTGGATGATGGAAACTCCTTCCTTTGAATAAGAGGATGAGTGATATTCTCTCTCCTCTAACTTTCATCTTCGGAGGTCCAAGACTGATGGTATGAATGAGGATGACTCTTGAGTTTGGCAGCACTTCGTGGTCCTTGATGATCTGATGATTTGACGAGAAGAAGCAGGGGTCTATTTATATACACTTCCCATCGACTTAGCTTTCGGTCGTAGTCACGTTACATGGGCTGGTCACAACCTCCATCATAGTCATGACACTATGGGGAGTTTGTGTCGATTGCAGGAGCAGTCTCGATCGTAGTTTGTTTTGTGGTTGCGACAGTAGGGCGTCGTTTTGACTGTGATTCTTTAGCAGGGGTCGTGTGCTTGCGGTCACGACGATCTCCTCCTTACAATTGCGGTAGCTACCATGGTCGTGACAGAGTCCCATCCTATTGCAGTTGCGGTGCTTTATTTCGATTGGAGGGGGGCTGCAGTCAAGGTTTGGGGTTGGATAGCAGAAGCTCCATTGCGGTCGCGACATTAGTGTACTTTGTAGTTGTAGTCGCGAACCATGTCGCGGTCACGACATAGCATGAACCTGCACTGAGTAAGAAATGTATAATTCAAGATTTTGGCCCCAAGATACTCAAATAAATAGAAAAATCCATAAAAGTTATGCTAGGATAGGAATAAAACATATGTGAAAAGTTCACAAAATGATATGTTATCAATGATCACATGTAATTTAGTTTACTTTAACACTACTCAACATGCCATTGAGTAAGGATTTCCATACAAGTAGTGTTTGGCTGTAGTATGAAACGTGATTATTGTGAGTGATATAGATATAATTTTTCTCTCCTATTGGAGTGATATCACAACCACTTGATGGGTGAGACTATAAAATGAATGGTCATGCTCAAGTGAGTCAATATTTGATATTAAGATTAGATGTATCTTAAATAGTCTACTCTTGATAAAGAAATAAAGATTGAACATTAAAAGGGTCATAATTCTATGCCTCATGTTCAATTTTTATATTAGAGACAAAGACATTATATAGTTATTATAGAACTAGTCACAATATAAGATTGAAGTTATTCTCTAACTTATCTGATTACTTAGATAGAAATATTGCATTGCTAGCTACCACTAATTGCTAGTGAAGTTGTAATATATGATTGCATACATCACTACCAACATAACATGGAGCCTATAGGGTCACACACTTTGAATAGTTTCTCATTGTAAAGCAATAAACATATCTGTACATAATGATATCATATGTGAGTTTGTGGCCATTATTTGAAAGAATGGAAGCTGTACTTGAAGGCCAAAAAAGGATTCTCAATGAGTTTATTTTGTTACCATATTTTTAGTATAGTAAGAAGATGATGATAGGAAGGAGATCTCAAAATATAAATTCAAAAAATCTTCCTATGATTTATGGTGATTTATTGAATACCTTACCTTAATTTCCCTTTTTCACCTCATTTAAACCTTTCTTTTATCCCTAACTTTTCCTTTCTGTTCGATCAAGATGATCCTTTGGTTCCTAGCACTGTGGACCCATACCAGGGACATGCATAGGGCCCAACTCTGATTCACACCAAGTGGCCACTAAATATCAATTCAGTGATCATCTAGTCGTCCTCTACGTCCCAATCAAACTGGGACCTAGTTACAATAACCCCATATATCACTTCCTCTCCCTTCCAACTAGGCTATCTATCTCCCTTAATTTTTCCTTTATCCCTCTTCCAATCCCCAATCCAACCCAACTTATTGATGATTTGCCGCATGAAATGTACACTTTGTATACCTTCTCCCCTTGTCAAATTTGCCATTTCAACTCCACATGGATCTTGTCTCTCGAATCCTACTCCAGCCCCTCTCATCTTATAAATCTCCCTTCTAGATTTGAGAACCTCCCTGATCTTCCCATGCTAGTTACTAGAGCCACTCCACCCACAGTTCTTCCGCCACTCCTACCTCTGATGTTTGTATAACCCCATAACCTAAAACCCCTCATAGCCTGAAGCCAGTGATAATAATGAACCATGATTACACGATCTTGGTCAACTTTGACCAAGACTAGATCAAACAAATGCGACCACCTCCCCTTATGCATGTGGCAAGTGGAACAAGTGATCCTTGATAACCTGATTGCATCCTAATTTGTATAGACTTAGATTTAACAACCATATACCCATCCTACATTGTGTTTGATCCAAGTGGAAAAAAAGTTAGTGGCCATTCTGATCCACTTCAGACTACCTAGCCTCCCGCTCTACACCCATCAGGCTAGGTGACCCTAATGAGTAGGGCTCCAAACCGCTAGGCCACTGGGATTTAGATCCAACTGCTATAAAAAGGTATTTATACCTAGATCTAATTACTTCTCTATGACGAATCCAAAGTATGTTATTTATGTTTTGGAAAATGATAGAAATTCTTTTATTTCAAATCTTGCCCACTTTAAAATAAGCCCCATTTATGCTACAGTTTGGAAATATGTTGAAAACCCTAGATCTTGATCTATACCATAATGATAATATTAATGATGCTATGCAACCAAAATATTCATAATGATGAAATTAGGATTTTTTGATGAACTTAGGGTTTCTACGCAAACCAAGTAATTAAACCCATGTAAACCCTAGTTTCTATCTAATCCTCGTCCTTTCTAAAAGCTAACCCTAAATGTTACAAACCCAAATTTTGGGATCATTTGGTGAGAAATGTAATTTCTCATAATAAAGATAAATGAAAAAATAATGATGTCTTTTGATTGAATGCATGAATTTCATTTAAAATAGCAATGTTGATTTATTTGTGGGCTTTATTGGCTATTGGGCCCAATAACAAGGAAAAGACAAAAGAAACTCCATTATTAATAAGAAATGGAGAAAAGAAAAATGTAGAAACCTCTAGAAGGCAATAGAGTGTAATCCAAAGGTGGATTTCGTGCCTGTTGGGTTCCTTGGGTCCCAAGGAGTCCAAAATTGCAAAGATAAATCAATAAGAAAAGAAAAGATCAATTAGATATTTCTTTATTAAGAAAGAAATTGAAAATAATGATAAAATGTGGAAAATAAGTGAAAAGAGGTATAATTGAGTTATCTTTGATGGATTTTCGTATCCATGAGGTTTATTATGTTAAAAGAAATTCCAATGAGGAAAATAAAAAGAAAGAAAAAGAGAAATCCTCAAAAAGAGATATTTTAATAAGAAATAAACAGGATAATGTGAAATAATGAATATTGATGCATCTAGAAGGATAATAAATATCCTTAAAAAGGAATTTCAAAATATTTGAGTTTCTTGGGGTCCAAGGAGCCCCAATGGAGAAAAAGAAAGAGAAAATACCAAAAATAGAAAATAAGAGAATAATATAATGCATTATGAATGATTTTTGTAGTATTGTTTAAAAGGAAGTAATTTCTATTAAAAGAAAATAGAAATTCGTGCCAATGGATTAAAAAGCAAGAATAAAGAGAATAAGTGAGAGGAATTCCGAATTCCTAATTATCCAAATAATAAAGAATATCAAAATGATAATTAAAAGAGAGAAGATTGCTTTTTCATGAAGGAATCACATTCTTATTAGAAAAGGGACTTGTTTCCCTTTGTATGAACATCTTGGGGCGTGGATACCCTCCCCTATATAAGGGGTAGAGCCCAGGGTCGAGTTCAAAGGAGTTCTACATATCCCTCTCTTATTCTTCTCTTTTCTTTGAAAGCAAACCCTAACCAGAGGAGTGGTGCGATCCTTGGAGCGAGAAGGAGCCAGAAATGAACATGTGAGGGAGGCACAACGCTCCCACACTGACTGGAGAGGAGTCCAGCTACCTCTGGCACCCATACGATGCTACAGAACGGCTGCAGCATGGTCTTGATTGCAGGTCATGCAAGGGATGACCAGTCATTATGGCTGTGAACCAGAGGCACTCAGAGGTGCGTGAAGGCACGGCGGGGTCAGGATGACAGTTTTCGGTGAGCTCCGGGCCTGGAAGTGGAGGGAGGAGGATTGGGAAGCCCTGCACTTGGCGGCTAGGGCAGCAGACTTCGGGCTGCTCAAGGTTGAAGAAGGGAGAGGCACTTTGGATGTTTTTGCCCTTCGCGTACTAAAGAAGCCAATAACTTAACCGAGGGCATTTCAATCTTTTCAAAATGTTTCTGAACAAGTCAAGCAACGTTGCATGCACGAGTGACGTGGCAACTCCTAATTGGCCAAAGTAAGTGGATTTTGTAAAATTCGTATTTAATTATTCATAGCTCGGATTAGTACGAGTAAAATATGAAAGTTGCTCAGAAAAACAAGGAGAATCAACTAAAATTATAATTGAAGCCTGTTTCTAATTGCAATTCGAAAATTAATGGAAGTTATCAACTTTAATAATTTAATGATTAAGAAACCCTATTTTGAGATGATTAATGTGATTAGTACGGTTTAATGGATAATTAAAGTTGGTATTAACCTATTAATGATAAAAAGGGACATTAGGAGCATAAGGATGAACTTTGCATGTAATTGGTTTAATTTAGAGTTTCATGTGCATGAATATACTTTAATGGGCCTTAAAACCCTAATATTGGTAAATGTGACTCTTAATGGCTTTAATTATTCAAAATCATGAATAAAGTTAAGAGATGATGATTTTAAGCTATTTAGAGTATAGAAGTTCTTAATTGTAGATAAATATCCTTAATATGATGATTAGGGTTTTTCTAATGGATAAAGGTAGAATTAATGATAAATAACGTTCATATGTGAATTAGACCATAATGAACTATGAATTGATGATAAATGAGCATAATGATCTTGTCATGGAATAAAAGGGATAAAAATGGTAGCTTTAATGTAAAATAGGCTTAATGGACTTAATTGATGATTAATTGTGCTGTTTCTGAAATTAAGGTTATATGTTGTTAAAAGGTAACCTTAATAACTTTCAGGAAGGATAGATGAGAAATTAGGGTTTAAAAGAGTAAAAACCCTAATTGCAAAGTAAACCCTAAAAGAGGTACAAATCCTAAAAAGGGAATAAAAACCTTAAGTAGCAAGATGGTTTGAATAGATTTTGATAAAAAAGAATTGGATGTAATTTGAGGACTCTTGTACTTGCTTGATTGGATGTCTTGATTGATTGGACTATTCTATCTCAATTCAGCCTAATAGGTATGTGGTTAATTATGAGTAATCACATTAGTTTTTCCGAAGGTTTCCCGGATGGTTAATCACATTGATTGAAACTAAACAGTTTGGATGTTCATACTGCAATTATAAAGTCACTATGGTTATCACAATTATAAATACATGTGTGTTCTCACACCTACATGCCACCCTGATGGAAGATGCCATAAAGGTCAAGCCCAAGAAGGTAGACCAATGGGCACCATAAGAGGTGACCCCAGACACCAAGCTCGGGAATGAGAAGGTGGTCTATGTTGCATGACTATGGGGTACCATGAGAGGTGACCCCCAGACACCAAGCTCGGGATTGAGAAGGTGGCCTTAAGTCAATGGAAAAAGAGAAACCCTAGAGGGGTATTCCAGGGTTAGGGAAAAAGCGGTGGAGAATGACACATTGAAAATGTAAATTGGTTTGCTAATTACCCTAATTGTGATAATTAAATTGTTAGCCATATTTGTGAAATTTTAGTTGTTCCCACATACCAGCATATTCCGATATGCTGACTGACGTTTTGTTTGTCGGCGTTTTAGGAACAAGATCGAAAAGGAAAAATAGTAAAGTGGCACATGTGGAATTAAATAAGAAGTAAATTACAAAGGAGAATTAGATAGAATGGACTCCTGATGCAGATAGAAGTAGATATCCCTATTTTTGTAAAAGGTATGCAAAGTTTTATTTTATACCAGTTTTCAGTTTAGTTTAGTAGAATTTGATAATTGTTATTGATTATTTGTCGAACCTTTGATCCTGTTAATTGGGATAATGGATCTGACCTTCTGGTCTCCCTTAATTGGGGGTTACCGGGAGGCGGGGTCGTTACAATTGGTATCAGAGCATAGGTTCCTCATTTAATATTTAATAATTATTAAATTTACAAACTCTGTAGAACCCAAGGGAGTTATTAGAGGATTTTCTAAAAGACTGAGGTGTCTAGAAAAGGATCACGTCTGGGGGCTGGCAAGATTTTCCTCCGCACTGCTATTCGGAATACGAGGACTCCCAGATTAGTGTGACTTCCTGGCCGAAGTCTCAGGATTTGTCTCGAAATAAGATACCTTTAGGACTCTCTCATCTTGTTCATCCCTTCTCAACTCAAATGCTGTTAAGGACCTTAAGGATTAGGATTTTCTCTCTTTTCCTCACCCTCTTGAGGTATGGGTAAGGTTGATAAGGTTTAAGGAATCCTCCGCCAAATTAATGAAAAGCATGTAAATAAGATGTCATGGACATAAGCTTAATAGATTAAGCGCAAACTAAGGAATAGATACATGCTTAGGTCGTATGACATAAGTTGTCATTCCCTCAGGAGAGACCTAAGATTAGACCTTCTTGTCAGGAGCATGAGTAGAGGGAGTTAGTCTAGGAGGTAAAGATCTCCATTAAAGGTAGAGACCTGGCACATCCTCTGAGGATGATGTTAACCCTAACCCTAAGTGAAGGTTAAAGAGAGAGATGACATGATGAGTTAGATGTCATGGTTGATCGAGTGTTTGGGATGGGCACGCCTTGGGATGCCATATGAGCCATGAGAGGTTAGATAACCTAGTACCTTTGGTGACCCAACCCTGGAAAGGAGCGTGCGTGTTAGAGTGAAGGATAGCTCCTTCATTGATGAGGTTAGTGAAGAACCTATAGAAACCCTATAAGCTTATGCAAGTAGGGGATAACATGCACCTAGAGTACGTTAGTGGTGCGACAGTAGGTTGAAACCCTGGCCAGTAAGCATGATGGATAGCTTATGAGATAAGCATAAAGAGCTATGAATAACCTCGAGCAAACATAAGTTTGAACATAGCCTTCACCCACGTAGAGATGTGCTTGTGAGATTGATCCTTCATGAAGAGAGGACCTCTAGTAGTAATGTTGGATGTGGAGTTAACTCTAGAGAGAGAAAGTAGGACCCAATCAAGGAAGATGGAAGTTTAGATTCTGAGACATGAGGAACAATGGGGAGTTAAGGAGGATGCGACCTAAGTGGATGATAGTGGTTTCCTCGTGCTTGATCCCTGGAGGCTGAGGATATCTTGGTGTCCTTTAGAGGAACCAAACCCTAAAGAGAGGATGAGACTGCTGGTACCTCTGTACTTATGGTATAGATGAGAAGAAGAGTGCTTTAGACCCTGAGGAGGTTTAAGTAACTAGTTGTGAGGCTTTATACCTAGTTGGTTGTCCTTGAGGAGGACTCAACTCTGAGGTGTTGCTCATATCAAAGGATCATGGGAGTACATGACATACCTTGGACATGCTTGATTCGTGGTTAAGAGATTGAGCATGCAGTTGGACACCCAAAGGTGAACCTAGGGTTCCTAGGCCTAAGAGGGGAAGTGGTGTACCTGATGCTCATGATGAGGTTTTAGTTTCAATAGATTCAAGCATGGTACTTCTCACGTTTAAAGGAAAGAGAAACCCCTTAACTTTAAGGTATGTTTGATGAACCCCCCACAGCTAAATAATGACATGGGAAGGTATGATCTTGATCCAATGTTGAGAATGAGAACAAGTATGACCTAACATGGTTTAGTAGGAGGTCTGCTTGTGCGTTAGTGGCTACTGGGTTAAGCATGCTCATGTGAATATAAACCCTAAGGATGTTTGTGACCTTGTTGTCAAGAGTTGTAGTTTCCTCCCATCCTGGGTTAGGGACCCTTTTGTAGGATGTATACCAGTTTTTTGGGTTTTAAGGTAACCTAAAGAGGTCTCATAGGATCATGAGAAGCTAAGTGAAAAGTACATGGTATGAGAATGAACCTGTTGACCCACAGATAACCATCTCTCAAGTGCATATGGATATGTTACCATGGAGGTAACTAGTGAGGGAGCGTGACCAAGGTAGGCAGGTCTCCATGACCCCTAGGAAAGGATGAAAGTCAGCCCATGAATGTAGAGAGAGATGTTGAAGGCTTGGGTCAGGTTCTGAGTTGAACATGTACTATAATAGAATCCTAAGTCTATCCTAGGGTTAGGTAGGGATAAGACCGATGGAAGTAGGAGTTGCCTAATTCCCTAGTTGCACATGACCATAGGGTCGGGAGGTAACAACTATCATTGTCTGAGGGCCATGGGTTAGGAGATTAATCACCTTCATGAACTCATGGGACCCAAAGGGCAGATGAGTAGGGCACTCTCTGGATGCATGAGGGAAGAGGGATGACCCCAAAAGTGCCGGCACCCTATAGACCCAGAGGAGATGACCAAGGATTGTGTGTAAACCCCAGTAGGTTCGAGACCAGTTTTCAATGGAAGTAATCTTTGATATCAAGATAATTGTGATGGAGAGACATATGTGGCATGTTTCAATTTAAAGGTGTACTGGCGAGGTGGGATGTACCATCTCTACTCTTGGAATAGGAAGAACTCTGTATTTGGACTGCAACCAAATGCTTATTTCCTCTTGTTATGGGAGTGAGAGATAGGACAGAACGCATGCCATACACCAAGGATAAAGATGATGTGAGTTGGAACGTTGCTATGAGGTATGAGGACAAAAATGATAACATGCCCTTGTGGAGTGAACGATACATGGATGGTTTGCAAACACCAAGAGTATTGAGGTAGCCATCTTGTGAGGATGTTGTAACATAAGTTATGTGGAACTTGCATGTGGTACAAGGTTGAGTTTGATAACCAAGAGGATGAGCTCAGCATTTCTTGATGAAGATAGACTTAGAGTTTGAGATGAAATGATAAGTGGAATACACAGAGGTGTATTTCTTCGACTCTACCTAATACCTAAGGATGTGAAGTGGTAATGGATGCACTGGTTGAGATATAGCTGCCGAGTTTGGCTAGAGACTAGAAGAGGTTGTTAGGCTAACTTTAAGTTTAGAAAGAAGATAGGTTTGGCTAACCCTCAGATGCAACAATACCGATTGATCAAGTTAATGGTTGTTTGGTTACCCAACCTAGTCTTTGATGCAATTAAAGGATGGTGGTAGAACCTCAGATACACTTCTTTAGATAGGAAGGTAATAAAACCCTGATGAGAGTGGTTTAGGGATTCTGAGGAATCAAGCTTGAGGAATCATGAAAATATAGGAGATTCTAGTTTTAAGAACACCATACACCATGGTACTACAAAGATAGTAAGTGATAGTAGCCCTTTGAATGCTTAATATGAAGTTGCATGTGGCATGTGGCCATGCAAGCCGGGGGTGAAGGATGAACACCAGTATCCCAGTGCTTTGGCATAGAGGATAAAGAGTCCCCGAGAGGGAATGGGAGTTCACCAGTATGGATGTTGTGGTAGGTCTCCCCTTGACCAACGAAGGTCAAGATACAATGTGGGTTATGGTAGATCGCTTTACCTAGATGACAAGAGAAAGAAAGAGTACTGTCAAGGGACAGATTGGGTTGAACTACTTACAAGAGAGAGAGATGGTTCAGCTACACCATGATGCAAGTTCAAAAGTTCTTGAGTAGGACCTAAAGGTTCACTTCCATTAGGTGGAAGTAGATACATGAAGAACTCCATGTCAATACAGTTTATCACCCTAACTAATGGTTAGTATGATCCAGACTAGAGGGTCTGATGAGAGCATGTGTGCTCATTCAGGGTGATACATGGAGACAGTTCTTGTCTTCTGTAAGATGTGATGATAACCACCATAGCCAGTATCGGGATGTAAAGAAGCTCTGTAAGGGAGGTTGTGTCGGTCACCACTTCATTACGATGATGTTGGTGAAGGAGGCCTCGCGAAGGTCAGAACAGAACCATAGTGTGTGCAGATGAAGTTGTTTTGATCATGCAATGGCTGAGAGAGAGAGCCCAGAGGCGACATGAGTCATGAGCGGATGCAAAGCAGACTGACATGCAGTTCACTGTGGAAGAGTATGTGATGTGAAAATACGACCCCTCTAAGCTACAACTGAGAAAGCTGAGTCCCCGATATACGGGTCCATTTGAGATGGATTGATGGAGATGGTTGTATTTAAGCCTTACCCCTCAGGATAACATGAAGTATAATGTGTTCCATGAGTTCGATCTAGAGCACTATGTGAGGTACCCAAGCCATGTGCTGAGCCCTGAACCTATTCAACTTTTGAGAGTCTGAAATGTCCTGAGTCACCTATGAGGGTACGATATGTTGGTATGTATGCCCTGAGAGCCAATCATGGGATGATTGGTGGGATACATTAAGATTGATTTGATAAACATCAAAGGCAAGCTTCCAATTCATTCTGGTTCAGTCATATGAGATAGTGATAGAACATATTGAATGTCTAGAGAATGACAATACTCAATGACGTATGCCTTCAGGTTCATGACCTGAACGATGAGATCATACGGATGCTAAGAGTTTGTACATTCTTGTTATGTCCCTAGTCGGATGTCATTGTGGAAGGTAGATAGACAACAATGACACACAAGACTAGATTGTGGAGTTGGTTGATGACAGAATCTCATTAGTCATGATATAGAGATATCAAACCAAACACATAGGTACTTGTTAGAGAACAAGTGTACCAGACAGACCCACCGTGAGTTTGACACATGGAACCATGAGATGGTAGTCACAGTCAGTACTCACAGTGATGGTGGTGAGTGTGATTCTTAGACCTGAAATCACTGCACTCAACACATTTCGTTGGGCACACTTTGACATCATCAAACGCAGTCCTGAAACATGGGTTGTTATAAAGGTGATGATTGGGTGGCTTTGACACATGGGGCTTTTGAGGGGTGAGTGATAGATATGGGATTTGTCCCTCCTGAGGGAGTTTGATATCCAAGGTCACTTGATGAGTAGGATTGAGATAGGCGTGCGCACGCATGTGTGAATCAGTATGTGATATTGATGTCATACATATCTCGTTCAATCTGCTCTGAGATCAAGAAAGTGAATGAACGTTGACAGGATGACTGTTCCATGCCTTGAGTTCATTCGGGATATCAGTGACAAAGGAATTATACATTCACTGTAACACCATTCACGGATTGTAGGATGAAAGTTGTTCTCCAACTTTCTACTTTCACTTGGGTAGCACTGATGTGTGACTAGGCACCGCTCTTTGCTTGTGAAGTCATAAGTGTTATGGACTTTCACTGCCAATGTGAAATGGACCTGCAGGGTCACACACATAGGATTTAACCTGGAAGAGGAGTTTTGTCCATAAAGCAATGTTTAGATTGATTACTAAAGGAGTTTAGTAGTTCAATTAAACACTCAATCAGTCGATGGCTCAATATCGTATGGTTCAAGGTGTTGGACGCATTGATTGGAGTATCGGATTGATTGAAATCGCAATTGACTGATTTTGCCCAACCTGTGCTCCCAACCGATCGGCTCATGTGCTGAACCGGTCGGCTGAGGTGCTGAACCGGTCGGTTCGAGTGTCCATGCCGATCGACTCATGCCCAGGTTGAAACGACCGGTTCAAGAGTTGAACCGATCGGCTCAACTGGTGCAACCGACCAGTTGGGAAAGTCATGTCGGCAAGAATTTTCCTTTGGTTTCAAATTGCCCAATTCGATTGGGAATAACATTGGTATACGATACCAATTGAGAACGAAACAAGGAAAGTCTTTTTGAGCCGGGTTAGGACCATGAACCGATCGGTTCAGGGCACCAACCGATCGGTTGGAGTGCCCCAAACGATCGGCTCAGGTCCAACCGATCGGCTCAATGGCCGAACCGATCGGTTCTGTTGTGAACCGATCATTTCAAGTTGCGAACCGGTTGCTTTTTGTGGAAAATTCTCGAACCCTTCTACTCCTGCTTTAGTCCCATATTGCCGGGCATAGAGAACCCTGTCCCATGACCCGCCTATATATATAGGGGTATTGGGGGCTTCTCAAAGTACAACTCAATGCAAGCCGGTTGCTTTGCGAAGTTGTCGTTCTCTCTGGTTTTGGTAACCATGAGAGAGCCCGAGCAAGTGCTTCCCGCAAAAGGGAGGTGCAGCAAGGGAAGGACAACTGCAGTTGCAACTGGTAGCAGGAGAGTGTGTTGGCGACTAGTACGTCAACAGGAGGGTGCCACTCCTTCCAATTCCTTGTGGGACAAGGAGAGTGGAGATCCAGGTGGTCCGTGTGGACTACTACAGAGGCGGGAGGACACTGCCGCTCAGGAAGACAACTGTCATCCGACAGTCCGGTAGGAGGAGGAGTCGTCAGTCCCGGTGTGACCAGGAGCTGCATAGACGCCGTCCAAGACTGGAGTTGAAGACTGCAAATTGCGCGAGGTATTGTCGCCGAGCAAGCCTCGGGACAAGGTATGATTCCACAAACCATCCTTTCCTATTATATAGACGTTGACGCGTTTCCTCGGTATGGGTTGGGGGAGAAATTTTTTTGTTTCCACTGCCTTCTCTGTCTCCCCTAAAACCCAACAGTGGTATCAGAGCCACGTCAACTGCTCTATATTTTAGTAATATCGATATGATCGATTTTGGTTTGTCGCCTTTATTTATTGCATGCGATGCGAATAATATTGGCTTTATGCATGTCCAATCCTAAATCCACAAATCCCTAATTACATATATGATATGCATTATTAATGCACTCGATACGCGTCGCCCTTAAACGAGTTTTGTGGTGGATGTGTGTAGCGTGATTATGGCCTATAAACCCCTATCTGTGTGTGGTTGTTTGTGGTTGCTTGCATCTCGGTGTGCGCACCGATCTTCCCTCTCTTATTCCTGATGTAACTCGAAATAATTCGAGATTCTTTCCTACCTTTGCTCCCCCCGAATGAAACTCGGGGTTTCTTCTTTTAAGCAATGTAATAATAGGATAGATTTTATTTCCTGTTATGTCAAAGATCGGCGAACATCAAGACGACAGCTGAAACGATCGGTTCAAGGCGTGAACCGATCGGTTGACGTTCCAGACGGTCGGTTCAAGGAGTGAACCGATCGGTTGATGACCAGTTCGAGGAGCGAGATGAGCGGGTGGCAGACATGACGAGATGCACAATGACCAGGTGAACCGATCGGTTGGAGGAGCCAACCGATCGGCTGGTGGCACCCAGACGACCGGCTGGAGAGTACAGATCATTCATGTGATGAGTTGATCAACTCGGATGGCAAGGCACATATGTTCATCTTATACAAGTTGCATGTGATGTTGACCTAGATGACTGTGATTCCTCTTGGCTCGAGGAATCACATTAGGATGGCCATAATCATCGCTTTTTATCGTTTGTGCATGTTTTCTGTGGGATATAGCATGTATATGATACGTACTATGTATTTTGGTGATTGGATATGTATATGTATATAAAACCAAATCCCTCATTAAAATATTAAGTTTTAGATGCCTTCCAAATGCGACACACGTGAAAAGCTTGTTCGACCAAGTGTGGGCACGCCCTAGCGTGGTGCACCGTCTACCTCGTGGAAGCGTGAAGGATGAATGTGTGGGTCTGCCCTAGCAGGGTGCATATTCATCGTGTTTGCTTTGGGTCGGACTTAACAAGGTGACCTAGATAGGATCTAGCGCCTTGAGGCATGGAGATGATTATTGCAAGGAGTTGTATATGACATCTTATCAAGAGTTGCATATGATGCAATTGGCAAAAGTTGCCTACCTGAGAGATCTATGTTGTGGGTGACAGCCCTAGCTGGTCCATGGCTTAGAGGATTTCAGGATCTTGCCCACTAGAAGGTTGTACGCTGCAATCTTCCGAATTGATGGTGAGGGTTATCAATTTGAAGTAAAATAGTGGGAGCGATAATTAATTAAAGGCCTAATTTTATCGTCAACTTTTCAAATCAATCAAACAAGTCAAAAGAGTTTTGGACTAAAATTGCATATATTTCCTTTTGTTAAAATAAATGGTTAATCAACAAATCACTTTATTTGCGATCGGTCTTTGAGACCAACAAATTAAATGGGAATAATTCCACGACTGGTTAGGATGATGATGAGAAGTGTTCTAAATCAAAGAGCGAAAGCTCTAAGTCCTAGTTATACCAGAACCAGATGAACTCGATCCCACCACATCAATGGCTGAAAGTATGCTTATGGAAGCTTACTGAGGATGACATTGATGAGGAGTGCTTGATGTTGTGTTCTCTGAACTATGAGTTGCAGAGACAACATGAGACATATGATGTCTCCAAGATACTGTCCTAGTATGTCATGATAGAAGGAGATCCAGTAAGGTATTCACACACTCAATGTGATTGGGTATGTGGAAAACCTGATTAAGAAGGATTCCCTCTAAGCCAAGAGTTGGCTATTGGTATGATACTGCAAATGTTGTGAGAATCATACAATTCATGATAAGCTACAACATGAACAACTTTGACAAGCGTTGACAAAGTTGTTGGACATGTTGAGGATAGTAGAGGCAAAGATGAAGAAAGACAAACCATAGTCTTTGATGTGATCAAAGAAAGGTAATTCTTAAGGGCAAGGACAAGGGAAAAGCTAAGAAGTGTTCTGATGCTAGCCAGCAATCCAAGCCGTCTTCAGCCTCAAAGCACATGGGGAAAGGGTGTATGAGGGAACTGCCCTCTATATCTAGAAGAACAAAAGAAGATGAAGGAGGGGATGGAGATCTCCACCTAAGGTATCATGAAATGAACCACTTCTTTATCCGAGGTATATGATACCAAGATATGGATATGTCATATATGATATGCAATATCCGCAAAGAAGTGATGGCCTTTGTGAAAGGACCCAGAAAGAAGTATCCATCATTGGAGCAAGTGTTGCGGCCATAGATAGGAGTATCTTTCAGTTTATTTCAGCCTAAAGGGCACGAAATAGAGTTGAGAACTGCTATTTCATATATTTCCAATAGATAGAAACACTTTATTATTGCATATTGTATGACAATGATGGCAATTAATAAAGTTGATGTTTCAATCTTAAAGATATGATCTTTGTGGCAATGCCTTGTTTATCTTGTGATACATGGTATGCATAAGATAAAATAATACCTAAAGTTATTGATAACTCAAACAATCAAATTAGCATCAATCATGAGAAATTCATTTCTAGTTTCCATATGATGGATAAATCTAGACTCTTTTGGTTAGAGAACCAGTAAGAGACATGAATCTCTTGTACATGATTAATCAATCTTCACTAATGGTAGTGGGAGAATGATTATCCTATTAGGTATAATACATGTGATGTATTTGCATACCTATTGGAACAAATGATAATACTTCAAATGGTGTTTAGAGAAATACCAATATGAACATCTTGAAGTGTTCAAGATTGTCATAGATGAAGTACAAATTTGGTAAAGTATTAATTCTTGATGAGATCAATGAATGAAATACTTGGACCAAATGTTTGAGATCCTTATGAGTGATTATGATAGTGTATCATAGTGAACTCATGATTAAGGCATGGTGATGTCTAAATCAAGAAGGAATCATACTCTAAGGAGTTAGAGAATGATTATCGAATAACTGAATTCTTCTTAATAAAAGAATACCCCACACTAATAAAGGAAATTAAGAATCACAAGGGTTGTGAGTTCTTATATCCTTAACAGATACACCTCAATTATCTATGTGATGAGTTGTTCATGTGATGAGTCAACTATCTAGATGAATATGAGGAATCAGATTTTGAGTTATGGTATAAAACCATTACATCCTAAATGACATCCGTGTGAACCGTAAGGTATGACCTTGATGGTAGCACTCATTGGATGAAATCCATAAGTGCAAATGAGTCTTAAGTGTTAAGACACATGGATAACATTTTGAGAAGGATGATGCTTGTTGATTGCAACTTAATGACTGAGACATTTGGCATATGGATACTAAAACCGCATTCCTTTGAGGAATAAAATCAGGATGTGTACGTGACACAACCTATAAGGTTTATAAATCCATTAATGCAAATGAAGTCTATAAGTTACAATGGACTAATCAATGTGATTGATTGAGTACAAGCAACTCAAAATTGGATCTTTACTTTGATGATATAGTCAAAGGATTTGACTGATATGTCAAAGATAAAGACGGGATCTGTGATTTAGTGGGAGCGTATTCACATTCCACATATTGATGTGAAATGGAATTGTTCTAGAATGGAAATCCAAAAGTGGAAATTATCTTTAAGGAAGATAGAGATGTTTCCTATGTGATAGGAATAGAGATCTATAGAGATAGTTCTCGACAAATCTCTTGACCTGGAAAAGAGAGAGCATACATTGGCAATCTGTACTGAAAGGGTTCAGTATGCACAGATTCAGTGGGAGAAAACTTGTCCATGTTATATGGATATTAGTATCCCAAGGCCAAGTGTCCGATTCTTATGAAGAATGGGAACACTAAGAATAGATATGGATCTATCATGTATGTAATCATCCCATTGTCTTGCATGTATGACATGGCAAGAATAAAATGCATTCATCATTTTGTATGTATGACATGACAATATGATGTGCTCATCCTGATAACTCGTATGTGGGACATGACGAGTGGATGTCTGTCTACTTCCAGTAAGGGTTACTGGAATACCATGAGAACTTGATAAGTACTTGTGAAGTACTAGTTCCATGGAGATAAGGAAGAGTTTGATGTAAAGAGTTACATTGATGCGAACTTCTGAAAGGACAGAAAATTAATCGCAAAATATACATAGGATGTATAAAAGTGAAAGTTTGTTGATAATTGGAAGTGTTCCAATAAAACCATTTAAAAGGGAAATGCCGAGTATCTGTGTGTTAGATAACATCAGTGGATACTATATGGATCTAAAAGTTCATGAGATGAACTTATATTCCACTCATTGATGACAAGTCTGGAATCCTTGATCATGCAATGTGACTAAAGGTTAGCAATGGAATACTAGATCACATATTACGGCAACTCCTTCTCATACGTGTGACGTACATCGAAGAGATGAGAGACATGCAATTTATACAGACTTTGGCAAGGTGATGCCATTACTCACTATGTTGGCACTAGAGCACAGTAACATGTGGGACATGTTTGAAAATCACTATGAATATGATTCAAGGGTGATTGGCTCGCAGTGCAAGTGGGAGTCTGTTGGTATGTATGCCCTGAGAGCCAATCATGGGATGATTGGTGGGATACATTAAGATTGATTTGATAAACATCAAAGGCAAGCTTCCAATTCATTCTGGTTCAGTCATATGAGATAGTGATAGAACAGATTGAATGTCTAGAGAATGACAATACTCAATGACGTATGCCTTCAGGTTCATGACCTGAACGATGAGATCATACAGATGCTAAGAGTTTGTACATTCTTGTTATGTCCCTAGTCGGATGTCATTGTGGAAGGTAGATAGACAACAATGACACACAAGACTAGATTGTGGTGTTGGTTGATGACAGAATCTCATTAGTCATGATATAGAGATATCAAACCAAACACATAGGTACTTGTTAGAGAACAAGTGTACCAGACAGACCCACCGTGAGTTTGACACATGGAACCATGAGATGGTAGTCACAGTCAGTACTCACAGTGATGGTGGTGAGTGTGATTCTTAGACCTGAAATCACTGCACTCAACACATGTCGTTGGGCACACTTTGACATCATCAAATGCAGTCCTGAAACATGGGTTGTTATAAAGGTGATGATTGGGTGGCTTTGACACATGGGGCTTTTGAGGGGTGAGTGATAGATATGGGATTTGTCCCTCCTGAGGGAGTTTGATATCCAAGGCCACTTGATGAGTAGGATTGAGATAGGCGTGCGCACGCATGTGTGAATCAATATGTGATATTGATGTCATACATATCTCGTTCAATCTGCTCTGAGATCAAGAAAGTGAATGAACGTTGACAGGATGACTGTTCCATGCCTTGAGTTCATTCAGGATATCAGTGACAAAGGAATTATACATTCACTGTAACACCATTCACGGATTGTAGGATGAAAGTTGTTCTCCAACTTTATACTTTCACTTGGGTAGCACTGATGTGTGACTAGGCACCGCTCTTTGCTTGTGAAGTCATAAGTGTTATGGACTTTCACTGCCAACGTGAAATGGACCTGCAGGGTCACACACATAGGATTTAACCTGGAAGAGGAGTTTTGTCCATAAAGCAATGTTTAGATTGATTACTAAAGGAGTTTAGTAGTTCAATTAAACACTCAACCAGTCGATGGCTCAATATCGTATGGTTCAAGGTGTTGGACGCATTGATTGGAGTATCAGATTGATTGAAATCGCAATTGACTAATTTTGCCCAACCTGTGCTCCCAACCGATCGGCTCATGTGATGAACCGGTCGGCTGAGGTGATGAACCGGTCGGCTGGAGTGTCCAGGCCGATCGGCTCATGCCCAGGTTGAAACAACCGGTTCAAGAGTTGAACCGATCGGCTCAACTGGTGCAACCGACCAGTTGGGAAAGTCATGTCGGCAAAAATTTTCCTTTGGTTTCAAATTGCCCAATTCGATTGGGAATAACATTGGTATACGATACCAATTGAGAACGAAACAAGGAAAGTCTTTTTGAGCCGGGTTAGGACCATGAACCGATCGGTTCAGGGCACCAACCGATCGGTTGGAGTGCCCCAAACGATCGGCTCAGGTCCAACTGATCGGCTCAATGGCCGAACTGATCGGTTCAGTTGTGAACCGATCATTTCAAGTTGCGAACCGGTTGCTTTTTGTGGAAAATTCTCGAACCCTTCTACTCCTGCTTTAGTCCCATATTGCCGGGCACAGAGAACCCTGTTCCATGACCCACCTATATATATAGGGGTATTGGGGGCTTCTCAAAGTACAACTCAATGCAAGCCGGTTGCTTTGCGAAGTTGTCGTTCTCTCTGGTTTTGGTAACCATGAGAGAGCCCGAGCAAGTGCTTCCCGCAAAAGGGAGGTGCAGCAAGGGAAGGACAACTGCAGTTGCAACTGGTAGCAGGAGAGTGTGTTGGCGACTAGTACGTCAACAGGAGGGTGCGACTCCTTCCACTTCCTTGTGGGATAAGGAGAGTGGAGTTCCAGGTGGTCCGTGTGGACTACTACAGAGGCGGGAGGACACTGCCGCTCAGGAAGACAACTGTCATCCGACAGTCCGGTAGGAGGAGGAGTCGTCAGTCCCGGTGCGACCAGGAGCTGCACAGACGCCGTCCAAGACCGGAGTTGAAGACCGCGCATTGCGCGAGGTATTGTCGCCGAGCAAGCCTCGGGACAAGGTATGATTCCACAAACCATCCTTTCCTATTATATAGACGTTGACGCGTTTCCTCGGTATGGGTTGGGGGAGAAAATTTTTTGTTTCCGCTGCCTTCTCTGTCTCCCCTAAAACCCAACACGATATACCAAGGTAAGAAATAACTCAGATGGAAGAATATGAGATGATGAAGGTTCTTGTGAAGCACCATGGAAAGTGTGAAGCCACATGAGAGCCTTGATGGACATAATAAAGGCTTATCCTGTTTGTTTGTGTGCCTGGTGGAATTTTGAGGACAAAATTCTTATAAGAGGGGAAGGATGTTACAACCCCAAATTTTGGGATCATTTGGTGAGAAATGTAATTTCTCATAATAAAGATAAATGAACAAATAATGATGTCTTTTGATTGAATGCATGAATTTCGTTTAAAACAGCCTTGTTGATTTATTTGTGGGCTTTATTGGATATTGGGCCCAATAACAAGGAAAAGATAAAAGAAACTCCATTATTAATAAGAAATGGAGAAAAGAAAAATGTAGAAACCTCTAGAAGGCAATAGAGTGTAATCCAAAGGTGGATTTCGTACCTCTTGGGTTCTTTGGGTCCCAAGGAGTCCAAAATTGCAAAGATAAAATAATAAGAAAAGAAAAGATCAATTAGATATTTCTTTATTAAGAAGGAAATTGAAAACAATGATAAAATGTGGAAAATAGGTGAAAAGAGGTATAATTGAGTTATCTTTGATGGATTTTCGTATCCATGAGGTTTCTTATGTTAAAAGAAATTCCAATGAGGAAAATAAAAAGAAAGAAAAAGAGAAATCCTCAAAAAGAGATATTTTAATAAGAAATAAACAAGATAATGTGAAATAATAAATATTGATGCATCTAGAAGGATAATAAATATCCTTAAAAAGGAATTTCGAAATATTTGAGTTTCTTGGGGTCCAAGGAGCCCCAATGGAGAAAAAGAAAGAGAAAATACCAAAAATAGAAAATAAGAGAATAATATGACGCATTATGAATGCTTTTTGTAGTATTGTTTAAAAGGAAGTAATTTCTATTAAAAGAAAATAGAAATTTGTGCCAATGTATTAAAAAGCAAGAATAAAGAGAATAAGTGAGAGGAATTATGAATTCCTAATTATCTAAATAATAAAGAATATCAAAAGGATAATTAAAGGAGAGAAGCTTGTTTTTTCATGAAGGAATCACGTTCCTATTAGAAAAGGGACTTGTTTCCCTTTGTATGAACATCTTGGGGCGTGGATACCCTTCCCTATATAAGGGGAAGAGCCCAGGGTCGAGTTCAAAGGAGTTCCACGTATCCCTTTCTTCTTATTCTCTTTTCTTTGAAAGCAAACCCTAACCGGAGGAGTGGTGCGATCCTTGGAGCGAGAAGGAGCCAGAAATGAACATGTGAGGGAGGCACGACGCTCCCACACTAACTGGAGAGGAGTCCAACTACCTCTGGCACCCGCACGACGCTGTAGAATGGCTGCAGCATGGTCGTGATTGTAGGTCGTGTAAGGCGGATTGGCCATTCTGGCTGTGAACCAGAGACACTCAGAGGTGCGTGAAGACACTGCGGGGTCAGGATGACCGTTTCCGGCGAGCTCCGGGCCTGGAAGTGGAGGGAGGAGGCTTGTGAAGCCCTGCACTCAGCGGCTAGGGCAGCAGCCGTCGGGCTGCTCAAGGTTGAAGAAGGGAGAGGCAATTTGGACATTTTTTCCCTCCATGTACTAAAGAAGCCAATCATTTAACTGAGGGCATTTCGGTCTTTTCAAAATGTTTCTGAACAAGTCAAACACCGTTGCATGCACGAGCGACATGGCAGCTCCTAATTGGCCAAAGTAAGTGGCTTTTGTAAAATTCATAGTTAATTATTCGTAGCTCGGATTAGTATGTGTAAAATATGAAAGTTGCTCAGAAAAATGAGGATAATCCATTAAATTTTTTTATTGAAGCTTGATTCTAATTTCAATTCGAAAAGTAATGGAAGTTATCAACTTTAATACTATAATGATTAAGAAACCCTATTTTGGGATGATTGATGTGATTAGTAGGGTTTAATGGATAATTAAAGTTGGTATTAACCTTTTAATGATAAAAAGGGACATTAGGAACAAAAAGGATGAACTATGCAAGTAATTGGTTTAATTTAGAGTTTCATGTGCATGAATATACTTTAATGGGCCTTAAAACCCTAATATTGGTAAATGCGACTCTTAATGACTTTAATTATTCAAAATCATGAATAGAGTTAAGAGATGATGATTTTAAGCTATTTCGAGTATAGAAGTTCTCAATTGTAGATAAATATCCTTAATATGATGATTAGGGTTTTTCTAATGGATAAAGGTAGAATTAATGATAAATAACGTTCATATGTGAATTAGACCATAATGAACTATGAATTGATGATAAATGAGCATGATGATCTTGTCATGGATTAAAAGGGATAAAAATGGTAGATTTAATGTAAAAGAGGCTTAATGGATTTAATTGATGATTAATTGTTTTGTTTATGAAATTAAGGTTATATGTTGTTAAAAGGTAACCTTAATAACTTTCAGGAAGGATAGATGAGAAATTAGGGTTTAAAAGAGTAAAAACCCTAATTGCAAAGTAAACCCTAAAAGTGGTAGAAATCCTAAAAAGGGAATAGAAACCTTAAGTAGAAAGATGGTTTGAATAGATTTTGATAAAACAGAATTGGATGTAATTTCAGGACTCTTGTACTTGCTTGATTGGATGTCTTGATTGATTGGACTATTCTATCTCAATTCAGCCTAATAGGTATGTGGTTAATTATGAGTAATCGCATTAGTTTTCCTAAAGGTTTTCTGGATGGATAATCACATTGATTGAAACTAAACAGTTTGGATGTTCATACTGTAATTATAAAGTCACTATGGTTATCACAATTATAAATACATGTGTGTTCTCGCACCTACATGCCACCCTGATGGAAGATGCCATAAAGGTCAGGCCCAAGAGGGTAGACCAATGGGCACCATAAGAGGTGACCCCAGACACCAAGCTCGGTAATGAGAAGGTGGTCTATGTTGCATGACTATGGCGAACCATGAGAGATGACCCCCAGGCACCAAGCTCGGGATTGAGAAGGTGGCCTTAAGTCAATGGCAAAAGAGAAACCCTAGAGGGGTATTCCAGGGTTAGGGAAAAAGTGGTGGAGAATGACACATTGAAAATGTAAATTGGTTTGCTAATTACCCTAATTGTGATAATTAAATTGTTAGCCATATTTGTGAAATTTTGGTTGTTCCCACATACCAACATATTCCGATATGCTGACTGACGTTTTGTTTATCGGCATTTTAGGAACAAGATCGAAAAGGACAAACAGTAAAGTGGCACATGTGGAATTAAATAAGAAGTAAATTACAAAGGAGGATTAGATAGAATGGACTCCTGATGCGGATAGAAGTAGATATCCCTAGTTTTGTAAAAGGTATGCAAAGTTTTATTTTATACCAATTTTCAGTTTAGTTTAGTAGAATTTGATAATTGTTATTGATTATTTGTCGAACCTTTGATCCTGTTAATTGGGATAATTGCTCTGACCTTCTAGTCTCCCTTAATTTGGGGTTACCGGGAGGCGGGGTCGTTACACTAAATCATAAACGAAACTCTAGTAAGGGATTTTTGAAGATTTTAGTAGCACTTTAAGATTTAGTTGACAACTTTTGTATTCGAGATTGAAGTGTTTGGAATGATTGAATTTGGATATCCTTTGATCCTCAAAATAGGCACATGGGATACTTATGTTAACCTCCTTAACTATACACTTTACTATAAGTTTTCAAATGTTTTATTATTATTGAAAATGTCATGACTGCTTTAATTATGAAAATGCTAAAATTCTATGTGCATCATTTAATTAAAATTGATATATAGATCCCGTAATAAGTAATTCATAAGGGGAAATGGACACTAAGAGTGTAAATAATAATTCATGACATTACAGAAGAGTCCATGAATAAATGCCAAAGAATGATTAAGAGTCCCTTGAGGGAACATGCACTGATTCACATGATGAAGAGTCCCACGAGAGAACATACACTGATCAACCTAGTGAGATTTTTTTTGGGTTAAAATATAAATTGAAAATGTGAAGTTCTTTGATTGCAAGAAAATTATATTTTATTGTGATTAATCAGTTATCATTATATGCACACTTTTGGTTGCACTAACATTCATAGTACCGCAATATACTAACCCACATCTATCGATATTTTAGGTTAAGCTCTAGATTCAGATGTACATATGAGATTGTTTCAACTTAAGAAAAGGAATGAAACTTTAATTCTACAATGGAGGAGTATATAAAAGTTCTTCCCATTCCAATTTCTATATAGTTTGATTTTTTCTACAATTGAAATTCCTGGTATGCACCTCCATTTGGAGCACAATCTTGTTGAACATCATGTCACATCTCTTTGATATAATTGTTAATTATTCTTGGTGATTTTACGAATAAGGTATTGGAAATATTGGTTAACCCACCTTGATTCTATGGTCCTCATTTATGAGGATAACATTAAGAGGGATTTATTATAGTAACACATCTTAATTACACATACTAGGAATGAGTAAGGCAAGAGAGATTTGATGTCTCCTAGACATTGTTTAAGTGCAATATCACAGAAGAATCTAGTTGGGCCCCATGTGCTCAAGTTAATTGTGTTCGTGGAAAGCCTAGAATGATGTGATTTCCTTTAGGCTAAGAGTTGTATGTGGATATAATCTTGCAACTGCTTCCAAAATCACATAGTCAGTTTTTCATGAATTACAACATGAACAATTTTGTGAAACTATTTTTATAGCTACTTGGAATGTGAAGAATGGATGAAGGAAAAATAAAGAAAGACAATCCCAAAGACATGTTAACAGTAAAAAAGGTAAAGGTATGTCCAAGGGAAAAGGAAGTGCCAAGAAAAGTTCAAAGTCTAGATAAAAGTCTAAGTCTTGTACACTTAAATTAAAAGGAAGAGCAATTAAAGAAGGAACTGTCACCCTTGTCAGCTAGACTGGACATAGGACAAGAATTTGCCCTCTCCACCTACAGGAAATGAAGAACACATATCAAAGGATAATGATCTCCAATTTAGTTATCTATGCTATAGAGATATATTTATCTACTTATTCATCACGGGTATTGGGTAACGGATTTGAAATCTTACATATGTTCAAATATCCTAAAAGAAATATACCATTGAAGAAGGGATAGGTAGAACTACCCATTACAAATGGAGAAAAAGTTGCTACCATTGTTGTGGGCACCTACTATTTATTTATGGAAAATTGGCTTGTACCAGAGTTAGAGAACTGCTATTATTTACATGCCATAAAGAGGAACATCATTCTATTTCATTCTTGGACAAGAATGGTTTTGAATTTCATATGAATAATGATATATACTCTATTTATAAAGATGAGATCATTTATCGAAGTGATATGTGTTATGGTCTTAGTTTATTAGATCTTTGGACATGCGTCTATAACATAAATACTAGAATGCTAAAACTCAGTGAATAAAAAAACTTATGTTTGGAATTATCATTAAATCCACATAAATAAGAAGCACATTTTTAGACTCCATAGAGATGGATATCTAGACTCGTTTGACTTTGAATCAATAGACTTGTGAATCCTATACATTAGGCAAGATTGTAAAATTCACTTTTTCCAATAACATAGGAAGGGCAAGGGACCTATTAGGACTAATACATATTGATTTATGTGGACCTTTTTGCAAAAATCTAAGAGGTGGGTATCAATATTTCATTACATTGATGATGACCTTAATACTTATGGATATGTATATATAATGAAGCACAAGTCAAATACATTAAAAATCTCAAGTAATTCATGAATGAAGTACATGATCAACTTGAAATAATATTAAAACACTTCATTCATGTTGAGGTGGAGATACTTAAACTAAGATTTTGCACTCTTTTGAGAGATGGTGGTATTGTATCACAACAGAATCCACCAGAACACCACAACCGTAATGGTGTACTCGAAAGAAGGAATCACACCCTATTACACATGGTATGAGAAATGATGATCTTTTTACCCATCCATCTTCTTTAGGGTATATGCTTTAGAAACTAAAACATTTACACTCAAATGCATACCTTCTAAATAGGTTCAAAAGAGTCCATATGAGATATTGAATGAGAAGCGTTCCAATATGTCTCTTGTGAAGATGTGGGGATATGAAACTTATGTTAGAAAATAGTTTTCTAAAAAGATTGGACCCAAACAAGACAAATGTCATTTTATTGGATATCCTAAGGCTACAAAGGGATATCACTTCTACCCATCTTAAACAATGTGTTTGTTTCAAGAATTGTTGTATCTCTTGAAAAGGAATATATTTATTGAGGAACCCATTTGAAGAGGATAGAACCCAAAGAAGTTTAAGATCAACAAGAGTATATTGAATATGTGGATGTTGTTGAGGTACAAAAGGAATCACAAGCTATTGTGGAAACTCAAGTTCATCCTGTAACACAAGAACCTCGATGCTCTAGTAGGGCACATCTTGAGATAGTGATTTCAAGATTTTTATGACTCAATAAGATGATGTACTGCTCACGCATGATCAAGAACCAACAACATATAATAAGTCTATCAAGAACCAAAAGCCTATAATGAGGCTAAGGAGCGACCAGATTTTGAAAAATGGCTTGAGGCCATGAGATCTAAGATTGGCTCCATGTATACCTACCAAAAGGGGTAAAACCCGTATGATGCAAAATCTATATTTAAAATGAGGAGGGATATGGATAATAATGTAAAACCTACAATCGGAAATTGGTCATTAAAGGTTTAATCATGTTTAAGGTGGTGACTATGACAAAACCTTTTCACATGTTGCCATGGTTAAATCCACCAAGATAATGCTTGCCATTGAAGCTTTATCATGACTATGAGATATGTCAAGTGCATGCTAAAATAAAGTTCCTTAATAGGAATCTACTTGAGGATGCACACACGACATATCTTGAAGGTTTAATGCTCCAAGTGAAGCTAGAAAAGACTGTAAGATATAAAGTTCATAAATGGAAGAAAACCTGTCAAAGCTTGAATCTTAATTTTTACAAGTTAGTCAAAGAGTTTGGCTTTATCCAAAATAAAAATGAACACTGTGCTTACAATAAGGTTAGTGGGAGCATAATTATATTCCTCATATTGCGTGAATATGACATACTACTAATGGAAAATGCCATTTCTACTCTATAGATGGTTAAAACTTGGTTGGGAAATGCCTTCTCTATAAAGAATTGAAGGGAAACATCATATATTTTAGGAATCATGATATATATTGGTAGATATAAAAGGCTTCATGGTCTAAATGAAAGTACATATATTGATAAAGTCCCAAAAACATTCAACATGCAATAGTATAAAAGAGGAAACTTAGTCTCGACTCATAGGATAAGTATATGTAGAGCTCAATGACCTAGGTCTTCTAAAGTGAGAACATGCACAAGTAAAATTACATATGAATTTGCAATTGGATATGTAATGTATGCAATGCTATGTCCATGTCCTGACACTTTATACATTGTGATCATGATGAGAAAGTACCAAAAAAATTTCCAGTGAAGGTCATTGCACTATCATAAAGAACATTCTTAAGTACTTGATAAGAAATTAGGATATTTTCCTTATTTACAAAGTCAAGGAAGAGTGCTTGTAAAGGGTTACACTGACACAAACTTCCAAACAAACAAGGATGATTACAGTTGCATTCATGTTTTCTATTTTACCTCAATGGAAGAGCTATAAGTTGGAAAAGTTACATGCAAGAGATAGTGGTTGATTATAAAAAGGAGGCTAAGTATATTTCTACATCCTTCGCATAAGAAGAACTTGTAAGTAACATGAATTTTATTGGTGAAATTAGGTGGTTCCAACCATTAATAATGCAGTAGAGATAGACTATGACAATAGTGGATTTGCTCCACAAGCTACAAAACCTAGATTGCATCAATGTTCCAAGCACATACAATGAAATTATTATCTCATATGAGAGATCGTACATAGAGGAGATGTGAAGTTGTGTAGAGTACCAACTGAAAGAAATGTTACTGACCCTCTAATAAAAGCACTTTCATGATATAAGCATTATGGTCTTGTTAGATCACTCAGAATTATATTCATGAGCGATTGTCTCTAGTATAAGTGGGAGATTGTTGGTTGTATGCTTTGAGATCCAACCCTAAGATGATTGTGATGGGATACATTGTACTTGATTTTATTAAGAATAAAGGCATATTTTGTGTTATGTTTAGTTCAATATGAGAAAAATATTTAACACAATATTCTCCAAAGAATGTATTATTAAATGACATATGATTTCAGATCAAGGACTTAAAGATTAGATAATGTTTACGTTGAAAGTATTTATTCTCATCTACATCACTGGTCAATATTATTATGGAAATTAGGACAAAAATAATACATTGGACTAGTATGGGTTTTGATCCATGATTTTGTCTCATTGGTATATGATATTTGATATTAGGTCAAACATATCTATACCTATTAATGAACAAGTGTACGAGACATACCCGCCTTAAATATGATACACGAAATGCAAAAATGGCAATTAGAATCATATATCAATATGAAGTGGTCATTGTGGTCCTTAGACCTGAAGTGACTATAGTGATCACATGTTGTTCAATGCACTTTAAAAGAACTCAACATGACCTTAAGGATGGGTTGCAATACAAGTACTGCTAGGTGCAGTGTGACTTGTGTGGATAATTACAAGTGACATATATGGAATTTGTCCCTCCTATTTGAGTGATATGCTGACCACTTGATGAGTGAGACTATGAAATGCATGGCCATGCTCAACTCACTTGTATATTAAATACTCAAATATTTATTAAGGAACAAACATTGAACATTAAGACGATGAAAATTCGACAACACAGAAAGGCATTATACAATCATTGTAACACTTGTCAAAATATAAGGTTGAAGTTGTTCATCAACTTTTCCAATTACTTGGGTAGAAATAATGGGTTGCTAGTATCAATAGTTTCTTGTGAATTTGTATGATTGTAGACATTACAATTAATGTAATGTAGAACCTATAGGGTCACACACATAGGATGCAGGGAAAGGAGTATAATTGCAAACAAAAGTTAAACTTGTTACTAAATGGTTTAGATAAGCAAGTAGAGAAATCAACTACACGGACAATTGATTGACTAGATAGGGTCAGTCAAGATGGTTGATTGGAAACTCCAGTTGATAGACTGGAAAAGATCAACCCATTGATTGACTAAAAGTCCAGTCAATTGACTACACAATATTAGTAAATTGACTGATCGGTTTGAGAACATTCTTATGCTAACCAATCGATCGAATGTATTAGCCAGTCAATGACTAGATGTTTGAGAACAAACCTCTTAAAAAATATAATGGCACTTTGTTTCTTGGTTTATTTTAGAAACCATGTTCTCTACCCTTCCCTATTTAAAGGGGCATGCTGACCATGGTTTTTTTTACATGATCTGATACGTGAACCTTATCCGTCATTACCCCAAGGTAGAGATTGGAGGAAAAAGAGTGTGATGCTACCATGTTTCTAAGAGAAATGCTTCTCCTTTCCCTCCAGTTGGTGAGGAGTTCTCCATCATTTATGTGGACTATAGAGAGATGCAACCACTACATGATTATGTTGGGAGGATGTTGCCAATGACCATCCATGGATCTCTAATAGCCGCTCACATGACCATGTAAAGAAATTCATCAGACTTGATCCTTGAGAAGGTATATCTTATGTGCCCTTCTATCAATGAATCATTCTCACCTCAATCTTAATCGTACTACCTAGATAGTGGTAGACAGATTGAAGCACCTATCTCCGGTTGGCCCAAAGAAAATAACAAAGTGGCATATACATTAAGAAAATAATATTCTCATTTCATTAATTTGATCTATAACATTTACAAGAGGGGCCCGAAGGTAACATGATATGAAAGGTACATAAATTGAAACTAAATGCTATCTACTAGATCCAGGAGATTTATTATATCCCATGAAGTTTTTTTTTGAAGCTTGATCAAAGTTTCTCACATCATTTCATTTTAACGGAAGTAGATATGGGTAGTTAGTCATCATAAACCTAAAATCAAGAAAACCAGACACAATCAATGCAAATACATTGATACACTTTTAAAATTAAAATAAAACTTACAATATCAAAGAATATAATGCTTGACAGAAAGTAATATAAACCACAAGCAATGAAACAACAAGTCCAAAGCATCAAATGTTCAAAATTTGAGCATCTTTTATTTACAATTTCCATTGTACTCAAGAAGACATTGCTACCAGGGCCAATGTCATAACCAATATTCCTCAGGATGAGCCCGCGAAAGGAAAATACCATCGTACCTTCAAAAAATATGTCCTTATCCTAACAATATGGGAAAGCACACTGAGGCTTGTGCCCTTACCCAAAGGCAGATGCAACAAGGTAAGACGAGGTTCATTCCCTTACCCTGATATGCAGGCAGGTGAAACAAGGTAAAAGAAGGCTTGCATCCTTACCCAACTTACAAGCAGGTGCATCAAGGTAGGCCAAGTTTGTATAATAGAGATTTAATTTATGTTTCAAGTTTGTTAAACTAAATATACAAAAATATAACCTTATTCATAGGGAAACAATAGCTCAAATGAGTAGAGTAGGCCAAACGTATGACTCATACTTATAATACACAACCAAAAGTTTATCATAATCAAGGTCAATATGAGAATAAAGTGTACCTTTCAAAATAATATCTTCATTTGCAAGTTTCTAGAGAGATATAGGTGTAAGGTCAAGATCTTGAAGAGGGAGGATGACTGGTGAATAAGATGGACAAGAGGCATGCTATTGTAGCTGCTTTTTGGCTGTTTAGTGGCCATGATTTTGAGGGGAAATGGGAGAGGAAGAGGCCGTCTCACTACAATAGTGTGCCAACAACACAATCTTGAGACAAAAATGCAACAGATGGTCAAGAAAGAAATCTGAGATGGTGGTTGTGTGCATGGACATTGTCAATAGGGTGTGTTTATATATAAGTGGGGGAGAGAAGTGGTGTTCAAACTTCTTCTATAATTTGATTTTATCTTGTGTTAAAGTAACTCATAATTACTTGATTTGACCATTCGAACAACTTTTTGGTCAAGACATTGTTCCACATTATAAGTAATCATTTACATGTAAAATGTTACTAATATAACAAGTTATATCCATCACAACAAAAGGCTTATATCTCTTAAGATAATTCCTTGGTTTAATTAATGTATCAATATTTTGTACCATATTTGTAATTATGTTTATGACCAACTTATTATTAAATTAATTTCTCGCCTTTAAAAGAACACTACACACCTCAATTTTTTCCTTTCCAAAATATTGTACTCTTAAAAAACATAAATTACAATCATATGGATGTTGACCACGTCTTCCTTATTATGTAAAACTCAATTTATCTTTTTTGGGGATAGACATTAAAAGAGACTAAAATAGAAATATTTGAAGGTCCAAAAAAATCTCTTAATAAGATTTATGTTAAAAAGGCATAATTGTCATTAAGATTAGACAAACCATCAAACATCCTTATATAGTCATAACTGATTTTCAAAATAAATCATTGTCTACCAAATTCACACTTATCCTTAAATAAAATAACACAATATTTCAATAAGACTTTATTTTCTCATGGACACTTCAAAATGTATATCAAATCACACCATCCATTAAAGATAATTTCAAACACTATTTAAAAACTATATCTCCAAAACAATAAATCCATAGTTCCTCCAAAATTTATCAAAAATCAAATTGTAATCAAAAGTCTCTATTTAAAATTTCACCTTATCCGGATAAAGGAATGTAAGATATGAAATTTTTACCCTCTCATTGAAAAAATGTAAATAATTTCAACCATTAAATTTTGTTTGGCTACAATTATTGTATAATTATTTTAACATCAAACAAGATCTAATTGATATAAAATTTTACATCATACTTCAACACCACCATAACAACTCTTTTACCAAATTTCATAAAAATAAACTGATTCAGCCATCTAATGAAAATATCTCCAAGAACTATCATTTTTGACCCATATGAATTTATAATTATCCAATGATCTTCAAAATCCTCAAATCTTTACCATAGATTTAATAAATGATTATAAGCTTCATGGAAAACTTTGTGGTCATTTGGATACACAAAAATTTGAAAGTCATGTATTGGATTGTAAACCTTGAAAATCAAGTTTGTCACACCTTCCTTCCCGATACACTATTATTGATGAAATCCGCTTGTGGGAAGTGGAACTTTTTCAGATTGCTTATGCTAAGCTTGATGACACATTTGCAAATAGGGTCATGAATTCAAATTGATAGGAGACTTGCATGGTTCGATGAATGTGATGCATGGGAGGACTGATGGAATGCCTTCTTTGACCAATGGGTATTTTAGACACTAATTATGGGCTGTTTTGACATATGCACCCATTCTAGTTTATAAAACCCCTATGAATCGACCTATGGGCTGAATTTACATTACATATTGCTGTAAGAATGTGGAGGAGAGCCCATATAGATGATGGAAGATCCAATTATGATATGGCCATTAATGGAAGCTTGAATATTGATGCATGTTGTTGATAAAGCTTATCTAAGATGCTTTTAATCTTGGTTGCTTTGTTTCCAAACCAAAATAATTAAAATACATCTTATAATCCCTCTTATATTTCTATTACTAACCTATTATTCTTACTTTTATTGATATTCATGGAGTTCTAAGGAGGAACCTAGGTCAAATAGCTAAACAACCCTCCCTTCCCTGTCTTTGTCCTAAGGGAAGTTAGGTCTTCCTTGGAGCTTTGGTTTTAGATCTTTTGGAGGGATGATATGGGGTCTTAGAGTCTATTTATGGCTCTCTTCTATAGACATCATGATATTCACCCTTGGTGGAATGTGATATGGAATTTTTAGCTTCTTTTGCCTATTTGCACATTTATATCCTAGACTTGATATAAACTTGACTAACATGCCTAAAAGTTTAATCTTTAGGAACTATTTTTACTATATAATGTAATTACAAATTTTTTATCCTTGATTAAGACTTTAATAATGGTTACTTATCATAATAATCTACTATCTTAAATGCACATAGTCTGTAATTTCAAAAATAGTACATTGATGTTCTAAAATATCCTATTGCACCCTATAATACCCTAGTATGCTAAAGGATGATTTCTTGTGAACCATTTTAGACATATAAGATGTAAATATGAAATTTAATGTTATTTATATCTTTAGGAATTACTCTCTGATGTTAAACTCTTACTCACTTACTATGCATGGGTTATATTTCAAAATATAAGTGAAAAGAATTACTAAACATGTCAACTTTATGTTGTCTTGGTACCATATGATGAGAAAATCAACATACATTTGATTCTTACTAATTGGGAATTTATGTAGTATGATTTCAAGGCTTTGTTATGAGTTTTACGCTGCTGGAGTTTCATTTTAATTAGACCTATTACCTCAAAGTAGCTCATCAATGGATAAAGGTGTTCTTTCGTGTACATTCTAATATTTGATGCACTTCCACATGATTTTGAATCTAAATCTTAAATTTTTATGATATTATGCTATTTCCATATGAAGTGTGATATGGAATTTCATGTGGTTATGATACTCCTACAAGGTCTTGGCCTTGATGTGTCCTTATATGGTGACATTAATCTTTTTATGGATAGTATTGGTGGTTTGTGTCCTAATGAGTACTTTAAATTAAAATATGAAATGTCTTATATACCAAAAAGTGGTGCACACTCAACTGAGTCATTAATGAAGCTAAAAGTGATTATGAATCAAGAAGTACGATTATATGAATGTGCATGCTATTCATCATAGGCATAACCAACCAAGTGAACAAGAAGTAATTTAGGGGTTTCTTTATCCAATATGAGTTTAACAAAAGATAGATTTCCCCCCATAAAGAGTAAGTATATTCCTCACATGTTGTATATGTTTTCCATATTTTCTCTTTCTATAATCCTAAAAGATTTAACAAGTGCAACAAGATGTGACATTATAAGGTGTAACTTGGATATGGGATATACATGTAGGTTTGATGCCTTGTGGTTGTTACATCAAGTGATATGATATGGGTGTCACCAATGGGAAGATGATAGGGCCCATTGGTTAAATCTAATCCATGTTTGAATATGGATCATATATAAGATGATAGATATGATGGTGAAACTGATAAGGTCGGAAAATCATGTGATTTATGGATTTTATAATTTTTCTCAAAAATGATGATGTATACTTTGTTATAACCAAGTAGACCCTAAAAGAAATATTAAATGAGGACTTATTGACTTTGTTTAGATCTTCCTACAAACCATATCATATGCTAGTTCCTCATGATAGCCCTTACACTAGACTAGTAATAGTGAACCTTGTTGCATAATCATGTTTGTAGTAGGTGACGATTATGAGAGATTCTATTATTGAGATAATGTCCTATCTTGTGCATTTATTCATGCATTTTCAAAATGAAATTGTGGAAGGAAAATTCCCATCTTGATGTCTTATTTAAGGCTGATGTGCCATGGCTTGATGTTGTGGGCCTATTATAGCTGAGATTGGTAGCTTGGGTCTTGTTGTTCCCTAAATGATGAATTATACCTTGGTATGGTCAAAGGAAATTATTTTTACCATGATTTGGGTAGTTTAATATATATGGTAATATATTTTATATCTTTTAAAGTTGCTAGAATTAATAAATGTGATGATTAGTTTTTGTTACTTATATATAACGTATTTGATGCGATTGAAAAATCAGTAATTGCTTTAATCAATCAAGTCTAAACTCAAGTAGTGCCATGTGACCGCATAACTATCTCAGTGTCAATACTTGTTAAATAGCAAAATAAGTAGCACTTTTAGCAATTTTTGAGTTGTGAGAAGGATCGTGGAGTTGTATGCTATTGAGTATATGTGAGAGTGGGAGGGTTTTGTCTGTCATCCAAACTTCAAGTATTATACATGGTTGAGAGACTATGTGGTTATGATTTCAGATACGAGTGTTGTTATATCTTGGTCTTTGGTGATGTGCCATATGTACCCAATATGCACCAAATTTTTATGGGATAGCTGTTATTCTCTCACTTGTAGGTTCAGACATTGGGGCACTACAGTTGTCACTAGTAGTAACTAAGTGGAAGAAATTTTTAAGAGTCTGGTCATCCTAAGATCTTATATAGGGCTAGTTGCAACTTCATAATGTATATCTAGTATATTGAGTTCTATTCCTAAAACTACCTAGGGATATATAAAACAATTAACTTAGCCTTGTAGTATATATGTTTTAGTTTTTATTAGAAAATCTAATTGTATGTGATGTTACCTTTTATCCCTATAAAGATAATTGATACTTAATGAATATATCCTATGAAAACATTTTTCACTTGTCAATTAATGTTCCTTTAAATAATATGACCATAATATGCCTCTAGAAATAAGTATGATGTATTTTTCTACAACACATTGTTGAGATATGTATCTCACTCTTGTGGGTATTCACATCTTTTATGTATATTGGATCCATGAAAAGGATGTGTTAATCAAGATGTAATAAGATATAACATAGTTAAGTATATAGTGTCCTGGTACTCTCACTTTCCTAAGATATGAGTGGTTAGTGTATGAGGTAAATGAGAGGTTGCTTTACTGGTGTTTTCTTATGATTATGTGTTGTAACTTGATCTAGACATCTTATATTGTTGTATCTTCATGGACATAAATTATCTTGTAATTATATTCAAAGTAGTTAATAAAAGGGGTTAAGTTGGTGTTCCTATTATATCTTTTCTCAGAATGGTTCTAATATGAAGTGATAAGATTTTATACGACATCATTTGAGATTTTATGACTGTCACTTGTAGTCGTATCTTTATGTGGACCACCTTATTCAGTTTTTTTGACACCCCTTTACTAAATTTGGTATACAAAACACCATTGAAAAGTAGCAGAATAAAGAATAACTGACTATAATCAATTTCATAAAAGATTATGCAAGAATACATCATTATCCCTTTTAGGATTTACATCAAGATACACAAACAGAATCTAGATAGAGGGAAGTCTAGACGACTACAATCTTGTCTCCAAAGCAACATCACCATCAACTAGGTCCAAGCCAAATCTATGTTCTCCTTGTCTTATGCATCACCTTGCTCAACACCTGGGTGGTTGGGAAGGCACCCTGCAAAAGGGAAAGAAAAGTATGTGTCATAAAACTAATCTAGGATAACAAGAATAGAAAAGTAATAAAAATGGGATATGGTTCATCATAAGATGACGATAACATGAGTATGAGGCTATATATCAAAGAATCTTGCCAATAACAAATATAATAAAAAGGATTTGCATGTAAGATAATTATGTCTACCTAACTAAGTAGGGTTGAGGCACCTACCAAACCTCTAACCTTAGGTGAGGGGAGAATAAGACATTGCCAGTCACCTACAATACTATGGGGAGAATAAAACATTCCCTAGGGAGAATAAATACATGCCCTCTGTGGGTGGTTATACATAAGTACCACTACTTTAAACTAAATAGAACATAAATATACATGCTAGAAAAAGTAGTTATGGCAAGAATAATCATATGAATCAATTAGCATGGTAGTGGGGTTTAAAAACCCAAACAATAAGAAATAATAATCTGGTTTGAGGCACAATAAATGAGGGTTTCAAGAAAAGAGAATAAGGTTCAATTAAGCATCATTATGGAAAACTAGGTTAAGGCATAAATATTCCAAACTAATGTGTTAGATGCACATACCTCTTCCTTAGAGTCCTAGAAACCACTTTTCCAAACCTTTAAATGAGATCAAGATCCACTTGTCCTAATATCATAACCATGTTCATGTATAAGAACTATGTTCATTCATTAAAGACTTAAAACCCTAAAGTTAACAACTTTTTCTACAAACCATCGATTTAAGTCCTGAAACCATCACTAATGTCTTATTTAGAAATTTTTGATCAAAATGACATATAATTTTATGTATTTTGAAGACATGGATTTTTAGATACATTTTTGGTGATTTTTAACTAATTAATTCATTTTCTAGAAAATCACCTTTGACAAAACTTGAAATCAACCTTTGGAAATATTTTTATTAGAAAGAGCACATTTTTCCAAGTTCATAATATATTTTATTTTTATTTTTGGACAAACGATTAAAAAGATATGCTTTTTCGAATACTGACCAATCACAGATTGACACGTCAACAAAACAGGTGAGAGAGAGGGCACCGGGCCCGCTTGCTAACTTGGCCCAATAAGGGGCGACCAATTCATGTGGTCAAAGCTGCAGTCAAAACAAAATGAAAATGTAGAAATGCCCTTACGCGAACATAGAGAGAGAAGAGGGAGCACTGGTAGGGTAAATAGTAAAAACGCGAGGCCTCATCCTCTTCCCTTGCTCGCGCCATGGCACCGAGCTGCAAGCAGCAGCTTGTGTGGGACTTTGGGCGAAAACACAATACAACATGAAACTCGATGTTCAGATATGCAAAACAAAGAGGGAAGGAAGCTGAACCTACTGATGTCTTCAATTTGACCGGAGACGAAGAGAGGAGGGAGAGAAGTCTGCTGCAATCTCTCTGCCTTTGGCGGCTCATCGGGTGTCAAAATGGTGATGAATCGAGCAATTGAAAGTCATGTTGGGTTGTAAATATGATAGAGATGCTCCGAATGTGGATATTTATATGTGAAGATGAGGGAAGTAGCGAGGAGGGAAGTGTCCGCAAGGTGCTTCAGAGAGACAGTTGGGTGTTTCCTCAAATCACGATGAAATCTCCCAAATAATGGTTTAAAAGATGTAGATTTTGATTTGGAAACCAATGCAAGTTATTTCGTAAAGTTTTGTTGAGAAATAAGAGAGATATATCCAAAATACTGGAGCACTTTGGTCCACAGTTACTGTTCATACAGGTTTGAGGTAGAAGATGACCAGATCATTTAGTACAACTTTCTAACTTTCATCTTTTGTAAAACTTTCTATAATTATTTGTGAGTATAAACAAAGTCCAAATAAACTCAAATTTGGTATGTTAACTGATTTTGGGGTGAAGAATCCGAATATAAAATTAGATTTACCTTTTGAAGAATTTCACAATTTCATTTAAGAAAATCTTATTTTCTCTTTCCTCATGCATTAATGACTCTAAAATTCTCCAAAAATAATAAAACTTCACCTATAAGTCATATTAAGTGTGTGAGATACAAATTACCATTTTTCCATTATTTTAATTAATGATTTGAAGGTTTTGCACACTTTCTCTCTCCTAAATTACCTTCTCATCAAATATTTTCCTAATTGAATGAAAATTCTCCCAAAGGTCTATTTTAACATGTAGAACACAAATTTGGCATTATTTAAAATTTTTAAGACTTTATTATTTTATTTTATACATTTAAATTTTATCACTTATTCCATCCTTTTAATTAATTAGAAGCATCTAGAAACTTTCTAGAAATATGAAACTTGTCCTATAAGTAATAATAAACGTGAGGAACACAATTTTAACATCAATTAATTTTTTTTCAACATATATTTAATATTTTTGGTCTTTAAATCATTTTCTCTCTCCTGAATAAAATAAAATATTTAACATTGACCAAATTAGGTGCAAATTAACACAGACTCATTTTGACATGTAGATTATGAATTTGAGGGTTATTTCCACTTTTGAAATAATTTAATAATTTATTTCATGATTTGGAGAAAAACTCATATTTTCCAATTCCAATTAATGCAAAGATAATTATTAATTTTCCAAAATTATGAAACTTGGCCTACAAGCCAAACCAAACCCAAGGAAAATGAATCTGAACTTATTTTTAACCAATTAGTGTTCCTTTTATGAATTTTATCTCATTATCCAATATTACCAATATTTCTCATATTAATTAATTTCATATCACATTAACATGTTTAAAGCAACATAATTCATTCCTTTTTCTCTTCCTTGCTCCATAAGGCTAAGGAATGATCTAGAACGAATGCATTTTATTAATATGTCACATGAGTGGTAAATTTGTATATTAGACCCTTATGAAAATATTTACTGAGGTATTTGTGCATAAAATCCTTTACTGGAATAAAAGGTGAACAAATGTCCACGAAACCACCATAATATCCACAAATTAAACAGAAAGGCCAAGAAGGATAGTAATGAAAGGAAAAGCTGAAAAAGAGGGTCAAAAGATAAAATGTTCAAGATTCGGTATGTTACAACACTCCACCCCTTAAAGAAGATTTCGTCCCCGAAATCACAAGCAAGGAGGGAAGGGTGAGAGTGCAACATCTCATCAAAAAACTTCAGGTTGTTCCCCCAACCAAAAGCTTCCACCAAAAGTTTCACTAGCAACTTCTCATAGGTCAAATTCTTAAGGATCACCTAGGGTTCCACTATTAAAATTTCTTTGATGAGATTTAACACCATTAATATTTTTGGTTCATTAGCATTATATTTATTAGGATATCACATTAACATTATTATTCTATTAATTGTGCCCTGTCATATTCACTTTGTTGCCAAAAGAATTACATTTCATTATTATGCATTAAACCCTATATATATTTATTATTTATTACATTAAGAATTTTAAGCACATTAGGGTTTACTGAATTATCTCAATATACTTGATCATTATTTTTAATAATTTGGATTTAGATTCCATTATCCTCATGTTATCACCATATTGAATTATACTAGATTATTTTGCATGAAATAAGACATTTTATCCAATTTGTTATTAAGTTTACAATTAATCCAATTAATGTCACATTAATTACTTAAATCTATATTAAACATTATCACATTATCTTTGTTGCTCACCTTAATGTCATCGTTAATAATTTTCTTATATTTATACACTTCTTATTATTGATTATGTCCATTTATGTGAATCCAATTACTTCTTATCCATGGTGAAGTCATTATATGTATTTTAGTGACCAGGTGAAACATATTACATATTAATGATATGATTCACATACCCATTCATGGTCAGTGATTTGTGTATTAGAGGATAAGGTGATATGCATTACATATTAATAACTTGATCAATCTATGATTAGGTGATTATATACCATTTATGTGTATCAAGGTATATTATCAGATTATAACACCTATTCTCACTAATGTATCATCAATGGCATTAAGGATGCATAGGTTAAGGTTAGATGATTACAACTTAAGGTTTAGGTCAAAATGACCATTATATATCACTTACAACTTGTTAGCATATATTAAGTCCCATATTAGGTTACAATTATATTTTTCATAATATCATTAAGGTTTATTGGTTCATGACATTGTTAACATCATGTTTTTCCATAATTATTATTAATATGTGAGTGACTCACATTATGTGCATTGGATATTCATTAGGGTTTGAACATATGAATTATTCCTTAGATAACTATTATATGTTCATTAACATTTTAACAAGCATGTTAGGGTTACAACTATAACTTGTTTGGTCAAAACTAAGGATCCAAGCACAACAACCTAAGGATGGGGCTAGGGTTTCTAAAGATAGATAGATATCGAGATGTCATAGGGCTCCATCCCCTTAAAGAGGATTTCGTCCTCGAAATCTAACTACCCAAACATCATCAAACCAACTATACTACACCCCTTAAAGGGTTTGACCTATCAAGCCAAACTACACTAGGGTTAGAGGACGAGTCTAACTAAACCTTATACAAGATCCATCACACTTCCACTGGGCACTCTGATAGTTTACTTAACCCCAAACTTCAAGGTCTATATGTTAGGGATGATCTTATCCAAACATGTGGTCCTAAGGGACATAAGGAAACTATATTGGTATCCACTCTCAACAAGTCATCATACTTGAAAAACTTTAGTTAACATTCTAAGGTTCCCAAAGATATCCAACATAGTTTTCTAAGGTTACTATTGCCTAAAAGCAAACTATTTCAGATAATCTATATCAGCTCAGGACAGGACGATATCATATGGATCTAGGAGTCCTCATAAACCAAGCTAGTGGTGTGGAGGAAAATCTTTCCAGCCCCCAAAACCTGATCCTTTCTAGACACCTTTGCTTCAACTTCATGCCCTAATAGTAGCCTAAAGGAAAACCTACACAACATCAAGTTACCATGGTTAATTATGCATATTTTAGTTATAAGTATTTTAGATTTATACATCATGATGCTAATGTGGAACTATAGGATCCTAAATCAACCTTTCATAATTCCAAGGGTTGCATAGATAAATTCTAGGGAAAACATGTCACTTAAAGGGGATCTATGTAAGATAGGGATTCTAATTAGGGAGACAAAATTGAAATAATTAGATTCCAACTACCATGGGTTCTGATACCATGTTGTAAAAGAGTGAAATCACTCCTTTACTAAAAATTTGAAATATCAAACCTACATTCCCAACATACTCAAAAGGTATGTTGAAAATGATGTAAAATTTTCAAATCTTTATTTATATGGTATACAAAAGACCATTGGAAAGTAGCGGAATAAAGAATACCTAACTATAATCAATTTCATAAAAGATTATGCAAGAATACATCATTCTCCCTTTTAGGGTTTACATCAAGATACACAAACATGATCTAGATAGAGGGAAGTCTAGACTACTACAATCTTGTCTCTAAAGCAACATAACCATCAGCTAGGTCTAAGCCAAAGCTATGTTCTCCTTGTCTTATCCATCACCTTGCTGAGCACCTGGGTGGTTGGGAAGGCACCCAAAAAAAGGGAAAAGGGAAAGAAAAGTATGTGTCACAAAACTAATCTAGGATAACAAGAACAGAAAAGTAATAAAAATGGGCTACGATTCATCATAAGATAAAGATAACAAGAGTATGAGGCTATATATCAAAGAAGTTTGTCAATAACAAATATAATAAAAAGGATTTGCATGTAAGATAATTATGTCTACCTAACTAAGTAGGATTGAGGCACCTACTGAACCTCTAACCTTAGGTGAGGGGAGAAAAAGACATTCCCAGTCACCTACAATACTATGGGAAGAATAAAACATTCCCCAGGGTGAATAAATACATGTCCTCTATGGGTGGTTGTACATAAGTGCCACTACTTTAAATTAAATAGAACATAAATATACATGCTATAAAAAGTAGTTATGGCAAGAATAATCATATGAATCAATAAACATGACAGTGGGGTTTAAAACCCAAACAACAAGAAATAATAATTTGGTTTGAGGCACAAGAAATTTAGGTTTCAAGAAAAGAGAATAAGGTTCAATTAAGCCTCATTATGGAAAACTAGGTTAAGGCATAAATATTCCCAACTGATGTGTTAGATGCACATACCTCTTCCTTAGAGTCCTAGAAACCACTTTTCCAAACCTTTAAACGAGATCAGGATCCACTTGTCCTAATATCATAACCATGTTCATGTATAAGAACTATGTTCATTTGTTAAAGACTTAAAACCCTAAAGTTACTAAATTTTTCTACAAACCATCGATTTAAGTCATGAAACCATCATTAATGTCTTAGTTAGGATTTTCTGATCAAAATGACATATAATTTTATGTATTTTGAAGATATGGACTTTTAGATGCATTTTTGGTAATTTTTAACTAATTAATTCATTTTGTAGAAAATCATCTTTGATAAAACTCGAAACCAACCTTTGGAAATATTTGTATTAGAAAGAGAACATTTTTTCAAGTTCAAAATTTTTATTTTTTATTTTTGGACAAACGATTAAAGAGATATAATTTTTTGAATACTGACCAATCACATATTGACACGTCAACAAAACAAGCGAGAGAGAGGGGGCCAGACCTACTTGTTGACTTGGTCCAATAAGGGGTGGCCAAGTGATGCAGTCAAATCTGAGTCAAGCCACGGTCTAAACAAAACTAAAAGGAAGAAATACCCTCACGCGAACACAGAGAGAGAGAAGAGGGAACAATGGAGGGGTAAAATAGTAAAAACATGAGGCCTCATCTTCTTCCCTTGCTCGTGTGCCAAGGCACCGAGCCGCAAGTAGCAGCTTGCGTGGGACTTTGGGCGAAAATGCAATAAAACATGAAACTCAGTGTTTAGATATACAAAAGAAAGAGGGACGGAAGCTGAATCTATTGATGTCTTCAATTTGACCAGAGACGAAGAGAGGAGGGAGAGAAGCCCGCTGCAATCTCTGTGCCTTCAATGACTCATTGGGGGTCAAAACGGTGACGAATCAAGCAATTGAAAGTTATGTTGGGTTGCAAAGATGATGGAGATGCTCCATGTATGGGTATTTATAGGTGAGGATGAGGGAAGTGGCGAAGAGAAAAGTGGCCGCAAGGTGCTTCGAGAGAGAGTTGGGCGTTTCCTCGAATGATGATGAAATCTCACAAATAATGGTTTAAAAAATGTAGATTTTGATTTGGAAACCAGTGTAAGTTATTTCGTGAAGTTTCGTTGAGAAACGAGGGATTTATGCCTAAAATACCGGAGTATACTTTGGTCCACATTTACTGTTCATACAGGTTTGAGGTAGAAGATGACCAGATCATTTAATACAACTTTCTAACTTTCGTCTTTTGATGCATTTAATGTATAAAACTTTCTATAATTATTTGAGGTATAAACAAAATCCAAATAAACTCAAATTTAGTATATTAACTGATTTTGGGGTGAGGAATCCAAATATAAAATTAGATTTACCTTTTGAAGACTTTCACTATTTTATTTAAGCAAATATTATTTTTTCTTTCCTCATGCATTAATGACTCTAGGATTCTCCAAAAATAATAAAATGATCCAGCTAAGGCCCCTAAATGACCGCTCAGTGATAAAGGAGGTAGGGGTGCACAGACAGCCAGGAGGTTTGCCTAGACATGAAAGAGTACGTAATAGCTCACTAATCGACCTACGCCGAAGATGAACGGGGCGTCGCGCCATAGGACCTCGACCCGCCTACTCGGGTCTTGTATGGATATGCAGGAAGGGGTTCTCTTCACCTATAAGTCATATTATGTATGTGGGATACTAATTTGCCATTATTTCTATTTGTTGATTTTTTTATTATTTTAATTAATGATTTGAAGGTTTTGCACACCTTCTCTCTCCTAAATTTACCTTCTCATCAAATATTTTCCAAAATGAAAATTCACCCAAAGGTTTAACATGTAGAACACGAATTTGGCATTATTTTATTTTTTTTGAAGATTTTTATTATTTTATTTAATACATTTAATTTTTTCACTGATTTCATCCTTTTAATTAATTAGAGGCATCTAGAAATTTTCTAAAAATATAAAACTTGTTCTATAAGCAATAATAAAAATGAGGAACACAATTTTAACATTAATTATTTTTTTTCAAGATATATTTAATATTTTTGGTCTTTTGATCATTTTCTCTCTCCTGAATAAAATAAAATATTTAGCATTGACCAAATTAGGTGCAAATTAACACATAGACTCATTTTGATATGCAGATTACGAATTTGAGGGTTGTTTCTACTTTTGAAATCATTTAATAATTTATTTGATGATTTGGAGAAAAATCATATTTTCCAATTCCAATTAATGCAAAGATAATTATTAATTTTCCAAAATTATGAAACTTGGCCTACAAGCCAAAAAAATCTAAAAGAAAATGAATCTCAACTTAACCAATTAGTGTTCTTTTTATGGATTTTATCCCATTATCCAATATTACCAATATTTCTCATATTAATTAATTTCATATTACATTAACATGTTTAAAGTGACATTATTCATTCCTTTTTCTCTTCCTTGCTCCATAAGGCTAAGGAATGATCTAGAACAAATATATTTTATTAATATGTCATATGAGTGGTAAATTTATATATTAGACCCTTATTAAAATATTTACTAAGGTATTTGTGCATAAAACCGTTTATTGGCATAAAAGGTGAACAAATGTCCATGAAACCATCATAATATCCAAAAATTTAATAGAAAGGCCAAGAAGGATAGTAATGAAAGGAAAAGACGGAAAAGAGGGTCAAAAGATAAAATGTCTAGGATTTGGTATGTTACAAGGTACATGATAGGTTGCTTTACCGGTATTTTCTTATGATTATGTGTTGTAACTTGATCTAGACATCATATATTGTTGTATCTTCATGGACATAAATTATCTTGTAATTATATTCAAAGTAGTTAATAAAAGGGGTTAAGTTGGTGTTTCTATTATATCTTTTCTTGGAATGGTTCTAATCTAAAGTGATAAGATTTTATACGACATCATTTGAGATTTTATGACTTTCACTTGTAGTCGTATCTTTATGTGGATCACCTTATTCAGTTTTTTTGACTCGGTTTTATAAAAGTTGTTGGATTAAATTAGGTTTTGTTTGTGGTTTTTTGTAATAATGGTCATTTCGGTGTTGATCAGTGAACAACTCCTCACTTTGATGGCATGACTAATGGAAATAGGTAGATAGAGGCAATATAGCACTATAGGGGGGCAACGACCTCCTCCATGATGCATCATGGAAGACAATCAATGATGATCCTTTATATATAAAAGTGATAATTTAAAAGCATGACTTAAAGATTATTTTATTTGTAATGGAGATGCTTAAGTGAGACACTCCTAAAAGATATAGGATATGGGCAACCCTATGGGAAGCAAAAGGCCACCAAGGGACAATGACAACATTTTTATTAGATTTTCATAGTATATCCTTAACTTCTAGATCCCTCAACTATTAAACGGGTGACTTGAGCTATTCATTTAGGATCTAAAACTGGTGAGTTTTGTGAATATTATCTAACCATCTTGTCGAGTGAGATGATCGACTAGCTTCCCTTGGGAGTTGGTGTAGTGGGAGCCGATCGAATGACCTCTCTAATGTTTATTGTAACCTTTGATAAATTCAGTCGATCGACTTGAGGTGTGACTTAGTGGCTTGATTTCTTCATTGATGTACTCTAATTGGTAGGTCAATCTAACCGAATAGGTGTTACAACTAGTTCATTGAACAACACTAAAGTTTACATTCAATTACACAAGTATATATTCAACCTACATTCTACAATTTTACAACTTATGATCTCAAATACCAAATAGACTATTAAGAAAATTATAATTAAGATGAAACAATGACCTATACAACTAACTAAAAAAACCAATAGCTCACTATGAAAATGACAATCAGGTTTCCTCTGGATAAGTGTATCTATTTTACATCAATGGCCTAACAAATCTAGCTCAATTGTCTGGTAGAGGTGGGATGAGTAATAGTTGATTTTTTTTCTCCAAACAAATTAGTTTTATTCAATATTTGTAGTATTTATTATTATTTTCTGTCAACAATACTTAGAAAACTTTGTTATTATTTTAGGGATGAAAAAAATACTATGACTAAATTTTTACTATGAAATTGCCTATGTGATTGTGTTTACAAATGGATGCTCTAGAAATGAATCTCTTGAGGAAGGGGATGATTTCCTATAAGAAATTGAAAATTTGACTAAGATGAATCAAGGATTTGAATATGATAGATTTATCTCTCTGGAAAAAGAAATGGTGAACCTTATTTGAGTAATAATCCACGTGAAATCCAGTAGTACATGTACACATATTTCCTCATCTTTAATTTAATATACTTATCTTTCTAAGTATGTATTAGTTTTTTGTGTGCAGATTTGTGTTTTTAAGTATGCCTCTTCATGCATGGGTTGAAATGTTTATTTTACTAATTTTTCAACTGGTTTACCATAACGAAAAACAAACTATGCTTCTATTATGACTTGTTATCCCCAATATATATGAAAGTTCATACTTATTGAAAATTAATTCCACATCATTTCTTTGACGCAATTTACTTTGTTTACTTCCCTTTTTGATTTAAATAATATATTCTTGTACTTCCATTTTATTTCTCTTTTATTTGTTATATTTTTCTTTGATCTATATAGGTAAGAATTTTCAAATAGTCCTTATCATATTACAAAACAACTTTTAGAACAAGTTCGACGTTGTTTTCTCTTAGACTAAGCAGTCAACTTTATGTATTATCCCCTAGTCTTGTTTCCTTCTTTGAGCACCTAACACCAAGATCAAACACAAGCATGCTCCAAATCTGATGGAGATAGATACTGACTGATCTTAACTAACTTCATCCAACAAAGCATGCCAAAATATGCTCGAATGAATGTTCCCAATAAGAATATAATACACGTGCTTAGATAAAGCCCCTCTACATTCACATGTCAACATGTAAGTGCACATAATATGCAAACCAAGTCAAAACATATTATACAAATGACATTTCTATTCGTTATGTACAACATATGCATCATATACTAGGCACAATACAACAAATAGAGTGGGATTTCATTGTCATGTAAAACATTATTTTGTCTACCTTAGTCTTTAAGAATGACTCTAAGACACCACCAAGAAAAAAAATCTCACCTTCTACTCATTCCTTCTATGGAGAAGGTTCTCCTTAGTAGAAAACCCTTGGGACAGAAGTTGAGAACCCAAAAAGGTGATTAACCACAATAATAAGACAAAAATCCCAATGAAATATAATTCACTTGTGAAGTAATCAAAATATGCAAGATCAACAATATATAATTGGTTAAGGAATTATATATTAAAAGGATAACATTAACAAGACATGTTTTTGATGTAAAGGTAGTATGTGATGCCTTATAAGTAACACTATTGAACATGTAAGACTACACATCTTGATGATAAGTTGTAATTTTATCTACTGGTAATTAAGAATGTACCATCCAAATTACTAGCTAATGATTCTGGATTACCTTATCCCACCATATAGGATTTTTTATTATCCAATCTCACTAAGATCCAACTATGTCTCAGCCAATACGACTAGAAAAAGTAGGTCTCGTCAGCTTACAACCAACATATAACAACAATTACATCATGGGTACTTAGTTTGTGGAGCCCATATATGTATATATATCACATGTATCATATAATATTAACATATTTCAATTGCATTGGTAGGATTTCCATATACAACAAGAGATATAACCTTAACTACACACAAAATCACATGTTAACTCCTGACTCACGTGGACCACTCAACAACTAACATATATGAAAATATATATGATACTAATTATCTTCTCACGTCCTTGGATCAATATAAGAATACTCATTTTCTTTCTCCACATCTAAACAATAAAGAAGTTATTTGGTGCACATGGTAACTACACCATTACAATTTTTTTATTAGCTTGTATGATTACTTGTCTTTCATTGTTAGGAAGGTAACTTTTATAAATTAATACTAAGCATTAGAAATGACACGAGCTAATTCACACGATGTACACACATGCATAGCCAAAAATTTCATCCTTTTGGTCATACGTAAGACATATCACTTTTTTGTCTAAAAATTCATCTGAAACATTTCTAATATCATCTTTATATCTACAAAAATGTTTCAAATAAATATTCCATCATCTTAGGTCTGAATAGTAGATATTTTATAAAATAACAGTGGAACTGCAATTTGGGATAAGGTACAAGAAAAAAAAAATCAAAACTTCTATCTCAAGGCAGTAAAATGACTGCACGTTTCACATGAACAATATTTTATTTCATAGAAACAAGTAACTTTAGAGTTCTCAATAATTTAACAAAAATCACGAGGAAAATCCATTTAGGTGATATTAGGAGATGACAGTTATAAGTTGCACCCAGATATTATTAAGACGTATATCACTCCTCTTAGGGAAGCTCAAAACTCCAATGCAAAAACTCCACCATTCAAGCTCCAATGCTTAAACTTGCATATACTAGCTCCCACTAGGTAAAATTATAAAAGAAAGATACTTTAGGTAGAGAGCCAAGATTTTACTATATGTTGCTAAGAACATGTACCAAGAGGTAGAAATAAGAAAAAATAGGCAAAATCATGAGAAGAGAGGACAAAACTTACTTAGATTTGACTTTACTAGGTAAGGAAGATGGTTCCCAGATTGGATCTTCATATATCTTGAGAAAAATAACCAAATACAATGGGTTTCTCACCAAGAACACCTACTTCCATATCAAAATTTCAACCATTAAGAAACCTATACAGACCAACTATGCCAACATTGACCTCCTTCAGGTCATAGTGACCACTCTTGTCACATAGAAACCAAAACACGACCTTTAATGATCCAAAATGGGACCCCGTCGACTCCGTTTGGTTTGAATCGATTGCCCATACTGGCCACTGTGACATGGCATGTGTCCTCATCTACCACCCACTACAATTTGTATGAACCTGACCTAGTCTACATCAACAACTAATATTGATCGATGCAACCTGGCTGAGGACTACTCATCACTAGCACATGATGGTGGTTAAGGATAATGAACCCACCACATTATTGTGGCCACTGATTGATGCCACCAATCAATCACTTATTTCTTAAATACACATATTCTAAATTTCATTACACCAAATTTAATCACAACATCATTTAAACATATAAAACCCATCTATGAAATATTACACAACCTTTTTATCAATTCAATTAACTTATACTGAATAAATTTACTATGATTAATGTCTAAATAAGAAAAATGTTCTGACACTTTCCTTCCATTATTTCATCTTTCTTCTATCTTTGAATTGTTGTGTAATTTTTTTTGGAGCCATGTGTATGGAAGAAGTGGCTTGGTACACCTATGTTGTATAAAATTATATTTTGGTTAGATCGATAGTAGTTGTGTCAATATCAAGTAGCTTCTCTTAAAGTCATTTGCAAAATATTTGTCTTAGTTTCTCTCAATAGTTTAGTTTTTTTAATTTTGAAAAAGATGTAAACATTTTACAAGTTTGAACTGAGTAACTACATGGATTTTTATGTTGATTTTAAGACAATTGAATACACAAATTCTATTAGTTAAAAATAACCTCTCATAGTGTGCCACTACAACCTTTTGCTTTTTACATCAAATCTTTTAAACAAGTTGAATGTATTCAATTTTTTTCAAAAATTTATAGGAGAATACTAGCTTGGTCAACAACTTCTTGAAGGAACCATGAGTTGTCTAAATGTTTGGTCCATTTCCATAAGACTATGTTGCCTCCATATCTTTTGAAACATGAATTAGATTGTATAATATCCACTTAATTACAACCACTTATTTAACTCAAACCTTACCACTTGAGGTTGTGCAATGTTCCCATGCATAAAAACTAAAAATTAGTAGGTGTCATGCCACTAGATTTAGTTTTATACGTTAATGTTTATACTACTAGTGTCTTTGTAAACTAGTGGTATGATGATTCATATGCTTTCCCTCCATAATATTGTGTATGTGGTGACAATTAGGGTGAAAGGGTGGGATGGTTGAGGGGTGTTGATTTAAATTTATATGTATTGACATTAAGGCCAGCCACGTTTCTTCCAATCTTTCTAGGCTATCTATCACAATACCACATTTATTCCAATCTTTCTAGTCTGGACATCATACTACATTACTGAAAAATAAGTTTTCAGTATTTGAATGCACATATTTGTATTAGATTTGTTGATGCATGTAATGATAAATAAGTGGTTTTTTATTTTCTATTTACAAATTAGATCGAAGATTTGATGGTAATAAACTCAACCTATGTGTGAGAAAATTAATTTTATTTTCATGCTATTTGGTTCAACTTTTATATAAAGGATTGTTCTTTAGCTTTTCTAACCATATACATATATATATATACATATAAATATACATATATGTATCTATGTATATATAAATATATATGTATGTCTAAATATATATATTATATGTATATATATGTATGCATATATAATGCAATATATATATATATATTTATGTATGTATGTATATATACATAATGCAATATTATATATAATGTATGTATATATAATGCAATATATATATATGGAGAGAGAGAGTCAGGCTAGAATACACTCGAGTGTACAGATCATTACCATACATCCAATTATGTTTGCCTATGTAGAAGATATTTTTGCAAAATCTAATCCATTGAACTTCATTTTTACAATAGTAATAGGCCCCACAAAAAATTTGAGTCCATTTGGATGAGTGTAGGTCACTCAACCAAGGACACCAAAATCAATGCACATAACTGATTTGAAATGTATAATTCTTTCCTCTTTTAGATGCATGACCTGTAAGTGTTCGAATGAGCTCAACTTTATTATATAGAATGTTATTAATATATTTAAGAAGATCATTGGTTTAGATTTAGAAAATAATTGCTTCATCATGAAAAATGACTAAGGTGTATAGCGTCTTCGGTACACTTGAGTGTATTCCAGCTTCATTCACTCTCTCCCTCTCTCTCTCTCTCTATATATATATATATACATATATATATGTATATATATGTATATATATGTATATGTATATATATATATATATATATATATATATATATATATATATATATATATAGGATTAAGAGAGAAAGATTTCTCCCCCCTCTCCCATAACCTGTGGCGGAGGCCGGATGCCCGGGAGGGTGATAAATCAAGAGATGCTTCTCTGTGTGGTTTCGAACCCGGGTCCCTTCATTGGGGACCATCAAAATTTCCAACCGGGATATTCCCTTGCCGACTAATATATGTATATATATGTATATGTATATGAATATGTGTGTGTATATGTATATATATGTATATGTATATGTATATGTATATGTATATGTATATGTATATGTATATGTATATATATATATATATATATATATATATATATATATATATATATATATATATATAGTCAGACTAGAATACACTCAAGTGGTGTTTGCATATCAAGACTATTTTTTTACAAAATTTAAATCATTGATCTTCATTGTCATACTATAATTAGGCTACATATAAATTTTGAGCTCATTTGGATGAGTATAAGTCACTCATCTGAGGGTAACAGAATTGACGCACAAAACTAATTTGAAATACATAATTTTTGTGGTATTCATAACATGACCTATAAGTGTCCAAATAGGCTCAAATTATATATATGAGCTATTCACAATATGTTTAAGAAGATCAATAGATTATATTTAAAAAAAAATATTGCATCAAGAAAAACTACTTGAGTGTATTTTGCTCCAGATACACTCGAGTGTATTTTGCTCCAGATACACTCGAGTGTATACCAGCCTGACTCTCTCTCTCTCTCTCTCTATATATATATATATATATATATATATATATATATATATATATTATATATATATATATAAATTAATGTTAGGAAGTGTTACCAGTCGATACATGAAAGTTATGTGTACCGGCCAATAAAATGACATACATGGAATCATTAATTAAAAATAAACATAATAATCAAATCAACATTGTTTAGGTTAGAGATGCTTAAAAAGTCACAACCATATCTCAAATGTATAATGAGATATATCAACATATCATCCAATGGGTTTTGTAATTTTTACAACTTATCGCTGATTAGAAAATACAAATCTTCTTTCATTAGATGACCTAACAATGTCATATTAGGGTGAATTTTGATAGACATGTTATCTAAGGGGTATTCATCACATCCATAAAGTTAGATCATGTGAAGATGTAAATTATTATAAATGAAGATGGATACATATAAGATACATGTACTCATGTACACAATTGTTTTAGCCATAATATATATATATATATATATATATATATATATATATATATATATATTAGTGGAGACAAGGATAAATTGGTATATATATATATATATATATATATATATATATATATAGTCAGGCTAGAATACACTCGAGTGTATCCGGAGCGGAATACACTAAAGTGATTTTTCATGATACAATATATTTTTTAAAAATCTAATCCATTGATCTTCTTAAACATCTTGTGAACAACTCATACACAAAATTTGAGCACATTTGGATATGTATAGCTCATGTTATGAAGACCACAAAAATTATGCATTTCAAATTAGTTTTGCGCGTCGATTTTGTTGCCCTTGGATGAGTGACTTACAATCATCCAAATGGGCTCAAAATTTGTATGTAGCCTAGTTATAGTATGACGGTGAAGATCAACGGTTTACATTTTACAAAAAATAGTCTTGATATGTAAACACACTTGAGTGTATTCGTGCGATCCGTACACTCGAGTGTATTCTAGCCTGACTCTCTCTCTCTCTCTCTCTCTCTCTATATATATATATATATATATATATATATATATATATATATATATATATATATATATATACATATATTAGAGGTGACAAGGATAAATTGGTATATATATTAGTGGCGACAAGGATCATATGGTTAATCCATGAAGGACTTGCACACAGATTTTGCTCTTTCTAGGTGAGCCATCGCACTACATTGATGAAATGGTGGAAGGAAGTTGGGGCGACAGAAGCCACATTTCACTCTATTGATTTTCATGTGATGTCGACTAGTTCTTGTTTTTCTTAAGAATCTAATATCCATTTATAATACATAAGTAACGATTATAAATGGCTGCTCCCAGAAGTCTTTCGCATCTGATCCGTCTTGACCTTCTCTAGTTCTCCACTCACGTAAGTCCCTCTAATTTTTTCCTATTGTGCCTTCCGTCATGATCAGACTACTATATGTTTTTCTCTCATCTACAGATTCCGCTACACCTTAAACCCCAGTTCTATATTTTTGTACTCCTTGTGCCGTGATTATCTTGATTAGATTTTCCAGTTAGTGAGCATTTGCATAGTTCGGGCACAGAGCGCCAAAAGCCATCCAAAGTTTCTACAATCGCACATGGAATGTAGCTACTTAAAAAGATGCTAATTCATTGTTATACTTTGTTGTTGTATTTCAAACCAAAAGACAAATGTTTAGTCTCATATTGCTTGTGGCTGATACTTCCCTCCTCCTTATATATGGACCCTTGTCCATAGTACAATTGAGGAATGAAAGTGGATAGGCCCTACGCACGCGCATGGTGGGCCTTGCCAATGGGGTTTGGGCCGGCCCGGTCCGGAAACCCTTTAATCGGGCGCGTCGGCGCACGTCGCATCCCGCGCGCAGGGGGGTGCAAATCCGGCCTCCCGGAGCCCCTTGTGCGGCCCCGGCTTGGTTTTGCTCCTCGGTTCAATGAACCAAATAGAGACGTTTACGCATCTATTCGACGCACCTCTTCGTTTGGACGCTTCCAAACGGCGTCCCGGTTTGCAACCGCATCACAACTTTTCGCTCGTCTTTCTTTTGCTATTTATGTTTTATCTCTCGCTGTCGTTCGAGACAGTTGCACAATATCGATCGCTCCCTTTCTTCTTCTTCGCCTGTTCTCTGTCCACTGGAAGAACGATCAGTCGCCTTTCGCTCGTCGCCGTGACTGCGTGTGCGCGCTTCACGTCGGCAAACGCTGTTGGATCCTGGGAGAGTAGCCGCACGCAGGAGACTATCGCACAGGCGCTCGCCGTCGGGTACTGCGGAAATACTCTTAAGGACAGTGCTCTCTGCACGCCTCAGCGTATCTCTGGTAACATCTTTATTGTTTACGGCTTACATCGCGGATTGTACCCTATAACGAATAACAATTTTGACAGGTGGAAAAGCAAGAATGGTGAATTAGCTTACTGATCCTTATGTGGTTGCATCCAAACATTGGATAGAACATTTGACAACCCATCCGATACACATACCTTCTCATTCCTTTCCATTTCACATCTGGTGTCAGTTCTTTCCGGTGAACCAAACACGGCTAATAGATGATGGCCACATGACACGGGCCAAACAACCCCTAGCTGTAAATAACAATTTTGACAGGGCTCCATCGTTTGATGATAGACTTGCACCAAATTGCTGCATGTTGACTAGCAACCAAGGGCCTTAGCTTGTAAGTTTGTCTATCCCAATTGAATGAGATCATCTATGTATTTTAACTTGTAAATACTCAAGAATTCGACTCTTTATCAAATTCGAGGAGCATGAAGATCATATATATACATGGAATAAGTATACTTTATTTTGCAAGAAACTCATAGTGCTTTAATTTTTTTTGCAAGAAACTCATAGTACTTTAAAGCCAGTGAAGCCTTTTAGATGACTAATTCTCATAGTTTGGAACATTCAACGATAACTCCATCAGAAAATTCTCTCAGACCAAACAATAATTACATCCCTAAAGACCATTACTTGCAAGAAGAAATAAAGGTCAATAATGTAAGTAAATTATCTCTATAGATTCGTTTTTGAAACAAACGCTAATGGTCACATGTATTTTTGGATAGGATGCTTGAAAAAATGGATAAATTAAAAATTGATTAGGCTTCTTAAGAAACAATGTGTTTTCTTATAGTTTACTTTGACATTTATATCAGGTTAGAGCCACATTTTTTGCAACAAGTGATAGGATTGTCTGATCTACACAATGGTAAGTTTATAAGATCATCCCTTATAGCTGCTATCACATGTAATCCTTTGTTTCACATAGGAAAACCTTGTGAACACATAAAGATCCCTAATTGGCAAGATGTAATGATATAAATAGGTGTTGTCCACAATTGTTAAAGTGCATGTTCCTAGGCATACCAAGGTAGTAACCCATGTGTCAAGGCACCCCAAGCCTATTAATGGATGTTAAAATAGAATTTGGACCTTTAGGTGGGTTTGTCTCACTCCCTATTTTTAAAATATTGTTGCTATAAAAACCATGTTTTCTTTAAAATTTTGGTTTTCATATTTTCTAATTTATTCTCCTCTATTGAAATATCTTTTGCTCTAAAAGTTGATCAATGGTGATTTCCTTTCTATATATTTAGCTTACCTTGCTAGTAGTTCTGTATAGAAATAGGTTTTAATAAATGTGCAATAACATATGGTGGATAGTATGATGGGTGCATAATCCAATAAGCATCCTTCTCAAAATTGTCACGGATTAGCTCAACATTACAAAAAATAAACCCGATTAATGTACAGTTGGAAGTGGATGTTGCTACATAATATATATGAAATTATCTATATATAATAATTATAGATATTGTGACGTGTCGTTCGAACAAATCGTAATTAACCAAGCAGAAATGATCGTTAGCAGCAGAATTACTGAAAATCACTAAAAATTAAAACTTTTTACAAAGAGATCCATACATTGGAAAACTCTTTCAAAAAGAACCAAGGTAATTCAATTACATTCTTGTTCACAAGTACATCTTTGGTACCATTCCTTCTCGAGGGTTACAAGCATCAACTGCCCTGTTAAAAATATATACAGGTAGTACATAAAAAAAACATTGAGGCATCAAGCCAAAATCTCAGATCGTTTCATTAAACTAACTACTGACTCCAAGGACCTGAGAGTACAAAGACGACACATAAGACTCTATCTACACACATACAAGACTTGACAACCAGTGTCTCCACCTGAGAAAATCATTACTGTACTCTACTACTGCTGCTATCCTTCACCTACTAAAGGGTTTATGCCTCCTCGTCCACATCCACCTAAAAAGTTGGATCCCACGGGGGTGAGACAATTGTAAATTGCCCTAGCGAGAGATATAACTCTCCGCCAAAACATTATTATTGCAGTTTAAAAGAATTAAATTGTGCAGAGGAATTATATATTCAACAGTAGATAGATTAATGTCTAAATAGATTAGAGCGGTATTCTTATTCAAAGCACTTTAGCTATAACTTGATAAAACAACATATCATTTATCCAATAAGGATTTGAGGAACAAACATAACCTTTATTCATCTAGAACATGCTAAGCAAGGTAAAATTAGCCAATGATTCTCATATTTCAAACTTAAACAAATACGCTACATGGTTGATTACGTTTTACAAACATTCTGAATTAATTCCCTAAAGAGATGAAGTATACCATTCATACTCTAACCGACCACGATTACGTAAATCATCGGTACCACACAAGGTCAATGGAAGAGCCGGACTCCAAGACCTCATCCTTCTCGGTTAGTACGAGATTATCTGGCAAAGACATCACATGTCAAACTACGAAATAGCTTGCCAGGTATAATGGAATCTTCTCTAAAGAGTTATAGCCCACAACATACACTCTCTTCAGGGTTATAGCACGTAGCCAATGCCTAGTATCATATCATGGAGTCATGGACCGCAGCCATACTCTTATCGGGGTATGGTTTGAAACCAATCCCATACATAGGAGATAGCCCACAACCATTCCTATAGGGCATAAGGATATAATTTCCCAATTACCCTCACATATTCAAAAATATGCATGCCGAGTTAAACTCGTTTCACCATTCAGCAAATTCTGACGATGATGGATCTGTGGTCAGGGCAACTACATTATATGACATCACTTGATTAATTAAGTGCATTATCATATTATTTTAGCATCAATCATGTTTTCAAACAACAATTATTATAATAGATGCTGCAAAAAGAGTGTAATACTTTCATCAGGTTCTGTTCAACTTTAAGAATATATTGGGATCTCAGTCCCTCATCTCATCAGGAGCATTCTCAATCTTTCACAAACTCATTACCATGATTATATAAAATGGGTATTCCAACCCTCAGTTCAACATAGAACAATTGTTACCACTTATCAGGTAACTAATACATTTATGTCATCTGACCAAGGTAAACATGATACTTGTATAATAAATATCTCACATGGCTCTCAAGGCCCATTTCATCTCTTGTTACCTCTCACTAGGCAACAAAGTATATTATGGATCACAAGGCCCATAAAGCAATAAATGAAATATCATAGCTCATACCTGACTATGCTTATCATTTCATGAAACCTGCATGGTTAGTACACATGACAACAATTATATAATTTAGCACCATGCAATACAAGGGTAGCATCACTATTCCCTTATCAGGGTTAGGATCTCCCAAATTCATATCAATTAGGATTCTTCCTCAATTAGGGTTTACTATTCATCCCAATTAGGGTTTACATTCAATTACCCATAATTAGGGTTTACTATTCATCCCAATTAGGGTTTCTCACATCCATTAACTAAATCAAGGTTAGGATGTACAATTCTCTTCAAATTAGGGTTTCTCATATCCCAATACCTGAAATAGGGTTAGGGTTTATTACTTAAATCCAATTAGGGTTAATTATTAAAATACCTTGAATTAGGGTTTCTCATAACATTACCCTAAATTAGAATCACATCATCCCCCTAGATTAGGGTTTCACTCAGAATTTCCCTAAATTAGGGTTTGGGTTCATCAATCACCTCAATTAGGGTTTTACGATCTTTTTATCAAGGATCATACCTTAATTAGGTATCCCATTCATTTTGAATGTGTTAGGGCTTAATTACTACATGATCACTATACATGTATGTAATTCTCTCTCCTATCCTCTCTAGGACATTCATTACTCTGATCTTGATCAGATTGAGTCAATCCTGTATTCAAAATTCATACATATAGGGTTAGCATTGTATATTGAGTCATTGTTTCCATAAGTACCAAATGTTAACCCCTTTAAATATTCTTACTCATTAAGTATCTTAGGAATACAACCATTGTATATATGTTTGATAATTATCATCATCAATCAAGAAATCAATTGATTTATCTTCACCTTAAATCTGCAACCAATATAGGGTATATTGAACTCTAATCGATTTTTGACCTTTGAAATCTTCAATCGGTTTGATCCGTTAAACCATCAAATGGTTTTGAAACCGTTTGATTCCAAACGGTTTCAAGACCATTTGGACTCAAACGGTCTCAAGACCGTTTGGTCCAAATCATCTTGAAAACCGAAAGGATTAGTTAGGGTTCTCTTTAATCAAATTGATCTAGGGTTTCAACATTGAACTATCCATCCATTTGATCATTCAATTGTAACCATTGGTTCTTTATTCATTCATGAACCCATTCATCCTTCAATTGATTTGACTCTTCAACCCTCCAAATGGTTTGAAACTGTTTGGGCACCTAGCCCTTAAAATCGTTTGAGCAATTATACTTGAAATCAAATGGACCTATAAACTTTTGAAATTGATTGGTTGACTCAACTTAGAAACTGATTGGACCTCCAAACGGTTAGAGACCGTTTGATGCCAAACGGTTTGAAGATCGTTTGGACTCAAACAGTCTCAAGACCGTTTGGTCCAAATGTCCTTATAACCGAATGGACCAATTAGGTTCTCAATCAACCAATTGATTAGGGTTTTGATACTTCAACTCGATTAGATTAGGGTTTTCAATTGATGATTCAATTATATTTGAAACCAATGAGATCAAACCAAAAGAAACCATTGGATCAATCATCAAATTACATCAAATTATACCTCCAAACGATCAACTATGGTCAACCACTCCAAATGGTTTGAAACCATTTGGTTTCAAATGGTTTGATGAAACCGTTTGACCAATTCAATTGAAACCGATTGGTCCCAATTTTTGAAACTGTTTGCCTAGGATATTGATTAAGGTGTGTGTTTGAGATGAAATCATCATCTTCAAGCTACAAATCCATGAAACATTTTGTTATTTCCATGGTGATTTCATCAATCAACCAACTAAAAAATTTCAGAAATAAAGAAGAAATCAACAATTGATAAAGATATGAAATCAATAACAATGTTCAAGGGTTTAAGTTATATAACCCGCTTTCAAAGTGGAATCCAAGCTTCAAGATTCACGTTCCTAATGGTGGTTGAAGCTTTCTCACTCCACAAGGTTCATTCCTCAAGCTTTTGAGTGAAAAGGATTGGCTAGAATTGAAGATTGATTGAAGAAAAGAAGAAATCAAGCATTGATTTGTGATTTTCACCATGAATTCGATGTTGAAGAAGATCAAGGAGCTTACCTATAGGTTGGAGTTCGTTCCCCTACTTCTCCTTAGTTCCCTTGTGATCGTCCAAAGCAAGGAAGAAAGAAAATCTGAAAAAGACTCTTTGGTTGAATGGGAAATGAAGTGTTTATAAAGGAATTTCAAGGAGAGAGAAAGTTGAAAAGAAATTCTTCAATTCCCTAAAAAGTGCCACATACTCTCCTCTATCCCTTGTATACGAAGGCACCTCCATTTTCCTTATATTCCTCTTCATTATCCTTGAATTAAAGGAAAAGAAAATTAAGCACCTTAACCCTTATAATAATAATATCCCATATTTAGTGGATATTACTTTTTAGTTAACTAATGTGACTGGGCTCTCCACTCACTTGAGATATTTTCATGCCTTTGAAAGGCACAAGGACATTCAATGCAAATTCAACCATTTCGTTTTTGGTTGAAGGTACTTCAATTATTATATTTATTTTTGCATTAAATTGAATTAGGGTTTCAATTATGCTTAAATCTTGATTATTTTAATATCAAGATTCTCTCTTCCAAAATGATATAAATGAGACACCCCTATCATTTTATTTGCTCTACAAGATGCCAAGAAACATTAGGGACTCTCTAGAAGTGGTAATTTGCATATTGAACCCTGGGTTTTGGGTAAATTGCACATTACACCAAAACTAGGTTTTAATGCACAAACATTGCTTAATCAACTCTTTCTTGGTACTCAGGCTTGTAAAAGACATACCACTGCATCATACTCATTCTCATGATGCTTCAATACATAAGGAAACATTTTATCATGTAACATTTGCAAGTTAACTCCTCAACTTGGGTAATTTGCAATTTAGTCCAAAACTAACAAAACATTGTTTCAACATTATTCAAAACGGACTAAAATTGAAATAAGTTCCTCTTGGGTCTAAATTACTTTTCAAAAGATATGAGCAAGCATATAATCAACCTCATTCATAAAAACATCTAGGGTTAACACATAACCCAGGCCAGGGATGTTACAAATTATCCACCCCTAACAGGGATTTCATCCCCGAAATCATCAACGAAAACATTAAGAGAAAAGAGAAGGGTACTTCCTCCTCGTCTCTTCCTATAGTTCCCACTTAGCTTCTTCAATGCCACGATGATGCTAGAGAACTTTTACAAGACATATGTCTTTCTTTTTCAGCTTTTTGATTCTTCCATCAAGGATCATCACAGGTCCTTCAACATATGATATATCAACATTTAGTTCTACCTCCACAGGTTGCAGAACTAACTCTGTGTCAGGATGACACTTTCTCAACATGGAGATATGGAACACTGGATGCAACTTATGCAGCTCAGGTGGTAACTCCAGCTTATAGGGTACCTTTCCAATCCATTCAATGATTGGATAAGGCCCCATAAATCTAGGAGCTAACTTTCCTTTCTTTCCAAATCTGAGAAAACCTTTCCAAGGTGAGACCTTGAGATATACTCTGTCTGCAACTTGGAATTCTAAAGGTCTCCACCGTTTGTCGGCATACAAATTCTATCTATCCTATGCAGTCTTTAACTGTTGTTGTATTACTTTAATCTTCTCAGTTGTCTGTTGCACTAGCTCCAGACCCAAAAGTTGATATTCCCCTATTTCATACCAACATAACGGAGATCTGCAACGTCTACCATATAATGCTTCATATGGTTCCATATCAATACTATGCTGATAGCTATTATTATAAGAAAATTCTATCAAGCTCAGATGTGGATCCCAACTTCCTACAAATTGAAGGACACATGCCCTAAGAAAGTCCTCCAAGATTTGTATGGTCCTTTCAGACTGTCCATCTGTCTGTGGGTGAAAGGTTGTACTAAACCTTAACTGCGTACCCAAAGCTTTATGGAGTCACTCCCAAAAATGACTCATGAACAGGGGACCTCTATCAGAAACAATAGAAACTGGAACCCCATGCAACCACACTATCTCATCTACATATATCTGTGCAAGCTTCTCAGTAGTGTAGGTTGTTTTGACAGGTAGGAAATGTGCTGTCTTAGTCAACCTATCAACTATCACCCATATGGAATCATGACCTTTGGTTGTTCTAGGCAAACCAACCACAAAATCCATGGTCACATGATCCCACTTCCACTGCGGTATAGGCAAAGGTTGCATTGTTCCTACATGATTTTGATGTTTAGCTTTGACCTGCTGACACACTGGACATCGCATAACAAACTCAGCTACATCCTTCTTCAATCCTGGCCACCAATACATATCCTTCAAGTTACAATACATTTTGGTGCTCCTTGGATGCATTGCATACATCGAAGAATGAGCCTCCTCCAAGACTAACTTCCTTAAGTCATTGACATCATGTACTACCATTCTACCATGGTAACAAACTACCTGATCCTCTGACTCATGAAAGCCATCCCGTTTCTCACTACCATACTCTAACCTAATCTGTTGAACTACAACATCATCTTGCTGTGTTTCTTTAATCTACTGTCTCGGAGTAGGTTTTATGTGCATCTCAACTAACAACCCGACTAACAATGATACTTGAAGCTATACATTGTTTTGCCTCAAGGAGATAAGCATATCTCTCTTAGAGCACACTAAGGAGTTCATCTGTGCTTTATCTAGGGCTGGTGATGATGATTTCCTCCTTAGTGCATCAACCACTACATTAGCCTTCCCTGGATGATATTCAATTGTACAATCGTAGTCCTTGATTAACTCCATCCAGCGGTGTTGTCTCATATTCAACTCATGTTGAGAGAAGATATATTTTAAATTCTTGTGGTCTGTGAAAATCTAGAATGTTTCTCCATAGAGATAATGTCTCCATATCTTCAGAGCATGGACTACAACAGCTAGCTCTAGATCATGTGTTGGATAATTATCCTTGTGTTTCTTAAGCTATCGAGAGGCAAAAGAAATCACTTGATTATCCTGCATCAACACACATCCGAGTCCATTCTTAGATGCATCACAGAAAACAATGTACCCCTTCCCTTATTCAAGTAACACCAACACAAGTGCACTTGTTAAACTTTCCTTCAACAGTTGGAAAGAATGTTGACACTTGTCATTCCAGACAAAAGGAACCTCTTTCCTGGTCAACTTGGTTAGGGGTAAAGCTATTGAACTAAAGTTCTTAATGAACCTCCTGTAATAGCTTGCCAGTCCTAGGAAACTGCGTATCTCTGTTGGTGTCTTTGGCTCCTCCCATTCCAGGACAAATTCTACCTTCTTAGGATCAACATGGATACCTGAGGTAGATATTACGTGTCCTAGAAAAGAAACTTCCGGTAACCAGAACTCGCATTTGCTAAACTTAGCATACAACTTATGCTCTCTTAGCAAAGTTAAAGCTTGACGGAGGTGTTGCTCATGCTGTTGAGCATCTCTACTGTAGATCAAGATATCATCTATGAAGACTACTATAAACTGATCAAGAAAAGGCCGAAAGATTCTATTCATGAGTTCCATGAATGCAGCTGGTGCATTAGTTAGTCCAAACAACATAACTATGAACTCATAGTGACCATACCTTGTCCTAAAGGAAGACTTAGGTATGTCACTCTCCTTAGTACGCATCTGATGGTATCTTGACCTCAAATCTATCTTAGAAAAGATAGTTGCACCACACAACTGATCAAACAAGTCATCAATCCTTGGCAGAGGATACTTGTTCTTTATAGTTACTTTATTCAACTGTCTGTAGTCAATGCATAACTGCATCGAACCATCCTTCTTTTTAACAAAGAGAACCGGAGCACCCCATGGTGAAGTACTCGGTCAGATAAAACCTTTCTCAAGCAACTCCTACAGTTGTTTCTTGAGCTCTGCCATCTCAGCAGGTGGCATTCTATACGGTGTTTGTGCTATTGGTTGTGTGTTTGGGATTAGATTAATCTCAAAATCAATCTCCTTGGGCAGAGGAACACCTGGAAGTTCCTCAGGAAACACATCCTCAAACTCCCTAACTATTGGAACTTCAGATGGATTAGGGCTCTCCATTGTGGTATCTACCACATGTGTCAGGAATGCAAAGCACCCTTGTCTCATCAGCTTCTCAGCTACCATAGCTGACACGAGACAGGTTGGAAGAATCTTTCTGTCTCCCTGAAAGATCCATGTGTCACCACCATCAGTGAACACATCCTGCTTGGAATCACAATCCAAGACAGCCTTATACTTTTCTAGGGTGTCCATCCCGAGAATTATATCAAAACCATGCATCTAAAGTGGTATAAGATCCACTTGAATGTGATGTTTAGAAAAGGAAAGAGTGCAGGGAGAACACACCTCCCACAACACTATAGATCCCAACAAAGGAGTTTCTAGAAACAAACTCTCTACCCTATGACCAACTGTCATATTGCAGTCAAGAATCACTTCTCTAGTGATAAAGGAATGTGTAGCACCCAGATCAATCAAAATAGATACAAAGCAGGATGAAGACATATCATAATAAAATAGTTCCATCTGACCTGTCACAACCTGTGGGTTAACTACTGCTTCGGGCTGATTCATAGCATAGAATCTAGCCGTCGGTTGTTGTTGACCCTATGCTCGATTGTTAGATGCTGATGAACCATCTTGTGACGCTTGACCACATCCTCGAGTGCCACTAGAAAACTGCTTCCTTTGAGAGCCTTGTTGACTCTGCCTCTAGGGTTGAGTCATCATAGTGTTCGCGATTGGACAATCTCTTGCCAGATGTCCCATTTGTCCACACCGGTGACAGTTCCTGGTCTCAGGATAAGGTTTATGAGGTCCAGTCACTGATGTTGATGCTATGCTGGGGGCTCTGTTTTGAGGAAAACTACAACATCTACCCCTGCTTGATGTCCATTGCGTCTGGGTATTTAACCTCTGTGGTGCTGCCGTTATAGAAAACCTTGGCTTTTTAAAACCCTCATACCTTTTCCCTTGAAATGGAGTATACATCTTCTTACTACTGGTCTGTCTCTTCTTGATCACAAACCTTTCTATCCTTCTCACAGACTCCACAAAAGTAGCAAACCTCTCCCTATTCTCCAAGACAGACACATGAGTGGTCAATTCAACATTCAACCCCTTCTCGAAACACCGAATTCTCTCTTCATCCATAGATGCCATGTGCGGACAGAACCGCAAAATCTCCATGAACTTAGCCTCATACTCGCTAATGTTCATTGGTCCCTATCTGATCTTCTCAAATTGAGAGATCTTCTCATCTAAGTAAGTTTTAGTTAAGTATCTGATGACAAATTCCCTTCGGAATTCTGCCCATCCAATCTCTACACCTGGCCTCTTGCCTTCTTCTATAGTCCACCAATGGCCAACACTCCCTTTTAACAGGTACACTACATGCCTAACCTTTTCTGCTTCAGGAATATTGAGGATTCTGAAGGCCTTCTCTAGTTCTGTCAGCCACAAATCGGCATTTGCTGGATCAGCTGTACCAGCATACTCCATGGCTCCAACCCGGCGAAGCCTCTCAAAAGTCTTACCAGCTCCTTGTCTCTCCTCAGGAACTGGTGCTCTAGGTGCCGGTGGTGGAATCCTATCCGCCATGTGCGTCATAGTTTCCATAAACTACCCAAACAGAGCATGGAAAGTTGGATTCTCTATCATGGCAGGGCCATACTGAGGTTTTTCAGGCAATGGATCCTCCCTAGTTTGATCCCTTGCACCTCCTCCTGGTGCAGCAACACTACTCTCAGCAGCGTGTTCCTCATGTGATCCAGACATCTTCAAGTTCTTCTTCTCCTATGTGAGCAGAAGACACTATCAGATCAACTGGAAGACACTAGAACAGACTCAATAACCTTAGTCCTATGTCTATGTAGACTCAACAAACCTAGAGCTCTGATACCATTAATTGTGACGTGTCGTTCGAACAAATCATAATTAACCAAGCGGAAATGATTGTTAGCAATGGAATTACTGAAAATCACTAAAAATTAAAACTTTTTACAAAGAGATCCATACATTGGAAAACTCTTTCAAAAAGAACCAAGGACATTCTGGTTCACAAGTACATATCTGGTACCATTCCTTGTCGAGGGTTACAAGCATCAATTGCCCTGTTAAAAATATATACAGGCAGTATATAAAAAAATATTGAGGCATCAAGCCAAAATCTCAGATCGTTTCATTAAACTAACTACAAACTCCAAGGACCTGAGAGTACAGAGACGACACATAGGACTCTATCTACACATATACAAGACTTGACAGCCAGTGTCTCCACCTGAGAAAATCACTGTTGTACTCTACTGCTGCTGTTGTTGTCCTTCACCTACTGAAGGGTTTCTGCCTCCTCGTCTGCGTCCACCTAAAAAGTTGGATCCCACAGGGGTGAGACAATTGTAAATTTCCCCAGAGAGATATATAACTCTCCGCCAAAACATTATTATTGCAGTTTAATTGAATAAAACTATGCAGAGGAATTATATATTCAACAACAGATAGATTAATGTCTAAATAGATTAGAGCAGTATTCTTATTCAAAGCATTTCAGCTTTAACTTGATAAAACAACATATCATTTATCCAATAAGGATTTGAGGAACAAGCATAACCTTTATTCATCTAGAACATGCTAAGCAAGGTAACATCAGCCAATGGTTCTCGTATTTCAGCCTTAAACAAATACACTACACAGTTGATTACATTTTACAAACATTCTGAATTAATGCCCTGAAGAGATGAAGTATACCATTCATACTCTAACCAACCACAATTACGTAAAGCATCGGTACCACACAAGGTCAATGGAAGAGCCGGACTCCAAGACCTCATCCTTCTCGGTCAGTATGAGATTATCTAGCAGAGGCATCACATGTCAAACTGCAAAATAGCTTGTCAGGTATAATGGCATCTTCGCTATAGAGTTATAGCCCGCAACATATACTCTTTTCAGGGTTATGGCCCGTAGCCAATGTCTGGTATCATATCATGGAGTCATGGCCCGCAGCCATAATCTTATTGGGGTATGGTCCAAAACCAATCCCATAAATAGGAGATAGCCCACAGCCATCCCTATGGGGCATAAGGATATAATTGCCCAATTACCCCCACATATTCAAAAATATGCATGCCGAGTTAAACTCGTTTCACCATTCAGCAAATTCTGACGCTGATGGATCTATGGTAAGGGAAACTACATTATATGATATCACTTGATTAATTAAGTGCATTATCATATTCTTTTAGCATCAATCATGTTTTCAAACAACAATTATTATAATAGATGTTGTAAAAAGAGTGTAATACTTTCATCAGGTTCTGTTTAACTTTAAGAACATATTGGGATCTCAGTCCCTCGTCTCATCAGGAGCATTCTCAATCTTTCACAAACTCATTACCATGATTATAGAAAATGGGTATTCCAACCCTTAGTTCAACATATAACAGTTGTTACCACTTATCAGGTAACTAATACATTCAGGTCATCTGACCAAGGTAAACATGATACTTATATAATAAGTATCTCACATGGCTCTCAAGTCCCATTTCATCTCTTGTTACCTCTCACTAGGCAACAAAGTATATTATGGCTCACAAGGCCCATAAAGAAATAAATGAAATATCATAGCTCATACCTAACTATGCTTATCATTTCATGAAACCTGCATGGTTAGTACACATGATAGAAATTATATAATTCAGCGCAATATAAGGGTAGCATCACTATTCCCTTATTAGGGTTAGTATCTCCCAAATTCATCTCAAATAGGATTCCTCCTCAATTAGGGTTTACATTCAATTACCCATAATTAGGGTTTACTATTCATCCCAATTAGGGTTTATCACATCCATTAACTAAATCAAGGTTAGGATGTATTATTCTCTTCAAATTAGGGTTTCTCATATCCCAATACCCAAAATAGGGTTAGGGTTTATTACTTACATCCAATTAGGGTTTATTATTAAAATACCTTGAATTAGGATTTCTCATAACATTACCCTTAATTAGAATCACATCATCCCCCTTGATTAGGGTTTCACTCAGAATTGCCCTAAATTAGGGTTTGGGTTCATCAATCACCTCAATTAGGGTTTTACGATCTTTTTTATCAAGGATCATACCTTAATTAGGTATCTCATTCATTTTTAATGTGTTAGGGCTTAATTACTACATGATCACTATACATTTATGTAATTCTCTCTCTTATCCTCTCTAGGACATTCATTACTTCGATCTTGATCAGATTGAGTCAATCTTGTATTCAAAATTCATACATATAGGGTTAGCATTGTATATTGAGTCATTATTTCCATAAGTACCAAAGCTTAACCCCTTTAAATATTCTTACTCATTAAGTACCTTAGGAATACAACCATTGTATATATGTTTGATAATTATCATCATCAATCAAGAAATCAATTGATTTGTCTTCACCTTAAATCTCCAATCGATTTAGGGTATATTGAACTCCAATCAATTTTTGACCTTTGAAATCTTCAATCGGTTTGACCCCTTAAACCATCAAACAATTTTGAAACCATTTGATTCCAAACGGTTTCAAGACTGTTTGGACTCAAATGGTCTCAAGATCGTTTGGTCCAAATCATCTTGAAAATCGAAAGGATTAGTTAGGATTCTCTTCAATCAAATCGATTCAGGGTTTCAACATTGAACTATCCATCCATTTGATCATTCAATTGTAACTATTAGTTCTTTATTCATTCATGAACCCATTCATCCTTCAATTGATTTGACTCTTCAACCCTCCAAATGGTTTGAAAATGTTTGGGCACTTAGCGCTTAAAATCGTTTGAGCAATTATACTTGAAATCAAATGGACCTATCCACTTTTGAAATCGATTGGTTGACTCAACTTAGAAATCGATTGAACCTCCAAACGGTTTGAGACCGTTTGATGCCAAATAGTTTCAAGATGGTTTGGACTCAAACAGTCTCAAGACTGTTGGTCCAAATGTCCTTGAAACCGAATGGACCAATTAGGTTCTCAATCAACCAATTGATTAGGGTTTTGATACTTCAACCTGATTAGGTTAGGGTTTTCAATTGATGATTCAATTATATTTGAAACCAATGAGATCAAACCAAAAGAAACCATTGGATCAATCATCCAATTACATCAGATTATACCTCCAAATGGTCAACTATGGTCAACTTGACCAATTCAATTGAAACCGATTGGTCCCAATTTTTGAAACTATTTTCCTAGGATATTTATTGAGGTGTGTGCTTGAGATGACATCATCATCTTCAAGCTACAAACCCATGAAATTTTTTGTGATTTCCATGGTGATTTCATCAATCAACCAAATTAAAAATTTCGGTAATAAAGAAGAAATCAACAATTGATAAAGATATGTAATCAATAACAATGTTCAAGGGTTTAAGTTATATAACCCGCCTTCAAAGTGGAATCCAAGCTTCAAGATTCACATTCCTAATGGTGGTTGAAGCTTTCTCACTCCACAAGGTTTGTTCCTCAAGCTTTTGAGTGAAAAGGATTGGCTAGAATTGAAGATTGATTGAAGAAAAGAAGAAATCAAGCATTGATTTGTGATTTTCACCATGAATTCGAGGTTGAAGAAGATCAAGGAGCTTACCTACAGGTTGGAGTTCGTTCCCCTGCTGATCCTTAGTTCCCTTGTGCTCGTCCAAACAAGGAAGAAAGAAATTCTGAAAAAGAGTCTTTGGTTGAATGGGAAATGAAGTGTTTATAAAGGAATTTCAAGGAGAGAGAAAGTTGAAAAGAAATTCTTCAATTCCCCAAAAAGTGCCACATACTCTCCTATCTCCCTTGTATACGAAGGAACCTCCCTTTTCCTTATATTCCTCTTAATTATCCTTGAATTAAAGGAAAAGAAAATTAAGCACCTTAACCCTTATAATAATATCCCATATTTAGTGGATATTACTTTTTAGTTAACTAATGTTAGTGGGCTCTCCACTCACTTGAGATATTTTCGTGCCTTTGAAAGGCACAAGGACGTTCAAACTTATGAAAATTCAACCATTTCATTTTTGGTTGAAGGTACTTCAATTATTATATTTATTTTTGCATTAAATTGAATTCGGGTTTCAATTATGCTTAAATCTTGATTATTTTAATATCAAGATTCTCTCTCTTCCAAAATGATATAAATGAGATGCCCCTGTCATTTTTGTTGCTCTACATGATGCCAAGAAACATTAGGGACTCTCTAGAAGTGGTAATTTGCATATTGAACCATGGGTTTTGGGTAAATTGCACATTAAACCAAAACTAGGTTTTAATGCACAAACATTGCTTAATCAGTTCTTTCTTGGTACTTAGGCTTGTAAAAGCCATACCACTACATCATACTCATTCTCATGATGCTTTAACACATAAGGAAACATTTTATCATGTAAAATTTGCAAGTTAACTCCTCAACTTGGGTAATTTGCACTTTAGTCCAAAACTAACAAAACATTGTTTCAACATTATTCAAAATGGACTAAAATTGAAATATAAGTTCCTCTTGGGCCTAAATTACTTTTCAAAGGATATGAGAAAGCATATAATCAACCTCATTAAGCAAAACATCTAGGGTTAACACATAACCCAGGCCAGGGATGTTACAGATACATTGGGCAGTAGGGGGTTTCCATGCCCAAAATCATCTTCATGTCCTATATTTTCTAAAATTTCTATGTCATGCATCTACATCCATGTTCATGATTGGAAATATATCATTGCTAATTTCATGTTTTCTAAGTTATACTCCTCTATTGCATTTTTTTACTTTAAAAGTTGATCAATGGTGGCTTCTTTTCTATCTTTTAGCTTTCCATGCAAGTATTTTTTATCTTTCACTACTAGTAGTTCTGTATAGAACCAAGTTTTTTTATAAATGTGCAATAACATATGGCGGCTAATATGATGGGTGCATAATTCAATTAGCATCCTTCTTAAAATTTTCATGTTTTAGCTCAACATTACTTGGAAGTAGATATGCTACATAATATATATGAATACTTATATATAATAATAATAATTACAAATACATTGGGAAGTAGGGGGTTTGCCACGCCCAAAATCATCTTGACGTCCTATGTTTTCTAAAATTTCCAAGCCATGTGTCCACATCCATTTTTCAGGACTCAAAATGTACCACTGCTTCCATTAGAGGGGGGGCTTGGATACACTTGAGTATACCGTTGATGTTATTTACTCTAGTTTTGTATAGTCATCTAAACCACAATCTAGAAAATCCAAAGGGTTGATCTTATTAATTATCAGATGAACGGTTTACATAAAAAATAGAACTCATCATGGATTTTTCTTTCCCAATCAGCTCTTGTATGGATCATATTCTCATCAAGATGTAAAGATTCAAAATATTATCAAGATTTATATGTATGTATGCATGCGTGTGTGTATATGCATGTGTGCGTCTGTGTGTGAGAGAGAGTGTGTGGTGATTTAGGCTACTATTTTAAAGGCACAACACGACATTTCATTCATGGTGTAGTGTCACCTTTACAAGTACGTTGTCCATGAGCGAGTTCTTCTTTTATAATATTCTTAAATTAGGTAGGTGAGAACATATCTATTCATTCTTGTTATGGAGGAGTTGACAAAGAATGCTCAAGATGATATTCCTTGATGTATGTTATTTGTTGATGATATTGATGAAACTAAAGATGGATTGAATGATAAAGTTGAACTATGGAGAAAACCATTGGAATAAAATGGATTGATGATTAGTACAAGAATAACTCTCAGCTAATGGTTATTGATTACAATATGTATCATTATTAAACATGATGAGCAGATTTAGATAAATAAACAGGTTAAGAAGATTAAGCAATTACAAAATATTAAACCATTCCAATGGTTTAGGAAGATTATGCAAACTAATCAAATTGGCATAAAATCATATATGACTAGAATGAATATGAAGAACATGTAAGTCTATCACCTACTAAACAATCAATTTCTCTTACCACATCACATGACAAATAAGTAGTATAAGAAACCAAGCAAGCGTTAACATCCAATTTGAAGCATGTTCAACCCTAAATAGATAAGCTACATGGTTGTATTATGTCTTTTATTAATGCCTTGAGGATTTGAGGTATACCACTCAATTCCAACTGACCACTGGTAAGTCAGAATCACTGGCATACAAGATCTGTAGGAGAGCTGGATTCCTAAGATCTTATCCACCCTCAGTCAGTATGAGTCTACCACAATGACATATAAGTACAACTGCAAAACAACCTAGTCCGTACTTGGTATATAGGTCACGAAACTAGTGAACAAACTAGTCTGCCCGAAAAAGGTCACAATACTAGTAAAACCAGGGTATACAAACCCAAACATGTGAGGTACAACCACAATTGTCCTCAATTTCATCATATATATTGAGACACAACCACAACCATTCTCCTGCCGAGGCATGACCGCAACCATCCTCAAAACCTAGGAATCAAGATGTCAAGGACACTTAGTCACTTTCACCTCACATACTCAACAATATGCACTCTGAGTTCGCATACTCAACAATATGCACTCTGAGTTTCCATAAAAGGAATACTCATTTTACCTTCCAACAAGTTCTAACATTGGAATGGATCTATGGCACAAGACAACTACATGATTATGGTTCGACTTGATTAGTTAATTTCAATTGGGTGAGTTAAGGCTACATCAATCTACATACAAACCGTAGATTTCTACAAAACTATGGGTGGATTTCAACTTTGGAGGATATAATAGAATAGAGTATAAACTTGTCACATCAACACACTGTACTATTTCACTGCCATACATGAGACCATTATCATCACATCATCATGGGATACCAATACCTTGTCACATCATACAAAGTATATCACCGCAATTAGGGTAGCCAACCTTGTACAAAGTCATAAGACCATTCACATTGTTCCCTGCAAGAACATCATTACTTTCCATGCCTCATCAAGGCTCATCATACCATCACCATACATGTGACACATAAACTCAATCATAACCTTACATTGTGCACCATGATGTTCGTCTAACAACATATTAGGGTTGCAATAACATTAGGGGAGATAAAGTATTCCATCGTTATGCTAATTACTCAAGCAAGCACTAGTACAGATACCACCTATAAAATCGGTTAAAATGGGATTTTTACGTCAGTTTTCAAGCGGCACCCAAGTGGTTGACACTAAAGGTAGAATCATACAACATCTGTTCTAGAACCAACGACATAGATCCAACTCTGATTGCAACCAAAAAAAGAAATGAAACCATTAGGTCCATAGTCATCGGTTATGTCTTAGAAAACTGACGCCTATCTTCATATCTTGAAAAAAAATATGGTATAGTCATCAATTTATTGATATGAAACTGATGCTTATCTCCATGCTCGAACAAAAAAAATTGCCCAGGTTAGCACATACTTGTCGGTTTCCTATATTTAACTGACACTGTTGACATTGGGTGACAATTTTTTTTAAAAATCGATGACTATGTATTGTTCTATATTATTATCAGCTTGCAGGCCTACTGTCTGACTGGTCAGAAGGATGCAAAACCTACAATTGAGTTTTGAACTACAAGTTTATAACATCCTTTGATTTCAGCTAACAACATGCCACAAACCTGCAATAACAAGATGATCAATGTTATATATACATCATGTGATTCACACACATGTAGAAACACAATTAATTCATTCACATGATTCACACACATGTAGAAACCTACAGTTCCATTCATTCAACCATTTTCACATTTACACACATGTAGAAACCCACAGTTCCGTTCATTCTTTTCTTTTCACATTCACACACATGTAGAAGCACATTCATTCATTCATCTTCACATTCACACACATGTATATAGATAAAATTTCAATAAGACAATAAAAAAAGTCATTCACATGTACATATAAGCTTGTCTTTTAAAGTATAGAAATGTCATCAAATACTAAAATAATTATGACATCAAAGTTTAGAAATGTCATTCTTTATCATCATCAGTACCCCAATTATAATCAAATGTTGCCTCCCTTTTAAAGGCTTTTGCCCATTATTCTCTTATGTCATCTAATTGTTCCATCGTATAGGGATCACATACATCTAATAACTTTTCCCCTGTAGTGAAGTCACTAGTTTTAAACACCCGCAAAGAGAATGGCGTGTATATATAATTAATAAGTTTGATATTTTCATATTATCTAATGAGACTATACTTATATATGATGATCAAGACTATATAGTACCAGTTGAATGTTTTTGATTTCTTGTGCAGCATATCTGACAATTAGGTCCATATACCGCATCACGTAGTATGCACATGCCCAACCGTTGTTTTGTACAACACACTATAAATTTCATCATACAAAATATTAATAAATAAAAATAAGCATAGTTCACATAAATAAACCGTTGTCTTATACAAAGCACTATAAATTTCATCATACAAAATATTAATAAATAAAAATAAGTATAGTTCACATAAATAATATATGCATTGGACTCAGGAAACTACTTTCACATTCTCCCAGACTAATGATTTCTTTTTCTTGTACATGTCTCCTCTAGGTTTTTTGAAATCTTTTGAAGCCCTACACGTCAATGTAAGACATTAAATTGCATTACTAAATAGTAACGTAATAATATATGTTACCAGATATACTATAAACAATTTCTCACATGAATAATGGCCTTTTCACTATGTGTCCCAAACTATCTAATTCCTTTCCCTCAGGGTCTAGATAATAAATAGTCAACGTCTTGGGGACAATAACCAGTCACTCCCAATGCTTACCACTAGAGATAAGAAAGTTAAAAATATATAACTCAAAATCCACAATAAAAAGTAATTTTCTTAAGTCCAAATATAAGCAAAGTAAACTTACTCAACATTGAATGAAGCCATTATCACACTCTTCTTTTCTTTACCAAAATATTTAAAAGAGATATAGAAATATAAGGTAACTGATGAAGGGTCTTTATATACACGACTGATCAAGGATGGAATTAGAAATCCCACGGGGTAAATGAAAATTTTGTACAGACCCTATGTAAGTGGTTGTAAAACATATATTATGTATGCATTAATATATAAGAAAATAGATCATCGTATATAAAACAAGGAATATAGATATATAAACAAGATCTCACCATATCCATAGTTCTATCATAGATGTATTCAGCCAAGCATAAGTAAACAACTCCAAAATATCTTGTATAAATATATTATTATTGTATGATTGGCCTGCAACCTCCTCCTTAATAGAAAAAATCATAGGACAATTTTCGAGATGCTCACCTATCCATATTGTCATACCCCTGCATTGAGGACCTAAAAAGTCATATAGGTCCTTTGTAAGCCAATCATGTACTTCAGGAAGAGGTGGAGGTGGAGGAGAACGAGTTGTAGTGGGTTCTTCCCTTTGTCCTGTATATATAATTTCATATAAATTGTCATGTATATGCATATATACTTTCTTAACGTAATGTAAATTTACCATACATGATCAATATAGATGACTTCCTTTTCGTTCCACAAGACCACTCCTCCTTCTACTTCACCAAGAGTGTCAACATCTGGGTGGGCATATGGCAATGGATGCTGCCTCGAAGTATCAAACACAAGCATCATGCTCACATGAACCGCACCATCGGGTACTGGAGTGCCATGAATCGTGTGCCTTGGAAAGCGTGGGTAAGCCTCACCCTCTGCAATGACAAATTCTTTTAATTTTAGACGTCATGGCTTCAACCCCTACAAATTTACATAGTGTATGCTATATACATAAATAAACATATAATCTTAAAAGGATTAGCTATTATGTCACTAAAATACTTACAATAGACGTGCTAGGTGGTGGGTCTACATGATTACTCTCAACCACCTCTACAAGATCACTCCCAACCATCTCTATCGTATGGGAAGAGAGGCATGTCATATGTACTGTTAGAGTGGCAGACTGAAATGCCTGCCACTTGATCAATGCTTCCTGGACTCTCTTATCAACTATCTCATCTACTTATACATGGACAAAAGAAATTCTTTTTGATTCATGAATTCTCTTTCCAATAACATTCTAAAAAAAGAATAGGTCACCTCAGCTTTTGAAATTCCCCCTTTTTAGACATGTTTGCGCTGTGATGACCCAAAGAATGCTCTTAGGCCCACTCTAGCCCCTGGAGCCCTAATACATCCAGGATGCTCTGGGTTACCGAGAAAAACTATCATTTCATCTCTTGTGCCCTCAGGGATGAACGAGCCTTTCTTTCTCTGCTCGTGAAGCACCCGCTAATCATCATCAATATAAATTGGTAAATAAACATAACAATCATCAATACTAATTGTTGTATGAGTTGAATTTTACCATTTTTGCAGCCACCTCAACAGTTACGGGGTTGGTTATATCTCCTTTTTTATTTTTCCTCCCAACTATCCACACGTCATGGCGATGCAGAGGTGTGGGAGTAATAGTAGAGGACTTTCCAGTCTTAGTATTAGGAGCAGTAGGATACTAAACAGAAGACGTCTATAGTTTTTGGCGAAGAGATGCATATCCACCTGGACCCATCATGTGGTCATGCACATTCAGTGCATGCCTTGCACTTTGAGCATCGCTCATAGCCTTATTAGTAATCACATTGAATTGGTTAGTAACAATCAAGGTCAATCATGAATAGGTGAATTTATAAGAATGTATATTAATTAAATTGGGAGTGACACTTAATACCTTGAATTCATCAGTATTTATCCTGGAAACAAATGCCTTCCACTCATCTGAGTCTAGGTAGTTCCATTGCTCAAGGGATGACAGAATTGTAAATATCTTTAAAAATAGAAATGCAAATGATAATATCTCACACATAGTTCTTTCCATACTAAGTCTTTCTTCCATTTAGGAACTGTATGCCAAGATTTTGCATTTACATCACAATGGCTGTGAGTAAGAACCCCAAGATATGAAACAAATGAGCTGCAGTTGACCCCAACTGGATTTCCTGCATGATCAAAATCCACAACGAATTTGGTCCATTGCCCCTTTGTTGTAGTAACTTAATCATCATAGTGATGCCCCTAGTTTTTTCAAATTTTTTTCTGCTCATCAAGTGCCACAAGGTTTTCAGGGGGTACATCATCAACCTAAAAATTGAAAAAAAAACACATATATGATATAACTTATAAATAGACATATATATAGCTAGATATAGGATATATTGTAAAACTTACATTTTGAGGCAGCGCCTCACCCTCATGGTAATCATCATCATGATCATCATACTCATGGTCAGCATACAAAAACCATTTAACATTTAACATATAAAAAAATTAACATTTAACATTAAAAAAAACATGCATCTAATATTGAGATCTTTTAAATTAACATTTCTTCAGTGTGATCTCCACACACATATAAGTTATCGTTAGCTTCAATATTTGGTGTTTGGAATCCCAACTGAGAATGGACTTGAATCATCATACTTAGCATAGTAGTCTTCTTCATCTATAGGATCTTCAATGAACTGTCTTTTACCATGAAGAACAACTGACCATTTTTCATTTGTAGGATCACCAATATAAAATACTTGTTTTTCCTATGATGCCAATATGAATGGTTCACCCTTCTCGCCAATCTTTTCAAAATCCACTAATGTGAAACCCAATTCATCTACTATAAATCCTTTGGTGTTATCAACCCAATTATACTTAAAGAGTGGAATTCTGAAATCTATGAAGTCAAACTCCCATATGTCTTCAATGACACCATAATATGACATTTTAACTTCACGTGGACTCTTATCTTTTGTACTAGAAAAAAACAATGAAGACGCTTGAAGGGTGACCCCACTGTTTTGGACGCCGCTCTTATCATCTTGACACTTTGTGTAATATGAGAACCCATTTATGTCAAATCCTTCATAAGACATAACATTCATTTTTGGTTTAAAGGTGAGACATTTCATATTTTAGTAATATTATTTGGTGTTTGAGATAGTTGATGTAAGACTTTATCTTCAAACCACTTAAAAATGTCTTATTATGCTCTCTAGAAATCCATATTTAATTGGCTCGAGGATATTGTTTCTTGATGGAATTGATATATGTTCTGTGATATAAACACTCACTTCGTCAATGTTGTATAAAATATACAAGTGAGCTTGTTCCAACAGCTCATGGCTGCTTACTTTCATCTGTGATCCTAAAATCCCTTTTGTAGAAATTTCTGTCATTTACAGGAGCGTCATCACCACTCAGAATGTCATTAAAAAATTCCATAACCTCTCTCGCCACATAACCCTCAATAATACTGCCTTCAGGCCGATAACAATTTTGAACATAACTTTTAAAAATGCCCTTGTATTGTTCAAAAGGATACATTCAATGCAAGAAAATTGGTCCCAAGATTTTCACTTCCCTAGTCAAGTGGACAACAAGATGTACCATGATATCAAAGAATGAAGGAGGAAAATACATATCAAGATGACATAGGATAATAACCACTTCTCTTTGTAGCTTATCAAGATTCTCATGATCAATAATTTTATTGCATAGACTGTTGAAGACGAAACAAAGTCTGGTGATTGCAAACCTTACATGCGTCGGCAGTATAGATCGAATGGCCACAAATAATATTTGTTGCATTATAGTGTGACAATCATGAGATTCAAGACCTTCAACTTCAGATCTTTCATTGATATCAATCTATGGATGTTGGAAGAGTAACCCTGTGGTACCTTCACATTAATCAAGCACTCACAAAAAGCTTTCTTCTCCTTTCTAGACAATGTGTAATAAGCAAGAGGTAAATATGTTCTCCGATTAGTATTAACTACTTATGTTAATTTTGTCCTTATTCCCATTTCAAGTAGGTCCATTCTGGATATGATCCCATCTTTAGTCTTACCTGGTATATTCAACAGAGTACCAATGATGCTATCACAAATATTTTTCTCAACATGCATGACATCGATACAATGAAGAAGTCTTACCTAGTCTTACCTTTGTTCTTTGTAATGATGCTTATTCCCATCATTATTTTGTGATAAGTGCTTATATCTATCCCTAATACTTTACTGATCTTGCTTATTGAGCCGCCTATACAATGGAGAATAAGACTGAAGTAAACACTACATTCATCTACAATGACCAGTCTCAAATCACCACCGTCAAGCTCAATACATAAAATTACTTGTTGTGAATGAACACGAGGTATATAGTTCTGGAGTCACGAGACAAGATGAAGTATATTGAAGAAGAACCTCCTGCACAAACAAATTCCTCTTATGTTGAATGGAGGAAGAACAATGAACTGATGAAATTTTGAGTGTGGAATAATATGGCTTCATCTATTGCTACAAGGTTCATGTTTTATTCTATAGCTAAAAAAGTGTGGAATGTTGTGAAGAAGCACGTATTACATACAATATTTTAAGAAAAGGTTGCACATGCCGCATAAGTGACCTGCATATACTTAACCGCTTAATAAGGTCAATTAGTCGGGGATTTTTAGATGGACATTTGTTATCTCATCTCAAACTAAATTATATTTAATTGATAACATTCTCTTGATGTATTAATTTATTATGTGTTTTGTACATGATTTGTATGCTTATTTAGCATTTGTCATTTTGGATCTCTAGGACATGCATGCATCTTTTTGTATGATTTAGTTAGTCTTCATTGTTATATACTTGTGTTAAACTATTTCATACATGCTTAATTGTAGTTTATGCTTTTAAATGATTCTAGAATGCATTCCAAATGGTGCTTTATTTTTCATCGAAACTTTATATTTGAATCTATCTCAACGTTTTAGGACCTAAATATATAATTGTACAAACTAAATATGAGATTGTGTGATTACTTGATATATATAGTAATGAAATCTATTAAAATATCAAAACCACAAATACTTCCACATATATTCTCATATACAATATATGCTCTATAAAATGACCTCTCCACACGCTTAATTCGTACCACTTTTCAAAACACTTCTCACATGAGATGAATTTCCTTCACATGTATAAAGTCTATGAAAGATTGTTCGTAGAAAGGTAGGTCAACAAATCTCTTGATGACTATTTATGCTCAATTCAATACATATCACAAGAATTGAGCTTCTATCGACCACTGAAGACAAATGAGAAAATGAAGGAACAAGATGATGTAGTCATGACTCATTTTCTATCATGTCTTGATCCTATGTTCAATGCAGTGAGGATTTTAATCCTTGCTACAAACAAACTCTCCAGTCTTGAGGAGACCTATGCACGAATACAACATGCTTCGTTTGAGCCCATTGACTATTCAGTTACTTCTAATATTCATGCCTCTCCTTGTTTATGTAGAAAAAGGAGGTGGAGTGGTTTTGGTCGCAGTAAAAGGACTTGCTTTAAATGTACTTTCTATGGGTGACTAGGACACAACATAGATAGGTGTTACCAAAAATATGGGTGTCCGTCTACTGTCACAGGATCCTCTGGTGCTGCACAATATGTTGAGTCATCTGATGTTACCACTATAAGAACACCATCCGATGTCACTTTGTCAAAGGAAGAATATGATGTTCTTATCCAGGCTGTCCAAGATGTATCAACTCCACTGTATGAGGGGTTGCCCGACTAATTTTTATTGAGATAATCATGCTACTTCATTCCTGACATCGCACACGCCACCTCCTTGGGTGGTGGTTGATTTTGGAGCTTCGCAACACATGACAGATATGAAGTCCTTGTTACAACCTTACAACACACATTTACTACACTTTTCTGTCACACTTGTTGACATGCTCAGTTAGACAAATTCAGGCATATGGAACTATTCGTCCATCTTCTGCTTTTATATTGACATATGTTCATTATGTTCTTGATTTTCCCTTCACTCTTATGTAGCACTCCCAGTGAGACCCCAACCCACAATCTCCTCATGTCAGAATTGGTTAAAATATCAAAAAATTGGTTGAAAAAGTCTCATATATATAAAAAAAATGGTTTGAAAAATCTCAGAATTGGTTGAAATACATACACTAAATATAGGCCCTCTCTAAGGGGCCGTTTGACCACCATCATCCAATTTACTGCTATTTTGTACAACAACACCAAGTCAACTTAATGGTTCAAGTGTCATTCAACATTTCATCAGATATGCATCGTTATACCACGACAACCTTCTAAAGCACGCCATGCGTGACTCAATTTGGAAAGGACGTGTTCAGGTACGTGGCCATGCCAACCGGCTGTCTAGAGACTCTAGACAATAAAAATTATCCGCTGGAGTCGTAGTCGCCCTAAGATTAAGTGATTCCTGCATACAAATACCAGAATGTATAAAAACCGGAGCCGAACGGCCCCAAACTTTTATGTAAAAATCATATACTAACGTATTTACATTGTGCTAAGATCCAACACCTCATGAATATTGTTCGGGTACCGCTTTTGTACTCATAATGCACTTAAAAAATATATCCTAGATTCGAACTTCAGCTTTACTTTCATGGTATTAACTAGGCCAGGATGTATTTTTAGCTTTCATACCCTGGTTATTACTTCATAATATATCGTTCATTCAAGCTTCACCTCTACTTTTTAGAAGGGTAACTAGGTCAGGAGGTAGCTTTAGCTTAAGTCATATGAACCTAGAAGGTACAATTTCAAACCTCATGTAATATCAGAACGTATGCATATCGTAGCATATGTTAATTATTTTCAATTTTATATCCTGAGTAGGACACATGAAGCACATTTTGTATTGTCTATGGATCCCATAACTAATAACATATACATTTTTATTAATGTCCGGCAGTATATATGTATGCATGAGGTGCTTCCCTTCATGTCATTTAGGATTTAAGGTAAAACTGGATGCATGACATGCGAGAGTCTTGATAACAGAGCAATGAGAGTAATAAAAGGAAGAGACGTATTCCAGAATTCAGAATTCCACATCTAACAAAATATCACTATTGTCCTCCCGCCCCTAAAAGTTTGCTGGAACATGTTGACGTTACCCTAGTAAGAATCCTTTTGGATATGTATTCAACTACTACACAATGCCGTTATAGCAATGCTTATATTGTTTTAGTTTTCTTGATGCACCCATTGAGTTTCTATATATAAGCTGTAACAAGTGTACTTATAATTTTTATTTTATTTTTGAGGGAACCATTGTTTTAGACAACTACTTTGCGACCCTAGACAATGTAAAATCCTCGATTCTTGGGCACCCACGCACTCGGGAATTGGTTAATGCACACAATTAGTTGATTTACATGACGACATTAATGTTTGATTAATAGGAGTCAAACATGAACTACTACTTGCCGGCTATAATTGTTGTGTTTATGGTTGTCTACATAATTGTCATATATTGTGATTGAAGCTATATCCCGTGCAATTTTTTTTAATTGAAGATAAAATTGTAAGGTTGCATTTTTCAGTAGTAACATCACTTATAACAGATTTTTTGAAGAGGTAGCTGATACACCTTGAACCTACTTAACCCGTCTTGGTGGGACCGGTAGGCAGTACAAACTATAATATATAGTATTTGCATATAGTTTTGACCAATTTCGCAACAAATCAAAGTTAATGAAGATATAAAACCTTTCAAAGTGGATACGTTCCTTTAAGCCGTGCGTGCAGGACAACCCATACTGTGAGCTTTTTAGTTGCTGTTGTCATAGCAAGTATTAACCACGAAGCTAAGGTTTTAATGCTTTCAACGAGATGCGAGCCTATAGGATCAAATTGTTGGGCAGTGCATTTATCCACATCCCAAATGGGCTTTTTCTTGTCGAGGCCCATTAGGGCAAGTGCCGCTACACACGGAATTATAAATCCCAATGACTGACTTTGTAATTGTAAACATAAGAAACACATGCCAACTTTGTAATTGTAAACATAAGAAACACATGCCAAGGAATTAGAAAATGCCGCTGCTGTGAGAAGCGGCACTATTGTTCTTGTAAGGCTCAATTGGTTTGTCGTAATTGGTCTGAAAAACTTACGAACTGAAGTTCCTTAAGTAATTTTTTATGATTGGTTTAAAATAAGTGTTGAAATTTGAGTTCCGTGACTTCCGGTGAGTTATAGACTTACATACAAAATACAGTTCCTGAATTCCCTCTTATAAAGAACGGAAAACGAGTTCCGTGATAATTAACAATATTTTTTAACAATTACATTTTTTATTCGTCTTAAGTGACACATGTAAAATATTTTTGACTAGAAATATTAGCGGTGTGAATGTATTGTATTGCTAAAACCATAACATAATATGATAGAATATCATACACTGTAATCGTATTATGTATATTTTACACTATAACCACCATTATCAGTGTGATTTATAAAATAAAAAATACAAACATCATGAAAAAGAAACACACCGCGTCATGTGAAAATAATGCGATTTATCTATCATATTTTTATTCTTCATGTTTAAACAATATGTTATAAAAATTGATAATTAACTATGACCATGCACGAATAATATAGTAAAAATTCCCTATAAAAATATTGTAAAAATTAATATTCTACATTGTGTTAAACAACGAGGAACCAAAACTTATATTTACAAGCACATAAAATGTAGATATTATTACAATACTTTGTACACATAAAGTAAAATAAAAATATTGTGATGTGAGTTTGATCATAATACTTTAATTAATATTATAATTGTACCATAATAAAATATTTTTAGAGGAGTGACATCTGCACCATAACCACTTATTGATGTTATTATGAATTAAAATATTATAATTTTTCACAGATATGATTTTTTATGTCTTTGCCATCCTTACTTATATTACATAATAAAAATTGAAATATTTTTAATGATTTCCATATTTACATTTGCAACAAACGAATCACAAGGAGGTGAATGGAACTTAAGTTTCAGAAACTGAACTAGAGTTTTCAGAAAATGAGTTCTACAGAACTTATGACTTACACCAAACCAATAGGAGCCTAAAGGAAGAAGAGGAAGGGCAGGAGATGGTATGTGAGAGAAAGCTCCAACTTTTCTTTAGAAACATCTTCCTCTCCAACCACACAGGAGATCAACACCTGCTACATCAGAGATCTTCTGTGCTACTTCCTCCTCTCTTATGCTACACCGCAGCCCTACTGGCACCATCTAGGCGGCGAAACATCAGGCTTGTCTCCCACAACTACAACATCTAGTATTCAACAGTTATTACAGTCAAGGCACCAACTATTTTCTCTGACGATCAAAAACATCCCAACCGCACCAACACCACTTGTAGGTGTACCTCACATATCAAAACTACTTGAGTTGTTCTAATATCAACTCCATAGCCACTACTACTATGAAAGCTATAGAGCCTACTATCTAGGTGGTGGTACTGACTTCAGGGGATACTAACTTCCTGACGATACTTGTTGCTCTAGAGTCAACTGCCTAGCCCCAACGCTACTCCCCAACATGAGAATAGGGGGACACATTAGTACCACATTGAGTAAGAAGAACATACATAGAGTCAACACACCCCTATACATCATTCGAGCCTATAAAACCAGACATAGTACTCAAAAACCACAGTAATAGAAGCATACTGCTAACAGAATCGACACTCTAGATATGGCTCCCAAATATCCCTTCATGGACTACCCCTCAACTCAGATAATAGAGAATCAATGATGCTGCTTAGAGAATGGAAATACCATTAGTTCGACATCTTGTCAAGAAAAAATAAGATATAAATTTAGCAAGAGGGAGTTCTAGATTATCATCACCACAAATAAGAAATCTAACTTGCACATCGTTAAAGGATAAAGTGAGATGATTAAAGAACTCAAACTCAGAAGATAATGTACCATATATCCCCGTTCCATCAAAGATCACACGCTTCTAGCATGGGTTACCTGCTTCTACTCCAAAATGCCAACATAACTTAGGTCCTTGTTCACAATGCCAAGAGATTCAAATTACAAAGGATCAGATTCAGCGGACCAACTCTTCATCCTAGAGAAACATCAACCCAAACTAGACACTTTTACAAATCTAATACAGATCAACACCTCATATGAAACATCTTCCTCATCAAATGAAGATGATACAACAACATCAACACCAAAGAACAACCTTCAAGCAGATATATATGCCTTTTCAAAACTATCCTATCCATATAACAGTTCAAATATTCCAATGCCTAGACTAGATTATATCATAACATCTTATTATTTTACTAGATCATCATCATATGATTCAAAATTTCCAACACTTTAGTCTGCTTCATGTACTGACTTAGCGAAGAACACCTTCTCTCATGATTCAATTCTAAACGCATGGAATCTTGTCACCTACCAACAAAAGACACCAACCTCCTATGTGCGTTGTTATAGATGCAACAGACGAGGACACTCTAAGTCCCAATGCACTTTCCTACCCCAATGCTTCACCTGCAACATGCATGACCACCTCTCTTACCACTGCTCGAACAAACATTGCCATTCTGTAGAACAAAATAGGTCTGAAAATAGGCAAAATACACCTTTCATGCAAAATATGTAATTATTGATAGATCACAGAGGAATAAAGGAGTAATCTTATCACAAAAAAGACCTCGATCTAATACAAACATAGCTGCTAATCATAACCCTTTTTCATGTCTCATATCCCTGAAACATATTATACTTCTCCGTCTACTCCCTCTGATCCTCCATTGATGCATCTCTCTTCCAGACCCCCTCGTGAGTACACCTCTTACAAACCCTACATATAAACACACCTCGACCCATCCATGCCCTAGTTGCGCCTTCCAATCATAGTTTCCAACTTGCCTCTTCTCCATCCAACCCCTCCCTATTTGTCTTGGCTCCCTCGATTCACCTTGAGAAATAATTTCCCATCGACCTCCCTACAAACTCCATGCGCCTTTTACGAGTCTTCACTAGCCGCAACATTCTAGTCTCTATTGCAAATAACATCGAAAACAACACTATCAATATCATGAATGTTACACAGGCTATTACCCTTCTTCTCCTGGGACATATCGTTCTAAAACTGAAGATTCTCTTCCCATCCCAGCTCCTGTACTCGGTACCCAAAGACACTAAAATTGACCATCTATTTGGACAAGTCATGACTATTCCATGTGGTACAAGTTTTGTTCAAGCCAACATCACAAAATGCTCACCAGAAAAAGGGTCTTCTCTTCTTGGCTCTGGGGCTTGGGGGTGGGTTTCCATCTCTAACCTCCCTCCACACCTATAGGAATTTGAGATTTTAGGGTGATCGCACATTCTATAGGATCTACCCTTCAATTTATTAGCAATGACACCTCCATCCTACAAACTACATCAAAGCTTTCTGTGTCTTCTCCGTGAAACAAGCCATCACCCTGCCAACTTCTATCAAGATTAGACTAGGTGAGAAGATTTACAAGATCAAACTGATCGTTGAAAAACCTACCAGTCTCCAATACCATTCAACACCCCCATTCTGGTACTGCTCCATCAATGGCAAAAAAGCTTTTCCGGCCATCAGAAACCGAAATGGCATAAAAATGGTCTAGAAATGAAAGTATACTTCTACCCTCTCACATACCAACTCCAACCCTAACAGTCAAAATAATAGACCCTGAATGTCTTCACCATTAGGGGATAGAAACAAAAACTCTATCCAAGACTCCTTCAAACCCTTCCCATTCCATAACAACCCAGCCACCACTACAAACATTGACACATACACTATTTAGAAGCTCAAAACAACAATCATGGAGGAGATATGATCATCCCAGAGTCCAAAACAGAAGAAAAAAGGAAAAGATACTATCATGGTTCTAACTATCAACTCCCTTATGACCACACCTGAAGGACTCACCAAGAAGAATGGCTTTGCTTCAGAAGAACCATGTAACAATCTTCATTATCAAAATATTGCACATCTTTGTTGAATTGTCTTTGTTTTCTAACTCACCCGTAGATAAAGGACATGATTATCTGATAGACAACATAGAAGACATCGCTTCTTAGCTGGAGATTCATACGTTCTCACTCTTTGCAGACAAATTATGTATTACTTTTGAATCAGATGCCATAGCTAACTCAACTTTAGATGATATAGAAAAAATAGATGAAATGGCAAAATCAAAGGAAAAACTACAACGCCTATGTCAGTCTAGACAACCTCCATATCCTCTCATAAACACTTATTTGTCTCACTTTTTTTTTCTATTTATTCTGGACTTCCATCACATTGAAGATTTCATCATGGAATATCTATAGAGCGTCTAATCTGAAGAGACAAAAACACATTTGATGCCACATTTACAAAAACAAGATCAACATCATTACCATTTAGGAAACAAAAACTACCATGACCCCATTTGCTTTGAAAAACATAGGACGAAAGCACATCAATACTTGGTTCCAAATGCTACCTAACAACTTCAAAGGAGGCATTCTTATAGGCATCAACAACATCATGATCAACATTTCACATATCAAATATCATGATTACAATATCACTTTGCACATCACAAACTCACTAGACGTTTATGATTGGATCTTCACTGGCATTTATGGTGAACCCATCTCAAATAAATCTCATTACTTTAGTGAGATAGATCATATCCTTAGACTGCACTCACACAAACCTTGGATTATGGGGGGTGACTTCAACCTAACCACTCAACAATATGATAGACAAAACCAGCATAACCTACAAGGATCACTGACTCTAGTAGACAAAAAATTTAAAGATGTCATCATCAAACATAACTTGATCAACATCATTCCTTCCAACGCCAACTACACCTAGAACAGAAACCACTCATGGGCCGTAATTGACCACTTCATCTTCTCCCCATATTGGGAAGACCTCTTCCCACATTCCTTCATCTCTGTCACTCACAGAGAAATCTTGGACCGCTTCCCTATCATAATAGATACGAAAAACCTAAGACGGGCCCATAAACCTTTTATAATAGAAAACTTCTGGCTATTGGACCCATCTTGCTTAGAAACCTATAAACGACACTGGTCTACTATCCACCACACCTCTACATAGCCAATATATCATATACTTAACAACACCAAAAGAATCAGATTGATCATCAAAACCTAGAAAAGACAAAAATATGGAAACATCATGCACAAACTGGCTGATCTTGAACAACACCGTCTCTTCGTGGATAATGAACCCAATGTTGACCCATCCATCATCCTAGCCATCAAAGCAGAAATGGAGCACATCCATCACTGCATTGGAACCATTTGGAAGCAAAGAGACAAGATCAAATGGGTGATAGAAGGTTTCAAGAACACCAAATACTTCCACAAGTATTGCAACAACAATGCACGTGCAAACATTATATCCTGACGAAATGTCAATGGTACAAATACATCTAACAAAATCATCATCACCAATCATATCGTGAATCATTTCCAACAAAATTTCAACACATATCATGATCCAATCATTATAAACTCCATAAATTGGGCTCACATATGCAATAAAAGCATGCCCTCTCCGCACAACATTATTAGAGATTTCACCATTTGTATCATCATTAGGAAAAAACAAATCTCCTAATACTGACAATCTTCACATTGAATTTTACATTTCTATGTGGGAACACATCAAAGGGGACTTCATGCATGTTATCCTTTCCATCCAAAAAGATGAGGACATTCACAAACACTTCAAGGTTCTAAACCACACCAACATATATTTGATCAAAAAGTGGAATAACCCAATTTGATAGAACAATTCTGACCTATCAGCCTTATCAACACATCACTACAAAGTTTTGGCCAAATTTTTTGGTAACCAAATCAAACCACAATTGGAAAACATCATTGACCACAACCAAAATGCTTTCATGAAAGCAAAAAACATCCATGATTCTTATATAACGGCCAATGAAACACTTCGTCTTTGCTATAAAAACAAAACACCATTGTTAGACATCAAACTTGATTTCGAGAAAGCCTGAATTGGAACTGCATACTCAACACTATGAAAGGATACAACTTCCTAATGAAATGGATAAATTGGATTCATGCTTGTATCTCTACCAACACTTTCTCCACCATAATTAACAGATCACCTCTTAGATACTTCCATAACACTAATGGCCTCAGACAAGGTGACCCCTTATCTCCCTACCTTTTCATCATGGTCACTTCTCTTCTCACAAATATGATCAAGATGGGCACAACACACAGTCTCATTGCTTCCCCACTAGAATGTTTTGAAAACATCATTCAATATGTGGATGATACTATGATTTTAGTTAAACATGCAGATAACACCATTCTTAATACCATTCACATCATTGGACTCTTCTTATACATATCTGGACTCAAAGTAAATCTTGGAAAAACTTCCATATTTGGTGTCAACACATAACTAGAGACTACTCACATATATCAAACCCTCATGCAATGCAAGACTGAGAACTTTGCGGTCATGTACCTTGGACTTCCCATATCTCCACATGCCACACAACACCGCTCATGGGTCCCCATCATAGACAAAATTCATCTCAAACTTTCATCTTAGACAAACGACTTCCTTAGTCTAGATGGTTGCATTGCTCTCCTCAATGACTCCATCACTCTGATTACCACCCACTATTTGTAGACCTAAGAGTTACACATTGTCCATATTTTGATAATGACTTAACCATTCCATTCATTTGTATCTTACATGTCTACTTGAGATTGATTTCAGGCTTTAGGTACATGAAAAGGATCATTTCATTCAATCCCTAGCTTAGTCAAAAGCAATGCAAATGCAATTTTTTGAAAAACACCCTAAAACCCATATGACAATTTCTGTAATCATTTGTATTGATGTAATGACTTGTAACTAAGATGAAAATAAATTAGGAGCCTTAAATTTGAATGTTTAATCACTCTAATGACATTTTTCAAAATTCATTACAAGGAGTTTTTCGGTCAAATTTTACACGTGACAACCTCGATCGATCCCCTTGATGGATTTTGAGAAACTTCAGGTTCAGTCGAGTTGACCATACACAGAACTCGACTGATCTTTGCACTAAGAAATACCTATTTAAACATTTGGTCAAGTTTCATCTAGGATAAGCTTGACTGATGCTTTCAATTAGCTTTGTCTCATAGTGCAATCAGTCGAGTTAAATTTATTAAAACTTGACCGAATGCACTATACAAAGAATGCAGGAAAAGTGATTCTAACCATTGGAGTGTTGTAAAACTCAAAATTATATTCGTTGCAACACTCCAAACGTCTAGAAAATGTTCCTTAGTGCTCCTACCCTCTAATGGACACCCTCAACTATAAATAAGACCTCTTCGAGTTCATTCCAAGGTTGCTCCTTCATGCTATTCAAGCTCCTAGCTATAGTTGAGAGGATTTGGTCCACTTGAGTCCCTTTTTGTCTCTTATTTTCAAATCAAAACGTCCATATGAGTGAGATATGATCTGTGCGAGAGATATACTTCATTTTAAACTTGTAAAGTTCTGAAACCTTCCCTTTCCCTGACCCCTTTCTTTAAGATCAAGTTGGTGAAAGCTTCTCTAAGTGAAGGAAAATGTGCAAGCTTTTTCAAGCTATAAAAGAAGGTGCAAAAGCTTCTCCAAGGTGAATGTCAAGGCTGAAGATGTGGGAGTAGAAGTGGGTAAATCCTTCAAGGAAAAAGATTCAGTGCAAGAAGGGGATCTCTTTGGTGAAGGTGTCTAGATGCTTGCAAGAGTGGGTAAGAACTTGTACAGGTAGAAGACTCTAGCTCCTTCAGATAGGTAAGACCTTGGTTGGTTATTGGCTCCCTTGTCCTCAAAGGGAAGGATGGGTATCATTGACCTAGAAAAATAAGGTCATCTTATATGTCTTATAATGGAATATAAGTATACATGGATTGCAAAATCCTAAATCTTGACCTCTCAAGGTAGTGTACTGACTATATCATAGTTTGGAGATTGGAATCACTCTAAACAACTTGTGTTCTTGTGTTTGTTCAATCTCTCTCATCCTTGCTATGTATGTTTAGTTGAACTACAAATTCAATATTTGCAATCCCATACGTAGTTGTAATTTGAAGGTCTAATGAATTTTATGCATGTAGTTGTAATTTGAAGGTCTAATGAATTTTATGCACATAGTTGTAATTTGAAGGTCTAATGAATTTTATGCAAGTGTTTATAACAGTATTCACCCCCCTATAGAGACAATTTGATCCAACAAGTAGTATCAGAGTCACAATCTTCTCCGAAAAGATCTCCTATGAGATGAGAAGATGGGATAAAACCTACTTGGGCCCCTCAACCTAGAGGGAGGTTTCTCCATAAGACCCCCGGTCTTTGACATCACCAATTTCCTTTATTGGAAATGGCAACTATAATTATACCTTCAAGGAATGAACTATTACATGTGGAAGGTGGTCATTCTTCCATATAAGGAGCTGGCGAGGGAGATACCAATTTGGGATGAAGCTACGGTCAATAAGGCACAACTGAATGCAAAGGCAATACACATCATCTATGTACCACTCACTCCCTCTGAGTTCAATCACATCTCCTCTTGGGACACAACCCATGAGATTTGGGACAAGTTGTGCATGAAATATGAAGGCACAAAGCAAGTCAAAGAGTCTAAGATCTACATACTCAAGGGTTTCCTTGAAAACTTCAAGATGGGTAAGAAGGAGAGAGTGGCATAGATGTACACAAGGCTCAACACCATCATCAGTGGACTTTCTCAATTGGGCCACACCATGGACAAGGGGACCATCAACTCCAAGATCTTAATGTCTCTCTCAAAGAGATTGGAGTCCATGATGACTTCTACTGAAGAAGAAGTTAGAAGTTTTTGGTGACATAGCCACCAAAGAGATCATTGGAAATCTCCGAGCTCATGAGCCAAGGCTTGACAAGAAAGAAGAAGATGAAAAAAATATGAGAAGGAATCAAAGAAGATCAAAGGTAGTGCATTCAAAGCTTAAATGTATGCACTCATTCTCCAACAAAAACAAGAATGTTGCCGATCCACTTCTCCTTCTTGAAGTGAAGATGAAGCCCTAAGTGAGCATGAATCTAATTACACCAAGGGCAAGCACTTCAAAGGAAAGCCTAACTCCTCCACTCCAAGATGTTATGAATGTGGAAAAAAGGGCATTACAAGAATGAATGCCCCAAGGCTACAAAGTCCTACCGTAAGAGCAGCTCCATGAAAAGGGAGAACAACAAGAAGGATGATAAGTACAAGAAGAAGGATAAGAAGGACAAAAGGATCAAAGATGCACCCCATGCCACATGAAAAGACTCCTCTTCTAGTGGTGCAATATCTAATGAGGGAGAATGCCAACTTGCACTCATGGCCTCTACAAGTGAAGACAATTGTGAGGTAAGTGTGGTAAGTGAGGTAATCTTACATGAGTTATCTAAGGAAACTATCATTGACATGCTTAATGCTACATTCTCTTCTTATTCCAGATGCAAATCTAAGAAGAAGAGGTTACAGAAGGTCATAGATGATTTGTATGCTAAAATTTATATTCTTGACCGAAATGAGAAGTTACACATTGATAACATTGATTCCTTGCGAGGGAAATTTATTGATCTTGAGCTCCAATACAATGGAATTGAAGTAGAGAATGACATCTACCTTAAGAAAATCAATAGTCTTAAGGAAGAAAACTAAGCCCGAGTAGATGAGCTTGTTTTATTTAGAACTAATGTTTTTTGATCTTAAACTTGCCTGTCATGCTATTAAAGATGAGAATAAGATTTATCTTGATGAACTTTTTATGATTAGAACTAAAAATGCTAGATTGCTTTCTCAAATCAATGACCTTTCTTCTAGACCTTTATTGCCAAGTAATGAAGTTTCTAGTTTTACTTTAGAAAAAGATTCTTATCTTACTAAAGCCCTTTGTTTGAAGGCTGACTTACTTCATGCACAAGATCATCTTGCTAGCTTATCTTCTATTTTCATTATCCTTAGTGATGATATCACAAACTAAGAGTTTCCTTGAATAAATTCTTCAAAGGGAAGAAGTTCTATATCACTCTACTAAACATAGTGTTTAAGTGGTTTGGGATATGTAGGCAGATCTCCACAGAGAAAAATCAAGGGAAAGGGTAAGAAAAAGAGTAAGGGACCTCCTATCTTCTATGGAGAGTCATTCAACTCTAAGAACCCTATGGTTTGTGTGCATTTCAAGAGTGATGACCATTACTCTATTTATTGTCCTCATAGAGATAAGGGGACCAATCCAAAGATGAAATGGATCCCCAATCTAACACTGAATCCCAATGTTTGAATTGGGAACTGACATCTTCCTTTCTTGTAGGTAAAAGGAAAATGGATTGTTGATAGTGGCTTCTGAAAGCACATGACAGGTGATATCAACCACTTCAACCAATTCACAAAGAAGAAACGAGGACAAGTGACAGTTGGTGACAACAACAAAGGTAAAGTGACAGGTGAGGGTGATGTATGTGATTCACTATGCATCAAGAATTTTCTTCTTGTGGGTGGCCTACATCACAATTTAATTAGTGTTAGTCAATTGTGCGATAATGTCTATCTTGTTCCTTTTACCTGACTTGAATGCTTGCCTATAGATTCCCTTTCCTACAATGTTATATATAAGGGAACTAGAAATGGTAATCTCTACATTATTGTTCTTGACTCTAGTTAGCCTAATGTTGGTACATGTCTTGTTGCCAATTAGAATGATATTTCTTTGTGCCATCGTAGGATTGTTCATGTAAATATGCATCAGTTGAAGAAATTGAGCAAAAGGGCATTGGTAAAGGGACTTCCTAAATTGGATTTCGAAAAGGATGAGGAATTCCAACCTTGTACCCAAGGAAAGAAAACCAAGTCCTCCTTCAAATCCAAAGGAGTTCTTATTACCAAAATAACTCTTGAACTTATTCAAATTGATCTATTTGGACCAATGCGTACACAATCACTTTGTGGTAGCAAGTATTGTCTAGTGATTCTCGATGACTTTTCCTACTATACTTGGACTTTCTTTCTTGTTTCAAAAAGCGAAACTCTAGATGTTTTCTCAACTTTTTTTAAATGGGTTGAAAATGGAGCTTGTTGCATGATCGTCTCTATCCACAGAGACTATGGGGGAGAATTTGAAAATGACTTATTTGAACAGTTTTGTGAGGAATCTGGGTATGCACATAACTTTTCTTTACCTTGAACACCTCAATAAAATGGGTTGTAGAGAGAAAGAATAGGTCACTACATGAAATGTCTAGGACTATGCTTCTAGAGTATGATACTCCAAACAAGTTTTGGGCCGAAGCCGTTGGTACTTCATGTTTTGTGCAAAATCAGATTTTCACTCATCTATCTTTAAAGAAAACCCCCTATGAGCTATGGTGTGGTAGAAAGCCTTCCATTGGTTTATTTCATGTTTTTTATTGTCCTTGTTTTATTGTGTTTTGAACACCAAGGATTCCCTCAACAAGTTTGATCCTAAATCTTTCAAGGCTTTGTTTCTTGGCTATAACACTACTAAAAAGACTTATAGAGTGTTTAACATTGAAATGTCTAAAGTAGAAAAATCTATTAATGTTAAATTTGTTCAGACTAACCCCACTATTTCCAAGAATATTATTAATGATGAAGTTGCAGATGAATTGATCCCTCACTTGAAAGAGCTCAACATTGTTGAAAAAGGAAAAGAGGTGATGGTTGATGAAGAAGAGATAGAAGAAAAGAAGGATCCAACTCCCTACTTTGCAAAGCATCATGCTAAAGAGATCATTATAGGTAATCCTTTTGAAAGGGTGAGGACGTGGGGATGCATTCAACAAAGAACAATCCGACAATGCCTTCATCTCACAACTTGAGACAAAGAATGTCAAAGAAGATATCAAGGATGATGAATGGATCCTAGACATGTAAGAAGAGTTAGAGAAATTTGATAAGAACACGTTGTGGGCCTTAGTGCCAAGAACAAGTGATAGAAATATCATTGGCACAAAGTGGGTCTGCAATAACAAGCTTGAAGAAAGTGGGGAAGTGGTAAGGAACAAAGCAAGGCTAGTAGCTCAAGGCTACAACCAACATGACGGTATTAATTTTGATGAAACTTATGCACTTGTTGCTAGACTTGATCTATTACAATGATACTTGCTTTTGCTAGTTTTAAAAATTTTATGCTTTACCAAATGGATGTTAAAAGTGTGTTTCTGAATGGAACAATAGAAGTGGAAGTCTATGTGGCTCAAACTTCAGGCTTTGAACATGATAAATTACCTAACCATGTTTATTTGTTAAAAAAAGCTATCTGTGGACTCAAACAAGCCCCTAGAGCTTGGTATGAGAAACTAAAGAACTTTATCCTAGGAAATGGGTATATCATGGGCAAAGTTGATTCTGATATATTTCTAAAACACACTTCTAGCAATTTCTTGATCATTCAAATTTATGTTGATGATATTATTTTTGGTAGAACTGGTCTTGATCTTTACAAGGAGTTTGGTTCTCTTATGCAGAGTGAGTTTGAGATGAGTATGATGGGGGGGAGCTTACTTTCTTTCTTAACTTCCAAATCAAGCAAACCAAGGAAGGTAACTTCATCAACCAAGGCAAGTACACCAGTGAACTACTTAAGTGGTTTGGAATGGAGAACAACATGCAGATGGACACCCCCATGTCAAACACCACAAAGATTGACAAAGATGAAGAAGGTGAGAAAGTGGATGAGAAACTCTATAGAGGTATGATTGGAAGTTTACTTTATTTAACTGCCTCTAGACCTGACATAATGTTTAGTGTTGGCTTGTTTGCTCTCTTTCAATCAAGTCCAAGAAAATCACATCTCATAGAGATTAAGAGGATTTTAAGGTATCTATCAAAAACTCAAAATTTTGGACTATGGTATCCCAAGTCAAGGGACTTTACTCTTACTACCTATAGTGATGCTGATTATGCAAGTTGTTTGATTGATAGAAAGTGCACAAATGGCACTTGCTTCTTTTTTAGGAGAATTCCTTATTTCTTGGTTCTCTAAGAAACAAAGAACATTTGATCTTTAAACTACAGAGGCAATACATTACAGTTTGGAAGTTGTTGTGCCCAAGTCCTATGGGTGAAGAAAATGCTCCATGACATTAATAGTCATTTTGATGCTTCTTCTGTTTAATGTGACGATACTAGTATAATGAATCTGTCTTATAATCCTATATTGCATTGTAGACCTAATCATATAGAGGTCTGTCATCACTTTCTTCATGACCACATTGCCAAGAAAGATATCTATATCACACATGTGGATATGGATAATCAGCTTGTGGACATTTTTACTAAACCTCCAACTAGAGAGAAATTTACTTTCATTAGATCAAAATTGCTTATAACTACTCTTTATGATATTGACATGAAATCTAGCTAGATGTTATCATACCTATATCTCTTGCTCATTCCTTACTCACCTTATTCTTGCTAAGTGCTATATTTGACATGTTTTCATGCCTTATTTCGCTTGTTTTTGGCTATTTTTTGCAAATGAATATTTTATCACAAAATAGTAGTCAATGACGACTGACATATGCCTCAATATGTTTAAATTACATGATAGGCTAGAAAAATAAATTTATATAGCACTCTAGAGGCTTAGAATTAAGCTTTCTATGTTTTGGACAATATGCTAATCGATTGAGTTAGATCTGCTACAACTCGACCGATCCCCGATCGAGGATAAAGCTAAAATTCATGATTGGTCAAGTTTTCTAAATCTCAGAAATCGACCAAAAGCAGCACTGTCCCAAATTTATAAAGGGTATCGACTGACTTTTCTCCCTCTCAACTAGAGAAAAGCCAACCTAAAGCCCTTCTCTAGTGCTCGTCCTCATACCCTAGGCTTGGACATCCTCTCATACACCCTTCCCAACCCTAGATCAACCTTCCTTGCCTCTCTAAACCATGACCTAGGTGGTTAGGTGACCTATCTTGTGTGTTTCTTCTCTCATTTAGTGGTTGTCTTCTCTATCTTTGACCTCATGGCCTCCAACCATTGGAAGAGATCAGCCCCATCTGGAGCAACCTCAACACCAGCGGCTCCAAGTCATGTTTCATTTGATGGCCCTCCTTCATCTAAAATCAAGCTTTGAATAGGTACAAGGAACTCCTCCCTAGGAATCCCTTTCCTTTTTGAGCCTTGTTTGAACCTCATTTTGCAACGAGTGTGGTGATCAATGATGTTTCTAGGGTGTTTAAAGCACATTACCTAAGTGCTTCATGTGTAGAGCATTCATGCTTCTAAAATGCCATGTCAAGCATGAAGGTTGTCCATGAATTATGCACAAATCTGACATGGAACAACACCACCCATGTGCCACCACCTTATACCCAAGTCGTCTTGGCTTCAATGATCTCCAGTATCAAGATAACTATATCTGAGGATTCTTTAAATACCTATTTCTTTGGTACTAATGCCATTGCTTCTTGAGTGGCTTCCTCTCCTTCTTACCATGACTTTTTGGACCCGGATGGTTTCTACAAGAGCTTGGATGACTACTTACCATTCACGACATCCATAAGTTGCTGAAGAAACTAGACGTCCCATATAGGAAGAAGTTAACCCCATACTCCTCTTCCCTTGATATCAAGACAAGACTGATCGTCTTAGTGGTCAATTGTAGAAACCATCCCAAGAGGAATCAAACAGTGATTGCAGAGAATATGGCAGTGTCCATTTATTGTCTCTTGAATGCTATTAGAGTTAAGTGGGCTTGTTACTTTCTACATCATATGACATGCTTTGACTCTAGGAAGAATACCACAGACACCCATCTCCCATATCTTAACCTAGTTTGTGGTGTGTTTACTCACCATAATGAAAAATCCCTCATCCATGACCTTAGATACGAACCAAGTCACAGAGGGGTTTGCAATAGTGAGACAACCATCAAGAAGAACTTTGTACCTACCTCTTCTTCCACCACACCAGTCCCCTCTTCCTCCACCAAGCCCCTCCACCACCACCACCCTGACCTGGCCGCGCCTCATTTTCTGTATCCAATGAATCCCTCATGGGATATATGATACATCAACAGGAGTATAACCTCCAAGTTCAAGATCATATCCATATGACCTCTACCATATCATGTCTCACATGAACCTATCCTGTAGCCAACCCTATCCACCCTACCAGGCTTACCAAGGAGCTGACTATGCCTCCTATGAATACAAATAGATCTACCCTAACCCTCCACCTCCTGTAGCTTCTACTGCACCCCCTGCTACTGATGGTGGACCTATTCCTACCCTTAATTTTTTTCCTCTCCTATCTCTTCCTATTGGCCCCACTGCCTCTCTGCTTGTTGGATATGATGGACTGTCCACTCTGACCTTTCTACAATCAAATGCATTACATGCATGTGGCATGTCCTAGGATGAGCAGAATGCCATATGGCCTGGTACTCATGCTTTTGGACCTTCTACTGATGAGGAGATGCCTGACCAAGATGCTGAGTAATAAGCTGGTGATGTTGAGGATGCTGATGGCTCTAATGATGGTGATGATGGTTCTTCTGATGGTGATGATGGTGAGGCTACAACTTCTGCCACTTCTGTACAATCTGATGATGATGAGGATTATCAACTCAAGGATGGCATTGGTGAGGACATAGTTGATGTCATAGATGTTGTAGGTGTTTAGTTCTATAGTGTATTAGAGTGATCATATATATATATATATATATATATATATATATATATATATATATATATATATATATATATATATATATATATATATATATATATATATAGACTATCATGTATTAGACATTTGGGCATTGTATTTGATGCATACTATTTTATCATCTCGTCATTTTTTGTTGGTTTGTAGTTCTTTTTCTGAGAGGACATGTTTGGTGTTGTAATCTTAATCTTATATACCTTTATTCTTTAGTTGACTATATCTTATGAATTATTGGTATGTTATCCCATATTTTGATTATGACTCTAGACTACTTGTTTCTCTTTGTCTTGTCTTTGTTTGGTGTGTGCTTTGTGTGGTAGATTGTGTAATTTGTGCCTGTAGCGAAGACCCTTGATTTATAGCTCTTCTACCCCCTGCCTTTTTGCAATGACAAAGGGGAATAAGAATATGAGATCTCATCATGCACTATAGGTACCACAAGGAATATATGAGCTCATCCATATTGAAACTATTGCTTATGTGATACTTTTCTTATCATTTATCTAAAATATCATGTGAGTTGCTAAAGGACCATGTACTGCATATGTGTTCTATGGTTATTTGTGGAAAGACTAACCATGTAGGTAAAAGTAAGCATGAATTTAGGGGGAGCAATTAATATTGTTCATTCACGTATCCCCTTGCAATTCACAAGGTAAAGGATTAACTTTCACATCCTTCTCAAAGGTATAAGTTTAAATTGTCATATCATTTTCAATATGTTAAGGAATGGTTTCTCATTGTCAAAAGGGGGATAATGTTGACCTGAGATTTACATGTTGTCCATATTTTGATAATGACTTAACCATTTCATTCATATGTATCTACTATGTCTACTTGAGATTGATTAAGGGTTTAGGTACATGAAAGGGATCATTTCAATCAAGCCCTAGCTTGATCAAGTTCAAGTTAAAAGCAATGCCAATGCACTTTTCCAGAAAACACCCTAAACCCCTTAGGATGATTTTTGTAATCATTTATATTGATGTAATGACTTGTAACTAAGATGATAAAAAATTAGGAGACCTAAATTCAAATGTTTATTCACTCTAATGAAAATTTCCAAAATCTCATCACATGGAGTTTTTAATCGAGTTTTACCTGTGACAACCTCAACCAATCCCCTTGATGGATTTTGAGAAAATTTAGGTTCGGTCGAGTTTACCATACATAGAACTTGACCGATCCCCGCACCAAGCAAAATTGATTTAAGCATTCCATCTAGTTTCATTTAGGATAAACTCGACCGATGCTTTAAATCAGATTTGTCATATTGTCACGGGTAAACAACCTAACTCCACTGTACACCTCAGGCGCCAACATAAGGTGTACAATAGAGTTAAAGTTGCCCGTCCCTGAGTGGATCAAACACATGCATATATAAATGCACCGAATAAAAAGCTTCCATACATAAACCAAATTGTTCATTACATAGGGGCCCGAAGGCATAGGAGTACTACAGAAGAAACTTAATACATGAGAAACTAATTACAGAAGAAAAGAACATAATCTAAGAGTCCCATTTAGCTTTAGCATCCCCATGATAGATCTGATTTTTGTGAGCCAACATATAGAGTAGAAACATCATCTTCCTTTCAACATGAGCATCATAAGCAGAAGGTACCTATAAAACATATGCAATTGGTACACGTCAGCACAATATATAAATATATTGTACTGAGTACGCCTCTGCGTCATTTGATTTACCTCTTTTATACTTGGCAATAAGGATAAAATTAAACTTGGAAGTAATAAGCAATTACAAGTATATAACAATATTAAGACAGAATTATTAACAAACGTGAACATGTATCTTGTAAGCATATTTTCCATCATACATCTCGTGAGTCTGCCACCTAGGCTTTGACGTCTTCAGGCCTTATGATCTACTCCCGAGGAGTTTGTGATCAATATACAAACATCATATGATCTGCCACCCAGTGGCTTGTGACCATTATGCATGCGCTCTACCACCAAGTGGTTTATGATCTATCTTATGATGGAACATCTATATTATATTTGTAGGTGTTCAAGGTATACACAAGAAATTCAAAAGAAGCATCAAAACCATACATATAGAAATTCATTCAAGCATCATACAAATTACATTCATTTCGTTCAATATCTCATGCCAAGTGTTTTACTACTCATAGCTCTCAAGCATTACATATAGTAAGCCAACAAGAGGTAATGGTGTACCTTCTACTCAGAAGTGGGGAGTCCTGAGATGCTCCTCACTGGTACCTTTGATTTCCTGAAATTATTGGAGATTTGGTAATTATTAGCTATATTGTTCAAATCACCATTATTCTAAAGAGTGTATAAAAGGCCCTTTTATTAACTTCGGAGTCATGAGAGTTGAGTACGAATCTTAGAGTATGGATTTGAGTCCAAGATTATTATTGTCACATCAGAGTAGGTTCATGAAGTCAGAATCATGGTCTTTAGATCATGTTGACTGATTATGCACATATTGATAAGTCAAAATAGAGAAAAGAATGATAATCAGGTTTTATTGCTAATTGAGTCACAAAAATTGGATCTGATCATTACATAATTACCTAGATGTAAAAAGATGATGATCACAGGTTTTTGGTGATTTAATCAGGTTTGAATATTTTCTAAATAATTAAACAAGATATGAACATATTTAAACATGAGCATTTACTCGAGTCAGATTTAGGGTCAAAAGATGTCCAAATCGCGATCCTCGTATTTTTCTGATCAAAATAGAGTACTTTTTTGTATTTTTCTGACACTCCTACGATTTATAACGAATTTTCTAAAATTAGGTTATTTACTGAATTTCAAGTTAATAACGAAATCTAGAAAAATCGTGGACCGTTGGATGACCAGATCCAACGGTCGAGAGCTTGCGTGCGTAGATTACAAGGGATTCAAGATAATTGAGGTGGATCACAGACTGCTTACTTGGCGAGTTTTGGTTGGGTCCACGTGGACACACGTGGAGGGATGCTACTGGTCCAACTAAGCTGAGCGGGTCCCTCCTTCTCCTTGCTCAAAGCTTCACAACAGGCAAGCAGGTCGATCTCTGGCGAGCTCTCGCTGGAGTCTGGGGCTTCCTTGTGCGCCAGTGGAGGTCGGGTTAGCTTCGCGAGGTCCTTCCGCAGCTGGACGGCCAAGTCTCAGATCGTGGCTCCTCCTGAATCGCCGGGTCAGCTAGAAAACCGACGAGCTGCACAACTCATGGTGGATGGAGGAGATAGCGGGAGCAGTAGGCGATGAAGCTTGGTTTTGAGGTGTCATCGAGGTGACTTGAGGTCCCTCGGGCTCTATGGAGAACCAATGTGGGACGAGCAGGCCGGGAGGTGCCTAGCCCAACAGCTCGACAGCGGCAGAGTGAAAAGAAGGAGGTGAGTTTGAAGGCGGAGCCCTCTGGGCTTGCTTTGGGTGAATTGGAGGGTGAGGTGAAGGAAAGGGGTGTCGACGAAGCTATTAGTGTGCTTATATAGGAGTGGGGGCAAGTGATTCGCAAATGCCCAATCGAAATCAGTTGGGTTTGGAGAGGGCCCTCGTCGATGTGGTCGTGGAGGCTGGTCTGGTCAATTTTGTGGGTTGTGTGGGTGCTCGTCATGTTCGTGGCGATAAGGGGAGACGTTTTCCTCGGTCAGATTTGCGCGAGGTGGCGTGTAGTGGCGGGGAGTGGGTTGCCCTTGTGCAGGGTGGCTGTAGCCACGTTCTCGCGGGGTGATCAGAGGTAGGGGATGATCGGAGGGTCGTCCGATCCGCCCTGGATCCGTGGTCGTTCCATCCTATGGTCCAGATAGCTCGCGAGGGAAGGACCGCGGATTGCTGACGTCACCGTCGTGTGACTAAGGATAAAAAAAGCAAACTTTAGGTTAAATGATTTGAATCGTGACAAATATTAGGTAAACCTTAGTCAAATCTTGTAAAAATCATAGAGGGAGCTAGGAATGTCCAAATGACATGAAATTTGGACCATAGCTTCGCCATAGCATACCCCATATGTTGGTAAAGTTTGAGCTCAAGATTCCAATCTTTGAGTGATCAATCGTTCTTTAGGAGAGTTAGGGTTTTGAATTAGATTAAAGTGAAGAAATCAAGGTAATAAAGGAAAAAGGAAAACCACTTTATCACATCCTACTAACCTTAAAAGAAATTTTGTCCTAAAAATTAAAATGGATGAAAGAGGTGAGGAAAACTTTGCTCCATATCTGCTCGTAGCTCCTAGGTAGCATCTTCTACACCGTGATGGTTCCACTTTGCTATGCTTGATTGCCGATGCAAGAAAGTAGTCTTTTGTGCACCCAATTCTAAACCTTTGACCATTTCCAGGTGAAAAGAAAGAAACTAAAATATGATTATTTCTTCTCTTAAAGCTGAAACTTTGATAGCCAAAGGATGTAGAGCCTATCTTGCTGTTATATCCGTGCCTGACCCTAATGTGAGACCTATAGAGAGCTTGGATGTGGTGAGAGATTACCCGGACGTTTTTCCTGAGGAGCTTCCAGGGCTGCCTCTAGATCGTGAGATTGAGTTCTCAATTGAGTTAGCACCGGGCACCGCACCACTCTCTAAGGCACCTTATAGGATGGCACCTGCCGAGCTTGCAGAGCTCAAGAAACAACTAGAGGAACTTCTTGATAAAGGCGTCATCCGTCCTAGTACTTCTCCTTGGGGTTCTCCTGTCCTTTTTGTTAAAAAGAAAGATGGGTCAATGCGAATGTGTATTGATTATCGCATGATCAACCAAGCCACCATTAAAAATAAATATCCCCTCCCAAGAATTGATGACTTGTTTGACCAGCTTCGTACTGCCACTGTGTTCTCCAAGATTGACCTTAGATCAGGTTATCATCAATTACGAGTAAAAGATTGTGATATTCCAAAGACAGCTTTCAGAACTAGATATGGGCATTATGAATTCGTGGTGATGCCATTTGGCTTGACTAATGCTCCTGGAGTGTTTATGTTCACTACTACAGAAATAGCATTCAGTGTCGCTTTTCTGGGCGTCGGTTATTAAGGAACACGGACGCCTTATATTAAAGGCGTCAGTTATTTAGAAGAACCGACGTCTATATTCAAAGACCAGCCAAACACGGGTACCTCTTTGTATACAACGTCGGTTGTTTATACAAAACCGACGCATAATGTCATCCAATTTTCGAGCGAAAAAAATAATGTCACTTTCGGCGTCGAGTCTGTAGTTAAAACACCGACGCTTATGTGCGATGGAAATTTGCGCGAAAAGTGTCCTTTTCCGCGTCGGTCGTCCTTTAATCACCGACGCTGAATGTGGTTCCCGCCAAACATTTTCATGAAAATATCGTCCAAATGGACGTCGGATGTTGCGAACGACCGACGGTAAAGATGTTTAGGCGTCGGTTGTTGTAAACAACCGACGCTATTGGGGAACTTCATAACCTTCGATCGCCCGACTCTTCCCCTTTCTTATGTTTCATTGCTACCCTATTTCCCTATTGCGGCGATTTCTCCGGCGATTTCTCTGCTGCTGGTACTAGTTTTTCTCCGGCGCTTCTCTCCGGTGCCCCATCTCCGGCGTCCCCTCTCTGGCGCCCCTCTCCGACGCGTTTCTTCTCTGGCACCCCTGCTGCCCGCCCTGCTACTCCAACCGCCTGCGCCGCCGCCACGCCTGACAACCGGCGCCGCCGCAACGCCTGGTGCCCACCTGCCTGCCACGCCTGAGAACCGGCGCTGCCGTACCCCCTTCTCCTTCTCCTCCGCCTGGCCGCTGCCTGCCTGCCGCCGCCTGGCCGCCTGCCTGCCTGCTGCGGCTGACGCTCCTGCTCGTCGGAGTCACTGCCGCTGGTTCTGGAGCTCGTCGGCCGCCACCCACGTACTCAACCAGCTCGACCTCACCCTACTCTTCTTGCCCAGGTACCTGCAGACCTACCCAGGCGCGAAATTGGTTCTTTATGTGCTGACCTAATCTGCTTGCCTAATCTGCTTGCACGAAATTGGCTCCCTACTCTGCTTGCTTAATGTGCCTAATCTGCTTTAAGTGGTCCTAATATCATAACATGATAGTTTTATTATATGATTTGTGGCACTTTAGGGTGTATATACATGCAAATTATATAAGTGATAGATGTTGGATGTTTGTCAAGGTTTCTTGAAGATTGAATAAGTGATAGATGCTGGATGTTTATTTATTTCATCTATCCATGTTGCCTATAGTTTATAACATTGCATTGTGAATTATTGCATGTTTGAAACTATGAAATTCTTGATTTATTAGATGATATTCAAGAAAACCCTAGTTTGATGAGCATGATGTTAATCATGTTAATTATGATTCTTATATATATTCTGATGTCATTATATAATTATGTGATCCCAACATATTAAATTGAATTAGAATGATTTCATGAATTATAGGGTTTATATAAGAATGACAACACATGTATTTGTTGGCCTAGAAACCCGTCCAAGATTTACTCAGTAGGAGTAAATCTTGGATAGTCCCTAGTTTGGGACTGTTCTTGAACACCTAATCTCACTTAGGATGTAAGTGTATATTGTGTATTGGGTTTTCGAGAAAATTTCGGTAGCATTTCCCTGTTTGTTCTCTAAGTACATATGTACTTAGAGAACAACGGGGAAATGCTGCCGAAATTTTCTTGAAAACCAAATACACATTATACACTTACATCCTAAGTGAGATTAGGTGTTCAAGGATGGGATAGGTGGTACACATTTATTATATATAAGATTGACATCAAATGTGTTTGTTGGCCTAGAAACCCATCCAAGATTGACTAATATATACTTGTTTCCTAATATATACTTGTTTAAAAGGTTAACTGATGTTATACAACTTTTTCTGAAAATATATAACATCGTTATATGTACTTACACTTTGTTAATACTAATATTGTGCAGTCTCTGTCTTCCCATAACAATGACTATGAATTGGGCCTCTATGTCAATGTTAACGTTCCCTATTGAAGAACAATTGGACATCATCCTAGATGATCGTTCCTTAAACCAATTGGTCATACCCAAACATTGGCGTTTTCTAAAAGGAAGACACTACATGCCTGGTAAAGTGACCCTAACTTTTGGAAATTATTCACATGTAATCAAGGTTGAGTATGATTTGGCGGGAAATCTTGTATCAAAATCCGGTTGGCGTGATTGGATTGGAGAGCTGTATCTGGTCCGTTGGAATAGGCTTTTTCTCCGTCCAGTTGGCGATAATTCCATCAAAGTTTGGATAACCAACAACAACTGCGACACCCTCGATCATCTTCTGCGGTATGAGGCACGGCGTCGGATATCATCTATGAGGAATCGGAATCTGAATCTGAGGCGTGATTGGATTGGAGAGCTTCGTGACACAGCTTCATCATCAAAAAGAAGTTATTGATGCATGCGGGACCATGTTGATGTAGTATTTAGTTGTCTATCTATCTAGACTTGTATGTATTAATAGTTTTTTTAATTATGCGCATGTTTAGGGGTACACCAACCCCTTTGTTTAGTTATTGTTATAACTAAAGTGTGTGTTCCCATGAATGGAACTGTAAGTTGCTACATGAATGCTTATAACTGAAGTGTGTGTTCCCATGAATGGAACTGTAAGTTGCTACATGAATGCTTATAACTTAAGTGTGTGTTCCCATGAATGTTCCCATTTACATGATTACACTACTATTTTCTCATATTGTCTTGCCTCAAAAAAAATTCTTTTATTGTTTAGTCTATTTTAATACGACATACTTGCTTATATCTTTCTTAATGATGAACTGTAATACGACATACTTTCTTATATACTTGTTTCCTAATATATACTTGCTTTCCTAATATATACTTGCTTTCTCTGATCATAGAATGGATAGATCATGGATGTCCATTCGTAATCGTTGCACCCCAGAGTTTATATCTGGTCTTGATCAGTTTATTAGATTTGCCGAGGAACATAGGAAAAAACCTACAGATAGGTTCTACTGTCCATGTAGGCATTGCGGTAACAACTTGAAACTCAACACTGGTGAGGAAATCAAAAGTCATGTCATGTGCAACGGGATTGTACAAGGCTATACAGAATGGCACTGGCATGGAGAGATTTCAAAATCGAATCCAGTAGATGTCAATAGCAGTGCTTGGGTGGAAGAAGAAATTGCCTTCGATGACGTAAATGTGAACGAACCAGTTCCAGCAGACATTGTTGATGCGATACTGGATAGTTGTAGGGTAGAGCACACCGATCCACCTCCTATCTTTACAAACATTGTGCATGATGCTGAGATACCGTTATACACAGGCTGTGCTAAGTTTACGAAGCTTAGCGCTGTGCTGAGATTGTATAAGTTGAAAGCTAACAATAGATGGAGCGACAAAAGCTTCACTGAATTGTTGACTTTGTTGAAAGAAATTCTTCCTGAAGGAAACGAGCTGCCAATCTCAACATACCAGGTAAAGAAAATGTTGTTCCCAATGGGAATGGAGGCCAAAAAGATACACGCATGCCCGAATGATTGTGTATTATTTCAAAAGGACTATGTAGATTTGAAAGATTGTCCAAAATGTGGTGCGTCACGATATAAATTGACGACTTCGGGGGAGTCCAAAACTGGTTCTCCTGCCAAGGTGTTGTGGTATCTACCTATAACATCACGGTTTCAACGCTTGTTTGCAAATCCGAAAGATGCGAAGAATTTGAGGTGGCATGCAGATGTTAAGAAAAATAATGATGGGATCCTACGACATGCGTCTGATTCCCCACAGTGGAAGAAGATTGATGTATTGTTCCCTGAATTTGGTGAAGAAGTCAGGAATCTAAGACTTGGGCTTTGTACAGACGGGATGAATCCGTACGGGACATTGAGCAGCCAACATAGCACTTGGCCAGTCATGCTTGTTATATACAATCTTCCTCCCTGGCTGTGTATGAAAAATAAGTACGTTATGTTGTCATTGTTGATATCGGGCCCTAAACAACCCGGAAATGATATCGATGTTTATCTTGAACCTTTGATTGATGACTTAAAGAAACTTTGGGCTGAAGGTGTGATGACCTATGATGCTTCAGCAAGAGAGACATTTCGTTTGCATGCTATGTTGTTTTGCACTATTAATGACTTTCCGGCATATGGGAATTTGTCTGGATATAGTGTCAAAGGAGCTAAAGCGTGTCCTATATGTGAAGAAAACACTGATTCAATAAGACTAAAATATGGCGGCAAGACTGTATATCTTGGTCATCGAAGGTTTCTTTCAAAATTCCATCCGTATCGTAGGAAGAGCAAAGCATTCAATGGATGGAATGATGAACGGAGTGCACCTAAACCTATACCAGGGGATGTTGTTTATGAAAGAGTAAAAGACATTGTCAATGAATTTGGTAAGAAATCACAATGTAGTATGGCCACACGGAGTGACAATTCTTCATTCAAAAAGAAGTCAATATTTTGGGATCTTCCTTATTGGAGTTCTTTGTCAGTCAGGCAATGTATCGATGTAATGACGTTGAGAAAAATGTCTGTGATAGCATCATTGGTACTCTATTAAATATACCAGGTAAGACTAAAGATGGGATAAAATCCAGACTGGACCTACGTGAAATGGGAATAAGGTCAGAATTAACAGAATTACGTGAAATGGGTAATAAAAGAACATACTTACCTCCCGCTTGTTACACGTTGTCTAGAAAGGAGAAGAAAACTTTTTGTGAATGCTTGGTAAATGTTAAGGTGCCACATGGTTACTCATCCAACATCCGTAGATTGGTATCAATGAAAGATCTGAAGTTGATAGTCCTTAAATCTCATGATTGTCACACTCTAATGCAACAAATATTGCCCGTGGCAATTCGATCTATATTGCCGAAGCATGTAAGGTTTGCAATTACCAGACTTTGTTTCTTTTTCAACAGTCTATGCAGCAAAGTTATTGACCCTGATACTCTCGATAATTTGCAAAGAGAAGTGGTTGTTACCCTATGTCAGCTTGAGATGTATTTCCCTCCTTCGTTCTTTGATATCATGGTACATCCTGTTGTCCACTTGACTAGGGAAGTGAAAATCTTGGGACCGGTTTTCTTGCATTGGATGTATCCCTTTGAACGATACATGAGCGTTTTTAAAGGTGATGTTCGAAACCGTTATCGTCCTGAAGGGAGTATTATTGAAGGTTATGTGGCGAGAGAGGTTATGGATTTCTGCAATGACTTTCTCAGTGGTAATGACACTCCTGATAATGACAAGAATATTGAGGAGGGCAAAGGAATTTTGGGATCACGGGTGAAAGTAATCAGCCGTGAGCAGTTGGAACAAGCTCACTTGTATATTTTACATAATATGGACGAAGTGAGTGTTTATATCGAGGAACATACCAATTTCATAAAGAGACAACATCCTCGAGCAAGTTCAATGTGGCTTGCTAGAGAGCATAATAAGACTTTTACTAAGTGGTTTGAAGATAAAGTCTTACATCAACTATCTCAAACACCAAATGATATTACAGAAACTATCAAATGTCTCGCCTTTAAACCAAAACCGAATGTTATGTCTTATGAAGGGTTTGGCATTAATGGATTCACATATTACACAAAGCGCCAAGATGATAAGAGTGTCGTCCAAAATAGTGGGGTCACTCTTCAAGCGTCAACTATGTACTTTGCAAGTGCAAAGGATAAGAGTCCATGTGAAGCTAAAATGTCATATTACGGTGTCATTGAAGACATTTGGGAGTTTGACTACATAGATTTCAATATTCCGCTCTTTAAATGTAATTGGGTTGATAACACCAAAGGAGTTATAGTGGATGAATTGGGTTTCACTTTGGTGAACTTTGAAATGATTGGCGAGAAGGCTGAACCATTCATATTGGCATCACAGGCAAAACAAATATTCTATATCGATGATCCTGCAAATGATAAATGGTCGGTTGTTCTTCATGGTAAAAGACAGTTCATTGAAGATCCTATAGATGAAGAAGAGTACTATGATAAGTATGATGACTCCAGTCCATTCTCAGTTGGGTTGCCAACTCCACAAAATATTGAAGCTAATGATGACTTATATGTGCGCGGAGATCACAATGAAGGATTGTTAATTGATAAAAGATCACAATTTTAGAGACATGTATGTTTATACAAATGGTAAATGTTTTCCTTTTTATAATTTATACAAATGCTAAATGTTTTCCTTTTTCTAGTTGATACAAATGCTAAATGTTTGCCTTTTTTATGACATTTTCAGATGGTTGACCATGATGAGAATGATGTTCATGATGAGCATGAAGTCCATGATGAGCATGTTGTCCATGACGAGCATGGCGAGGATACCAATGTAAGTTCTAAAAACATATCCTGTATTTCTATAAAATTCATTATCTTCTAGTTATGTCATATATCCTATATTTCTATATTGGCCTAATTCAGTGTGTTTATTTTTGTCAAATTTTAGGTTGATGATGCACATGTACCCACTGAAGCACTAGAGCAACTTGATGCGCGGAGAGGACATTCCAACTCGAGATATCGTCTACCGTTTCCTCCTCCTCCGCAGTAATATCCTCATCTCTAAACGTTTCTCATAGGATTCTGAACCCCTCCCTTCCCTCTACTACATCGAAGCCATGCCGCAGTTGAACCCTTTCGCCGAGCCCTACCCGGCCAAGCAGGCGTCGCCTGAAGCACCACCGTCGTCGTCGTCTCCACCTCCATCGCAACTTGCTGTGCTAGTCCTGACAGTTTATCACCCCACATGCCTTCCTCCTCAGTTCCTGCCGCTAGACGACCACACAATGGATCCAAGAGGATTGCAGGCGTTCGCCAAAGACTATAGGCTGAGTTAACTCAATAGTTAACTCAGCCTATAGTCTTTGGCAAACGCCTGCATATCCTCTTGGATCCATTGTGTGGTTGTCTAGCGGCAGGAACTGGGGAGGAAGGCATGTGGGGTCATAAACTGTTAGATATAATTGGGATGTTGATAGTGATGATGAATGATACTTTGTAAATGAATGTTTCTGAATGTTAAAACATGTATTTGAATGATTCTATATGTGTGAACGTGACAATTGAATTGATGTCTGAATGTATCTACTTGTGTGAATCTTTTTATGTTAATTTTGCAGGTTTGTGGCCTGTTTGTAGGCTGATATCAATGGATGTCGTAAACCTGCAGTTCAGAAAACTGAACTGCAGGTTCTCATCCTGCTGACCAGCCACAGCAGGCCTGCAAACAGATTTATAAAAAAAAAATAGATATAGGCGTCGGTTATTTACCGATAACCGTCAGCACAGACTTACAGCGTCGGTTTTTTGTTGAACACCGACGCCAAAAGTGTTCGCGCTACAGGAAATGGGAGTCATCTAGGACACTTTTCTGCGTCGGTTTTTTAGTATATAACTGACGCAGAAATCGTCCTAGATGACGCCGTTTTCTGTGGCGCGAACCCTTTTGGCGTCGGTGTTTTATAATAAACCGACGCCTTTATGTTAAATAGGCGTCGGTTTTTTAACCGACGCTGAAGTGTCCAACCTTTTAGCGGCGCCCACATAGGCGTCGTTCAGAAACCGACGCCAAAGGGGGTTAAACAACCGACACTAAAAGGCACTTCTGTAGTAGCTCTTATGAAAACTGTCTTCCAGCCATTCCTTGATAGCTTTGTTGTGGTCTTCATTGATGATATATATTCAAATTCTATTGATCAACATAGTGAACATCTCCAGAAAGTCCTTGATGTTTTGAGAGCCCATAAATTGTATGCTAAATTATCTAAATGTGAGTGTTGGATTGACCAAGTTATGTTTCTTGGCCATGTCATCTCGGGTGGGAAAATTTATGTTGACCCTGCCAAAGTTTTAGCTGTCCTTGATTGGAAAGCCCCTACCAATGCTTCTGAAATTCATAGCTTCCTTGGCCTAGCCGGCTATTACCGTCGTTTCATCCTTAATTTCAGTAAAATAGCCCTACCCATGACTAAACTTACCGGAAAAGATGTCAAATTCGTTTGGATTCCTGAGTGTGAGGCTAGTTTCCAAGAATTGAAATCTCTCTTGACTTCTGCTCCTGTTTTGACCCTACCTTCTGGGAATAATGGCTTTGTAATATATTTTGATGCTTCTAAAATGGGTTTGGGTTGTGTCCTTATGCAAGATGGTAAGGTTGTTTCCTATGCCTCTAGACAATTGAAACCTAATGAGGTCAATTATCCAACTCACGTTTTGGAATTAGCTGCCATTGTCTATGCTCTCAAAATCTGGAGGCATTATCTATATGGTGCTACTTTTGATATATTCACGGACCACAAAAGTCTCAAATACCTCTTGACTCAGAAGGACCTCAATCTTTGACAGAGGAGATGGTTGGAGTATCTCAAGGACTATGATTTCACGATTGCATATCACCCAGGCAAAGCCAATGTTGTAGCTGACGCTCTTAGTCGTAAGAAGTTGATTTGTGCATCAATGAATCTGGAACCTTCATCTTCTGGGTCATCTCAAGCAGAATCTAGCTCTATTATTCTAGAAAACATCAATATTATTCCTGGTCTTCTTTCTGAACTCCTGATATCTCAAAAGGACAACCCTAGCTTGGAGGAGATGATGACTCTCGTGGCTATGGACGGTGGACTAAGGTACAAGCATAGGATGTGGGTACCTGAAGAGTCATAGATTAAGAAGTGTATCCTGCAAGAGGCACATGGGTCTAAGTATTCCATACATCCTGGATCTACTAAGATGTATAAGGACCTACAGAGACACTTTTGGTGGAGAGGTATGAAGAACGATATTGCTGAGTTTATCTCTAAGTGTCTCACTTGCTAGCAGATTAAGGATGAGCACCAACGTCCCAGTGGTCTATTACAACCCTTACCAATTCCCGAATGGAAATGGGAAAATATCACCATGGATTTTGTGGTGGGACTACCCAGGACCAGGAAGGGTTATGATGCGGTTTGGGTTATAGTAGACCGGTTGACCAAGTCTGCACATTTCTTACCTATGAGGACTACGACCAAGGTTCCTGAACTTGCTGAATTGTATATAAAGTAGATTGTACGGCTACATGGAGTACTAGTTTCTATAGTTTTAGATCGAGATTCAAAGTTCACATCACATTTATGGAAGCAGGTGCAGAATGAGCTGGGTACACAGTTGAATTTCAGCATAGCATATCATCCCCAAACCGATGGCCAGTCAGAACGCACTATCCAAATCTTAGAAGATCTTCTCAGAGCATGTGTCTTAGATTGGGGAGGATCTTGGGATTACTACCTTCCATTAGCAGAGTTCGCTTACAACAATATCTATCAATATAGTATTGATATGCCACCCTATGAAGCTCTCTATGGTAGGCCATGTAGATCCCCTCTCCATTGGGATGAAGTCGGAGAAAGGAAGATGCTAAAGTCCGAGGAGTTACAATTATATGCTGATAAGGTGTCCTTGATCAAGCAGAGGTTGAAACAGGCCCAGGATCGTCAGAAGTCATATGCGGATGCACACAGGTCTGACAAATAGTTTAATGATGGTGACTATGTATTCTTAAAGATTAGACCCATCTGTGCCATAGCAAAGAACAAAGGGAAGCTTAGTCCGAGATATGTGGGTCCTTTTAAAGTTCTAGAGCACATTGGTGAATGTTCTTATCGGCTTGCTCTTCCTCCACAGTACAACATGATGCACAATGTCTTTCATGTATCCAACTTGAAGCAGTATGTGAAGGATGATAGTCATGTGCTGAATCACGAGCCGCTTGAGTTGCGGGAGAATCTCTCTTATCCAGAAAAACCTACAAAGATTCTTGACTCTAGGGTCAAGGAGCTCAGGAACAAGCAGATCCTGATGGTGAAGGTACAGTGGAGTTAGGTTGTTAACCCGTGACACATATAGTGCAATCGTTTGAGTTAACTTTATTAAAACTTGACTGAATGCATTGTATAGAAAGTGCAGGAAAAGTGATTCTAACTGTTGGAGTGTTGCAAAACTCAAAATTATATCTGTTGCAACATCCCAAACAGATACGAAATGTTTCTTAGTGCTCCTACCCTCCAATGGGCACCCCCAAATATAAATAGTACCTCTTAGAGTTCATATCAAGGTTTCTCCTTCATGCTATTCAAGATCCTAGCTATAGTTGAGTGCATTCAGTCCACTTGATCCCCTTTCTCTCTCTTGTTTGCAAATCAAGACGTCCATATAAGTGAGATAGGATATATTCAGAGAGCAACTTCATTGTAAACTTGTAAAGCTCTCAAAGCTTCCCTTTCTCCAATCCCTTCAAGATCAAGTTGGAAAGCTTCTTCAAGTGAAGGAGAAGGTGAAAGCTTCTTCAAGTTGTAGAAGAAGGTGAAAAAGCTTCTACAAGGTGAAGAAGATGGTCAAGGATGAAATTTTGGGAGTAGAAGTGGGTAAATCCTTCAAGGGAAAATATTTGGTGCAAGAAGGGGATCTCCTTGGTGAAGGTATCCAACTGCTTACAAGAGTGGGTAAGACCTTATAGAGGTATCCAACACCTCAAACTGCTTACAACACCATTCATGACATTATCCACAATCTAGAAAACAACACCTCAAATTGCACACCATGGAAATGGGGCAACACCTATTCACCAAACAAAGCCTACCATCATCTCACCTATAGAGGGCACATATTTGATCTCTAGCCTATTTGGAAGATGAAATGACCACAAAAGTTCAAAATCTTCTTTTGACTGATTAGTGAAAACAAGATCCTTACAGATCAAAATCATTTTCAGAGGGGCTTCCCGCGACCAACCATATGTTATCTTTGTCATGCTAAAGAAGAAACCACATATCATCTCTTCACTCACTATTCTTACACACTTCAGTTTCTTCACCATAATTTTCAACAAAATTCCCTCACAAACTTTCTACACTCACCCACACAGATTATAAGTTTCAAACCATCTCACACTAACCATGAACCCCACACTATGATAATTGTTATACTTTGGAACATTTTTATAGAGAGGAATAGCATGAAACACAATTACACTTCATGTTTAGTTGCACATATACAAAATGGATTGAACAATCTTTATCTATAATTTTGCATTGTAGGACTTACTTCAACATCGACATAGGTGATAGAAGATGAAGACACTCAGATGGAAATCTTTGGAGACCACAATTCTGATGAACATTACACCCTAGAGGAGATCTTAGCTGAGAACATTGGCTTCTAGACTTACCATCACTGGACTACTCCATCTTTTTTACATGTTTTGATATGTTTCCGAGGCTCATTGTTTAAGGGGTGCCTCCCCCAGTACGTTTTTTTTTCATCCATTTTGCTTTCTAGTACTTTTATAGACTTTTGGGAAACAAATCTTACATAGAGTATACACCGCTGGTGTTGATAGTTTGTGTTATTCATTCTATATGTTGGTCTGTTTACAAACCTTTTCTATTTATAAACATTATCTATATATTTGAACTTCTATAAAAAAGGGAAGAAGAGGAGAGAGAAAGGAAAGGAAAAAAGAAAAGAAGTGGGACAAGGTTTTTATTTTTTTTGGATTTTCTTCTTCAGTCCATCTGTTGCTATGCTCTTAATGGAAGAAAGTGTCTTCTTGGGAAGCTTCAATGCCTAAAGTTGCAAAATTTCTCCCTATGTTGGTATCTTTTGTATCTCATTGTAGTAGTATTTTTTCTTAGATTTAGGGTCATAAATCTTAGAAGGAAACTGTACTAGCTTTTCTTACAGTGAATGTGGCCATCAATTGGCACCATGGTTTTCCCCTCATAATATGTGAGTATTTTCTATGTAATTGTTTGGCACTCTTTCCTACCAGCTTGTGAGTCTATTTTTGAGTGTAGACAGTTGTCAATAATGTTTCCACAATAATTATTTTTCATCACATCTTGAATGGTCTTATGTCAATATTATACATGCATATTCCCCAATAAGTGGTATCAGAGCATGGGTTGCATATACAAATCCAGATGGGAAAGGATGTTGATGCGATAATGATTAAGCTGAAGAGTACAAATTGGCTGATTTGTAAATCTAAGATGGAGGATATTCTACATTGTAAGGATTTGTATGATTTGATTGAGGTACAACAGTTAGAAAATATGTCTGATTTGGACTGAAAGAAATTAAATAGGAAGACTGTGAGTACCTTGCAAAAGTGACTTGATACTATGTTCCACCACATCTCAGAGGAGACCAATGCAATAGATCTGTGGGAAAATGTCAAGAAAACTTTATGAGTGGAAGACTATAACAAATTAATGATTTCTTGAATATAAAATTGATGAACTTGAATACAAGGATGATATTATAATTGTTGATCACATGAATGAATTTTAGACCTTGTCAATCAGTAGGGGTCGATGAAGACATTTCTTGATGATGAGTTTCAAGCAATCCTTATTCTAGTATCTCTAGTTGATAGTTTGGAGATGCTCGTCATGACAATCAACAATTCTAAATAGAAAGAAGGTTGACACTTGACAAGGTGAAGAACAATTTATTGAATGAGCAAACTTGAAGAAGGGACCCATATGACAACGATTCAAAGTTTCACTTCAAGAGAGTAGGGACACTGACAGTGTGAGAGGTTGTGATAGATTTCAAAGCCGATACGAGTCCCAAAATATAGGAAAGGCCCATGGAAGATCCAAGTCAAAGAGAAGAGGATTATTCTATGGTGATGTGTGGTTATTTTAAAAATGATTGCAAGGTCTAGAAAAGGAAATATGTGTCTCAATCCAAAAAGAAGAAGGACGCTGATAAAAACACTACAATGGCAATTTTTGATGATAGGAATAATGTTGATGATGTGGTTTTGATAGTCCAAGAGAAATGTTTGCATGTTGATGAGGATGATTATGAGTGGTTTCTAGATACTATAGATTCTTATCACATTTCACCTAGTAAGATGTTCATCACTACATACATGAAGAGAGACTTCGATAAGGTGAAGATGGGAAATACCAACTTCTCTTGAATTGTCAAGACTGGTGAAATTTGTGTTCATACATGTGTCGGTTGCATAGTCGTTATCAAGGACATTTTTCCTATTCTTGATTTTCCATTGAGTTATATATTTGATTCTTTCTTCTATAGATAACGATATCATCTGGAATTTGGTTGGGGCAAATGTAAGATTAATTACACATGGTCTTTGATTGTTGTACTCACTAAATTGTGTTGCATATTATACAAGAACCAACTGACAGTGCTCAAAGGTGACATTAATGCAACCAAGGATAATAAGGAAGATCCATGTCACAGACGGTTGAAAGGGCTTACAACTTATTTTAAAGAAGAGTTTCATTCTTTTTAGCAAGCACACTAGTCTCAATTCATGCAATTCACGTCAGACAAGAAAACATTGACAAGTTTCTTCCCAGACTAGGTCTAAAGTGAATTCAAATTTACTATAGTTGGTTCATTCAGATGTCTATAGTATGTTTGCAGTGACTCCACTAGGTGATAGTTGGTATTTTTTCACATTCATTGATGATGCATCCAAGAAGGTGTGTGCCTACTTATTGAAGATCAAGGATAAGTTTCATGCCATAGTGGAGCAAGAGATAGAGAAAACGATAAATTTTCTCTATGTGGACAATGTTGGAGAGTACATCTCAAGGGAGTTCTAGGACTATTGTGTGCAACCGTATGCAACATGAGAGGAAAAATCTTGAAACACCAAATCACAATGGTACAATAGAGAGGATGAACCATACCATTGTCGAGAAGTTAGATGCATGTTTGAAGATTGCATAGTTGCTAAAGATAGTCTTGGTGAGGTAGTGAGTACCACATAATATTTGATTAATCATTGTCAATCAGTTCCCCGGGGGTTTCAGATGCTTGAGAAGGTATGGAAAAGTAAGGATGCATCCTATTCTCATATGTGAATATTTGGGTGCAATGCATATCCACATGTCCCCAAGGAAAAGCTAAAAAAATTGGATGATAAAGAGATTTTGATGATACATTTTCTCATGTTGTGAAGATGATTTCTATTGTATTGGCCATTGCTTGGTTGCTAGCCTAGATATGGATGTGAAGAAATCTTTTCTTCATGGTAACGTAACAAAGAAGATCTACATGGAGAAGCCTAAATGATTCCATGTCAAAGGGAAAGAACACTTTATCTATAGATTGAAGAAGAGTTTGTATGGTTTGAAATAGGATCCCAACAAGTGGTACAAGAAGTTTGATTTTTTTTTCTTGTAGAGTCACAAGTACCAGAAGATGAGTGCATAACCATGTGTCTATGTTAGGATGATTTCCAATGACAAGTTCATTATTTTGCTACTCAATGTGGATGACATGTTGATAGTGGGACATAATGACAGTTTGATAAAAAATTGAAGACAAAATTTCCAAAGCCTTTGAGATAAAGGATTTGAGTCCAACACGACAGATTCTGGTGATGTAGATCATACATGATAGGAATCAACACAAGTTGCGGTCGTCACAAAAAAAGTATGTTGAACATATTCTTGAACGATCAACATGAGCAAACCCAAATCCATAAGTATGCACTATCATGTCATTTCAAGCTTAGTAATAAATCATGCCTCCTACCGATGGGGGAAGGACGAGATGTCTATTATTCCCTATTCTTCTACCATGCAGAGTTTGATGTACACAATGTGTGTACTTGTCCTGATATTTCTCATGTGGTTGGTTTTTGTGAGCAGATTTCTCTCAAATCCTAGAAAAGATCATTGGGAGGTGGTCAAGTGGATTTTTATATATTTACAAGGCATCAACAACACATGTTTTATGTTTGGTGATTTTGAAATGAGTTTGAAAGTCTTTGTTGATGATGACATGACATGTGATATCTATCTCAAGAAGTATACCTCTGGGTATGTATTCACTTTGGTAGGGGGAGTAATATCGTGAGAATCCAAGTCACACAAGTGTGTTGTGCTTTCTATGACAGAGGTAGAATACATTGTAACATCAGAAGAAGTGAAGGAAATGATCTGGATTGTGAGATTTTTAGGGGAGTTAGGCATGAAACATGTTGATATGACTATAGTCTATGATAGTCAGAGTTCTATTTATTTGAGCAAGGGTACAATATATTATGTACAAACAAAGTACATTGATGTGAGATATCACTAGCTTCGTGATGTGTTTGATAAGAAGTTTCTTAAACCAGAGAAGATCCAAACTTAGAAAAGTGCTTCAAAAATGATGACCAAGGTGATGACACATGACAAGCTAGAGTTTTCCAAAGATCTAATCAACATACATTCTTAGTGATGCTTCTGTGATGCCAATTTCCCCTTTGGAATGGAGGGGGATATTGTTTGTCCAGTGCACTTATCCAGCCTAGGTGCACTTTTGTTGAGGCTCATTGGGGAAAGTGTTGCTACACACTGGATTATAAATCCTAGCAGATGAGTTTACAATTTAGATAGATGACAACAAATTAGAAAAAACTACTACTACAAGAAACACTACAACTATTCATGTGTGATGATAGAAAATCAAAGGAAGAAGAGGAGAGACCAAGGAGATGGAATAAGAAAGGAAGAAAGACACAACTGGCAAGATTTCTATAGTTTTCTCTTTAGAACATTTAGTTTTGTATGCTTTTTGGAAGAGGGTGTCTTGTAGTGGAGTTGTAGGATTTCTCCCTAGATATGTATCTTATGTATCTCCTTCTAGTTGTACTTTTCTCAAATATAGGGTCATAATTTTGAGAAAGAAATTTTACTATCTTTACTTATACTAAATTTTCCATTGGTTGGTCGAGTGGTTTTTCCTCATACTTTGTGAGGGTCTTCCACATAAAATTTTGGTGCTCTCTCTATCTTCTTGTGATTCTATTTTTGGGTTTCCAATCTCGTCGGTAACACTTCCACAATAATTATTTTTCATTGCATCTCTTTTGATTGTATATCAATATTATATGTGTATTTCTCCCAACACAAATTCCTTATAAACCTTTGTATGAACTTGCCTGCACTGACATGGTATAACTTTTGGCATATGTTTGTGTTAGTTCAAACAAGTAGTTCTTTTTTATTTACTATATTAGAATTGATGGGCCTCTCCTACTTAAGTCCATTATCTTAGACTAGTTTATCATATTGTGTTTCACATGTACATCTCCTGACCCAAGTATATATGTATAGGTCCATTGTACTTCATTTGAAATTAATAAAATTTCTCCTCATTGAATCACATGGTGAAAGAATTCTAATACCCTCATGGTATTAGGGAACAACTACTAAGGGAAGAGCAACAGTCAAGAAACTACATGACACCCTAAAGAAAATGGCCACTGCCATTGACCATTGTTCCACTGTAGTAGCCCAACACCAGCTAGAAACCACTGACCAAAATCCAATGACTACTGCTCAGAAGCCATTAGTAGCACAACAAGCTATTGCCTACAACAACTCTTGGATTGAGTTACCACTAGTAGGCTATTGCTGGTCGTGAGCAAGATAAAACCTCTTAGACGAGAGCCATATGTATCCGTCCTCGCCATTTCCCCTTAAAAGGTGAAAATCAACACAACAATCTCCCAGGGAGCCTAACACGCATTGCAATATCTCCTCTGTCACTAGTGGCAACATAATGGTGGTTCATTGATTGTGATAACTCTCTAAATGTTTTAGCAACAACAATGTTCCCTATTGCACCCTTTTATCTCCCCATGTACCCTCCATACATATAGGGTGAGAGCTTCTAAGTTAGGGACTCACATATTTTCCCTATCACAATGCTTCTTTCCTGTGATAGTGCATAGACACACATCTTACCTACAATCTCCATAGCAACATGTTTCATACCATTGATTATCCCCTCATCATCCACCATGATTCATTAATGTGATCCATCTTCAAACATGTATAACAACAACAAAACACCTCAAATGATAATCTAATTGATTGTACTCTGACCTCCATTATCAAATGAAATAGTGATAATGACTTACTCTGGGTGAATTCAATACACAGTATCCTTGGATTTAGAGATAAGTTATACTATATTGAAAAGCCTACTGAGGTTTCCTATGAGTGGCTATGGAATGGTGGAACCATCATCGCCTCAAAATACATGTTATTCAAGTACAACATAGACTTCTAGGATGCAGATCATTTCCACTTCACTTCGCAAAAGAACACATTGCACATCTAGAAGATCTAGGATAAATTCTTTGTTGAACACTAGGGGGACATTTCATTGAACGAGTACTATAAAGACATGGTAAATTTATCACAACAACTCGAATTTTTCAACCCATTAGCTCTAATGAATACTCCATGTAGCGTGCCATCTTAATCATTACAAAATTTCACAATGACATGCATTTAGCCTTTGGTCCTATTCACAATGTTATCTTGGCAAGCGACTAATTCCCTACTGTTGAATGCATATTCATCCTAAATTAGTTGCATTCTAAGCTTATTTATACATTCACATTCCTCATTTTACCTTAGAATTAGCTTTCATTTAGCTTTCCTTTATTTTATGATAATGGTAAGGTTTGACACAATACACTGATTTTCATGACATGTTTATGCTTCAATCTGTACACACCAACATAGGAGTTGTTCTCTTGCTATTCGACCAATGGGTCAAAGAAAATTTTGATATCATCGATCTTCCTTTTTGTTAGTTGGAAAATTCATTGGTCAATGACTTCATCTACATTGACCCATCAACCTACAGCAATAGGGCCCCCTATGGGTCCACATCCATTACATTCTCATAAATTTGCACTCTCATTAATCGATGAGAGATCGACTAATGAGAGCACTACAACACCATTGGTCTGCCACATCATAAGTTGATAGTCAATGAAGCATCGACTGACGCAAATCCTACTCAGTGCATTCCATCGTTGGAACCCACACCAGCCAGCCGATGAAATATCAGAACTCATCAAAAGATGAAATTTTTCCAAGTTCAATGACTAATGAAAACAAGTGCAAGCATCAACTAATGAAGTCTCTGGTGATCACCACTGATGAGAATCCATTGATTGTTAATCGATGGAACACCTTCCCATCTACCAATGGATTAACAATGTTTACCAATCAACTAGATTTGTGGATGAATTATTTGACTGATAAACCTCACAAACTGATTGAAATTTGTGAGAACTCTCTCACAGAAGCCCCTTTGCATTCATGGTGGACAAAAATTCAATGGAAATGGTTGGGAGAGTTCCAAACCCTAGCAATTGTATATAAATACAAGCTATGTCCTCCAAGGGAAGAAACCAAAGCTGGTTGTCGTTAGGAAGCCAATTCTCAGTCTGAGCATCCATCACCAATTTCCATCAACCATTTCAATTGATTGGAGACCACATCAATCGACAACAACCTTCTACCATCACCAACTACCTGCTCTTCTATCACTATAACTAGTCCAAGTCATAAGGAAGGATATTAATAAATTCTAGTTTACCTCTGATGAACGCCAAAGAATGTTCTTGTTGCTTGTTCAACACCCATGTCTTCAAGTTTAAGAAACGCTTCCACACACCATGATCATATCTTTTTCATCTAGTGTGACGATGTCTATATCCCTCTTTTTAGTTATTGTTCTTGTAATTATTTCCATGTGTGAGTAGTCCCCTAGGGTGTGAGGAGTCAACCCACTACATGTTTTTGTCATTGTTTTATAGCTGTTATCCCTGTATGAACAAAAATTATTAAGGAACAAATGCTTTATTCTTAAAAATATTATTTGGCCAACTATTTTGCATGCATATCAGATTTTGGATGTAGACAAATTTGAACTTAAGATCTAGGATATCATTTATTTTATGTTAAAATCTTTAAGATAATTTTAAATAGGTGTTTTCTATGATGATAGACAAATGGTCTCTAGGTAACATGACAATGAACTTAGAGTAATATATATCGAATTTTAATCCTAACACCAAAAGAGGGATTTATCCGGTCTCAACATATGTATGTTCACGCTTATATGATGCAGTGAGAGAGTAAACAATATGTAGCAATGGTTAAACTCATCCACCATGATGTTTCCATTTATTGATAGTTAAATCCTTAGTTCATCCATTTGTTATTTGCAAACTTAGTTAATCAAATAAAATCAAGTTATTTTGATAAATACTAGTTTTTTCTTAGTTACTTTGATCAGATAATTATTAAATATGTTGTTCCTTGGGTTCAATACTAAACTATACTCCTATAAGATCCGTCTGCTTGGGATTATGATTGCTGTACACTTGGGTTAGTTAAAACTTAGAGATTTTGTTATTAGTAATTTGTTGTGTCATTAAATCTTGCATCAAATTTTAACATCGTTGCCGATCTATTTAAATAACTTGGATTCATCAATATTTTTCTGTTACAATTGACAATATCACAAATCTTCTTTAATTCAACTCCATTTGAGCCATCTCATTTGCAATTGTCTACCTTTCTTAGGTAACATATCTGGTGTATGCGACATTTTTGTAGCATCAACTCCATCTCAGACTTTTAACCCTAAGATCGAATGAACTTACCTCAAGCTCCTTTATGAATGCAAAGGAACAATGATAGAAGAGGAGACTAGTCACTGATTGGAAGTAACACTCTTAACATAAAAGGACATACTCTTGGTGCAAGCCAGAGTTGTTGTGCATGAAGAGTTAAGAGTAGATGAACAACCGGAAAGACACAGTGAGCTACAAAAGTTTCTCTATTCCTGAAGATGTAGATGTTCATCCAACCCACCATCGAGGCACATAATTTTGAAACTAAGACACAATGGGTGATGATGATGTAAAACAATAATTGTGTTGGTGAAACTAACGAGGACGTGCATGCTAATTTTTAGAAGTTCATATATCTTTGTTGAATGAGAAAGAAAGGTGGCGTATCTGATGAAGCCATCAAGATACAACTATTCTACTATGTCCTTACTGACAAAATTAGGGTGTGGTACAACTCCCTAGAGGATGACAGCAACACCACTTGGGAGGAGCTTCATAGCAAGTTCTTGGAGAATTTCTTCCCGTCCTCACTCACTTACCATATTCAAGGACAAATGATCTAGTTCAAACAACTTCCAAGTGAAACTATGTTTGAATATCGAGAATGATACAAAGGCTTACTACATAATTACCCTAATCACAACATTCCCTATGCTCAATTTATTAAAATTTTCTATCTGAGAGTGGATAATAATATCAAATAGTTTTTTAATGCTGCTTCCAATGGAGATATCATTAGGTAGAGTTTTGACGATGCATGGTAAACCTTAAGCAAGGGAGTAGAGAACCAAGCTAATTGGGGCACATTACGCAAGACAAGAGTTCTCAAGGTTGCAATAGCACAATAAAAATATGATCTGAAGGCTATCAATGAATTTCTAAAGCCTCTCGCTCTTTAACAAGACAATCCTAAATTATCTTTCCAGAAGTATGTGTAGAAGGTTCATCTTCTTTTCAAGATAAGGAAGTCAAAGAGGTATGCCAGGTCTTCAATGCAGAGGGGCTCATAAGTCAATTGTGCAATTACCTCTACCAAGCCACACTAAATATGCACCAAGCTTAGTTCACAAGAAAAAGCAATCAATAAAGAATTCAATGATGTCAACTCTATTCTAGGATAGGGCTACTTCATTCCCAACTGATTGAGAAACCAATCAAGATTCCAGCATGGGAATCTATATGTAGTAGTGAATGTGTATCAACTCAAGCATTAACCAAATCAAGACCATCTTTGTAGTCCTCTTGGTTTCTAATAGAACTAAAACTATCATCTAAATAGCTACAATCCACAATACCATTACAAGTTCAATCAAGGTTACGACTACAGTCCATGACAACAACCCTATAATAATCAAGGATAATTGTTCTTAGCACTGGAAAACTAGTATAACATGTGTCCCTCCAATGATCAAGGTTGTGAGGATGCTATTGAGAAGATGCTAGCAAATCAACATGCCTATAATAAATCCATGGAGACTCCACTTGTGCAAATTTCTCTACCATTTTCCTTCCATAGGATCATTTTATGATCAACATGATAAAAAACTAAAGCATGAAGTTCAAGTGAAGGCGGTGAGCACACACTCTGGGTTTGTGCTACCAAACCCAACAACCCTACTGACCAACAAGCTGATTCTTGAAGAAGACAATGATGAAGAAGTCATTTAAGTGGCTATTCCAATTGAACTGATGATTGAAACTCCAAAGATGAGCATCACATCCAATCTTGAGAAAACCCCAAAATCTACAATGAGTGCTACTAATCTCATGATTATCATTTACAAGCAGCGGCCACCACACCAGAGCCAACTACAAACTAGACTAGAGATTTATGAAGTTCAAGGAAGAAATGTACCTAATGTTGACATTACCTTGACACTTTTGCAGAAACATCTTTCTAGACCAATTTCTTGTAAAGCTCTCCTCACTTCCAAGTAAACAATAGAGGAGTATGAGACCATGAACTTGAAAAAGACGACGTCTGACATTATCCAGAGACAGATGCCATAGAAACTCAAAGATCCATGATCCTTTGATGTCTCTTACTTCAATGGGGATTCCAAATGCCAAAAAGGTCTATATGACCTTGTTGCAAGTATTTCTATCTTGTCCTATAGCTTGTGCAAAATACTAGACTTCACTACTGACATCCTTTCCACCAATATAGTGATTCAACCCACCGACTCTTCTATGACCACCCCTATGTGGATTGTAGACATCTCTGTGAGAGTGAGGCCAAAATCTTACATCCTCTATGATTTTTTCATCATGAACATCAAGGGGGACCATTGATATCCCCTCATCTTTGGTACTGTTTCCTTGCAACAACCAAAGACTTGATCAACATTAAAGCTATAATCCTAACATTAAGGCTTGGGATAGATACACTAGACTTCAAAGTCTATGAGTGTTTGAAGGGTCCCTATTTTCAAGAAAAATGCTTCCTCATTGATTATATTGACAAGATGGTGTATCTACAACAATAAACTCCTACTCCAGACCCTCTTCAGACAACACTCATCAACCTTAATGCTCACAAACTGAATGTTAAACAAGTGGAGTAGATTATCTTCCACTAAGACAATGTTGATGGAGACCTTGAAGATGAGTTTGAAGAGCTAAAATCTATCACTATAATCGAAGAAGAAGACAAAGTTCCCACTATGTGTGAGATGAAGCCTCTACTTAAGGGGTTAAAGTATGTATTCCTAATGAGGAAAAGATTTATTTGATCATCATCAATGCTGATATAACAACTAAAAAAGAAGACATGTTGCTGACTAAAATGAGGAAGAGGGAGAAGGCATTAGGCTAAAAAATGACTGACATAGATATAGTTAGCCAAGCCCTCTATATGCATAGAATTAATATGATCGTCGAAAACAAGATCTCTATCAAGACATAATATAAGCTGAACCCAATTTTGAAGGAGGTCATGCACAATGAAGTGATAAAGCTAATACTTTCTAGGGTCATGTATCCCATCTTTGATTCACCATTAATGAGTCTTGTGCGAGTAGTACCAAAGAAAAGGGGTACTACAATTTTCTTGAACAAGAAGAATGAGCTTCTCCCAACCCACAAAGAAACTAGTCGGCACATGTGCATCGATTATAACAAGCTCAAAAATACAACTCAAAAGGATCACCACCCACTCCTATTTCTTAATCAAGTCCATGAGAGACTCACACACTAGGAGTCCTTCTATTATCTGGATGGATGATATATCTTTTATGAGATCCCAAAACACCCAATGATTAAGAAAATAATACCTTCATGTGCCTCTTTTGTACATATGCCTTTTTTTCAAATTCCATCGAATTATGCAATCTGCATGCCACTTTCTAATGTACCTGTTTACTTTTCAGCCTTAATGAGATCATAACAAAGATCTTCATGGATCCTTCTATGGCTGTTCTTTTGACGAATGCCTGCATAATCTTTTCCTAGTCCTAGAACATTATGAAGATGCACATCTAGTTCTTAATTGGGAAAGTACCACGTCATAGTGAAAGATAATATTGTTTCAGGACATCATGTTAGCTCTAGAGGCATTGAGGTAGAAAAACCAAAGAAAGAAGTGATCACTAAATTATCTCCTCCAACCATTGCTAAATTAGTCAAGGCATCTCTGGGACTCATCAAATTCTACAGGAGGCTCATTCAAAACTTCTAAAGATCATTAAACCTCTTATGAATCTTCTATAGACAGATGTGGACTTCATTTTTTACTCTGATTGGATGAAGAGTTTCACCACCATGAAAGAAGCTCTTATTTCTACCTGCATTCTTCATGCCTCAGATTGATAAGATCAAATGTGACTCTAGATGAATGTGGACTTCATCTTTGACTATGATTGCATGAATATTTTCACCACCATCAAGGAAACTCTCATTTCTACCCCCATCCTTCATGCCTCAAATTGATCTCTTCATTTTAAGATCATGTATGAGCTGGTGCTATGTAGTATGTCTAGTTTTGGGGCAACATGTTGACAAGAAGCATCATGTTACTATGCATGCAATATGTTGGACGAGACACATAGGAATTATGCAATTAAAGAAAAGAATTTTTTCACCATTATCTACACCTTTGATGATATTTTTTCCTATCTAATAGGATATCAAGTAATAGTCTACATTGACCATGTTTTTATCAATAACAAAATGTCAAATAAGGATGCAAAGCCCATGATGACCATGTGGATCTTGTTACTATAAGATTTTGACCTAGAAATAAAAGATTAGAAGGGAAACAAAAATGCCATTTTTGATCATGTTATCTAATTGAACATCCAAGATGGTGACCCATTCCAAATTAATGAAGTTTTACTTGATCACCACATCCTAAAGGTAACTACTTTCACCCTGTGGTATGTTAATTTTATGGATTACCTAGATGCGGGAGTCCTTCATCTGGATCAAAATGGAAATGAAAAGAAGGAAGTTCATTTCAAACATCCTCCATTACCATTGGGATGAACCTTATTTATTCCAATAGGGTTCAGACGACCTCTACCGCAAGTGCATCTCCAAAGAGGAAGCTCCTCTCATTCTTGGATAGTGTCATTTTGGCCTAGTAAGGGCTGCATGAGTTCCAAAACGACCGCCACCAAAGTCCTTGATGTGGATTCTTTTGTCCCTTTATCCTCAAGGATGCTCACAACTATGCCAAGTTATGCGACCAATATCAACAATCCACAATATTTCCATGAGGGATGGGATGTATCTCAATCTTTGGTAGGAAGTTGAGATATTCAATGTTTGGGATGTGGAATTTATGACCTCATTCCCCCCTGTTATGGGTTCCATTACATTCTGGTCATCATTTATTAAGTTTATAAGTCAGTTGAAGAAATCGCCATAATTTTTATAGACTCCAAGCCAATAATCAAACATTCAAAGATGTTATCTTTCCACATTTGGAGTCCCCCACTATCATTTCTCATGGAGTATCTCACTCCCTTGAGTTTAGATTTTAAGTGCTCCCTCACAAGTACAATGTCTCTCACCAAATAGCTACTCCATACCACTGTCTAATGAGCGATCAAGTGGAGGTTTTCAATCTCCAAATGAAAACCATTCTGGAGAAGTAGTTGGCAGAATGAGACAAGATTGGGCTCAAAAAACTAAATGACATACTCTTGGCCTACATGAATGCTTACAACCCCCCGAGCACTAAACCACTTTGTATGATCTCTAGGAAGTCTTGTTACCTACCAGTGGACCTGGAACACAAGGCTCAGTGGGCCATCATAGAACTCACCTTTGATCTCTGTGCAGAAGAAAAAAAACAGACTGCTTCAACTACAAGATACAGAATATCTATGTTTGACAACATATGAGAATGCACACATTTATAAGTAATACACCAAGATGTGATTGATATCCACTTGAAGAGGAAAGATATGCATGTCAAAGATCAATCATTACTTTAAAATTACCATCTTTGACTCTTTCTAGGAAAGCTTAGGACTAGATAGTTGGATCCATTCATCATTGAGCACATCTACCCTCACAAAGCCATTACAATTTGCAGCGAGAAGACTGGTGAATTCAAAGTCAATGACTAGTGTGTCAAACATTACTTCACAATGAACAACATGTAGGCTGACCAAAAGCAAACACTCCTTCCATCTTCATCTAATTATTGAGCTTCAAACATTGGAGCCGTTGACATCAAATAAAGGTGCTTCTCAGGGGGCAACACGAGCACTACTTTCAAATCTAAGCTACTTTCTCACTTTGCATCATCATTATATTAATTAGATAGTGCATATCACGATAATATGACAAGTTTTAACAATTTTATTGTAGGCGTATGGTTTTTTCTGAATGGATAGTAACCACAATTCATGTTCTAACCAACACAATTCGTCTCCTCCATCTCATTTTTAATGTTTGCTTGAGGATGAGTAAATATTTAAGTTTTGGGATGGAGGGTGGGTGGTATATGTTCTACTTTTTTCTTACACCTATCAATTTATAACTTATGATCTCATCATTGCATCTTCACATTGCAATTTGCTAAAAAATTTCAAAAATTTTCTTTTCTAGAATAATCTAAGCAATTATCTAATTGGATTAGATTTATTTTTTATGTTGTATCCATGTATGTTATTGTCATTTAACTCCCCTTATTCAAAACAACACCACACAATGACCTACTTTTAAAACAAACCAATGGCTAGAAATCACCCTATGTGTCTTAGGAAACTAAACATCATGTTTCCCTAGGAAAGGTGGCAAGTACATGAGGAACTAAGAGGGATGAAACACAAGATTCTTCTAAACGACTAGTGAAACAAATATATAGAATTCTTGCCTTTTTGCTATGATGTCATTATCCGAGTGTAGTGGGATTAGGATAACCTACTGGTGCACTAAACTGTAATCAAGTTGCATTTGATTTCACCCCTCTTCTACACTTCTTCCATCTTTTTACCTTCCATCCACCAAAGAGAAAAAAGTCACAAAAGGTGCCAAACTATATGTAGTATGAATGTACCACCAAAAATATGTAGTATGAATGTACCACCAAAAATCTATCTTCCTCTTCCATACCCTCTCTATGTAGTATGAATGTACCACTAAAAATAAAGAAAAGATGTCAATGTGTAAAAGACCAAACCTTGACAATCATTCAAAGCAAAAAAAAAGAAAAATCAATAGTAAAAATATGATCTGCAGTAGAATAGAGGAGACATATGAATCTTTCTTTTACACTGGCTCTTTCTATTTTTCATCCAGGGACAATGAATTTCTAAATTTGATATACTTTTCTCGCACCCTAGTATAGGGTCATATGCATACTTGTTGTTTTGCAAGACTCTATGAACTTTCATGAAAATCTTACACAAGCTTAGTATGGGGAATAGTGATGAAGAAGTGTTTTTGGGAATCAATGTTGAAGATGAAGGCCTATATATATGTATCTATGATCTTAGGAAGTTATGTAGCTTTGCCATATCATGTGGTAGTGAAATGAGAAGGATGCAAAAGTGAAACAATCATGTGGGGTGAAAGTATTTATTTGGTGAAAGTTTAATATTTTGTGTAACTTGAGGACGATCAACATTTAAGTTTACAGATATGATGAATGCATATTTATCCTAGTTTTTGTTGCATTTTATCTTAGATTTACATTCATATTCCTCAATTTACCTTAACATTACTGGCCATTTAGTTTATTTTAGTTTTATAATACTTTGAAAATTGTTGACACAATTCATTGATTTTTGTGGCATGTTTGAGCTTCAATTCCTACATACAAGCTCAAGAGCGGTGGTCACACTGACTAATTAGCAAGATGAAGAAATTTTTGATAATGGATATGATTTTTATTGATCTTCCCCTTCACCATTTTATGATTTTAGTGGTCAATGATTTCATCAAAATTATCCCATTGACCTATGATAATAGCCCCCAAGGGGTACACATCCATCGACATTCCCATGTGTATCCATTCTCATTGACTGATGTGAGCATCAATTGATGAGAACACCACAACACAATAGGTCTTCCATGTCATTGGTTGATAATTGATGAATCATCAACTAATAGAAATCTTGCTCAGCGTAGTCCATGAATCGATGGAACCAACACCCACCAATTGACAAAATGCTTGAACTCGTCAATTGATGAAATTACAACTAGTTTGTGACTGATGAAGACCTAAACACAAGTCAACTGATAAACTCTCTATCTCTCTCTAATGATGATAATCCATAAGTTGTCAATTCATATATCAATAAAAACTTAATGTTTACCAACAAAGGATATTCTTCAATGAGTTGATCACCTATTGAACCTCGTGAACCATTGGGAAGTTTGAATATCGTGATGTCCCTTGTCTTCTTTTCACAACCACCCCATTGCATTCATGGTAGCTTATAACTTCATTGAAGATGGCTGGGAGAGTTAAGAACCCTAGAATCCACCTATAAATATAAGACATTGTCTCCAAGGAAAGGGACCAAATCTTGACATTGTTAGGCTAGAATTTTCTATTCCAAGCATCAATCTCCAACTTTCGTAGGCCATTTCCATCAGTTGATGACCGCATCAACCAACGACCACCATCCAAAATATCCATCCACCTGGTCTACCATCACTATGACCAGTCCAATCCGCAAGGAGGGAGACCAATGACTTCTAGCTCACCTGCAATGAATGTAAAGTGTTCTTACTTCCTGTTCTACATCCTTGTCTCCAAGTTTGAGTAAAAACCTATGCACACTAAAACTGCATCTCCTTCTTCTACTTGGTTGATGTCCATCTCCCTCCTTTTCCTTATTGGACTAGTTATTGTTTCCATGTGCGAGTAGTCCCTTTACTTGGGTGCGAGGATCCCCTACTATTGTTTTACTCTTTTTCCACTACTAGTATCCCTATATGAACATAACTTATTATGGAGAAAATTTTATATGCTTGCAAATCTTGTTTGGCCAACTTGTTTTGCAAGTTCATCAAATCTTGGATGTAGAGAACTTTGAACCTAAGATCTAAGATATCATTTGTTTCATGTTGAAACTTTAATGAGAATTTTAGACAACTATTTTCTAACCCCATAGGTAAATTATCTCTAGGTAATGCAAAGACGATCTTAGAGTAATACCTATCCAGTTTTAGTCTGCACGCTAAAATGGAGATTTATCTGGCCTCAACATATGTGGTGATAAACACTAGTTATTACTTGGTTATGTTGATTTGACAATTCTTTAATATGTTATCCTTTGGGTTCAATCTTTGACTATGCTATGATGAGATTCATCTTCTTGTAGGTGGGGTTGTCATACACTTGGAACAGATAAAACCTAAAGAATTCATCCCTACAGAGTTTGTTATGTGTCTAAATCCTACACCACCCACTTAGAAGGGCCCTTTATCTCATCAAAATCAATCAAAATGTATGCTATACATGCTATGGATTAGATTTAGAGTGGATAGTGATATATCTAAAATCCAAATAAAGACAATTCAATCCAATACATGGTCTGATAGATAATATCTAAACATCGATAAAATCCAATCCAAAGTGAAAGTCATACACTTGATATTATGTTTATATTTATCAAATTCACATTTTTTTTCTAAACTAGATACAATAATATATGGTATTCCATCTGAAATTTCAAATGGAAAATCTAATATAAAAAATTTGATCAGAATCCAATGAATGTGTGGATTTTAGATATCCATCTACATGTCTAATGTAATGATGACACATAGCTCAATCATCACACTATATTTAGAGTTAATCATTGGCTGCTGCAACTTAAATATCGGGAACATGGATGCATTCCTCTACCCAAGTGTACCTTATGCAATAAACTGGGACATGCCAATGAGTAGTGCTAACAAATGTCAATCTTTCCTATGGGAGTGGATGTGGAGCAAGGAAGCCCACATTGCCTAATATGTTAACAACACCTTAGTAACCATTTCTTCGGTTGAATATAAGGAACTTCTGTAGGCGTTTCAACAATAGACTGGATATGGGGACTCCATGTCTATGCAACACACTACACCCTCTTCAATGTATCTAGCCTCCAACTAAGGTAATATGGAGCCCTCCATGGTAGCATGAAACTTTGTTAAATAATTGACTCTGGGGCCACATAACATGTGATTGTTATGAGACACTTTCATTCTTTTGAATTCTATATTCCCAATTACCTTCTCACACTTGTTGATAGGTTGATTAAAATCAGCAAGCAGTATGATAGTGTGAACATTTCAGAAAAACTAGAATTAGGGTATGTGCATCATATCTCTCATGTCCTTTTTCTTAATGTCTATTGTTGACTTTTGTTAATCTCATTATTTGTCTCTAAATCCAATGTAATATTTGATAGTCATGGCTTTGTGTTACACAATTCTCTATTGTAGATGGTTGATTTGGATTCCACAATTGGTGATCTTTACTATCTTAACAAGGATATTCCTCAGTCTATCCTTCATTCTTGTTTGTTCTTTCAACTTTTATATCAGTTCTATGACCACCCCTCTCAAAAAATCTCAAATGTATCGAGCCATTTGTATATAGTTTAAAAAGTTTTCGTGCAAATTATAGAAATTAGGAAAGCGCCATATGATTTCATTTCCTCGCAAAACCTTTGTGTTCAAAAGACGTTTTTGAGTTGGTTCATAGTGACATTAGTGGTCCTTTTCCAATCATACTTTAAAATGGATTTTGATATTTTGTTAATTTTGTTGATGATGTCGAGAATTATTAGGATATGTTTGTTGAAATTCCGTGATGATATGTTTGGTATTTTGAAAACCTTACAAAATAATTTCAAAATATTTTTGTATATCCATTAAAAATATCTGAACTAACATTGTTTTAGAATATATATATATATATATATATATATATATATGGCTCCATGATGTCTTTTTTCTTCATAATTGGACTAGTCCATTAAAGCCCTTGTGCTCACACTCCAAAACAAAATGGATTTGCTGAGTGTAAGAACATGCCTTTGTTGGACAATTCCTAGACTAAGTTACCCAACACCTATAGGTCTGAGGTCATTGTCATAGTATGGTTCCTTATCAATTGCCAAACATCTTCTGTTCTCCAAAACATGATTCCCCTTAAGCTCATTTTTTCATATGCAAAGATTTGTCATCTCCATCTCTGTGTTTTTGATTGTCTTTCTTTTTTGTATAACTTTGATCCAAAGGCACACATTTTATCTACTTTCTATTAACGTTCTATTTTGATATTCCACCTCCCAAAAGGCACTAAGTGTTACACATGTATGTCTCCGTGAATGTCACATTCTTTGAGTTAACATTTGCTTCAACACAACTTCCTAGATTCTCCCTCATGTCAAAACAATTTTGTTGATTTAATCTACTTGATCTGGTGGAGTCTATCCTGGTGAAGTCTCGTCTATGGTTCCTCCAAGTTTTCCTCCTACTGATTTGGTGAACCTATCATTCTTCTTGAACCAAATTTGGATTTGGAGTTTGCAAATGCCTATCAGTGACATGTAAAGTAGAACCCCAAACTCTAGAACCCAACTCAATCATCCAATTATAAGGATCCAACACACCCAGTGGAACTCTACGTAGTGTACATTCTTGCACTCTTTGCCATCCCATTTCTTGTACCTATTATCTTTCCAAACTTATCTCTATACTAAAATTGTTCCAAACACTTAAAGACTCTATCCAGTTCCAAAAAACTATAGTGAGGCTCTTTGATGCCCTAGTTGGAATGCCATGATGATTTAAGAAATAACATCTTTGAATGAGAATGGAACATTTGATCTTGTTCCACTACCCCCAAAAAAGAAATTTATCAATTGTTGACGGTTCTTCTTCATCAAGTTCGAACGCCGATAGTTGCATTAGATGTGTTAAAACCCAATTGGTTGAGAAAGGATTCACCCAAACATATAATGTAGACTTATTATAGACTTTTTTTAATCAATTGTAAATCATCCATCCACATTTTTATTTCTCTAGCAATGCGGATGTATTGACCCCTATTCCAACTTCATATAAAAATGCCTTCTTCCATGGTTATCTAAAAGAAAAGGCCCATATGCACTAACCCCTAGGTTTAACAATAGAGGGGGAGTCTTCTTAGGTATTCCACCTGAAACACTCATTGTATGACCTTGAGAAATCACCATGGGCTTGGTTCAGCAGGCTAACATGTGTCCCTTTTAGTTTGGGTTTCCACATATCTTTTAGTGACCATAGTATATTCTTCTTTACCACTACCTTTGGTATCAACATCCTTGTCATTTATGTTTATGATATCACTAATGTTTGACAATGACAATACATGATTTTCAACCTTGAAAGAATATCTTAAAACACATTTTCACATGAAGTGTAACAACCTCACTTTTCAGCATCCCCAATTAAGAAAACCCCCAAAAAGTTGAGATCCATTACCTTAAATTCCCAAGGATCCAAAAATAATGCAAATAATTTCCACTAGTTCAAATATTGTTTACAAAATGCTCCTTAGAGGAGTTACATGAATTTCTTACATAAGAAGATGTACATATGAGAAGAAGTATCTATCAAATCCTCCTTACAAGTTAGTTTTAATGTCTTTAGGTAATTTTATATGTCCATCATATCTTGATATCTTCATATTTAGCATGCACCTAAAACACCGTGAAACAAAAATGTGGTTCAGTATATTACTATATTGTGTAAGTGGGATGCATGCAAAAGTGTGCAAGTATGTAATAACATATATTCAACCAATTATTTTCAAATAAGAACTGTCAAGTTATTCATGTGATCTTCCTTTATGTGATACTCGTTAGCATTATAATTTAATACAATGTAAATAAACACTTAGTAATTTATTTAGTCAATCTTAGAGAAAACCTCAACAAACACTGGAAAACTATATTGAAGGTAGTCATAAGCATAACCATATTCCACAATAATGAGCCAAGCAGATTATCATGCAATTGTACTTCAAGATTATTGTCCAATCAAAGAGGAATCCAAGCAATTCAACATATAATCAACATGTATGTAAATCCTAAAGTGTCACCATCACATTAATTGGATTAAACCCGACTTGGATACTAATCTAGGCTTTAGGATAGTCTTGTGTTTGGATAAGGAATAAGGGCACCAACCATATTTCCATCACATATTCAACATTAGGTGAAACCCTGATTACCAAATCTGTCACATCCTTTCATTATGATCACTTAGATTCACTTATATTCAATAACAATAGTGCATATTATGAACCTTGGTTTCATAACCCTAATTATTCACATATGGTTATCCACTTTAGTAATTGTAATTATCATCTTTATCATCAACATCATCATGGGAATCAAATTATTCAATAATATGAGACTACAACATGAACTAAGAGTAGATTATGTATTCAACATGTTAATACACATCATCTAGGATTCTCATGCACTAATCACCACTTTAACACCCCTTAGCACTACTTTTAGAATCGGGATTAGAATTAGGTAACACTGGTATTTTATTCAAATTACCATTATTTTTCTGATCAACTTTCATGTATAACATGTCTTAACCCGAGCTATCAATTAAATTCTACAATTAATGCAAATTTAATGTAGCTCACCTCATACCAAGTTGACACGTCAGAAAAACCAATTTTCTCAAAATAAGGATCAGGCGTCCCTTTAGACATTGGCTAAAGAATACATTACCCCTGCTTTCTAGGTGAAAGGTTAGGGCATCCCAACCATTGCATTCTAAGTTTCCCCTAACCTCACGATGTTGGCAAACTACTACCCTAGGACAGGAAGGTGTAGGTTGTCTTACGTACTCCTACACCACAAAACTCCAGAGGGGACCAGAAAGTCTTTGTCTACCCCACGTCGGTCCAAGGTAGGTGCTTCTTGCGACTAGAGAGGGCCAATGTTTGAGGACCTTAGTCTGGTGATGGCCTGATGGTTGTAGGGTGATAATTGGTAGAAAAGAAAAGGGAGAAGGATCATACCTGGAACTACGATGTGAGTGAGGAAGGCTAATACATCCTAGAAGCACTGGATCTCCCTCCCACATCCATTGATCCTTGAGAGCTCATCCCAAGTGATAACATCGTGCATGAGGAGGTAAAACTGGCAGGTCAAGTCTTGTCATTCTTTAAGGATTGAATACAACGCTCTAGTCCTTCATTTTTCCCTTGGCCGAAGACCAATAGGCTATATATATGCTAATTGTATGATGAAGAGATTAGAGAGACCATCCCTAAGAGGGAGGCGTCTGGGTTTCCATATGGTGAGGAGCAACCATGACCTACTGACTTGGAAGGATATTTATTCCTTTAATCCCCGACCCACCAGAGACCTTCCTAATAGGAATTTCTAAAACCTCAAAAACCATAGTCATACCTTTCCATATTGGTTTTTTCCAACTTCTCAATAGAAGTACTTGGTTGGAAACCCATGTCTAGTAAGGAAGCTGTGTAAAGGTGAAACACCCATTCTAGATTATTCTTTGTCTCTGCCTCAATAATATATTTCCTTAAATCAATTATCCTTTCTTGAATGAAACTCATAATGAATTTTACTTTTCAAATCTATATCTAGTAATTTGGCAGTTATTGGGATGTATTTCATATATAAAACTTGCTCTTTTAAACATTATTTAAAAAAATGCCATTATCTTATGGAATATCCCTTCCCCCTATCTCTAGAATTCTCTTCTTTACTTTATTATTTTCAAGTATACTAAAAGTTAGATCAAACTATTCTTGTTTGATGCCTCAAACATTGTGTTGCCAAACTAGATAGACAATTATTCTTTTAATTATTTAAAACATCACCACATCTTATTTTCTATTCGAAAACTTTCTTATTATCCCATATTTCTATTATTCAACAATTCATAAAGTCATTGATATTTATTTATGCACAAATCTCTTATTTCTTTAACTTGTGCCACAAGGACCTATTTGCAAAGAAAATAGTATCATGGGTCGTTGTATGGCACATAGGTTGTACCCATGCCACTGAGTTGATTTTATGATACCTTTGGGGAACTCGTTTTGTCAATTTGAATCTTATATTTGAGTTCATAACATTCACCTCTCCTTAATAGGAATTTTGTCCCCAAAATTCACACCTTGTAAGGTTAAGGTGAATGATAACTTGACTTGATTTCACAACTTAGGGTTAGCAACCCTACTTGGATTATCTTTAATCACTCTTATTTTTGTGCCAAATTTCTCTTGTTATTACTAAGATTGGTACCTAAATTCAATTCAAGGCATGTCGACATCTTTAGTATTTACATTTTCTCTAGTGATTTCAATTTCTCTTGGTAACTATATTTTTATCTTGTATTCATTTGTGTCCCTCATAAGGGTGATGTAACACCTTAAAACCTAGATTATTTCATTCAACTCCACTTTTTATATGTCAATGTTAAACATAACATGTGTTTACCCAATCTCTATCACTCATAATGAGATGAAATAATCATTTTACCGCAGCCCAAAAACAACGTTCATCTCATTCCAAGAGTAGACATTGTGTATTCACACATCATCTTAAAATTTCACATTTTAGGTTTAATCATTCTCAACATGACTCCAAACCATAAACTACCTTAAATCCCACAATATTCTTATACTTCATGAAGTCAAGTGCCTTCCTCACTCTTGAGTTTCTTCACAATTCACTATTACTTGACTTCTTTTGTATTTTATATTTACACCTCATGTCTCATTATCTTAGTCATTTTCTCAAGGTCTCTATGGGTAGAAGTACTTTTGGAGTGATCTCAACCTTATGCATTTAGGGAGTGCCTCTCACATTCACCCCTTGGGCCTCATTAACTCAAGAAGGTGTCCAATCTCCTAATTCATGGGCCTCAGGAAAACGTGGTTGTTACCTCCCAACCATATGGTCTTATGCATTCAGGGTACAATGACCTCCTAATCTCATCAGTCTTATGTACCTTTAATCCTCCCAACTTGACCTTAGGATTGACTTAGGGCTCTACCTTACCTAGGGTTTATTCAGATATTACAATTTTAACCATTTTCAAACACATTATTTTCTTATGAAATTCTTTAACCCAAAATCCTTCATCTCTTGGGGTAGAAAATATTCACTCTATGTCCCTTCATTAGGCTCATGGCTACCTTCCCTTGCTGGGCTTGGTCTTTCATAGTGGTCTTTCTTTCTTAGCTTGACCTACTAGCTACCTTCCTTTCCCTACTTGGTCACTAGTCATTGCAATGTCTTCCTGTCATATTGGCCTTCCTATCCCTACTTGGCCTATCAGTGACCTTCCTATCCTGGATTGATCACTAGTTATTGCAATGACTTCCTCTTGTATCAACCTTCCTTTCTCGACTTGTCCTATTGATAATCTTCCTATCCAGACTTGATCACCGGTCGTTGTAATGATTTTCTCTTATATAAGCCTTCCTATCCCGACTTGGCCTATTGGAGATCTTCCTATCCCATCTTGATCATTAGTTATTGCATTGGCTTTCCTTTTTATATCGGCCTTCCTATCCCGACTTGGACGATTAGCAACTTTCCTATCCCATCTTGGTCACATACTTTCAACCACTTCCTTAGTGACTTTACTTGTGTCCCTCAGAGATGGCATACTTAGGTTCAATACTTTTATATTTTTTATTCTCAATCCTTCAAACTTTAGGTGACATTTAAGGGTACCTCAATCTTTAAATTTATTTATCATCTCACCCTTCTAGAGAAGGTCCTAACCTAGGGTGCCTTCTTGTCTCACAGGAGGAGGTTAGGATCTTTGGCCACAACATGACCCCATAGGGTTTAGCCTCCTTCATAGGTCCTTTTCCCCCTCTTGGGTTGACCAACCCCAGGTTGGGACACCAACCCTAAAAGTTGAATTGAGGGTTTCATATTTTTGTACATACATTTTTTATCTCAACTTCTCAACCCTTATCCTTTTTCTATCATGGTGAGACCTCTACTTAGGGGAGACTCTTTATGGGGACCCTCTCTTTGGGTTTTTGTCCTTGTAGTGGATGTTCATAACCTTCCCTTACCAGGGCTTGGTATTGTACATGCCTTCCTTTCTGGGATTGGCCTACGGTGATCTTCCTTTTTGAGCTTGATTACCCATCATTCCCATAATGACTTTCTATCCCCACATACTCTTTATCTCACAAGAGGTATCTTTTTTAGGGCCCAAGCAAGTTATATCCATAAAATGAGTTGTTCATAGATTTCTTATGTTTCCTAAAACTTTTCTCATTAATACCTTGCTCCACATGCATGCATGCATGGGAGACTGGGTCACCCAACTCATTTGTATTTTTTCTTATTTCTTTTTACTCTTATTGGGGTTCATATTGGTAGGGTTTTCTCTCTCATCCACACTACTTCCCATTCTTAGGGCTGAGGTTTTGGGTTAGGGTTAGAGACTACAATCTGCATCTTAGGGTTTCTATGTCTCATGACCCACTAAAGTTTTCTCAAACCAACCCTAGTCTCCTCTAGGGTTTACCCTTAGCAAGGAATAACCCATAAAACCATTTTTATTTTTGTTATCATTAGTTCCACATTACATGTACATTATTATTTACACATCACATGTACATTAATTTCTAGAGGATGTCTTCACCCTACTTCTCAAAAATCCTAACTTGAGTTGATGAGAGAAATTTATTTTAGGGTTTATTATGCAAGAGGATGAGAAATGGATGAATCAATATGAGAAGAGAACCTAAAGGAATTTTACTTTAGGCAAAATCTTCTGACTTTGGCCAGGTATGATGCACGGTTCTGAGAGTCCTCGTACGGTGACTAGTGGTGTGGATAAAAGTTCTACCATCCCCCGGGTCGTGGTCTCTTCTAGACACCACCATCTATAGAAAATGCCCTAATAATTCCCTCATATTTCTATAGATTACTTGAAATTATAAACTATTAAATATTATTTAAAAATTTAGGGTACGGATATCAAATGTATTGACCTTACTTTTTGGCATATCCCAATTAAGAAAGACCCAAAAAGTTGAGAATGATTACCTAAAATTTCCAAGGATCCATAATTAACCAAATAATAAATAATTACAAATAATTTCCATTAATTCAAAAATTGTTTACAAAATGCTCCTCAGAGGAATCACATGAATTTCTTACATAAGAAGATGTACATATGAGAAGAAGTATTTGTCTAATCCTCCTTACAAGTTAGCTTCAATGTCTTTAGATAATTTCATCTGTCCATCATATCTTGATATCTTTATATTTAGCATGTACCTAAAACACCGTGAAACAAAAACATGGTTCATATATTGCTATACTGTGAACGTAGGTGCATGAAAAATATGCAAGCACATAAAAATATATATTCAACTAACTACTTGCAAATAAGAATTATCAATTTCTTCATTTAATCTTCCTCTATGTGATACTCATAGTGGCAGTATTACTGAACAAATTGTAAATAGACACTCAATAGTTTATTTAGTCAATATTCAAGTAAACCTTGGCAAACATAGGAAAACTATATTGCGGGTAGTCATAAGTGTACCCACATACCTCATTGAAGGGCCATGCAAAATATCATGTAGTTATAATTCAAGCATATTATCCAATCAAAGAGTATTCCCAACAATTCAACATATAATCTGCATGTATGTAAATCCTAAAGTGTCACCATCACATTAATTAGATTAAAATTGACTTGGGTCTTAATCGAGGGTAGACAACAGTTAAGGGCACCAACCCTATTTCCATTGCATATTAAACATTAGGTGAAACCCTAAACTATATCCATCATATGATTTCATTATGATCACTTAGATTCACTTATATTCAATAACAAGTGCATGTTATGAACCTTGGTTTCATAAATCTAAAAAGCAAGTAATTGTAAGATATAGATATATCAATTTAGAGCAATTACGAAGATAGATTTGTAAGCAATATAGGAAATTTAGAACATGGAAATATGCATATATAAAGGTACCAAATGAGAGTGCCAAAGAATAAGGCTATTGGTTGAGAAAATCTAGTTGAGAGGGAAATTCTCATTCAATAAGCCAACTGTGTATTCTGTGCACAGTGTTATCGGTCGAGTTCTGTGCATTGATAACTCGACCGATGACAACTTTTGGCAACACCCATTGGTTCCTATCGGTCGAGTTTCAAATAGGGCAAACTCGACCGATAGAGCAGCTGTCAAAAAGCACATATATTTCATGAAAACATATTTAAAGGCATGCTAAACATACAAACCATATCCAAACATGTCTAAGCAAGTTAGTAATGCACTATAGAAGCATTAGAAATAGCTTTTGAGCAAGAGTGTGAATAGAAACACAAAATACAACTTTTGACTCAAAAACCATATGTATAGTGCACACCATCTTGACAAAACAAGTTAGGATCAGTTAAATGCAAGAAAAACATTACCTTTGTTCTTACCATTCCTTTTTCCACTTGTTGTCACCCTCTACACATCTCACCTTTCTTCTTTCATGTGAATTGACAAGTTAATTTACAATTCAATAGCTCAAGTCAATCCATTTGCAAGTACCTACAAGAAGAAAGATGAAATGGTCCCCAATCATATTTTTGGGTCCAGAGGGGTTAGCTTAGCAACCCAAGTCCTATTGCTCTTGGGTGCTTTCCTAAAAGGACAACAAGTAGAATAATGACCAATTTCATTGCAATAGTTGCATGTGCCCATAGTCTTGGAACTAGAGGATTCTCCATGGAAGATTGGAGGTCCTTTATCTTTTTCGTTCCTTTGACTACTATCATATCCTAAACCATGTCTACCAATTTGTTTAGTAGTATGGTGTAGGATATCATTAAGGCTCTTCTTACCAACTAAGAATCTTTACAGAGAAGATCTCAAACTATCATTATCATGCATAAGAGAAGTAATAGTAGAAGACAAATGATTGATATTATCTCTAGCATGCACAAGATCATTTTCTAAGCAAGGAGCTTCAGTTAAATAAGAATCTCTATTAATGTGAAGAGAAGGAACATCATTCTCTATATTAGTAGAACTAGAACAAGATTCATGCACATTGATTTTAGCAAGCAAGGAGGCATTTTCTGTTTCTAATTCTTGCAAAATAAAATCTTTGTCCTTGTTTTCAGATTTAAGAACATCAATATCATGCATGAGAGAATCAACAATTAAAGTATGCTCTGCATTAGAACTAGACATGAGAGGTTGAGATTCTAGAAATCTAACCTTATCAAGCAAACTAGTATCATCAAGCAAGCAAGAATTAGCATGTTCAAGATCATCTAGTTCTACATGCAAATTATCAACAATTCTAGCAAGCTTTTTCCTTTTACTTTTATAAGACTTAAGAGAGGCACAAGTATCATGATTAATAGCAATCAAAGATTCTTTATCTAAAGAGTTTAGATTTACCTCACTTGAGTCCTTACTTGTTGATGCCATAAGAGCAAAATGGCATTCTCCTTCATCACTAGATCTTGAGCTTGATCCTTCACTTGAATCTTCACTTGAGCTTGAGTTGGAGGAGCCACTTGAGCTTGAGTGCCATTTCTCCTTCTTCTTGTGAAGATGGGTCTTTTTGCTTTGTGGGAAATCTTCCTTGCAGTGACCCTTCTTTCCACATGTGAAGCACCAGATGGAAGAGGACTTGCCTTTGTATAATCTACCCTTAGAGTACATGGCATCTTCTTCAACTTGAGAGGATGGAGAAGCTTGACCAACAATAGCCTTGATTTGAGCTTTGATTTCAGCCTTCTTCATTCTCTTGAGTTCTTTCTCTTCTTGTCTTTCTACTTCCTCCCTCTTGTCAAGTGTAGCTTCATGTGCTTGTAGATTTCCAATGAGCTCTTCAATAGGAATATCCCTAAGAGACCTTGCTTCTTCAATGGAAGTCACCTTGGGTTCCCACCTCTTGGGGAGAGTTCTAAGGATCTTTGAGTTGATATCTCCACTAGACATAGGATGTCCTAGAACAGCAAGACCATTCACAATGGTGTTGAGCCTTGAGTACATATTGGCTATCCTCTCCTCCTTTCCCATCTTGAAGTTCTCAAGCAGCCCTTTGAGCATGTAGACTTTACTTTCCTTCACTTGATCTGTCCCTTCATAAGTAATGCAAATCTTTCTCCATACCTCATAGGCTATTTTACATGAAGAAATCTGGTTGAACTCGGTGGGGGTCATGGAGGCATAGAGGATGTGCATGGATCTATCATTCAAGGTTGCTTTCTTCAAGGTAGCTTCATCCCATTCTTCAATCTTTGTCTTTGGTTGCATGTATGGGCTGTTCACCATTTGTCACATCTCAAGACTTGATCCTTGGATGTAGAATTGAAGCTTTTTTCTCCAATAGAGGAAATTACTCCCATCAAAGATAGGTAGGATGATCAAGTATCTCCCTCCTTGGTAGTCACCCATCTTCTCCTACTTGTTGAGGTATGCTTGGAGAAGACCCACTCTGATACCAATTGTTGGATCCTAGATGGATGATTAGATGCTCTAGAGGAGGGGTGAATAGAGCTGAATGCACTTAAACAAAATTCATTAGACCTTCAATATATATCACAAGATAAGGTTTCTAAATAGGAAATTTGTGTGCAACTATAACATACATAGCAAGGGAGAGAGAAATTGACAAAACACAAGTAGACAAGCTATTTAAAGTGGTTCCACACTTCAAACTAGAAGTATGTCAGTCCACTTACCAAGAGAGGTCAACCTCTAGGATTTCCTAACCATTGCATTCTTATATTCATTCATAAGACTTAAAATACATGGCCAAACAAAGGACTTACCTATCCAATACAAAGAGTCTTCAACCTTACCAAGGACTTACCCACTTTGCAAGGAGTCTTCCGCCTTCTTACAAGGACTTACCTACTCTTGCACAAGTCTTCATCCGTGTAGGAATTACCCACTCTTCTTGGATCTTCCGCCTTTGACTTCACCTTCACTTGGAGAAGCTTCCACCAAGGACTTACCCACTTAAGCAAGGAGTCTTCTGCCTTCACCAAGGGCTTACCCACTCTTGCTCCAAGTCTTCAGCCTTGATCTTCACCAAGGGACTCCTTCCCTTGTTCTTCTTCACCTCTCTTAGCCAAGAGAGAGAACCTTCATCTTCATGGTTGAAATGAGAGATGGGGAGGTGGTAGAAGTGAGAGCCTCACAAGATATACATGTAGGACTAGCTCTCTTATAGATTTCCTACTCATTCTAATGGATGTAGCAAGTGATTAAGCTTAGAGAGAGAGAGGAGGCTGTAGGAAGCACTCAACTATAGAATCAGAACCTCACATAGAGTTTTGCAATGAATGCTCAACCTTGGAATGAAGCCCAAGGGGTCCTATTTATATCTGGGGATGCCTCTTAGCCTTTGGGAATACTTGAGAATGAAAACTAGCCATTTTGTGGCTTGCAACAGATATATTTTCACTTGTGCAACTCCACAATGGCTAGAAGCAATTTTCTGCACTTTTCTGTATAGTGCAATCGGTCGAGTTTCTATAAGGGTAACTCGACCAATAGAGTAAAAGACAAAGCCGATATTAAGACCATCGGTCGAGTTTGTCCTGGGGAAACTCGACCGACCAATGAAAATCGAATTGGTCTGGTATTCCATCAGTCGAGTTCTGTGTAAACACAACTCGACCGATCAAAAGTCATTTTCAAGATCCAATCAGGATCGGTCGAGTTTGCAACTCACAGAACTCGACCGATGAACAGCCTGATGTGAATTTTAGAAAATGGCTTTTGAGTGCTTAAACATTCGATCTAAGTTCTCATGATTTTTTCTAAGCTTAATTACAAGTCATACAATCATTACAAGTGATTTACAACATGATTCTAATGGATTTACATCATATTACAAAAATGTGAACTTGTATTGACTTTGACTTGTCTTTTCTCCAATTTGAGATGTGCAAGTTAGGGCATTTGGAGTGTGTCTATACCTAATCTAAAATCACTCAAGTAGAGATATTAGACACCAATATGTGGAATGGTTAGTCATAATCACAACACAGGTTTAGTCAATTTAGACGTGAGTCAACATTGACCTAATTGACCTTGAGTCAACAACATCTATTTTAAATTTGTCACATTTACATCAAATTAGGCACATTTATATTTTAACATTAGTTGAAATATTAACACACAAATTAGGCACATTTACATACAAATTAGGCACGTTTACATAAAATTAGGATCTTTAAACACCACTTTGGGTGCATAATCCTATTTATATTGTTACACTAATAAAAGAGGCTCTTCAAAAAAAAAGACGGGCATTACATTTGATAGGATTAGGTAGGTGCTCGCTTCTCTATTTTGTTGTGAAGTCTGTTGTCCTTCCTCCAAACATGAACGCCCCCTCATCTTTTTTATAATACGAAGCAAGATCATGTATCAGAATTACATCATTGACAAGTTTTTTTTATTTGGAGTAGGAATTGGAATGACATCCTTGAGAAGATGACTTTTTTCTCAACAACATCATGTAATTTTTTGAAATATCTTCTACAAACACCTTGACTTGAAAAGCCTTTGTTTTTTAGTATTGGATACTAAATCCTCTTCTTCTTATTATTCTTTGACATGCTCCTAAATTTTCAATATTTTTTTCCTTCAGTAGATGCCTTTGCCCTTACTAGCTTGTTGGGGGAGAATTCATCAAATGATGCCCCCTTTTGGCAGCAACATTCTTTGGGTCTTATTTATCATCCCTTGGCACCCTTTTTTTGAGTGGCAATGACATCCTTCTTGTTGGCGACCTTCTTGGTTGAAAGGTCCTTAGTCGCTGGAGCTGAAGAGTTGGCCTAGTCTCTAGTACCTGACTTCCTTGATACCACTAGCTTAATTGTCCACCTTGTGGAAGCAAGTGTCGTCGTGTCTTAGAAGTCATCATAGGAGTTTTCTGTGGTGGCACTAGCCATTGATTTGAGGCAAAGCTAGACACAGAGAGTGGAGAATGGGGGTGACAACAAAAAAAGTAGGAAGAGAGAGAATCAGAAGGAGGTAAAGAGAGGATCAACAATGAAAAGAGGGGACTTTGATGTGAGCATGGTTCCTGAAAGGGGTCTCAACGCCGAGAAGTGTGTGTGATGCTTGGAGACAAGGTGCAGAGATGAAAGAGGGGAGGCATGTGGAAGTATGGCACTGCAGTGGAGGGGTGTTCTAGGGGAAATTTTTGATTTTAGAGATGTGGTTTTGGGGGGAAATGATGTCCGGTTGAGTGGTCAGTGGCCAGTTGGAAATGTGTAATCTACATGTTCTGGTTCACATGAGCTAGAGAGAGAGAGTGGGAGATTTTTGTGTGAGAGAGTGGTAGTCGATGAGAGGGTGTAATAGAGAGTACTGGATGGAGAGAGAGAGTAGTGGTGAATGAGAAAGTATGAGAGATAGTAGTGGTGAGTTAGAGAGTGTGAGAGGAAGTGTGAGAGAAAGAAGTAGTGCGACATGTGTTGTTGTTGGCTCAGGCCACATCATAGGGGGAGGAAGGTTTTTGGCAACATCAAATGTGCATCAACCCCCCTCCCAGTATTTCCAAAATCAAACCCTTAAATTAGGTGGCACTGCTGTTAGAATACCTATAACAATACAATATAGTTGGTCACTTTTAGGCCTGTTTGGTATGCCATGAAGGAGGGGAACAAAAGGGAAAGACTTAGGCTATTTGCTTTGACAAAGTCATAGGAATAAGCGGAATAGGGGAGAATGAAGGAGAAAAAAAATAAGTGCATTTTTTCTATTTCACTTACAATCAAATGGGAGTCGAGCAAAGAGAAGGGAAAAGACTTTACAAGAAATATATTACAAAGACGGGAAGAAAAAATAAAATTTGGGAAGGAGACTATAATAATATTGTAAGAAAATGCAGTATATCCCATAACGAGACAGAAAATAGGAATCTTTCATATATATTCTATACCACTAGGATGAACATATATGATGTTGGAGAATTATTTGATAAAACTTAGAGAAAATGTAACACCCACCCTAAGAAAACACATGCACATAGAGGAAGTAACATTGAGTTATCCGTAATTTGTGTACTCAAAGAGTCATAACATAAAAACTAGCATTTATAACAACAATATAATCAGAGTTATAACATAAAAACTAGCATTTACAACAAAAATATAATCAATCACTCAAACTTTAAGAGATGAACATTCTCATCTTTGTTCTTACAAAAGGAAACATTAAGGCTATAACACAAAAATTTATCTTGAGACAAAGCATGTAATCTAAATTCTAAACATTGTTAACATATAAATGAATATATAAAACTAAGGATCATCTTATAGTTGGCACCCCACTAGATCTTATCATGTTCTATCTGTATGCTCCAAGTCTCTGGGATCTATTCTTCTCCTGTTTATCACTTTTGGACAACTCGTCCCCAGCCATGCATTGGAAAAATAGTTATTAGTGTAAGTGGCATGAGTATTCTAATACATGAATTACTGTAGAAATAAGATACTACAAAATGTTCTTAAATATTATAACCATGAAACTAACATTTAACTATATAAAAAAATTAGAAACATCAATATCTCTCTTTTTAACTTAATTCTTATTTTTTTACTGATCTTTCTCTAGAGAGCAATACTCTAGTACCTGGGTCTCATGACCTACACTAAGGTTCCTGAGTCACATAACATGCACTCTGGTCTTGGGTTATGTCTCACTTATCTTAAATCTCTTTCACCATACTTCTAAATGAGGTTAGGTGTTTGCTCTGAATTAATGTATCTTTTATGTATGACTTTTATCTGATTGTGGCCACAATTATACGATAAGTCCTCCTCTATTGACACTGAAGTATCCTCAATGCACCCTCTGTTGGAACTACATGCCCTCTATTGACACCGAAGTGTCCTCTATGGTGCAATGCACCCTCTTTTGGCAAAACGTGCCTTCTGAAATGAAGTAAACACTCCACTAAATTAGAAACAAATTCCTCTGAATCATCGTGAGACTCTTTGAATGAGGACTTATCATATAATGAATTATGTGAAGGTTCTAAATTAATCACTTAAGTCTAAACTGACTAAATTTTGAATATGAACTTATCTAAAACTGAATATTGAGAGCATGTACTGAATTCATAAGTTGAATCTCTACTCTTAAATTATAAATTAGATCAACATCTAAATATGAATCTCAACTACTACATAATTGAGAGTGGGTTTATAACCCTTATCATGTATCTTTATTCAATATCTAGCTACTCACACAATGAGTAACCTAAGTCTAATCTAAATTTGATATCCTTATTATTTAGATAAATCTTAATCTAACACTCTGATTTGAAAGAATGACTTAACTTTTTACTATTATGGAAACTGAGTCTAAAGGCTTAGGAAAAATGATATGAACTGAGTATGGAAATACTAGATATATGAGAGTACTTAAGTATCAAATGTAAAAAAATATGTGATTTCTAACAAAGTAACTCAATTTCTGTAAAATATCATTAAGTCTGGTCTTAATACATTCATATGAGCTTAAATGTTAATTTTAAAACATGGATCTTATAGAATCTCATCTTGCAACTTAATCATAACATAAATCATCATAATCTTATAATATCATCCTCACTTCAAGTTATAATATATTTCAGTCCCAATAATACCTTCATCTTGAAAATAGGACCATGTCCTAATGTGTTCAAACTCATACTCTCACATTATGCTTAGCTTTTAGATATTAATCATTCTAAGGAATCCAAATAACTTCCTAGTTCTTAGGTCTCCCTATATATAAGAAATCTTGATAACATGTTTTACTTGGAATCTTAATACATGGTGACATCTATGTATATAAGAATTCCAAATAGTATATATGTACTTAGAATCTTAATACACAATTATATCCCATAATCGTGGAAGTATGGTAGTCTTACTTTCCTTTCTTATCTTGTAGTCTTAAACATTTCCATGAAGCATTACTATGGAACACGATAGACATATATCTTTTTATCCTTCTTAACTCATGAACATTAAGCATCCCATGACCTCTAATTAAGAAATTTAGTATATGAAATGACATGATAATAAAACACTGGAAAATCTTGCTTATATACCTCGATTAGAACATTGGACATGAAGGTCTTATTTAAGAAGCATGTAATTGCACTAGATTTTTTAAACATAAATAATCATGGGCATGAACCACTTATTTGTGTCAGTGAGGATACAAATCTTCATTTTAGATTCCTCTAATTGGGTCTAAATCCTATAAATCTTGTGGTGTAACACTTCCTTGAAGTTCAATGATTAGGTTCACACCTTTCACACATTGATGTAACAATTATCAATATATACGCACATAATATACTTATCTAAACTTTCCCAAATTAAATTACCTTATGTAGATCATTTAAGAGTCTAGAACCTCCTTCAAGATGTTCGTCATATCTCGATCTTTCCAACGAGCCCTTAAGCACCCTATTATGACAACCAGATCAATCTTTATGCATTCTTAAAGTTTATAAATTTAAATCTGACCATTTATATTACCTTGCTTTCCTCAACCTTCTAGGCTAAATGGGCCTTGAGGTCAGCGGCCCAGCAACGAGGCACCCCACCAGCCCTCTCCTTCTCTTATAGGGGCATGACACAGGGTCCTGATTTCCCTATTTCCCTATGGAAACAAGATGGCAGCCACAAGGATGCACTCTTGCCGACCCTTCTCTCTCCTCAGTCACCACAAGACAAGTGATGTGTCGGATTTGTTTCCCCAAGGTGTCCCACATCCATTGATTGTCATTGTTCTCGCATAAGGAGCATTGACCTTGCCTAGTAGTAGTAGGTTACTCTATTCCTTTTCTATTCGCCCCTATTTGCCCGCCACCAACTGGGAGCATCTCTAGCGCACCCGATCTTGGTACCTTAGCGAGCGTTGTGCAAGTCATGCCTGCTACCGGTGGGATTCTACACGAACGACAACACTATTTTAGGAGATGACATGGCCAAGGTCAAAGACTCAGACCCACGACTATAGATGGCGTCGTTGCCTACCCTTTTATCCTCGATCCCCTTCTCTCAGACGCAACTTCAAACTAAACCCTAACAAATTACGTCTCTCGCGATGTCATCCCCTAAGGATTTTATAGGCAATACCTACTCAATCTGGTGATGAGACCAGAGTTAACGTGGACTCTAATAGTCTCCCTATTTTAGAAGAACAATGGGATCTGAGATTTCTCCTTTTTTTCTTCACACATTGCATCTAGTGAATCGACCCCACTCAATTGAACCAAAATGTTTGTCATGAACCAACAGTTCAACCTTTCTTTTCCCTGATTCATGACTCAAATATGACCTAAAATTCTATATATGTTCTAGTTTCTTCTAAGACCCTTCTAGGATACCTCTTGCACCAAAATGGTCCCAACATTTAACCAACCCTTCATATAAATATTATCATATCTACATAGTGTATACGATTGCACTTGTCCAATGACCTAGATTGTAAATTGAATCACCCATTCACTCTTAACCTCAATAAAATTACTCACAAAGTTATGAATAAATTCTCATAATTATGTTCCATAAATATAAGAAAAACTTGCTAATGTCGATCATAAAGCACTTATATTTCTCCACTTGTGACCAAATCATGCCCCATTTTATTATCCTCAAATCATTACTCATTATCATCATGATTATGTTTTAAATGTCAAAATCACTCTAAACATCCAGAAATTCGACTCAATACCTCATTGTAATAATAAGGAACATAGTCAAATCCACAATTTCACCAATTTATACTTTACATGTCCTTTAGCTAAAAGCCCAAATAATCCCTGGGTAGCCCAACTTGTCCTTAGACTATCCAATTGTCATCAAACATCATAAAAACCTTAGTCCCATCTTATTAATTTACCCTAACTTTTGTGTGACATGTATAACATCCCATGATGGTCAAATTACCCAAAAAATGCATGAAATGGACTCCATACCGGCTCCAATTAAAGTGAAATGCTTCATACTTGGGCCCATATCTTATACACAACCTATCAAAGTTTCATCAATAATGCTATCATATGTTTGGCTAGGTTCCAAAGATTAGGATGTTATAGAAAAATTTAGAGAAAAAAATAAAAATAGATAAATAGAAAGAAAAAAACTATCTACAATGTTTAGAAAGAAATTTAAAATTTTATTTTTTTTACAAATTAAAAAATGATAACGAAATTTTTAGACACAAAAAATGTTATTAAAAGAAAATATGGGTGAATGTGGAGAGAAGACCTGAATTACGGTGGAAACATTAATATGTGGAGATAGAGTTGGTAAAATTTATATAATATGGATGAAATTTATATAACTACAATGAATATAAAGAAGAAATAGGTTGTCAAATTTTTAAATAACTAATGTCTACATCACTAGAATTTTTTTATAAATACATAGTTATTTCATGTTCTCCTTTTCTTTTCTCACATGTTAAGAAAACAGGCTAACATATATATCCTCTAGATTTTCCACTCTTCCCTTTTCTTTCTTCCCTTCCTCTATTCCCTTCTCTTACATGCCCATGTCCCAAGGATATCACTACAACCCTACAAAAAAGAGCAAATGCTAGCAGCTAGTTTACTTGCTCTTCGAGTTGTTTGTATGGAGGTTACTCTATGTGATGTAGCTATTGATGTTTAAGTTGTATGTATACTTAGATTACTTGGTAGATAAGTTTCAAAATAAAGAGACATACAATAAAGCCAGTTTGGTTTGCGCAATACCACATAGGAAATGATTGTGATCCATACAATAACTAAAATGCGATATTTGTTTCCCACAAAAGTCATGATAGGATTGCATTTGGATGACAGTAGAGTCCCAAGGCATCAAAAGTTTCATGTTTCGCAAGACCCCCAAGTACTTGTATGGGATAGAAAACACAATTCCTCAACGCCTACACCCAACTTTTTGATAAAATGCCCCAACGCCTGCACCTGGCTTCCCAATGCAGCACCCTCGACGGCTGCCCCTAAACTCCCCGACCCTAAAATCACATATCTCTCTCTCATGTTTGGAAACATAATTACTCCTATAGCCTTCCAACACTCACCCTCATCTTCTTCTCTTTCACATGAAGCATGCTCCTCCTTTTTATTTTCCGTTTACTGGCCCTTCTCATTACGCAAGTTCTTCCAAAGATATTTTCCACTAGATTCTTCATCAAGAAGGCTCCATGTCTCTAGTTTACTATGATATTTTATGCTTTTCTAATTTCATATGCAGACAAGACTATTAACTAGCCCCTCCATGCTCATGTTCTCCCCTTTCCATCACTGTTTTCAGCTACTGTGCCAGTTCTACATATAGCTGTTATAGTCATCCACGCAGACAACCTTTCAAACGACCCATCCTCTTCTTTTGTATTTTCTTTCCTCTCCAATCTCCCTTCAGATGGTCTCCATTACACAACTATTTGGGAAAACTAGTAGTTCATTTTAATAAGACGAGAAATTTGGAAAAGTTACATTATATCTTTACCAATCCTATCCTAGCTGCATCCAAACATAGTAAGAAAAATAAGCATCCCATCCAACCCATGTACCTTCGTACTCCTTTCCATTCACCTCCCATGCCAATTCTTTCCAGTGAACCAAATGGGTCCTAAAAGTAAGTTTGCAACTCAGCAGTTGGCTTCTCCATCAGGTTCCACTCGCTTTACTTTTTCACACTGCATTACTTATTGTTACAGATGTTGTCTAGGTGTGTGTACATTTAGTGATGTATTTTGACTGTGTGTTCATCGATCTGCTTAGTATGTGTGACCGAATAGTTTCTTGTGTGCTAATAAATTGAATTTGTTGGCATCTTTGAATATTCAAGGGAGTAGGGTCACTATTAGTTAAGTTTCTAACTTAGCTGGGTGTATCAAAATAATTGTATAAGGCGATATAGTTCAATAATCAACCTAAATAATACATCCTATAAAATTACTTTATATTCATTGGTCAATTGAATCCTTGTGTTCAAGCATCATGTATATGTTTTAATTGGTATAGATAGCCTATAGCTTTTAAGATCATAAGAGTTCAAGGATGGGTAACTAAGTTCTTCTCTCTTATTAGGTTGTATATGAACTATTGTACCAATAAGAAATTCAAGTTTTGTTTTAGATTGTAGCAAGGAGATAAACTAGGTTGGAAGAATCCAGGTAGTTGTTAATCGACCCATATGCATTCCATCTTCTTTGATGTGTGCTTATAGGTCTAGTTGGGATTTGTCTTCCTTCATCCTATAGTCCAGTTGCTTCCTGTTAGTTTGATGCATATACATTATTTATATGATGATGTAGAACTAATTATGAGTTCAACAAAAGATATAATTTGAATGAATGTTAAGTTATCGGTCTACCTACTAACAAGATGTGTGTTTGTCATTTTATTTCTAGTCAGTTATTTATGTAATCATTTACATATTACTAAATGTAGATGTGTGCCATTTTTATTGAAAATGTCTATTTGTGTTGTTCTTAGGCTATTTTTCTTTATTGTATCTATAAAAGTATGGGTTCTCCACTTATTTTTCTAAGTAGTTATAGTTTCATATGATTATTTTGTTGATTTAAACAACTTGCTTCAAATGCTATGCAATTCATTTTAGCGCCTATCTAGATATTTTTGGTATTTCTTTTTTATAAAATGAATGCTAATTGTCATTTATATATTTAGTTGAGTTATTCTAATTATTTTTAAACTCTTAATTTATATTTTAAATATAATTTATATTAGATTAATTTATTTGCATTATACATCTTTAGCACTTAATATTTGCTAGTTCTAATTAATCTATAAAAGAATAAACTTTAAATCGAGTTGCCTACTTTCACCATGCAAGCTCACCATGGCACACCTTCGTCAGCTGGTAGAGTACATATTTCTGACCAGGTGCCCTTATGGGCAGTGGCGGAGCCACATTGGGGCACAACTAGGCACGTGCCCACTCATTTCTGCTAAAAATAAGTAAATCATTAATTAGTACAACCATTCTGAATGTCAAAATAGCAAAGGTGCCCCCACCAGTTCTTTCACCCCTATGCCCTATAGCTACTGCTAATTGCCAAAGTTGCAAACCCAACTCCTAATTTTTCATTACTGCTTTCCCTCTTGTCGAGCATGTTTTGCACTAGGAACTTCCACCAGATGGGAAACTGACGTGTAGGTAGGACTGCAATTTTTCTGATTCCTCCCAGCCTGATTGGGCAACTTGCATGGTGTAAAATTCTGCATTGCAGTGCAGGACGAAGCATGTTAATTAGTATCAGATAACATCTATTATCTCGTTCTTCCCAACCTGGTATTAAATTCTGTATTCAAGTGCATGACGGTGGCTCTTCGTGTTCATCCGTTACATGTACAGGAACCAAAAGATTTTCTAGGTGATATAAGATAATCTGATCTCTAACATAGAAAGAAACAAATTTATGATTTCACAGCTTTCCCCCAAAGCAATGGTTTCTGTATAATCTATCTTGTGTGATTTGATTTTTCTTGTTCAATTACTTCAAATAATTATTTTTCTTGGTCAACGGTGAAACTGCAATAATGATAATCTAGTGATAGACATGGTTGTGTGTAGATCGTTTATTATACTATGAATAGACAGAAGGACACAGGTCTGCAGTTCGATTTTTTCACACACAGAGAGACTAGGGACAACAACTACTATACAATCGTGAGTCTATCGACAATGTGGGACTCATATTTGCATATGGCTTCAATGGGTTTGTTTTACAAAAGAAAAGTCGCCTATTTATTCTATCTAGTATTATATCGGAATTATCTCACGTTTATTTGCAACTAGCTATGACTTTATGTATCGTTCAGTTCATATTCACATATGAAAAAATTATTTATGTTAAGATGTAAATTATGTAGTTCCCTACCCAATTCAAAATTCTGGCTTCGCCGCTGCTTATGGGAAGTGCGCGCACTAGTGGACATGTGGTCGTTTCACAACATTCCGTCCAACAACTGTTCACGAGATGACCAACAATATCTAACTACATCCAATAATGCATCGGGTATCTGACAAGGACTATCACATTATCAAAGAAAAATCTCCCTCTTGTTAATGCAACAACCAATCATTAGTTTGATAGGGACCAAGAGGTCAAGGGAGTGATGGGGATACGCAGACCAAGTCCTTCATATGTTGTGTAGCATGTCATTGTAGGATTTATTTAACATGAACCTAGTCTCTTTGTTCTTTGAAGGTTCAGCTTTTGGATTTATGATAAGGATTTAAATTATTAATGTGTATCAAAATAACGATCTTGATATAGGAGTGACTATTGAGTCAATACTTTATTGAATCTAGAACTCATTATCTCATGGTGAGTTTGTATGTTTTTTTACTTTATTGAATCTAGAACTCATTATTTCATCGTGAGTTTGTATGATTTTGTTTATCCTAAATGATGTCAAATATAAATTGCATACTTCAAGAATATATATTTCAATTAATTAGGAAACTAACATTGTCATTGAAAAGGGTGCAATTAATTATAGAGTTGAATTTGCATGAGAATGCACAATGAGGAGAGTTAAAAATGAAATAATTATGTATATATTGACATAATAAAATTTAAAGTTCTCAAGCTATAACTTTTTCATATGAGTTTGAAAATTGAAGGTTTACATTTTTTTGAAATAGTTAGAGAACAAATATTGATGAATGGAAGAAGTCAGAAGTAATTTGGAGGAGAAAGGAGAAAGATAGATTAATATCGATGATTTTGAAGATAGTGACATTGAGAGAGGAGTCAGATGAATCACCCTCTCACACGACTTGAAGACCAACTACTACTTAGTGACTGGCATCGACTGAAAGTGGACTGGCAGGCCAACACTACTAAAAAAAGACCAAAGGTGAAATCATGTAATTCAACCCATTGAACTAGCATACCCCAAATTTTACATCGATACATACACTTTTAGAAACTGACACCTCGGGTATTATCAAGTCATAATGTCTTGTGCATAGACAACTAGTTGATGGATTCACATACCACCCTGGAAAAGAAACCTAGAAATCTCACTCTAAATGTCAACCTATTAATCATATACTCTTATTCATTGTTCTCTCTTCTTCTACTTAGCTAGACATGTCACAAACTCCTTTGTATTACTACAAAACCTTAGCCGAACTATTTTTATTCATAGGATATCATGACACAAATGTGCAGTGATTTCATGAATAATGGGAAGTCCACAAAATAAATTAAACCAGAAAATGCCTTATTACATGCCTTTGGAAAGGGAATAAGAATCCAACCATAATGAGTGTTTAAGTAAAGAAATTCCTAAATAATATGAATATAAAGAAATTGATAACTATCTAGAATGTCACCTTAATAGGTAGGATCCAGTTTCTATCCTTGAACTAACATCTTAGGTTCTACTTATTTTGCTACTCATTAACTATGAATATCTCGTCCCCAACCATACATTAAAAATGATTATTAGTAAGTTTCATGAGTATGCTAGCACAAAAGTACAAAAATAACTGGAAAAGAAAAGACTATATATGATTCATATAGATTATGCATGAAGGGTCAGAATTAACACATATAGAAAACTTAAATATAAACATATATTTATTTAGGCCTAGTACGTATCTTTTTACGTAACTTGTATTGTACACCTTTACTCTGATACCTGCTCATGACCTTAACTCTAGTGGTTGGGTCATATTTTTGAACTCATCCTCCACTCTGGTGTCTGGGCCTCATGAATTGCATGAGAGGCCTAGGTCATGTCTCTTGACTTGACTCGTACTTTGGTGCCTTGGCATAACTCCATAATCTTATGACATCTTAATAAGTCATATCTTATCACAAGTCACAACATGTATCTTATCGTCTAAACATAATAATGAAGATTAATCATCATTGAGTAATATTTAATAAAATACTTTACTTGAAATCATAAAACACATGACAGATAAATCATGTACAACTTCTTGATAATATTAAGCATGCAAAGGTACTAAAGCATGACTAATATTGAATACGCATGACCACAAACCAATAGCACATATCACTAGACATAAAACACCTACTTTATTCCTAATGATAATCTTAATCAACCTACAATAATAATAAGGTTTCTTAATTAGGATCCTAAATTCTTAATTAAGCTCAAAGTGAAATTTCTCAAAATATCAAATCTTGACATGTCCTTTAACCTAGTTAGGCAGATATCTATCAAAAAATGGATCAAAATTCATATTTGATTTGACCCCATCTGAGCTACAATTTTTTTACAATTTATTCAAGATTAGGCTTGAACAAGAAAACCAAAAGCAAGAAAATCACATAATACAAATATTGAAACTTGGCTCAGAATAAGTGCCAAGACATATTAATCATTTGCTTTAAATTTCCAACCATGGACTTAATATAGGAATACAAATTCAAAATAAATTTACATAACACATCAAATAACAAAACCATTAAAATACCGAAAATGGGCATGGTGGCGTGACAAAATATTTACATAGAGACAGACAATTTGTTCATTCCTACTCCTGGATTCTTTTACTAGCTTAGCATAAAGATACTTCCTATAGCATGAAGGTCAGGCCAAAACTTAAGCAGAAGGCACCTTCATCAGGAAAAGGGGTGCCCTCTTGCTTGCCCAGGCTGTCACAAACTTGGCTAGCCTTTTCTGAGGTTCATTGGGCCAAGGGAGATCCATCTCCATGGCATAGTCATGGCGTGATTAGGGATATGCAACCAAAATTTTATTTCTATCAAGCAATGATAAAAAGTGAGAAAGGACCATAGGTAGAACTTCAATAGAGTTGATCCACTAAGGTATTGAGCAGCGGTGTAGCATCAAATCCCAAACGCGTCTAGAGATAGCTGGAAGAGGCTTTTTAGATGCCACTTGAGTATTGTTTGAACATAGAGGAAGCTAATTTGTAAATGAAAACACCTCCGAAGAGGACCAGTAAACCTCAACATCATCGGTAAAGAAGTTTGCAGTCGAGGTCCTATTTGGATTAAATCATATAAGCCAAGGGAAAATGTAAAAGATGTAGATTGATGTAGGGGATCTTACTAGTGCTTCTATTGCATTGAGGTGGCTTGAGATGCTACACCAAGCTCACCATTACTAGAGAAGAAAACTAGATGACATTGCCTTGGAGGCTCAATGACAATTGGTGGTTGAGGAGGTTCTTCAAGGTCCAACAAAACTTCATCTTCCTCCGGTCTTAGGTGCCATAGCCTCCTCCTACATATGCCACTCTTACCGCGGAAGGTAGCATGAGGGGAAAATGGGAGTTTTCTTTTGGGGTAAAGGAACAATCAAGGGGTTTTTGTGTGAGGAACTACATCCTGAAGCCAGTGGTGGTGAGTTTTGAGGAATTTTTTGAGGCAATACACACAAAGAGATAGAGAGAGATTGAGTTATCGCTAACATCTATTGGTAAGGTTAGCTGTTAGCATGATCTATGTGAGAAGAAGGAGATGAAGTCTCGTCCTCCAGATCTCAGGTATCACCAGCTGCATTAGCCAATATTTGATACTCATAACCTAGGTAAAATTGATGTAATCAAATGTATAATTAGATATCTAAGTCAACAAATATGATTTATGTATTATTTTCTTCTTATAACTAATTGACCTAGCTAGGATCATCTAAATCTAGTGAGAATGGACATATTTCCTAAACTAAAACTAACATTCCAAATATCAACTCAAATCTTACATTGAGCTAAGGAAATACATGATTTACATGACTAGTCATTTAGGTCAATTAATGTATTAATACTAATTCAAAAGGAGTTATTGTGCCAAAATTTTAAATACGATCTAATATTACATGAACAACTCATATACTAAACAAAAGAACATGGTACATCTGTAGGTTCTTATATATTTAAATCCTAATCATTCATTTTAGGGATGGGTAGTGTGCATAATCAAATGAGCATGTGATAAAACATTGAATTGTCATGGAAGGGGTTATTATGGGGTTTTACATAATTAGAGGCAAATAATATTCAAACTTAGATCTATGATTTACATTTATTTATACTTTAAACCTTATTTGACTTTTAAGTATGTTACAACCTACCGAACTTAAATGTCATTCTCAAAACTTTCTCATGCTAATAAAGTATTACCCACCTATGGTCTGCACATACCCTATGTATATTATCATCATAATGTTATCATATTAATTCATGATTTGTCACTATCATATTCATGATATGATATTCACATGAAAAACAACAACATATGTACCATGATTCATAGAACTAATATGCACATAGCTATTGATAAATCTTGGAAAGTATACTATACCTTCATAAACTATCACAGAAATAATCCTAGCTTGACTCTTTGATGGAAAATATGGACTAATATTATAACTAGCATTATCCGTCTTATTGTGAAAGATCTTGGCGAAGTTTGTCTTTATGTGCCCCTCCTCATTTCAAGAGTAGAAAGTAGTGTTATGCAACATGCATACACCACCATGGGTCTCGAATCTTGGGGCACCTGGCACGCTGAGGGACATTTTCCACACAAACCTTCCTTTTCTTCTCATTGGTTTTTGCATGTAGTGGTGATTGTCGCCTCCCTTCTTCCATGTCCTACATATGGTTATAGGAATGATCTAACCTTATTCATTCATATATTGTATGTCATCATTTGAAATATTTCTTTGATATAATTTGGATGGTTTCCATTATTTTCTTTTGATAGGATCCTTGTGTTGTTATTTGTGGTCTCTTTTCCTTTATAATGTTTATATTTACATGCACATACTAGCTTTATTCAGAAATTTTTACATTTTCTTCTTCAGTGGGATATTATTCCAACCCCTTAGGTGAAAGACAATGAAGGAATTTACCCTATAGGAGCTAGACATGTGTAAGAATAGCTAAATTTTTTTGTTATATTATTGAGATGGTCAGGTTTCTCTTTACTTACTGCTAAACTTATCTATTTATTACTTTACCTTTATTATTACACCCATGTGGGTATTCATCTTTTAGAAAAACTAAAATTTTATCTGTTAGATGTTTCTCATTGTGCTTTCATAGTTTAGTTTTTGATAAACATACTTCATATATATAATAATGTTTTATCAATACATTGCAAACTTTTGATGTTTGTATGGCATGTGGGTGACAACTATTATTCTAATAAGTAAGTGGATCCCCTTTGGATCCCACTCCTTATAGAACTAAAGAAGGAACTCAATACAAATACATGGAAAATGAAATTGAAAAGGTTTGGTAGAAGGAAAACAAAACATTGGAAGATGAAACATTATGAATATGTATATTGTGGAAAAGTGGATTAGAATAAGAGGAAGGGCAATGAGAATAAACATATTACAAAAGATATAGAAACTAAGGGAAAATAGAAGAGTGGGAAGAGATAGTTCAAATAAACTTCTATATATTGAGATACTTTTAGTTGCATTTCAGATTAAGTTTTGCATATTTTGTTTGCATTCTATATATTATTTTGGTTTTTTAAAATTTGAAGTAGTTAATGCAATTTTTTTGGCATTTAACATATATTTAATGTTTTATTTGTATAATGATACAAAATAAAGAGAGAAACTAATATTCCTCTATGAAAAGTTAATAAAATGATAAAATATTTCATATCCTAGTCCCCATCTCCTCCAATTGAAGTGAATATCATTAGAGTATAGATGGTCAATCAAATGGCCCTAACTATTGCATGCAAAATCAAGAATTGGATGATTAAAATGCTAACTCAAAAATTCAATCACCATAGAAACAAGTATATACTTGATACAAGATGGTGGGTTGACCCACCCTTGAATTATTTTTTAAGTCAGAATACCATACTTCAGGAATAAGAATGGGAAAAAGTGGATCGACTAAATAGTGTTACTGATCGATCAGTTAGAATTCATGTTCAATTAGTTAGTAACAAATATGAACTTCTACACAATCACATTTGGATGATCGTCTTTATGGATCATCCAACCACCTATAGATGGAATTCGTTATCAATTAGCAGGTTGCCAAACCAGAAAGTATACCCTGATACTAAAGTGTCACTAAATTCCATACCTAATGTTGGAATTGAGAAATTCAAGTTGGGCTAACGATTTTCTACACATAAAAAATTTAATTACTAGTTTAGATCAGTTGACATGCCCCACTATTCTTCAAAACTCATGTGATAAAATTCTACAACAAGTGGTTGACAACCATTGGATCAATTTGGAGGAATCTAATATTTTGCAGGTTGATACAAAACCACTTGGAGGACTTTCATGGAAAAGGTCAACAATCTATCTATCGCATACACATCCCTAGCCTTTGCCAATGAGAACTAGAGATGGGAGTAGATGGTTGATGTGTAAAAGTGCTCTGCTCGAGGAGTTGATCAGAGATTGCAATTGTTGTTCGGAGGCTAGTGTGGATCTTCTCTTCCACAACACTACTTTCTCCATGGTATTCCTCTCCCCTCTCTCTCTTTGCATTACAAAAATGATTAGAGAGTAGATTTCTTTGTTTGGAGAAGGAGAGTATCCCCATCACGATGACTTGTTCTAATTGTTATCAAAATCAAAGTTTTTAGATAATTATTTTGTTCTTCATTCATTTGTTGTTTTCTCTGCAAATTGACAAATTGATTTGCATGTTTGATATTATCTTAAAGTATAGATCACAACATTTAGAATTAGATCCTTGAAAGATTCCATAATTCTTTATACAAATATGGAAGGAGTTTTATTGGATAATTGAGTAATAATCTGTGGGTCTTGAGCCCACGTAGAATTTGATCCTTATGCAAATTCATTTTACGAAAGGGGGAAAATTCACATGGTCGTAGTATAAACATATGGGATTACTAAGTTTTAATAGTTACAAAAAATACATAGGTGATGGTGGTGCAACCTATCATATGAGCAATTTTTCCATTGTTAAAAATCATTTCTTTTATAGTTTGATCTATTTCTTGCTTTATTACTCTAGTTAATCAACCAATAATAAACTCAATCTCTTTGTGTTAATTAGTGTTTTAATTAGATTAAAATATATATATTTTTTCTTATATATTTATCTCTTCGGTACAATCCTTAGGTATACTATGTTAAGACCCGTCCTCTTGTAAACGGTTAAAATTTCATGTTAATTTAGGTAGAAACATATGATTTATTCCTTGGTAAATTTCTTATTCTACAATAAATCACATAAATATTCCACAACTTAGGATTAGATATTAAACAACTTAAATTAGATTACTTAACTATCCATTTAAGGAATAAGATAGGATATCTTGAAATTGTCAGATTACTGTATGTTTTTGGTTATGATACCATATTATAAACAGTGATACCTGAGAGGGGATCCACTCCTTTCCAAGTTAAGAAATAAAAAATCTACACTCCATGCATACTAAAAGGCATGAAGAAAAATTGGTTTTTGATATTATATTTAAAATTAAATGAATCACAAAAAATATGACATATACCCAATGGAAAAATAAGTATTTACAAAATTACAAAATGTTACATATACAATTGTTCCTCACAATGAAGGTGACACTATAAAATATAAAATCTCTACAATTAATTACATAGAAGACAAGCTTTAGAGGGCAACCATGCCATCCCAAGCTATTCTCATATCCCAACACCTACAAATTTTCTTCACAAGTCATTGTCATGTAAGGATACTTCACCATGGGGTTTGGGAACAACACCCTAAAAGAGATAAATATAGGTATGGTTTAGTAAACACTAAGTATGTGCACAACAACTATATTTGAGCATTATTAGGTTTGTAAGAATAAAAAGGGAAGTTCCCAATACAATAAGGGACTCACATCATGTACATAAGTAAAATAGGATATAATTTGAAGGAAAATCAACAAATGGGTGAGCCAATAAAATTATAAGGTCAACATAATAATTTCAAATGTATTAACAAAAATAATATGTTCATGCATCATAGACTAAGTCATTTTATGTAGGTCGGAGTCACAATAGGATCATGTGCAAGGGAATTTAAATCCCAATCCTCCCAAGGTACATATATATATACATATATATATGTATATATATATGTGTACATATATATATATATACATATACATATATATACATATATATATATATATATATATATATATATATAAAATTCAATGCCCGTGTGGGTAGCCTGGATTTCGCTACATGTCAGCCCAAAAAGTAACTATATGGATAGAATAGAAACTCACTGGAAAAAAAGTAACTATGATGATAAAAAGGTAACTATACCAATAAAAAAGTAAATATGGACATAATACACAACAAATATATATAATTGTGTACTTGTTATAGTTGTTGAAAATGTAACTATCTATGCATGCAAAGTAACAGTTTGTAAGGTAAAGTAACCTTCTACATGTCAAAAGTAAGAAACTCCAAAAAATTTAACCAAAATAGGGGGCAGTAGCTACCCGCCCGGGTATTAAATACATGCCCTATATATATGTATATATATAGGCCATTCATTCACTATATGTGCATCTATTTTGTAATAGGTAGGCACATATTTGTAATGAGACAACCAACGTTGTAATGAGATGACCAAAATTATAATAAAATGACTGGTTTTATAATACTACGTAAATTGTTTTCATAAATAACATTTGTTTTAGTTGTATCATTACTATTAGATGCCTTCCTATTACAAAATAGATCCACGTGTTAGCTACATGCGCGAGTATTATATATATATATAGTCAATCTTTAATACCTGCACAGATAGCCTGCAATTCGCTACCCGTGCCACCCAGAAAGTAAATATTTGGTTAGAAAAGTAACTATGTGAACAAAAAAGTAACTATATTGACCAAAAAGTAACTATTCGACTCAAAAAGTAAAACAGGACAGAATAAACAATAAATAAATATGCAATTATATATTTGTTATAGTTGTTGTATATGTAACTATCTATGCATGAAAAGTAACATTTTGTAAGTTAAAGTAACCCTCTACATTTGTAAAGTAAGAAACTTCAAAAAAAATAACCAAATGAGGGGAGCGTAGCTACCCACGTGGGTGTATATATGTATATGTATATATATATATATATATATATATATATATATATATATATATATATATATATATATATATATATGTATATACATGTATATATAGACACACGCACACACACATACATATATATGTATATATATGCATATATATGTATATATACATGTATATATGTATATATATTTATATATATCTATGTATATAGATGTATATATGTCTATTTATATAATATAAGTATGCACATATATGGGTGTTCATTAAATGCTCATGCATGTTGGTACCTTCCCCCTCATTCAATACTTTTTTTTGGATTTTCTTACTTTACACATGTTGAGGGTTACAAGACCTTGGAAACTGTTACTTTACGCTCCTACTTGAATAGTTATGAATCCATCTTCAACATCAATCAACACTCTCCCACTGTAGAGGAATGGTATCCCAAAGATTATAAGGAATGTTGGGTCTTCTACCGTATCAATCAAAATAATTTCACATGGGATAAAGAACCATCCGTTGCAGATAGAACATCTTCCATGATCCCTACAAGTTTTATGAAAGTATAATTAGTCAGTTGAATCCACATTCCGGTCTTTACCATGTCTATGAGTCCAAGCCTCTGAGTTAGCATTGGGGACATGAGACTGATACTTGCTCCTAAATCTGTGAGTCCTTGTCTTACCTTATTATCTCCAACATTTAAAGGGATTGTAAATGCCCCTAGATCTTTCTTCTTCATGGGCATGTTGGCTTGGATAAAGGAGTTGGACATCTTGGCCAGCCTCATTGTTTCTATGTGTTCTCCTTTCCTTCTCTTTGTATGGCGTAGGTTCCTCAATAGCGTCTAAGAATGACACATCAATGTGCAATTTATTTACAACTTCCATAAATTTTTCATATCTCTTATTCAAATGGTCCTTGATCAGTTTATAAGGGAAATGAATTCTAGGAGAGTACGTGTCCCTATCTGCAAAGGTCTCTTTGGTGGGGTTGAACTTATTTTCCTTGGAAATATTCTTTCCCTTGGATTTCCTTTTGGTTTTATCTTACTTGGTAACCACTTCCTCTTCAGGTAATTCCTCTTCTATCTCTAGTTCAAGCTATAATTCAGCGTCAGATTTGCCTTCTTGGTTAGTCTTGTCATTCAGATCCTCCAAGACTTTTCCAGAATGAAAAGTGGTCATTTTTACAGTTTTGGTGTTGGACCAAATCATTCCCTGCAAATTTTTGATGAGCTTTGACAACTAATCTATTTGTTGATCAATCTATTTCTAGTGTGTATGCATGTCATCCATCTAAGTCTACATCAAGCTTAAGTCACCCATATTAGTGATAGCATTTTGTGTCAATTGCTCATTTACTTTCTTGTCTTTTCACAAATTCAAATTTGGTTGTTGTTTTTTCTCTGATTCTAATCTTGTCCTTTCCTACTCGAATTTCTATTTTGATTTTGGCTTTGTCCTTGACCTTGATAATTGCTTTTGTTTAGTTGGTAGTTCATAGTATGGGTGAACACAGTTTGTCCCCCCACCTCTTCCAAATCTAGGTGACCCTTTATATGGGTTGGTGAGATGATGAGCATTCTCAACGGCATCTTTGTTTTGATAGTTGAAACTAGGGTGGTCTAGTCTCTTGAAGTTTGAATAAGAAACATTCTTAGTACTTTCTTCATCGCTATCGTCCTCTAGTTGGGTGTCGATATAGTTGTCGATGCCATGGCCTCCCTCTCTGCGATGATGCACTCCATGACCTTCTCTGACTTGCATTTTCCATTTCTTCTAGTATCCTATAACTGCTTAACATCCAAAGAAATCTTTTGGATCTGAGTTGTTATAGTCTCCAAGGATTTAAATTCGATAATAGGGCCTTTGGATGTTTCCTTCTTGGTTGAACCCATGTCACCTCTTTCGTAGTCTAAACTTGCTTGTAGAGATCCTTGTCATCAATGATTTTTGTGGTTTTCTTTGGATTTTCGGCAAGGAAGTCACTTCTTGCATCAGCATTCAGGGAGGTCCTTCCCACAAATGTCAGACCATTGTAAAATGTGGTTACCAGAAACCCCTAGTCATAGTTGGGGTGAGGACAATCTCTCTAGTATTCTTGGAATCTTTACCATACTTCATAGAGATTCTCTCTAGGCTTCTTTCTGGATCGAGTAATCTTATGCCTGATCCTTAGAGTCCTCTCAGGTGGGTAGAACTTTGTGACAAAAGCATCTGCTAGTGGTGCCCATCCAATAATGGTATTGTCAGGTAGAGCAAGGTATCATGACAATTCCTTGTCTCTCAAGGAGAAGTTAAATCCCTTGCAGTATATCACATCCTGTGGTACCCTTTTCGTCTTGATTGTGTCACATATATTCTTAAAGGCATCCAAGTGGTGGTAGGGATTCTCATTCTGGGAATTTTCTCCAAAAGTTTTGTCCTAAATCATGCAATCACTGTGGGCTTCAGTTCAAAATTTAGACTGTCAAATCTTTGAATGATGACTGGGCACCTCGATTCATTGGCCCTCGTAGCAGCTAGCTCACAGAGAGAGGGACCTCAATCATTTTCATTATCATTGTTATGGTTTTCATTGTTGTTTTTGTCATTGTTGTCCTTATTGTAATGGTTGTTGCTTTGATTTCTTCGTGGCCTGGGATGACGTCCTTCATCACGATGTCATTCTTCATGCTCCTCTTCATGAGGTAGTGGGATTATAAGAGGTGAGTTTTCAAGTACCGCTTTGTTTGAGTGGTATTCCTCATATTCAGATTCAGACTCAGGTTGAGGTTGTTCCACCCTTAGGTTGCAGTTGCCACCTGCTTAGCGTCCACCTCTATGAGGAGGCATGGTGATGCATGTGGAGGTGGTATCCACTTCTTTTCAAGCTACCTAAAATAGATCACACGACTGAGTTAGAAATTGGACGTGTAAATAAGTAATTGAGATAGTTAGATGTAGTGGATTAGATCTAGTATCATCAAGTCTATTTTTAGACTTAAGTCATGGGTGTATGGTGAGTAGATTTGGGTTCTCAACAATATTGTTTATCTTGGCCCAAAAAAGATGCCAAAAAGTACTGGCCTAAATCACACTTCCAAAAAGGAGCAGACTTAGAGTAGTCAGACTCTTAAATTTATAACCAGACACTTAGTCCCCCGAAACTATTATACGAGGTGCAATATAGTAAATCAGAGTTGATCCACAGGGACAAGGAGTGGTAAGTGCTAAGAATGTAGAATCTTGGCTCAGTTACACCAATCAAAGGGTTAGATTTAGTTTGGTGTTCCTTAGAGAATGATGTTACTTCAACCAACAAATAAAGCAAAATAACTAAAATAAGATAAGAAAAACAAGCATGAGAACAAGTAGAAACAAAGAGCGATATAACAAGTATGGATGGGAACTTGGATTGGATTTCACCTTCTAAGGTCTCTCACCAACATGAAATACTCACACCCATTGTATACCCTTTGCAAGATTACCAACAATCATCATATATGTCTATTCCCTCCTCTATCAAGCTTAGGATAGATCTAGACTATAAGTTTGTCTCTCTCTCAAGATGAAAAAAAATAGTCACAACTATAACCATATGACCATTAGCTTAAGCATTCCAACATTGTCATGCCTTCATGAAACTCCATAACACTCAGATAACATTAATACTACTCTTGCAAGGCACTAATGATCAAACATCACAAGATGGTAGCTAATCATACAAGTGAAGCATTAAGACCAAGAGTATGGAGATAAAATTTTCTAAGAGAATATATTCAATGGAAATAAGTATTTACATGTTGGGAGAGCCTTAGTGGCTACTCCCAACTCAAGTTACATGTTTAGCCACTCATGTTCACCGACAACATTACAGAATTAAAAATGTAGTGATATATGAGAGAGAATGGTGAAATCGATGAAGTAGATGAAGGAGGATGAACATGTACAGAAAATTAGAAGGGAGATACACCAATTTTGGCCACAAATGACCAAGGTTGATGCACATATCCTTTGGATCTAGAGCTGTTGTGTGTGTTGAGGAGTGACTAGTCCTTCTTTCAAATAATAGGTCAACGGTGTTTGTGAGGGTGTGGATCCTCTCTCTCTTTTGGACTTTTATCTTCTGAGATCTAGGATCAATGAAAATGACTGATGGATAAAGGATCTAGAATGAAGCATCACTTCATCGTCTTCCACATGTCACGACCCCCTTTATGGATGAAGTGGTTGACCATTTATAGGAACGACTACTGAGGCATCTGACTTATCCTTTCGGTGGTCAGTGAATGTTCTGGCTCATCGGTCGTTGAGGTTGTGGGACTCATCGATCGCTGAACTGCGATGGTCACTTGGGTCCCAAGTCTTCATCAGTCACTGAGTTTGTGGATTTGGTAGTCATTGGGTTTGATGGTCATTGAGGATAAGTGATGCAAGTGACCACTTGAAGTGGTGTTTCCATCAATCACCTAGGTTAGGAAATTCAACAACCTCATGACGTTGGACACTCAACGACCAATGGGGTATCATGTTTTCCTTGGCTCGTCGACCACCTAAGTGTGATGTTTATCAATGGTCGCCTAAATCCAAGTCTTTTTTTGGGTATTACACTATGACAAAGTGAGTTTTTGTATTATTTATTTTCTCTCTTGCAACTTATTGACATTGATAATTACTCAAAAAAATTATTGTCTAAAATCCCCTCAATCTTCTCCCCCTATTCTGATGTTATGGACACACATTTTTTTTAAAATAAAGTAAACCCTAAGTACATATTAAGGTGAATCATGTGTATTATAAGACTTAATCAAATTACACGATCAACATTCAAATTTGAATCTCAATTTTTTTCCATAGCTAGATAACCGCAACATGATGGTCTACCTAAATTTCACTTCATTGAATAAACCATTTAAGAGTTATAAGAAATTCAAATTAATATACATAATATCAATTATGTAACCTTATTATCTAAGTTTCAAGATTATTTGACCTATAGGTGTGACATAAATGTCACGCACGCATGGCCTAGTTGCTAGTAATGGATCCCATTCGTTGGATCAGATCGATCACGGATTAGGGAGGGATACGACGACACATGCTTCATCTTTAACATCCCGCAAAGCTTAGTCGACTAAGACCAGTGTTGATCAAGCTCCATCTAATAACTCTAACCACATCTACATGAGATATTTAGAGGATAAGTTCCTCTTGTCAAGCCCAATTCAACCACCCCTCACTCATACTCCCTCATCCTCAAATCATGGAGAACCAACTCATGACTTATCTCACCTCTCACCATATGACGACGGTCAGTTTAGGTCTTCCTTAACCTGACTCCCTTACACCTATTTAAACCCACCATCATCTCCACCTACCTTATTTTAGTCATTCTCAATTACCAATTTGAAACCACATTCCTGAACACTCCTCACCACCACCATCATCTTCGACCTCCAAATCCTTCACCACCCTGCTACCACAGAGCATCTCCCACCAATACGTCATCACCATCACGTCTGCCATCCTTTCAGGAAGCTCCCTGCTAGGACCTGAGGTCCCAAACCATTCCTTCATCCATTCCACCACCTACTGCGACGACCCCCTCGCAGTGACATGGCAGTTTGACAAATATGAGGAAGCCACACACCACAAGGGTGCCTCCCTGCATTGGCTCACCTCCCTGAAGGTGAATCCTCCCACGTTCGGCCAAGAGGAGGTCTGCATTATGAGTAGATCCTTGCTAGAGTCGGGAATAGCAAGATGCTTGAGCATACATTAAAGGAGGAGGAGGAAGATACGTGGAGCCAGGTGGACCAGTCTTAGGCTGCCACCTCAGAGCCGATCACATGTTAGCTAAGGAGAGAGGAGGGGGTGAGGAGCCACGTGTACCTAAGAAGGACCAATCATGTGACGCAACCTCAGTTGGGAGCGTGCGAGTCATCAAACACATGTCAATAAGCCATGTTGAACTCACAAAATTAGGGATCAATATGAGCCATCGATCTAGTCAGATCTAGTCATTGATCAAGGTAATTTCTCAACCTATATCATTTAGTTAAATAAGAAACCTAATTATCTTAGGAATATCCTAGAAAATGCTAGGAATATCAGATCATAGCAAAACTATGCATCATTTTGATCAAAACAATATGAGGAACCTGAATATTATACTATGATGGCCTGAATCCTTATCCTTTTTCAAAAATACTAGCCTAAAGTCTAATGATTATGCATATGTCATTTTGTTGTGTAATGATGGTTATTCATGTATGAAACTTAATTTATTGTGACATCTAAACCCTAATAGTGTCCCTGATATTGATACATCTTAAAACCCTAATTAGGAATGGGTTAGTAATCCAAAGATTATAGAAACCCTAAAACTAAGTTCTTTCTCTCTATATTGATATTTCAAATATTATTTGTCAAACCCTAACTAAGTAGTGATCCTTTATGAATCATGTACGACTCCCAAAACCCTATATCTCAACTCTGATCTTGTTGGATCTTGTAAACCCTAAAAGGAAAACTAATAATGACCCTAAAAGGATCTTGTGAACCCTACAAAGTCTTCCAACCCTATATTGATGAGTTTGTGGTCATCTTCATTGATGATATCCTGATCTATTTTGTCTCTATGGAGAATTACCATGAGCACTTGAAGATAGTCCTTGAAATCCTTTGAGCTTAGAAGTTCTATGGCATACTCTCTAAATGTGAATTCTGGATTGATAAAGTCATGTTTCTTGGTCATGTCATTTTTTGGTGTAACATAGTTGTTGATCTCACCAAAGTATTTGTTGTTCTTGATTAGCAACCTATTTGAAACCCTTCTAAAATTAGGAGCTTCTTGGATTTAGCCAAATATTATTATCGTTTCATTCCCAATTTCTCTAATGTTGCACTTCCTCTTACTAAGCTTACTTGAAAGGACAAGCATTTCATCTGGTCAGCTGCTTGTGAGTCCAGTTTCCAGGAGTTAAAGCAAAAATTGACATCATACCCTTCTCTAGTCTCACCTTCTGGAAAAGAAGGGTTTGTGATCTTCACTGATGCTTTAAGGAATGGGTTAGTTTGTGTCCTGCAACAAAACAAAAAAAAAGTGGTGTCCTTTGCATCTAGACAACTAAAACCCAATGAACTCAATTATCCTACACACTATTTGGAATTAGCCGCAATCATCCATGCTCTCAAAGTCTGGAGGCACTACCTGTATGGGGTAACATTTGATATCTTCTTTGACCAAAAATGCTTGAAGTACATACTGACCCAAAAAGACTTGAACATGTGTCAACGTCGATGGATCGAATACCTGAAGGACTATGATTTCACCATTTCCTACCATCCGGGTAAGGAAAATGTAGTCATTGATGCCCTTAGTAGAAAAAGGGCCACATGTGCATCTCTGTATGTTCCCAAGTGGAGGAACATGGAGGATTTTGTGGATTAGAAGCCACAACTTTTGCATGATTGTGTTCATGTCAATAATATTTCTATCATGCCTGATCTTCAGTCTGAACGTCTTGAGGCATAGAAAACTAGTCCTGATCTTGAAGAGCTCTCATCTCTCATGTCAAAGCCTCAAACACACATGTATGTGGGCCTCAATGGTGGTCTTCTATAGAAGAACCGTATGTGGGTTCCTGAGCAGTCAATTGTGAAGACAAATATTCTCAGTGAGGCACATGGGTCAAGGTACACAATTCATCCCGACACAACTAAGATGTACAAAGACCTACAATGTCACTTCTGGTAGAAGGGCATGAAGCATGATATTGTCGAGTTTGTGTCTGGATGTATGACATGCCAGAGGATTAAGGCAAAGCACCAAAGACTAGGCGGTTGTAACATCCCAGGATTTGAGGCCTTGGATAACATGATCTTAAAAGGAATTATTGGACTACCCATATCACCAAGGTGCATCTCCTTTTCCGGGAGCCCATCACTAAAGAACTCCATAGTTTAGCGTGCTCAGCTTGGAGTAGTACTAGGATGGGTGATCAGTCGGGAAGGTTGATCTTGGCTTGCACGTCAATGAGGACAAAGTGCGTAGTTAAGGCTAGTGGTGGTCTGTGGGGCCAGTCGTCATTCCTGAAACTCTGCTAGTGCCTTGGGCAGTGGGCTCGATCTTTACAAATGGTATCAGAGCCATAACCCCTCCAGTAGGTGGGGCCCACATGGGCATGGCATGCCAGTCTTGAGCCGTGCGGTCTAGGCATGTAGGAAAGGGTTGTCCATGGTTGACGTAGCCACCCTTGCACTTGTTTTCTGTGATCGGGAGTTGGGTGTCCATGGGCCACTGTGGGTCTGCACTGAAACGGGGTCAAATTATGAGGCTATATAGTTGAGCCTTGACGAGGACGTCAAGAGTCTAAGTGGGGGAGATTGTAACATCCTAGGATTTGAGGCCTCGGATAATATGATCTTAAAAGGAATGATTGTACTACCCATATCACCAAGGTGCATCTCCTTTTCCGGGATTCCATCACTAAAGAACTCCATAGTTAAGCGTGCTCATCTTGGAGTAGTACTAGGATGGGTGACCAATCGGGAAGTTGATCCTAGCTTGCACGTCAGTGAGGACAAAGTACGTAGTTAAGGATAGTGGTGGTCTGTGGGGCCAGTCGTCATTCCTGAAACTCTGCTAGTGCCTTGGGCAGTGGGCTCAATCTTTACAGTGGTCTACTACAACCCCTTGGAAACCTGGAATGGAAATGAGAACGCATCCCCATGGATTTTGTGATGGGGATACCCAGGACCAGAAAGGGATATGACACTGCATAGGTTATAGTGGATCATCTCACAAAATCTTCTTACTTTCTCCCTGTGAAGACTACTACGAAAGTATCCAAGCTTGCTAACCTATATATACGAGAGATAGTACGTCTGCTTGGAGTTCTAGCATACATTGCTCGGATAGGGACCCAAAGTTTACTTCAAAGCTGTGGAAGTAGGTTGATGAGGAACTGGGCATAAAGTTGAACTTCAACACAACATACCATCCATAGACAAACGAGCAGTCAGAACACACAATATAGATTCTAGAGGATCATTTGTGATCTTGTGTTGTTGATTGGGAAGGCTCATGGGACCATTAACTACCTTAAGCTGAGTTTGCATATAATAATAGCTATTAGGTGAGTATTGAGATGCCTCCATATGAATCTCTCTATGACAGACCTTGCGGATCTCCACTACACTGGGATGATGTTCGGTAACATACCTTGATGAAATTTGAGGAGATGCAACTATATACAAACAAATTTGCACTGATTAGGCATAGCATGCAGCAGGAACATGATAGGATAATTTTTAATGTAGATGCTCACCGGAAGGAATGCTAGTTCAAGGAAGGTGACCATGTCTTTTTGAAGATTAGACCTATCAGGACTTTAGCAAGGAACAAGGGGAAGCTCAGTCCTCGTTATGTAGGACCCTTTCATATCTTAGAAAGTATTAGTGAATGTACTTACCATATTGTGTTACCACCTTAGTATAGTGTCATGCACAATATCTTCCATATATCTAATCTGAATCCTTATGTCAAAGATCCCAGTCACATTTTGAATCATTAGCCTCTAGAGCTAAAAGATGATATATCCTATGATGAATACCTAGTCAGAATTTTTGATTCCAAGATAAAAGGAGCTTCACAGTAATCATTCCATTGATATGGTGAGAGTTCTCTAGAGCCACCATGATCAGTCTGATGCCACTTGGGTGCTCAAGTTTGAGATCAAGGAGAAATATCCACATCTCTTTTAGGTTGTTTGAATTCTGAGGATAAATTTCTTAAAAAAGAGAGGAGAATGTGACAAAGTGAGTTCTTGTATAATTTATTTTCTCTCTCTTGAAAGTAAATGAAATTTATAATTACTCAAAAATATTATTGTCTAAAATACCCTCAACCATCTCCCTCTATTATGATCTTATGGAAACACTTTTTTTTTTAAATAAAGCAAGCCCTAAATACATATTAAGGTGAATCATGTATATTATAAGACTTAGTCAAATTGCATGATTAACATTCGAATTTGAATTCTAAATTTTGACCATAGCTAGATAACCATGACACGAATTTCTACCTAAAATATCACTTCAATTGAATAAACCATGTAAGAGTTATAAAAAATTGAAATTAATATACATAATATCATTTATGTAACCTTATGACCTATGTTTCAGGATTATTTGATCTATAGGTGTTACATAAATGTCACACATAAGCAGCCTAGATGCTAGTCACAGATCCCGACCATTGTATCAGATTGATCACGAATCAAGGTGGGATCTGACGACATAGGCTTCCTCTTCAACATCCTGCAAAGCTTGGCCGACTCAAACCCATGTTGATCGAGCTCCATCTAACAACTCTGACCACATCTACATGAGAAAATTGGAGGATAAGTTCTTGTCGAGTCGAGTTCTACCACCCCTTACTCATACTCCCTCATCCTCGGATAATGAAGAACCAACTCCCCACTGATCGCACCTCTCACATGACGGAGGTGGTCAGTTTAGGGCTTCCTTGCCCTCGCTCGTTTACACCTATTTAAACCCACCATCATCTTCACCCATCTTCTTTTAGTAATTCCTGATCTCCAATTTGAAACCACAAATCCTAAACACTCCTCACCACAACCATCATCTTCAGCCTCTAAAACCTTCACCGCCCTACTACATAGAGCATCTCCCACCAATCCCTCATCACCATCACGTCCACCATCCTTCCGTGAAGCTCCCCGGCTAGGACATGTGGTTCCAGACCATTCCTTCATCCATTCCACCACCTACTATAACAACATCCTTGCGGTGATGCAACATCGTGATGACTTTGAGGATGTCGCACACCACAAGGGTGCTGCTCCGCATTGGCTCGCCTCCCTGAAGATGAATATGTCTCCGTTTGGCTGATAGGAGGTCTGCATCATGAGAAGATCCTTATTGGAGTCGGGGAGAGCAAGCTGCTCAAGAACACAACAAAGGAGGAGGAGGGAGATACATGGTGTAAGGTGGACCACTCCTGGGCCGCCACCTCAGAGTTGATTGCAGGTTAGTTGAGGAGAGAGGAGAGAGGAGGGAGCGAGGGGTCATGTGTACCTGAGGTGGACCAATCCTATGATGCCACCTCAATTGGGAGCACGTGAGTCATCCCACACATGTCAACAAGCCTATTGAACTCACAAGAATAGGGATCAATTTGAGTCATCAATCCAGTCAGATCCAACTCACGAAATTAGGGACCAATCACGTGATGCCACCTCAACTGGGAGCACGTGAGTCATCCAACACATGTCAACAAGCCATGTTGAACTCACGAGATTAGGGATCAATCTGAGTCGTCGATCCAATTGGATCCGACCGTTGATCTAGGTAATTTCTCAACCTAAATCATTTAATTAAATAAGAAACATGATTATGTTAGGAAAATCATAGAAAACCTAGGAATATTGGATAATAGCAAACCTATATGCCATTTTCATCAGAAAAATAAGAGCAACCTGGAAATAATACTTTCATATCCTAAAACCTTATCCTTTTAAAAAAAATACTAGCCTAAAGTCTAATGATCATGCTTATGTCATTTTGTTGTGTAATAACGGTTATTCATGACACCTAGTTTTTCGTGACATCTAGACCCTAATTGGGTCCCTGACATTCATACATATTGAAACTATAATTAGGGAAGGTTTAGTAATCCAAAGATTATGGAAACCATAAAACTAAGATTTTCTCTATCTACATTGAACTTTCAAGTATTATTTGTCAAACCCTAACTAGGTAATGATCTTCTATGAATCATGTACGACTCCCAAAACCCTATATTTCAACTGTAATCTTGTTGGATCGTGTAAAAAAAGGGAAACTAATAATGACCTAGTTCATATAGAAACCATAATATTGAATGATCCCTTCTTAAATAATAAAGGATACTATAATATATATGAAAACCTAATTTTGAGATCTGATCTTGTGACTCCAAAGCAAGATAAACTCAATAAATAATTCCTATCTAATCATAAGAATATGAAAGTAACACTAACTAAAGATCAAACCCTAGTCTTGGGTCATATGGACATACACCCTTGGTTTCCTTTCAGGGTGATCTACTATTCTATTCTCTAGACTTGTTGAAATCCAGATCTCTGACTCAAGGTACGTGGATATAATTATATGACTAGTTTTTCTGGATGGAATAACTATGAATACTTACTTGTACTACTTGCATAAACTTGCTAGGATGTATTCATATTATTGTCTTCCTTGAAAATTTAGAACATTAAAGAAAGAAAATGAATTGTAGTTACTAATGGTGTTCATTAATCTCCCTATGATAGAGGGAAAGTATTAATGTTGATTAGAACCTCCCTAGGGTACATGGTATATGGGGAGATCCCTAGAGTACAAGGTACACGGGGAATGGTCCCAATAATTTATATGTGATTTTGTGCTAAGTCCACCATAGTAATGCATGCTCATTGAAATATAGTTAATAACTTGGGTTTACCTGATACTCCACCCTAATATAACATTTTCTTTTCCTTTCTTTCTCAAATATTTCATTATGCAAGTTACTATACAAGTATTTCAACCACGTACCAACTTTTGTTGATTCATTTGTTTCGAGGTACAAAGAACAAGTAATGCACTTCAAAGTACCCAGAGACATTAAATAAAGTACTTGGAGGATATTTAGCTAGAGGGATGTTCATCTCTATTTCTAATTTTAGAGAGTTGTATTTCTTTCTTCTAGATGATGTGTAGGATGTCTATGTTCTATGCACTTTTCATTTCAAAAGAACTAGCCTTTCTTTACGTTGAATAATGTACTATGACATTTTATCGTCATGAATGATGGTTTTTGTGGCAACTTATATTATGTTTCTAAACAATGATATGACTTCTATGTATTCTATATGAAAATCACAATCCCTTATACTTACCCTCTTGACATCTTTTAGATATGAGTGCACTCATATCTAGGGAATGTCATCTTGGAAAGTATATAGGATTTTGGGACATCACATACTCTATGCAAACCAAGGAAAAGGAAATGGGATTAGGAGGTTACATCAAAAGTTGCCAAAATAACTAGAATTATATAGATAAAACATGGTAGAGAAGATAATATGAGGATAAAATAGGCACTCAAATATCCACAAAATCAAATGTAATCAGACATGCTCAATAGATGGCCTAGTTCCTTTAGAAACCCTAATCATGAATGATCCCTTCTTAAATAATAATGAATACTATAATATAAATATGAAACCCTGATCTTGAGATATGATCTTGTGACTCCAAAACAACATAAACTCAATAAATAATCCCTGATCTGATCATAAGAAAATGAAAGTAACTCTAATTATAGATCAAACCATAGTCTTGGGTCATATGGACTCATAAGGACATACACCCTTGCTTTCCTTTTAGGGTGATCTACTCTTTTATTCTCTTGACTTGTTGAAATCTAGATATGAGACTCAAGGTATGTGGATATAATTATAAGACTAGTTTTTCTGGATGGAATAAGTATGAATAGTTGCTTGTACTACTTGCATAAACATTCTTTGATGTATGCATCCTATTGTACACTCCCGCTTTGAAAATTTTGAAAATTAAACAAAGAAAATGAAATGTAGTAACCGATGGTTCTCATTAATCTCCCTGTGAGAGAGGGAAAGTATTAATGTTGACTAGAACCTCCCTAGGGTACATGGTATACAGGGAGATCCCTAGAGTACAAGGTACATGGGGAATGGGCCCAATAATATATGCGATTTTGTGCTAAGTCCACCATAGTAATGCATGTTCATTGAAATATGATTGATAACTTGGGTTTACCTGATCCTCTGTCCTAAAATAATGTTTTCTTTTCCTTTGTTTTCAAATTGTTTTTTGTGCAAGTCACTATACAAGTATTTCAACCACGATCTAACTTTTATTGATTCATTTGTTTCTCGTCTTTTCTAGGTACAAAGAACAAGTAATGCACTTCAAAGTACCTGAAGACATTAAATCAAGTCCTTGGAGGATATTTATCCAGAGGAATGTTTATCTCTATTTCTGATTTTAGATAGTGTTATTTATTTCTTCTAGATGATGTGTAGGATGTCTATGTCCTATGTACTTTTCATTTCCTAAGAACTAGTCTTTCTTTCCATTGAATAATGTACTATGACATTTTATCCTTATGAATGATGGTTTGAGTGTCTACTTATATGTTGTTTGTAAACAACAATCTGGCTTCTGTGTATTCTAGATTACAATAACAATCCCTTATATTTCCCTCTTGACATATTATAGATATGAGTGCACACATATCTAGGTAATGTCATCTTGCAAAGTATACAGGATTTGGGGTCGTCACATACTCTATGCAAACCAAGGAAGAGGAAATGAGATTAGGTGGTTATATCAAATGTTTCCAAAATAACTAGAATTATATAGATAAAACATAGTAGAGATGATAATATGAGGATAAAATAGGCAATAAAATATCCACAAAATCAAATGTTATCAGACATGCTCAACAGATCCATATTGACCCCATGAAGGTGTTTGGCATTGTTTTAGATTCTAAGAAGCTATAAGTTAAGTTTCCTTTGATTAATCGTAAATCACATAGAAGAGGAGGTTGTGAGGAAAGACACTAGAAAAAGACATGATGAAAAGACAATGTAGAAAGAAAGAGTGATGATTGAGGTTATGTATGATGAAGTTAATTGGATAATGTAGACCAGCGGTGGTGCATTGAGCTTTAGTTGTCTAGAGATAGAGGTTAAGCTTGGTCTACCCACACAGTGATTACCAAATGAAACCAAAGGATGTGGAAGGTGAAAAGAATCACAAGCCTTAATTTTATGTACTTATAAGGTTGTGGGATTTTTTTTGATGCTAGGGTTTAGTTGGGCATTTCAGGAAACAACTATCATTTCCACTAAATCAAAGATCAAACAACACAGAATGATAAGTGGAGACAGTCTATGAAAGAAATAGTTGAAATCATTCATTGGAGAGGGATATGGGAATAGGAAAAATCTTAGTTAAAGAAATGATAGAGACTCAGGGAATCCTAGGAAGGAGGCAATGCCTCATCCGTTGGATCAATCAGGCATGGTCCAAAAGTTGTAGGATCGAGTGAAGATGTGGGCTGTATATAGTTCGTCCGTATGAAAATGGCAATGAAAGAATCTTCAATTTTCAATGTGACAATGAATTAAATTGATTAAATACTACGTCCACTACACTATTCTCTTTCTTTAATAATATAGTTTTATATTTAACATCCAATTTACTCAAAATTTGGTAGGTTACCCAGTTAGTACATGGGGAAATTGTTTTTAATATTTATTTTAAATTTTGAAAACATTCACTATAATCTTTTATTAATCTTATATTAAGCACACACTTAATATGTTTACTCCTCTCAATTGATCAATTGTGATAATATTTGATCTTGTAATTCACTTTTTATCACATGTTTCTCCAACTAATATTCTTGAGTGTCAAATTGGGTCAAACCTTTTCATAGGTATACAACAATCCTTATTGTTGAGTTTATTATGATTGTAATATCCTAAAGTTTCATATATAAAGGGTATTTTTGGATTTATAATATCAATAGACTCCATAAATTCTCCTAATTTAATCTAAAATAGGGAAAAGTATCTTTAAATTGATATTAATTAGAAAGGGTATACAATTTGAAGGTATAATCTATGAACCTGTATTTAGGTATGTTACATATTTCTTCAAAATTTGATTTAAGAATCTAGAGATAGAGTTATTTCTTCAAAGACCTAGTGTCAATATATTGTCATGGTGAAAGTACAAATATTCCTATATGTTTCTTCAATGAATTACAAAGGATATTTTACAATTCCCATCTCTAATGTAGATTTTGCATCATCTTTTATTACCAACATGAGATTAATCGATCCCCATTGAAATAGGGTTCATCCAAAGATGTTAGAATCCTTGATGAATGCTTTGGGTTCATCCAAAGACATTAGAATCCATGATGACTACTCAAAGATAATTAAAACATGGATGAAGTCATGGTATACATATAATTATATAAAGTTTTATTTTGTTATAGTAAAAGATGTTGGGTTTTAGGGGAGGCAAAGATGGCAGCGGAAATAAAAAAATTCTCCCCAAACCCAGAATCCAAAGAGATCTCATCAACATCTATTTGGTAGGAAGGATGGTTTGTAGAGGCATACCTTGTCCCGAGGCTTGCTCGGTGACGTTACCTCACAACTAGCATGGTCTTCACCTTTGGTCTTGGATGGCATCTACGCAACTCTTGGTTTAACCCGGACTGATGGATTGACGGTTATCCTCTGAGCGGCAGAAATATCCCGCCTCTATAGTAGTCCACATGGACCACCAGGAACTTCAGTCATCCTGTCCTACATGACACTGGAAGGAGTCGTCCCCTTCTGTCAGTGTACTAGTCACCGATGTGCTCTCTCACCACCAGTTTTCATCCTATAGTTGTCTTTCCCTCGTTGTGCCTCCCTAGTTGGGTAGCACTTGCTTGGGCTCTCTCAGTTACCACAACTAGAGAGGACAACTTTGTAGAGAAACTGATGTTCTGAGTTGTGCTCTATGAGAAGCCCCCAGTATACTTCTATAAATTGGAGGGGTTTGGGTCAGAGTTCTTAGCCCCAGGAAATGCAGAACTAAAGCGGGAGTAGAAGGGTGTGGAATTTCCATGAATTGATACACTGCGGCAAGTGAACCAGTTGTTTCACAAATGAACCGATCATTTGGGGACTGAACTGATCGATTCATCTCATGAACTGGTCATTTAGGGAGCTGAACTGATCGGTTCATTCATGAACTAGTCGTTTCACTTCCCAGGGCAGTTCCCAATTGACTTTCCTCTTTCCATTTCCAATTAATCCAAAGATCAATACTTGTCCCAATCGAATTGTACAAGTGAAATGACAATATTTTCTCACCAACCTAACTTTCCCAAACTGGCTTGTTTGGTCCAACTGAACCGATCAGTTCAATACTTGAACCGGTCATCTCACTTGACCCTGAGTCGATCGGTTCAATAGTTTGAACCGGTTGGTTGGCATTCTAGGTTGAGCAGAAATTAGTCAATGCAGTTCTCAATCAATCTAACACCCAAATCTATTAGTCCAACAATTGAACTTGGTGATTCTGAGTCAAGTCAATGGATTGAATGTTTAATTGAACAACTAAACACATTTAGTAAACAATCTAAACACCATTTATGGATAGACTCCTCTTCCAGGTTAAATCCTGTGTGTGACCCTGCAAGCCCATTTCATGTTGGTAGTGAAAGTCCATAACACTTATGAATTCACAAGCAAAGAGCGGTGCCTAGTCATACATCAGTGCTAACCAAGTGAAAAGGAAAGTTGAAGAATAACTTTCAATCCTACAATCCGTGATTGGTGTTACAGTGAATGTATAATTCCTTTGTCACTGATATCCCGAATGAACTCAAGGCATGGAACAGTCATCCTTTCAACATTCATTCACTTCCTTGATTTCAGAGTAGACTGGATGAGATATGTGTAAGATCAATATCACATATTAATTCACACATGGATCATGTGCATGCCTTTCTCAGTCCTACTCATCAAGTGGCCATGGACATCAAACTCCCTCAGGAGGGACAAATCCCATATCTATCACTTACCCCTCAAAAGCCCCATGTGTCAAAGTCACCCAATCATCACCTTTATAACCATCTATATTTTAGGAATGTGTTTGATTATGTCAAAGTGTACCCAACGACATGTGTTGAGTGTAGTGATTTTAGGTCAAAGAATCACACTCACCACCATTACTGTGAGAGCTGACTGTGGCTACCAAATTATTTTTCCATGTGCCACTCTCACGGTGGGTCTGTCTGATACACTTGCTCTCAAACAAGTACCTATGTGTTTGGTTTGGTATCACTATATCATGACTAATGAGATTCTATCATCAACCAATACACAATCTAGTCTTGTGTGTCATTGTTGTCTATCAACCTTCCACAATGACATCTGACTAGGGACATAACAAGAATGTATAATCTTAACATCCATATGATCTCATCGTTTAGGTCCTTAACCTAAAATCATACGTCATTGAGTAAAACAATTCTTTATACATTCAATCTATTATGCAATTATCTCATAACTGACTGAACTAGAATGAATTGGAAGCTTGCCTTTGATATTTATCAAATCAATCTTAATGTATCCCACCAATCATCCCATGATTGGCTCTCAGGGCATACATACCAACAGACTCCCACTTACACTACGAGCCAATCACCCCAAAATCATATTCTTAGTGATCTTCAAACATGTCCCACATGTTACTGTGCTCTAGTGCTAACGTAGTGAGTTATGGCGACACTTTGCCTAAGTCGGTATTATTTCATGTCTCACATCTCTTTGTTGTACGTCTTACGTATGAGATGGAGTTGCCGTAATATGTGATCCAATATTCCTTTGCTAACCTTTAGCCTCATTGTTTGACCAATCACTCCTTACTTTTCATTAATGACTAGAATATCTATAAGTCCATCTCCATGAACTCCCAGATCCATATAGTATCCACTGTTGTTCTCTAACACATGGATACTCGACATTTCCTTTTAAAATGGCTTTATTGGAACGTTTCCATTTTTCAACTCATATTTACTTTTATATATCTTATATATTTGGCAATCAATTTTCTATTTTTTTCTTCAAAACTTCGCATCAGTGTAACTCTTTACAGTGAACCCTTCCTTATTTCCATAGAACTACTACTTCTCAAGTACTTAGCAAGTTCTCATGGTATTCCAGTAACCCTTACTGCAACTAGACAGACATCCACTCGTCATGTCCCACATATGAGTTATCAGGATGAGCATATCATATTGTCATGTACTACATACAAGATGATAAATGCATTTTGTTCTTTCTATGTCCATACATGCAAGATAACGAGATGATTACACACATGATAGATCCATAACTATTCTTTGTGTTCCCATTCTTCATAAGAATTGGGACACTTGGCTCTGGGATACTCACTTCATATAACATGGACAAGTTTTGTCCCACTGAATCTGTGCAGACTGAACCCTTCAGTACATATTTCCAATGTATGCTCTCTCTTTTCCAGGTCAAGAGGTTTTTGAGAACTATCTCTATAGGTCTCTATTCCTATCACATAGGAAAAGTCTATGTCTTCCCTTAAAGATATTTCCACAAAGGTATCCATTTTAGAACATTCCATTCCTCATCGATATGTGGAATGTGAATACGCTCCCATTGAATCACAGATCCCTTCTTTATCTTTGTCAAATTAGTCAAACCCTTTGACTATATTATCAAAGTAAAGATCCCACCTCTGAGTTGCTTGTACTCAATCAATCACATTGATTAGTCCATTGTAACTTAGAGACTTCATTTGCATTAAAGGATTCATAAACCTTATAGGTTGTGTCACGTACACATCCTTGTCTTAATCATCATAGGAATTTGGTTTTAATATCCATTTGCCAAATATCTTAGTCATTAAGTTGCAATCAACAAGCATGATCCTTCTCAAAATGCCATCAACGTGCCTTACCGCTTAAGACTCATTCGAACTTATGGATTTCATCCCAATGGGTGCTACCACTAAGGTCATACCTTATGGTTCACATGTAAGTCATTTAGGACCTTATGGTCATAAACCATAACTCAAATTCTGGTTCCTCAATATCATCTACTTTGTTGACTCATCATATGACCAACTCATCATATAGATATTTGAGGTGTATCTGTTAAGGAATTTGAGAACTCACAACACTTTGTGATTCTTAATATCCTTTATTAGTGTAAGGTATTCTCTATTTAAGAAGAATTTAGTTATTTGATAATCATCCTCTAACTCCTTAGAGTATGACTCCTTTTTTATTTAGACATCACTATTCCTTAATCATGAGTTCTCTATGATACACTATCATAATCACTCATAAGGTTCTCAAACATTTGGTTTAAGTATCTCATTCATTGATCACATCAAGAATTATTACTTTTACCAAATTTGTACTTCATTCATGATCTTCTTGAACACTTCAAGATATTGATATTGGTATTTCTCTAAACATCTATTTGAAGTATTAGCATTTTCTCTAATAGGTATGTAAATACATCATATGAATTATACCTAATAGGATAATCATTCTCCCACTACCACTAGTGAAGATTGATTTATCATGTCCAAGATATTTATATCTCTTAATGGTTCACAACCAAAAGAGTCTAGCTTTATCCATCAACATGGAACTAGAAATGAATTCCCATGATAATGCTAATTATTTGTTTGAGTTATCAATAACTTTTAGGTATCATTTTATCTTATGCATACCAAGTACCACAAGATAAAGAAAGCATTGGCATAAAAGATCACATCTTTTAAAATTGAAACATCAACTTTATTAATAGCCATCTTATTAGACAATATGCAAAAAAAAAGTGTTTCTATTTATTGGCAAATATGAAATATCAGTTCATAACTCTATTACATTCCTTCAAGGATGAAAATAAACTAAATTACTCCTATCTATGGCGGCAACACTTGCCCCATTTATTGAGTGCTTATCACTTTACATCTTGGTATCATATACCTCAAAAGTGTTACAAGTTTATTTCATGATACCTTCAAGTGGAGACATCCATTGCCTCTTTCTTCTTCTTTTGTTCTTCCAGATAGAGAGGACAATTCCTTTTCCAATGTCTTGGCTTTTGACAATGGTGGCAATTGTACAGAAGTGAAAACACTTCCTTACAAAAAATTTGAACAATAAAACATCCAGTCCAAACACACTCAGAAGGTATGATGGAGTGGGTGTAAAATTTTCAAATCTTTATATAATGGTAAAGAAAAGACCAATGTATAGCAGCGGAAGAAAATATTTGACTATTCAATTATAAAACAAGGAAACATCTTAACTTACATCATAAAGGATCCATGTAGAGGAAATCTAAACCACCTCAAAATTGTCTCCAAATTAAATGAAAATTGGCATGTAAACTTATTTTAATGTGTAGATTACGAATTTGAAGTCTATTATTTAATTTGAGGCTTTCTTACATGGGTTATATCATCTAGCCCATTAGAGGCCCATTAACCATATTATGCATGAAATTAAGTTATGTATCATTTATTATCACCAAATAAATTATATGACATATTAGATTACATTATTTGTGCATTAGATTATTAGGATCACTCTAACCTCAACCTTGTTTGGCTTAAGACCAAAAGGTTAAACTTCTAGGGTAGGGTTTGAGATCTGGTATGTTACAACACTCCACCCCTTAAAAGGATTTTGTCCTCGAAATCAAAACATCCAATCATCAACAACCAACTACACTCCACCCCTTAAAGGGTTCAACCTAACCAGTCAAAATAAACAACTTTTTAGAGCTACCCACATCTCTTAGTTATGAAAATATTTAGAGATTAATATTTCTCATGTATCAAACTAATAGTCACCATCTAGGGTTGAGTTGTAGGTCCTCGTGTCTCTAACCTAACAACCCTACATGAACATCCAAAAGTCATAGGGTAGGTCAACTACACCATTATAACAATCCTAGTCACAAAACTAGGGTTAAATTCTAATCGAACTATAGTTTCTCTTCATTGTGACTTAGTTCAAGAAAACTTCAGGAAAATCCAGAGAAAAAATTTTCTTTTTGTACATATAATATTATATAGAAAATAATTGTTGTGAAAAACTTTTATGATTGAAAACTGAAATTTAGGGCCCAAAATCAAAGCGAGAAACCAAGTCACAATATTTCCATATTAAGACTTCTTAATCTCATCCTCAAACTGAGCCTTATTGCATAACAAGATCATCATTTATCAAATCTAGGGTCACCATCTCACTAAAAGGTAACTAACTAAGTCAAGGGTTCTAAAGGGAGACAAAATTGAAATAGTCGATTCCGACTACCATGGGCTCTGATACCATGCTGTAAAGAAGCGAAAACACTTCCTTACAAAAAAATTGAAAAATAAAACATCCAGTCCAAACACACTCAGAAGGTATGATGGAGTGGGTGTAAAATTTTCAAATCTTTATATAATGGTAATCAAAAGACCAATGTATAGCAGCGGAAGAAAATATTTGACTATTCAATTATAAAATAAGGAAACATCTTAACTTACATCATAAAGGATCCATGTAGAGGAAATCTAAACCACCTCAAAATTGTCTCCAAATTAAATGAAAATTGACATGTAAACTTATTTTAATGTGTAGATAACGAATTTGAAGTCTATTATTTAATTTGAGGCTTTCTTACATGGGTTATATCATCTAGCCCATTAGAGGCCCATTAACCATATTATGCATGAAATTAAGTTATGTATCATTTTATTATCACCAAATAAATTATATGACATATTAGATTACATTATTTGTGCATTAGATTATTAGGATCACTCTAACCTCAACCTTGTTTGGCTTAAGACCAAAAGGTTAAACTTCTAGGGTAGGGTTTGAGATCTAGTATGTTACAACAATTGTCTCTCTTGGTTACGCCTCCCTTGGCCTTGAGAGCTGAAGATGACTTGGGCTACTGGATAGCATCAGAACCCTTCTTAGCTTTTCCCTTGCCCTTGGACCTGCCTTTCTTTCTATTGATCAACATCATAGACTTAGGCTTGTCCTTCTTCATCTATGCCTCGGCTGTCCGCAACATGCCCAACAACTCTTTCAACGACTTGTCAAAGTTGTTCATGTTGTAGTTCATCACAAACTGACTGTAGGATTCTGGCAATGATTACAGTATCACGTTAGTAGACAACTCTTGGCTCAGGGGAAATCCCAGTCTCGTCAGGTTCTCCACATACTCAATCATCTTGAGCGTGTGAGGACCAACTGGATCTCCTTCTTTTAGGACGCACTTAAACAATGCTCTGGAGACATCATATCTCTTTTTTCGTGCATGGTCTTGATACATGTTCTTGAGATACTAAATCATCTCAATGATGTCCATGTTCTCATGTTGTCTCTGCAACTCGTGTTTCATAGAGCACAGCATCAAGCACTTTGCATCAATGACATCTTCAGAATGCTTCTTAAAAGCATCACTTTCTACCTTTGGTGTGGTAGGAGTAGGTTCCTCTGGAGATGCAGTATCCAGGACATAGAGCTATCGCTCTTGAGTGAGAATAATTCTCAATGTCCTAAACCAGTCATGGAAGTTAGTCCCATTTAGCTTGTCCTTTTCAAGAACCAAACGCAACGAGAAGTGATTGTTGTTTGTGTCCATTTGTACTACAAAATGAAATATATGCAATTTAGTCCAAAAACTCATTTTTGACTTATTTGATTGATTTGAAAAAAATTACAATATAATTAGGACTTTACTTAATTATCGTTCCCACTATTTTTGTTCAAATTAATAGCCCTCACCATCAATTTGGAAGATTGCAGTGTACAACCTTCTAGTGGGTCAAGATCCATATTTTGTCCAATTATGAGTCATCTTTGGCTGATTGCCCACAAAATAGATTATTTAGGTAGGCAACACTTGCCAATTGCATCCTATGCAACTCTCAGATGGATGCCACGCGCAACTCTTTGCCATGGTCATCCCTGTGCCTCTGTAGCTTAGACTCTCTAAGAATCACCAGTTAAGTCTAACCCAAAAGCTGACACGATGAACATGCACCCTGCTTTGGCATATCCTACATGTCCACCATCACACTTCCACGAGATAGACGACACCCCATACTTTGGCGTAACCTATGCTTGGTCGATCAAGTTTTTCATGTGCGCCACTAATGGAAGGCATCTAAGACTTAATATTTATTGAGGGATTTGGTTTTATAGGTACATATACATATCCAATCACCACAATATATAGTATGTATCATATACATGCTATATCCCATAGAAAACATGTGAAACAATAAAAATGATGATTATGGTCATCCTAATGTGATTCCTCGAGCCAAGAGGAATCATGGTCATCTAGGTCCACATCACATGCAACTTGTACAAGATGAACTATGTTCTTTGTCATTCTGGGTTTGGTCAACTCATATCCATGATTGATCAGCTCGCCATCAGGCCGGTCGGTTGGGTGCCACTAGCCGATCGACTGGCGCCTCCAGCCGATCAGTTCACTAGTCATCGGGCATCTCCTCAGGTCGACACCCACTCTTCTCACTCTAGGAACTGGCCACCTTGGTCCACCAACTGATCGTCTCACGCCCGAGATAGGGGATCAGTGTGCAGACCGAGTTGCAAGCAACAACAATCAACCACATATAGATTTAGGGTTTATGGCCACAATCACGCTACATCCACCATAGAAATAGTTTAAGTGCGACGTGTATCGAGTGCATTTATATACCATATCATATATGTATATATAGGGATTTTGTGGATTTATATTGGACATGCATAAGGCCAATTAATTATTCACATCGTATGTAATAAATAAAAGGTGACAAACCAAAAACCGATCATATAGATTATCCTAAAGTATAAAATGTTGACGTGGCTCTGATACTACTATTAGGTTTTAGGAGAGGCAGAGATGGCAGTGGAAACAAAAATTTTCTCTCCAAACCCAGAACCCAAAGAGATCTCGTCAACATCTATATGGTAGGAAGGATGGTTTCTAGAGGCATACCTTGTCCCGAGGCTTGCTCGGTGACGTTACCTCGCGGCTAGCAGGGTCTTCACCTCTGGTCTTGGATGACGTCTGTGCATCTTCTGGTCACACCCGGACTAACAAATTGATGGTTGTCCTCCGAGCGGCAGAAATCTCCCGCCTCTGTAGTAGTCTACATGGACCACCGGGAACTCCAGTCTTCCTATCCTACAGGACACTAGAAGGGGTCGTCCCCTTTTGTCGGCGTACTAGTCACCGACATACTCTCCTACCACCAGTTGTCATCCTATAGTTGTCTTTCCCTCGTTGTGCCTCCCTAGTCGGGTAGCACTTGCTTGGGCTCTCTCGGTTACTACAACCAGAGAGGACAACTTTGTAGAGAAACTGATGTTCTGAGTTGTGCTCTGTGAGAAGCCCCTAGTACCCCTCTATATATAAGAGTGATTTGGGTCAGGGTTCTCAGCCCCGGGCAATATGGGACTAAAGAGGGAGTCGAAGGATCCGAAATTTCCACGAATTGATACACTGTGGCAAGTGAACTGGTCATTTCACAAATGAACTGATCATTTGGGGACTGAACTGATCGATTCATCTCATTAACCGGTCATTTGGGGAGCTGAACTGATTAGTTCATTCATGAACCAGTCATTTCACTTCCCAGGGCAGTTCCTAGTTGACTTTCCTCTTTCCGTTTCCAACTATTCCAAAGATCAATACTTGTCCCAATCAAATTGTACAAGTGAAATGAAAATATTTTCTCACCAACCTAACTTTCCCAAATTGGCTCATTTGGTCCATCTGAACTGATCGGTTAAACACTTGAATCGGTCGTCTCACTTGACCCTGAGTCGAATGATTCAATTCTTGAACCAGTCGTCTCACTTGACCCTTAGCCAATCGGTTCAACAGTTTGAACTGGTCGGTTGGCAGTCCAGGTTGTGCAGAAATCAGTCAATGTAGTTCTCAATCAATCTGACACGCAAATCAGTTAGTCCAACACTTGAACTTGGTTATTCTGAGTCAGGTTAATTGATTGAATGTTTAATTAAACTACTAAACACATTTTGTAAACAATCTAAACATCATTCGTGGATAAACTCCTCTTCTAGGTTAAATCCTATGTGTGTGACCCTGTAGGCCCATTTTACGTTGGCAGTGAAAGTCCATAACACTTATGACTTCACTAGAAAAGAGCAGTGCCTAGTCGCACATCAGTGCTATCCAAGTGAAAAGGAAAAAGTTGGAGAACAAATTTCAATCCTACAATCCATGATTGGTGTTATAGTGAATGTATAATTCCTTTGTCACTGATATCCCGAATGAACTCAAGGCATGGAACAGTCATCCTTTCAATGTTCATTCACTTCCTTGACCTCAGAGCAGACTGGATGAGATATGTGTGACATCAATATCACATATTGATTCATACATGCATGTGCATGCCTTTCTCAGTCCTACTCATCAAGTGGCCATGGACATCAAACTCCCTCAGGAGGGACAAATCCCATATCTATCACTCACTCCTCAAAATCCCATGTGTCAAAGTCACCCAATCATCACCTTTATAACAGTCTATATTTTAGGACTGTGTTTGATGATGTCAAAGTGTACCCAACGACATGTGTTGAGTGTATTGATTTCAGGTCAAAGAATCACACTCACCACCATCACCGTGAGAGCTGACTGTGACTACCAAATCATGGTTCCATGTGTCACTCTCACGGTGGGTCTGTCTGATACACTTGTTCTCTAACAAGTACCTATGTGTTTGGTTTGATATCACTATATCATGACTAATGAGATTATGTCATCAACCAATACACAATCTAGTCTTGTGTGTCATTGTTGTCTATCAACCTTCCACAATGACATCTGACTAGGGACATAACAAGAATGTATACTCTTTACATCTGTATGATCTCATCATTTAGGTCCTTAACCTAAAAGCATACGTCATTGAGTAAAACAATTCTTTAGACATTCAATCTGTTCTATCATTATCTCATAACTAACTGAACCTGAATGAATTGGAAGCTTGCCTTTGATGTTTATCAAATCAATCTTAATGTATCCCACCAATCATCCCATGATTGGCTCTCAAGGCATACATACCAACAAAAGACTTATCATATTATACATTATGTAGATGTATATACATCATGAGGAAATACTTTAACGTTTTTTAATGAAATTGATACTGAAAATAAAGGTAAATTAGTTTATTATTCCTTAAAAATATAATCATTTCATTTTTTAACTACCATGAAGTTTTATATTCTAACGTTACAAATCTAGTGCATTGTGTACTTATTGTAGGTGAAGTTGGGTAAGATGTTATTCCACAATATTGGGTTAAATATGGTGAGGTGATTTTTTTTGTTGGTACATCCGAAATGGGTGAATGACTACACATTACTAACATTCTATTAATATCATTATATATTATTTTTAATATATCATATATTTATAAACAAATATAATTAGAGTACTATTAACTTCAAAATGATGTCAAAAGAGTTAAATTATATTATTATGAATGAATAAGGTTATTTTTCTAAATTACCCAACATTTCCATAAATTTCAACATTAACTATTATAATGGTACATTACTCATATCTATGGGCATAAAAGCTCCAATTTTTATCCTATTTCATGTATTAAGTACACTATACCTCTCGCTAGACATATTTTAGTCATTATGTGTATATTAATTAGCAAAGGAAACATGTGTGGCATATTTCACAATCTCATTTACATGTGAGCACATATTTAGGTTATTAGGTTAATATGAGTGTGTCATGATGTTTGATGTTGATTATATAATGTAATGACACCTAATGCAATATATATGTTTTCAAACTAATTCAAGGTAGGGTTCTTCATGTTTCATGCATCAACTATATCCATTATGATTACAAATAATTGTATTAGGGTATAAATCTATCCTTATTTGGTCAAATCTAAAGAACCAGGCATACTAACCTCCTAATCATGGTATTATGGTTTCTACAGTCAATATGCTATATTTCTCGATGTACAATATTTAGATCCTTTATTCTATAGATAATTACTACAACATGTTTCCTCACAAGAAGAGTTCATTAAAATTGGTTCTTCTACTCTAGGTGCCAAAGAAATATATAGAGCATTGTAAATAATCAAGTGTTGTAGTTTCTATATAATAGTGATACTTTTGCATATATGTAGATAAGATATTGAGGATATGAGTGCGTCTATTTTTTTAAAATAATATCACACATAGTTTAAAGATATCAATGGTTTTTTTTTATAACATGATTACATTGAGTTGATGGCTATATTAATCAACTAAAAAGATAATATTTTGGTGTTATAATATTATCTTTCCTTAATCACAAGTTTATGCCATAATTCATTGACCTAATTTTGGTTGTGAGATGAGATCATGGTGTAACAAATTATTTTCATACAAGCCTGATCAACGCTCGCACATGAACTAGGACTCTACATATGAGAAATGGCCAATAGTTTGCTTCCTAGTCTCTCACTCAACCATGGTTACAACTCCCCACAACCATGTATCCTTTTTATATAACTCTCCTAATGTCCCTTGACTACCCTACTAGTGGATATCATATAATTGTCTTAAAGTTTACCTATTCCACATTCCCGTGGTCAAAGACAAAGCTTTGTCTTGATCAACAGTCACTTGATTTATAAGAGGACAAGTACTTGGTCCAATGATGTGATGGATCTATCTAAGGGTGAGGTAAGATGCAAAATGTGAAGTATGGATGGTTTGATGACCCTTTTGAAAACCCACCACTATGATGAATACCATCCATTGAAATAAAAATATGGGATCCTTGCTTTAGAAATATTAGGATTACTCTACACCTACCCAAACATGTATGCACTGCTAATGATATCATTAGCTTTGAACATGAAACTAGATATGTAACAACAAACCCCTCACTATTTTTGGTGTTTGTTTGTCTTTTCATTAATGATAAAAGTGAAAGAAACACTTCGTAAATTACATTTTCTGTGTCTTTTTTTCTTATCAAACTTTGCATATGAAATTGCACTATCTTTACTCCTATATTTAGTGGGACAGAAAATACAGGGAGGAAACATAAAGTGAATTTGAAGCGAAGGGGTGAATTTCCTTAACCATAAGGTGTTTGTTTAATAAGTTTAAGAAAAAAAAGAGAACTAGTGTTATTTTTCTATCAAGTTGTAGTTAATACGAGTGTAGGACCATAGACGACATTCAAGAAAATCCTAATGTGTTTCCTTTATTCATGTTGATAATTTGCATTGAAACTTAACTTTTATATTTTATATATTTGTCATTTAATGCCACATAGCTACTCTAGTATTATATCTATATATCTATATTTTTACCTATTCTACAATCTCATTATGCTATATTGGTATATAGAAATAATCAAGGCACAAATATCTCACCCTTCTACTTAAAGCAATTTTTAATAAACCTAGATAGTATTGGACCATTCAAATTGCTACAAAGAAGTGCTACCACAAAGTTAGTCGTTAGATTAGTACCCAAAAAAAAGTTGGTCCTTGTCACTCTAGGTCCAATGTATAGAGTGTTGTAGATTTTTAAGCGTTGTCATAGGATATATATATATACATACATATATATACATATATATAAATATATATACATATATATATAAATATATATATATATATACATATATATAAATATATATATAAATATTTATATATATATACACACATATATATGCATAATTGTGAGAGTTTTTATACACGTAAATATGATAATGTTGATATGAATGTTCTATATTATCTCAACAACATTATATTAAGTTCAAATATAATGGTTTCTATTTTATAATTGGTTTATATGGATTTGACAGGTAGATTTATAAGATAAAAAAGGAAAAATTTAAGAAGTATGATCTTCTCTTAATCACATAATTAAACCCTAATATTTTAACCCATTTTTAGTTGTAAGATCAAGGTGTAACACATTATATCCATCTGAACCTGATGAACCCTCGACATGCCCGAGACTCAACATATTAGAAATGCTTGATCCATTGGCTCCTAGTCCCTTAACCAAGGGTACAACTACCCATAACCATGTACCTTTGCTACGATTTTTCAAATATCCCTCGACTACCCTTCTAATTTGAGCATATAACCATGTGACACATCATTCGAATAAAACGTTACTAACTAAGTGGAAGCGATCACTAAGCAGCAGATTACCAAAAATCACTAAAAATTAAAACCATTTTACAAAGAGGTCCACACATAGGAAAACTCTTTCATAAAGAACCAAAGTAACTTAATTACATACTGGTTCACAAGTACATGTCCTGTATCATCTTTTTCTGAGGATTACATACTTCAACTGCTCTGTTTAAACTAAACATAGGCAGTATGACATCTTGAGGCACTAAGCCAAAATCTCGAAAGCATTAACTACTACTCTGAGGACCTGAGAGTACAGAGATGACACATAGGACTTTATGTACATCTATACAAGACATATCAGCCAGTGTCTCCACCTGAGAATTCACTACTGTCACTGTTGCTGCTATTGTTATTGTCCTTCACTTATTAAAGGATTCCTACCTCCTCGTCCGCATCCACTTAAAAATGTGGTTCCCACGGGGGTGAGACAATTGTAAAATTGCCCCAGTGAGAGATATAACTCTCCACCAGAAACATTATTATTGTAGTTTATTAAGATAAAACTGAACAGAAGAATTGTAATTTCTTAACAACAGTTAATTCATTATTTAACAGATTAGAACATTAATCTGGTCTGAAGCCTTCCAGCTATAACCTGATAGAGAAGCATATCACTTGTCCAATGAGGAATGTGAAGAACATGTATAACATTTATCTACTACACTGAGCAGTTTAGTATCAACTAGTATTTCTCACATTTCATCTTTATGCAAATACACTACACATCTGATTATATTTTACACATCATGTGTCAGGCTGCAATTAACTTGCCAGAGTAAATTGACATCTTCATTATAGAGTTATAGCCACAACATATACTCTCTTTAGGCTTAGAACACATAGGTAATGCCTGGGAATTGTTTTGTGGAGTCATTGTCTATAGCCATACCCTTCTAACAAAGTATTGGGATCTTAATCCCTCATCTCAACAAGTACAATTCCATTTCTTAACAAGTTCATCATCATGATTATATAATATGGGTATTTGAACCCTGAACTCAACATAGAATACTTGTTACCACTTATAAGGTAACTTAATTCCTTCAGGACATCTGACCAAGGACATTGTGATTCTTTTTACACAAAGCATTCCACATAGATCACAAATCTCATATCTCCTCTTATTACCCATTAATAGGCCATAAGGCATATTATGGCTTATAAAGCCCATAAACAATTTCAATAAATAAAACATCATATGGCACACAGGGCTCATTAATTTCCAGATTACCTCTCACTGAGCAATAAAGAATATGAAGGCTTATAAGGCCTATAAGTCATTTTCAGTATACAGAGCATCATAGCCCACACCTGGCTATGCTCATCCTCTCAACATACCTGCATGATTAGTACTCATGATAACAGTCATATATCAGTACCATGCAGTATAAGGGTTTTCTTATTACATTCATAACTCATCAATTTGTATTTGAGCTTCACATAGAATTACTCTGTGTTAAGATTTCACATAGCATCACCATGTATTAGGGTTTCACATAGTATTACCCTATATTATGGTTTCACATAGCATTACTCTGTATTAGGGTTTCACATAGTATTACCTGTATTAGGGCTTTCCATAAATAACCATATAGGTTCTCAAGATCATATTATTAAAGATCAAGTCCTATTCCATTGTTTCACACGTCTAGGAATCAATGTGGATAACATAAGTATTAAATCATACTTATTTATTCTCATCATTCATCATTAAATGAATTATCAACACAAAGTATAAGTTTCTCTCTCATCTTTATTAGAATATGATTACATCATGGTCTATTGATTTGGATTAACCTTTTCATAAGGCACGTTAGCCTACACTTTCAAATTGCATTACATCTGAATGTAACAACTGACATGACACACTTCATGTGTCACTCATCCAAATATATTGGATTTAAAATACATTAAGGTATATCACACTTGAGGTGCTGGATGTGATATCTATCATATTTTGATGTATCACTTCCCTTAACACTATTACCTTACTTGAGTTCATCCACTTAGCTTGTATTAGGGTATTTCCCATCCTAATACTTTATACTCAGTTCATCACATTTATCATGTAATGTATTGGTTGCAAGTCACTGTATTTAGAAAATACAACCATTGCTAATGATATGGACTCATCTTTGAGTTAGGAACTATTAATATAAGAATATCCACTATCAACCTCTTTAGATGTTACACTTGTCAATATATTAATCATTATTCCATAATTAGGAATAGGATTTTCCATGTTTATAAATTAAGGTTCACATAGAATCTCCCATAAATATGGGTTTCACATAACATTACTATACTTTAAAGTTTCACATAACATCCTCATATATCAGGGTTTCACATAGTGTTACCTGAACTTAGGATTTCACAACACATCACCCAGTGTTAGGGCTTCACATAGCATTTGTAGTATTACCATGTATTAGGGTTTCATATACCTTTACCCTATTTTAGGGATTAGGGTTTACCATTCACATTCAAGTATGGTTTCTCATACCCCATTACCCAAATTAGGGTTACATCATCACCCCATATTAGGGTTTCACTTAGCTTGGCCCTAAATTAGGTCAGTGGCTCAATAATCTTTTCAATTAGGGTTTTATGATCTCATTATTATGGATCAAACCCTAATCACAGAATTTATTCATAATGAGAGAATTAGGGCTTAATTATGTAGGCATTCCTCTCTCTCTTTCTCTCTCTATCATCCTCTCTAGGATGTAAAGTAGTTCAAGATTAGTCTAGGTCAGCTCTTCATTTAAGTACACACAGTTAGGGTTAACCATTATGATCACATTTAGTCTACATCATTATCAATCAAGTAGCTAACTGACCTTTAATCATATTAAGTTTCCAAATGGTTTAACCAATTTGAACCTCAAAAAGTCTTGGTCACTTAGACCCCAAACGGTCTTGGTCACTTAGACCTCAAACGGTCTTGACCAATTAAGTTCAAACGGTTTGAAACCATTTAGCAAGATTGGTGTTTGAAACTGTTTAGACAAGACATATTGAAACCGAATGAGCTTGGGTCTCCAAACGGTTTGAGACCGTTTGGTCCAAACCCTCTCAAAACCGAATGGACCAAAAAGGTGTGTCCATCACTTAGTCAATTTATGGTTTCAATCATTGAACCATCTATTAATTGGACCACTGGTTTATTCTTTAATTGAACCATTGAATCATCCTTCAATGAGACCTTCAATTAGGGTTTTTAACCAAATTGAACTAGGATTTATAATTAAGAAACCATCACTTAGGGTTTTAAAATCGAGGAACCATCAATGGTTGACATTGTGGAACTAATTCGATTGCAATCATTGAATAACCACTTAGCTATGTCATAACCTAACCTCAAACGGTCTTGAGGTCGTTTGGATGACCTCCAAACGGTCTTGGGACCGTTTGCCCAATCCATCATTGAAATCTATGAAATTCAATTAGGGTTTGCATCATTGAATCATTCATCAATTGGGCTATTGATTGTATTTCAATTTGATATCATTGGATCTTCAACCATCCAGTCATGATTCATCATAGACTTCCAAACGGTCTTGGTTGACCTCCAAAACGGTCTTGAGACTGTTTGGGCTTAGTCAACCCAAAAATTAACTCAATCAATGGAGAATTCAACACTCAACCCGATTAGGGTTTCTACTTAGAGGATTGTCCGTATATTGAATCAATCAATTGGATCATCATCCAACATGTACTAGGGTCCTGACCTCAAATGGTCAACCCATCCAAACGGTCAACTCCTCTAAACGGTTTGGGATCCAAACCTCCAAACGGTTTGGTGAAACTGTTTGGACCAAATGTTGAAACCGTTTAAAAAAGATATTTGTGGAGGTGTGTGCTTATGATGATGTCATCATCATCAAGCTATAAACCCATGAAGCTTTCTATGATTTCCATGGTGATTGCATCAATCAACCAAGTAAAATTTTGGAAACAAAGAAAGAATCAACAATTAATGAAGATATGGAATCAATAACAAAGTTCAAGGGTTCAAGTTATATAACCCGCCTTCAATTGAGCTTCAAAGCTTGGAGCTTCATGTCAAAAATGGTGAAAAAGCTTTTGCAACCCTCCCAAGGCTCGTCCTCAAGCTTTGGAGTGAAAAGATTGGCTAGGATTTAAGATGGAGTGAAATAGAGAAGAAATCATGCATTGTTTTGTGATTTCCACCATGAATTCAAGGTGAAAGAAGGTCAAGAAGCTTACCAACAGGTTGGGGGTCGTCCTCCTATTGCTCCCAGATCCCTTGGTCGTTTTTTCAAGCAAGAAGTGAAAGGGGTTTCGAAATTATCCCTTCACCTCAAAGATAAAGGAGCTTATATATGGATTTTATTGAAAATTCATTTAAGAGAGAGAAAGTAGGAATTATCTCCTCAACTTTCTTGCCATATTCCCCCTTTTCTTACTTAGGGACGAGGATCTCTTCTTTTCTTCTTATTCTTCTCAACTATCCACGTTTTAAAGGAAAACAAACTAAGCACCTTAAATCATATAATAATAATATCCATAAGTGAGTGGATATTACCTTTTCTTATAATAATGTGAGTGAGTTGTCCACTTCCTTTGGATATCTTCATGCCTTTGCAAGGTACATGCCAAACACAACCATTATAGTTTTGGTTGAAGGGCAATCCAATTAATATAATTATTTTTGCATTAAATTGGATTAGGGTTTCGATTATGCTTAAATCTTGATTATTTTAATATCAAGATTCTCTCTCCTTCAAAATGATTCAAATGAGGCACCCCTCTCAAATTATTTTCTATATCTGATGCCAAGAACCATGAGGAACCCTCTAGAAGTGGTATTTTGCATATTGAACCCTAGATTTTGGGTAAATTGCACATTACACCAAAACTAGGTTTTTAATGCATAACTTTGCTCAACATGCTCTTTGTTGTTATTCATGCTTGTAGGATACATATTACTGCATTATACTCATTCTAATGATGCTTCAACATCTGAGGAACATTGTATCATGTACAATTTGCAAGTTAACCCCTCAACTTGGGTAATTTGCACTTTAGTCCAAAACTTAACAAAACATTATTTCAACATTATTCACAAAGGACTAGAATTGAAATATAAGTTCCTCTTGAGCCTTAATTACTTTTAGAGAGATAAGAGAGAGCATATAATCAACTTCATTAAGCAAAACATCTAGGGTTAAACATAACCCAGGTCAGGGATGTTACAAATTATAAACCCCTAACAAGGACTTCGTCCTCGAAATCCCAAATAACAGAAGATAGTTGTTACTCATGTCATCAAGTCCCTAATTATCATCTCAATGTCATGAAGATACCATAGATCTTTAATCCACACAAAGTTATTCCATATAGGATTATTCTTAAGAAAATATTTCAACTTGATAAACTTTTCCACCATAATTACACTTGTTCCTTCCATTAGTTCAACCTTATCAAGGTTTATGTTTATGCAGAGCATAAACCCCTAACATATGATATTCATATTATTTTGTATAACTAGATTGATTTCTCAGTTGGCCAATATAGGTAACCATCATAAATACCTTACTTTGGTATTCATCATATGTATTGAGAACATATCTCATCCTTATCATATTCGATTCCCTGTTGTTACCACCAAGGGTACACATGCACAAAGTATTTATTTTACTTAAGGACATTTCTTGTTCCATATATCATTATCTTGGAACCAAAGTCCAAAGCAAACTGATACTTTTCTAAGTATCCATCAACAGATTATTTCTAATCCAAATACATCAACTTTCATAATACTTACTTGATTGTCATGTAATTGAAAGGAGAACATAAAGTATCATACTCCTATCATTACCCAAGGTTGTTCATCAAAGGGGAAACATATATATATAACATAGGTAATCCACTCAGCAATCCTTTATTTGTTTGGGAAAGTTCACTTAGCACTTCCTATGTAATTAGGAAAGTTCACTTAGCACTTCTTATGTTATTAGGAAAGTTCACTTAGTACTTCCTTTGTAATTAGGAAAGTTCACTTAGCACTTCTTATGTTATTAGGAAATTTCACTTAGCACTTCCTATGTAATTAGGAAAGTTCACTTAGCACTTCTTATGTTATTAGGAAAGTGAACTTAGAACTTCCTTTGTAATTAGTAAAGTTCACTTAGCACTTCTTATGTTATTAGGAAAATTCACTTAGCACTTCCTATGTAATTAGGAAAGTTCACTTAGGACTTCTTATGTTATTAGGAAAGTTCACTTAGCGCTTCCTATGTAATTAGGAAAGTTCACTTAGCACTTCCTATGTAATTAGGAAAGTTCACTTAGCACTTCCTATGTAATTATGAAAGTTCACTTAGCACTTCTTATGTTATTAGGAAAGTTCACTTATAACTTCCTATGTAATTAGGAAAGTTCACTTAGCACTTCTTATGTTATTAGGAAAGTTCACTTAGCACTTCCTATGTAATTAGGAAAGTTCACTTAGCACTTCCTATGTAATTAGGAAAGTTCACTTAGCACTACCTATGTAATTAGGAAAGTTCACTTAGCACTTCTTATGTTATTAGGAAAGTTCACTTAGCAATTTCCTATTTAATTGGAAAAGTTCACTTAGCAATTCCTATTTTATTGGGAGAGTTCACTTAGCTCTTCCTCATTAGTTGGGAATGTTCACTTAGCTCTTCCTCATTAGTTGGGAATGTTCACTTATCTCTTCCTTATTAGTTGGGAATGTTCACTTAGCTCTTCCTCATTAGTTGGGAGTGTTCACTTAGTTCTTCCTCATTAATTGGGAGTTTTCACTTAGCTCTTCCTCATTAGTTGGGAATGTTCACTTAGCTCTTCCTCATTAGTTTCATTATACTCACTAGATTGTTTTAGAAAGACTACTTGATCAGAGTAATTAGAAAGATAACAATCTAAGAGTTTCATACTTTCCTTATCTCAAATAATTATATACCTGGCCAGGGTATACAAGTATTGAGATTAGGTAGTATGCACTTTATTTGCTATCATATTCCTTACTTTTCACATCATTATACACATAATTTTTCATTTCTAGATTTTCTTCAGACATCACTTCTATATCTCATCTTTAATCACACAGATAAGAGAGATTATAAAGCATTTTAAAGAACACTGAGTAAGATGTAAGTTCTCATCTCCCTTGTGTCCTTATAGGACTAGTCAGAGGGAATTCAAAAACAACTACTTTCTTATTTTTAACACATAGAATCATGAAATGAAATATGTGACGTCCCCAGATTTTCTAAACCTTAATCTGATGTGCGACGTCCAAATTGAAACCCTCACCTCAGCGAGAATCCCAATTTAAACACCCCACACCAGGATAAGAAGAAGAAAATCGAGGGAGTCAGAAGGAACATACATCAGTAGAACATGCACATGAACAATAATAAAACCATACACACATGTTCACCATTCAACATATAATTACAACATGAATTGTTACAACATTTGATATTACATATTGAACAGCAAACTTATACATATACATGTACTACCACTAAACTACAGGATCTTAAGACAATAGGTCCACCTATACATCAGCTCGCCACACAACTCTCAACTATCCTGGATCTTCAAGAGCATAAGCACAACCTAAACAAAAGATTACATGCGGTACACGTCAGCACAATATTCAAGAATATTGTACTGAGTACGCCTACGTGTCTTTTATTTACCTCTCAGCATATCTTGGCAATAAGATAAAACTAATACTTGGCAGTTATAAAGAAATATAAGAAAATCATATGCTTGCACAAAGATGTTCATCAACAAAAGAGAACACATATTTTAAGCATATTTTCCATTATATCATCCATGCATTTACTACATGAGAGTTGAATGGATTAAGGCCTTTATGATCTACTACCAAAGAGTTGGATCATTTCACAATGTGATCTACTACCAAAGAGTTGGATCACTTCCAAGTACATTACTACCAAAGAGTTGAAGTACTTATTTTCCAACACTTTAATACCAAAGAGTTGAAGTGCTTAGATATAATGGAACAGATATATTATGTTTCATGTGTTCATAGAAATAAGTATGGAGAAATCAAGCAACATATCATGCAAGAACAATCATTTCATCCAATATCATATGCCAAGTATTTTACTAAACATATAACACACGCATATTGTATAATAAGCCAAGTAAGAGGTAATGGCGTACCTTCCAAAGAGATATCCTAATCATCATATATTCCTGATGTCAACTATAACTTGGTCAAACCTGATCAAGACAAGCTCATATACTATCATCAGGTTCACACCATCTAAACCCTAGTTGATTCATTAGGGTATGTGTGTCATGACTTATATTCTTATCTTAGATTTATCTTACTGATGTCATTTTCCAGATTATGATTCATCAACTGGATATACTTATGTGTCGCATTATTATGTGAGCATACTTAACATTATGTCACATTCATTAACCATATTAAGGTTACATCACTTGTATTAAGGGTGCTCTTCATATAACATGAATTTTGTGTATAAAACTGATCTCAGATCTACATATTATCTTCCAGTTACATATATGAGGGTTTTCTGTAAATCTCATCATTTATTGGGCATGCATGTATTAATTGCATCATCTTTTAGTGTTATTAGTCCTAATTAGCCATATTAATCAAATTACATGATTTTGTGCATCAACATGATCACATCTGACAACATATGCATTATAAATATGATTATAGATGTACTGACAATTTCCCATAATTTTATATCGTCATTTGATATTTATTACTCATGAACTAAGCATTCTACATCTTACATAATATCACTGATATTGGAGCTTTAAAAGACTGATATTATGCTTTCATATTGTTCTAAACATTTTTCTGAACATTTTGGTACCTTGTTTGTATTTTTCTGATAAGCAGGCTAAATTCTATGAATTATGCAAGATCTAATAATTTCTGAAGGAATTACCTTAATCGACCAATCCAAGGCGGCCACGTGTCCAGTGGGAGGGTAGTTCCTTGATGAGCCCTCTGGTCTAGCTCCTAGATCCGGTTGGATAGAAATTGGGCCCAGTTCCTCTCCCTTCTCTCACACACGACTGGACTCTCTATGTCCTCGCGCTTTCTCGCGTTCTCATGCCTGCCGTTGTGCGGCTCCCTGTTCCGTTGCGTGCGCCGTAACCTGGCCCAGCTTTAGCGAGGCATGGCAGCCACTTCCTAGCTCCTGGCGCACACCTGACAGTGCCCAAACCCTCACGGATTCAATCCCTACAGTTCCGACCTCTTTAAAACATGTGACGCCGTCCAGAGATCTGGGTCGAGGTGAGAGCACCACTGCCATGGGAACGACTCCGGCGAGGAGTTGGTCAATCTCCAAGTCTTCATCGCCCACTGATTGATATGCCCAGGGGTTCACTAGACCCTTGCGATCCCTCTTGGCTTGTCAGACACAAAGACACAGCTTCAAGACTTCACCTGCTAGGAGCCTGCCGCCCATGGTTGGTCCCCAGCCTGCACGATGTTTGCTCCTTGACCCCAACATGCGTGAGGTGGCCAGGTCTGTTCCTGGCGTTGTTGTTGGGTCAAGCCCGACCGAGGGAACCAACACGATACGTGCATCTTCTCCTTCCTTTGGTTCCTCCATGGCTTCTCTATGTCGTGGAGCTGTAGCTGCATAGCTCTCCTCCAGCGAGGACGCCTCGCCTCGTGCTTGACGCTGCGGGCTTGAGCGCCACATCACACCAGAACAAAGGCAAGGAGTCTTGCACTCCTCAACCTTCGTCTCCTATCTGTGGTCGGATATTGCAAGTCACCCCTAATTGTTGACGCGTAGAATACTCATCGCTGCTCTCATCCTCTCCCTACAGCTGCCGATGGAGAGGTTGGCTAGAGGTATGATGCAGTTGTCTCGTGAGACCTTGAACTGCAGTTCCTGATGAGGCAAGTGGTCTCACTGTCCACTCACCCCACGAACGTTGATCGTGGCTGGAGAAACACTCACGTCGCTGCTCTAATTAACCATAGATTAAATATGTTATCGGTGTCTCTAGTTCATGTAATCCTACGGTCCTAGTTCCTTCTCCAAAGACCTATCCAAGGATACTAAGACTCCATGATTCCCCATCCGTGGACTCTCCTTTCTCAAGGAAGCTTTACAAATAGATATCACAACTACTAGGTCAAAGATAATCTTGCACCTTGGTCCAACTTACATAATACATCAATTAATCGATTAATTCTTTGAAAAAGGTACATATATCTAAGAACATCAAATGTAATGTCACGATAAATACTTGGACCTCTTAATATTATTCAACCTTATGATTTCACTTATGTCGTTAGATGTAGACTCCAAAAGTCCACTCCATCACATCCTACACACCTTAAAAGAAATTCCGTCCTCGGAATTAAGCCAGAAACCATTTTGTCACATCATATACATCTTAAAAGAACTTTCGTCCTCGAAAGTAAACCATACTCATACTTCTAGGGAAAATCTTATCTTGCCTATATCCACATGTAGGAACTATTCTATGTGTAACATATCCACAAAGGTTACCTAGAACCATGTATCCAAAGCACTATTAGGGGAGTTTTACAACCATCTTGGTGCACAAACACTCCATTCAAGGTTAACTCAAGGTTTAGAAACTTAGGTTATGTCATGACATATCACATATATCAGGGTTGCATCTTTATCTTAACATGTGCATTAGGGTTCCCACAACATATTACCATGTTCTAAAGGAGTTAGCTAATATTAACTCATACATCAAGGTGTCATCCACATTTATTGAGCTCAATTGTTAGAACATGTTCAACATTAACACATGCCTTTTAGGTAGGTGTTAGCTATAGTTAACCCACTTTATCCATATAGATCCTATCAAGGTGTCATAATCATTGTGTGCTAATTGTCAAACTATTTTTTTTCTTTATTAGCCACTAATATTAACACCTCATGTAACATGTTTCATGCATATGATCTTATTTCATTTCTCATAATAAATTACAACATTTACTAGTGATATTATCACAAGATTAACCAACAATATCACATTATCATCATTATCCTGTATATGGTTAACCATTTATGCATTGATATCTATTAAACCATCTTAGGTTTCCATCGTATCATATCCATGTATCATATCTCAAGATCAGATTACATCCTTATATACATTATATCGTGGTTGTGCTAAACAAACTTATACAAGTGGCTCATGAAACATGTATCAAAACTTTATCTAGTCCAAATGAGGTTCTCCCAACCCTTATCATGAAGATAGTGCATTGCTCATTCTCTCTGAGCTAACTCAACTCTATGAGTATCTCATATGCATATACTTTATCTTTCCTCTCTTAGTCTAGGGTTTTTGGATTACCTCATTGGCACTAGTGATAGCCTTACAAGCTCTAGCCACATAAGCACAAACCAAAACATGTTACAAAATCCTCTTCATATGTCTCTACCTATGAAACATGCTTGCCCAAAACTATCTTATACATACACCACTAGAGTCCTACATGGAACCACCAACCCGAGCATGAGGTTGTCCAGAAACTAACACAGCTACCTCCTCCAGGGTCTTGGGCTCTCTCCCTCACCCAGATAGCAGGCACTCATATTCTTATTCACATATGCCCATATAACCAGCCTCTCTTTGGCTCTAGGGTTTGGTCCTCCCAAGGACATCTAGGGTTCAAGAAGACTATAGGAATCATGCATTAAGCAACACAACTCATTCACTCAGGAGTAGTCTATTTTAGGACACATCATATCACATATCTCAGAATTCTCATATCTTGGAGTTTAGGTTCTCTAACCTTCTCTCAATAGGTCTCACTCTCTCTGGAGTTAACTCTAAAACTAGTCCCAACACTAGAGGTCCTCCTTCGCAAAAGAGACTGAGGCTCATGCTGACTCACCACCTTGTCTTAACATATCTTATCTCATAAAAGAATGCATACTTGCATCATCAAAACTTATCTCAAATCCTCAAATCTGAACTTAAGTCCTAAAAAACAAACGTAGATCATCATAACCATCTTATGTCATCTATATAAGACTTGCATCATCATCAAAACTTATATCATCTATTCCATCTATCATATATGCAAAAAGGCTCTAGACATCTAATCTAGAACTACTCTCTCTTCTAGACTGATGTCATACACTTTCACTTAGGTTGCATGATCACCTCCTACTCGTACATGTGTGGGGACACATTTTTGTAATACATATACATATTAAAATATTATATAGTTTTTCTCCGATAAAACAAGTGTCAGAGAAAACTATCACGGTTCGATCCGGTTGGAATCCAAAACCAAATCCTGAAAACGAGTGTCCCACACATAGTAGAGAGTATAGTGTCATGAAAACTAAAGAAAGGGGCGAGAACATGGTGTAGACTAGTGTAGCTACTCTAGACAACGAGCGCCATATGTCTAGGGTTTCTCTTCCCTTGATGCACGTCATTTCCAAATAGTGCAACGTCCCATACCACTGCACTACAAGGAAAGAACGACACCTAAGGACTTGTTACTCAACAAGCACCAGTATACACCTAGTTCTCGGACATCTAGGTACTAACCTAGAGGCTAGGTCAGATCTAGTCTCTAAAAGATGACTAATCTAACCCTAAAAGATTATTTAGTTCAAGATTCTTTAGTTTTGCGTTGTATAATGAGAAAATGTCAGGCTTTTCTATTGTTCATGCTCTGATACCACCTGTGACGCCCCCAGATTTTCTAAAACTTAATGTAATGTGCGACGTCCAAATTGAAACCCTCACCTCAGCGAGAATCCCAATTTAAACACCCCACACCAGGATAAGAAGAAGAAAATCGAGGGAGTTAGAAGGAACATACATCAGTAGCACATGCACATGAACAATAATAAAACCATACACACATGTTCACCATTCAACATATAATTACAACATGAATTGTTACAACATTTGATATTACATATTGAACAGCAAACTTATACATATACATGTACTACCACTAAACTAGAGGATCTTAAGACAACAGGTCCACCTGTACATCAGCTCGCCACACAACTCTCAACTATCCTGGATCTTCAAGAGCATAAGGACAACCTAAACAAAAGATTACATGTGGTACACGTCAGCACAATATTCAAGAATATTGTACTGAGTACGCCTACGTGTCTTTTATTTACCTCTCAGCATATCTTGGCAATAAGATAAAACTAATACTTGGCAGTTATAAAGAAATATAAGAAAATCATATACTTGCACAAAGATGTTCATCAACAAAAGAGAACACATATTTTAAGCATATTTTCCATTATATCATCCATGCATTTACTACCTGAGAGTTGAATGCATTAAGGCCTTTATGATCTACTACCAAAGAGTTGGATCATTTCACAATGTGATCTACTACCAAAGAGTTGGATCACTTCCAAGTACTTTACTACCAAAGAGTTGAAGTACTTATTTCCAACACTTTACTACCAAAGAGTTGAAGTGCTTAGATATAATGGAACAAATATATTATGTTTCATGTGTTCATAGCAATAAGTATGGAGAAATCAAGCAACATATCATGCAAGAACAATCATTTCATCCAATATCATATGCCAAGTATTTTACTACACATATAACACAAGCATATTGTATAATAAGCCAAGTAAGAGGTAATGGCGTACCTTCCAAAGAGATATCCTAATCATCATATATTCCTGATGTCAACTATAACTTGGTCAAACCTGATCAAGACAAGATCATATACTATCATCAGATTCACATCATCTAAACCCTAGTTGATTCATTAGGGTATGTGCGTCATGACTTATATTCTTATCTTAGATTTATCTTGCTGATGTCATTTTCCAAATTATGATTCATCAACTGGATATACTTATGTGTCACATTATTACGTGAACATACTTAACATTATGTCACATTCATTAACCATATTAAGGTTACATCACTTGTATTAAGGGTGCTCTTCATATAACATGAATTTTGTGTATAAAACTAATCTCAGATCTACATATTATCTTCCAGTTACATATATGAGGGTTTTCTATCAATCTCATCATTTATTGAGCATGCATGTATTAATTGCATCATCTTTTAGTGTTATTAGCCCTAATTAGCCATATTAATCAAATTACATGATTTTGTGCATCAACATGACCACAGCTGACATCATATGCTTTATAAATATGATTATAGATGTACTGACAATTTCCCATAATTTTATATCGGCATTTGATATTTATTACTCATGAACTAAGAATTCTACATCTTACATAATATCACTGATATTCGAGCTTTAAAAGGCTGATATTATGCTTTCATATTGTTCTACATATTTTTCTGAACATTTTGGTACCTTGTTTGTATTTTTCTGATAAGCAGGCTAAATTCTATGAATTATGTAAGATCTAATAATTTCTGAAGGAATTACCTAAATCGGCCAATCCAAGGCGGCCACGTGTCATGTGGGAGGGGAGCTCCTTGATGAGTCGGCTAGTCTAGCTCCTGGATCTAGTTGGCTGGAAATTGGGCCTCGTTCCTCTCCCTTCTCTCATACGTGACTGGACTCTCTCTATCCTCGCGCTTTCTCGCGTTCTCATGCCTGTCGTTGTGCGGCTCCCTGTTCCTCTGTGTGCGCCGCTGCCTGGCCCAGCTTTGGCGAGGCATGGCAGCCACTTCCTAGCTCCTGGCGCACACCTGACGGTGCCTAAACCCTCACGGATTCAATCCCTGCAGTTCCGGCCTCTTTAAAACATGTGACACCGTCCAGATCTCTAGGTCGAGGTGAGAGTGTTGCTGCCATGGGAACGACTCCGGCGAGGAGTTGGTCAATCTCCAAGTCTTCATCGCCCACTGATTGATATGCCCAGGGGTTCGCTAGACCCTTGCGATCCCTCTTGGATTGTCAGACACAAAGACACGACTTCAAGACTTCTCCTTCTAGGAGCCTGACGCCCATGGTTGATCCCCATCTTGCACGATGTTTGCTCCTTGACCCCAACATGCATGAGGTGGCCAAGTCTGTTCCTGGCATTTTTGTTGGGTCAGGCCCGGCTGAGGGAACCAACACGATATGCTCATCTTCTCCTTCCTTTGGTTCCTCCATGGCTTCTCTACATCGTGGAGCTGCAGCTACACGGCTCTCCTCCAGCAAGGATGCCTCGCCTCGTGCTTGACGTTGTGGGATTGAGTGCCGCATCACGCCAGAACAAAGGCAAGGAGTCTTGCGCTCCTCAACCTCCATCTCCTATATGTGGTCGGATATTGCAAGTCACCCCTAACTATTGACACATAGAATACTCATCGCTGCTCTCATCCTCTCCCTACAGCTGTCGATGGAGAGGTTGGCTAGAGGTATGATGTAGTTGTCTCGTGAGACCTTGAACTACAGTTCTTGATGAGGAAAGTGATCTCGCTCTCCACTCACCCCACGAATGTTGATCGTGGCTGGAGAAACACTCACGTCGCTGCTCTAGTTAAGCGTAGATTAAAGATGTTATCGGTGTCTCTAGATCATGTAATCCTACGGTCCTAGTTCCTTCTCCAAAGACCTATCCAAGGATACTAAGACTCCATGATTCCCCATCCGTGGACTCTCCTTTCTCAAGGAAGCTTTACAAATAGATATCACAACTACTAGGTCAAAGATAATCTTGCACCTTGGTCCAACTTACATAATACATCAATTAATCGCTTAATTCCTTGAAAAAGGTACATATATCTAAGAACATCAAATGTAATGTCACGATAAACACTTGGACCTCTTAATATTATTCAACCTTATGATTTCACTTATGTCATTAGATGTAGACTCCAAAAGTCCACTCCATCACATCCTACACACCTTAAAAGAAATTCCATCCTCAGAATTAAGCCAGAAACCACTTTGTCACAAAATATCAGAATGAATCTATTTCATCTGACCTGTCACAACCTGAGGTTTGACTATTGCATTAGATTAACTCATTGCATAGAACCCCACAGTTGCTTGTTGTTGCTTTTGCCTTTACTTAGTGGCTACTGCCCTGGTGCATTAGGCATTTATTGCACTGGTGGCACCAAAAACTTTGGTTTTTCATAACAACTAGGCAAATGTCTCTAAAATTATAGAGATCTTACCTTAAATCTCAACTTATTGCCCCTCCTTGGGAACTACCATCACAGATGTACTATCTTTCTAAACTTATGGCAGAGTCTACTTTCTCGCCATATGTTAATTTTTCCCACGTTTCCATTGTTCCAACATGACCATGTCATTCAGGAACCCTTTCAAAGCCCAAAGTTTCCGCATTAATGACTGGTAACCTAGGTTGTAATGCTAGTATCCAGTCTTCTATATGCATCACTGTTGTCCTAACCTTCCCTTCAAGAGTATAAATATATAATTCTCTATCCTGATCAGGTCAAGATGGGAATTCTCAGGCACTTGTTCTTCTCTTTCCTGATCCCATGCACGCTCTCCTGGTGCAACAACATTGCCCCTAGCAATGTGTTCCTCATGTTCCCTAGTCATTTATAAGCTTTACCCTTTACTCTGCATAAGCAGAAGTCACTATAGGGTATACTAGAGGACACTACCACAGACTCAACACCTTAGTCCTATATCTCTGTAGACTCAAGGAACCTAGAGCTCTGATACCACTAAATTGTGACACATCGTTCAAATAAAATGTTATTAACTAAGCGGAAGCGATCACTAAGAAGTGGATTACCAAAAATCACTAAAAATTAAAACCATTTTACAAAGAGGTCCGCACATAGGAAAACTCTTTCATAAAGAACTGGAGTAACTTAATTACATACTGGTTCACAAGTACATGTCCTGTATCATCTTTTTCTGAGGATTACATACTTCAACTGCTCTATTTAAACTAAACATAGGCAGTATGACATCTCGAGGCACTAAGCCAAAATCTCGAAAGCATTAACTACTACTCCGAGGACCTGAGAGTACAGAGACGACACATAGGACTCTATGTACATCTATACAAGACATATAAGCCAGTGTCTCCACCTGAGAATTCACTGTTGTCCCTGTTGTTGTTGCTGCTATCCTTCACTTATTGAAGGATTCCTTCCTCCTTGTCCGCGTCCACCTAAAAATGTGGTTCCCACGGGGGTGAGATAATTGTAAAATTGCCCCAGTGAGAGATATAACTCTCTGCCAGAAACATTGTTATTGTAGTTTATTAAGATAAAACTGAATAGAAGAATCGTAATTGCTTAACAACAATTAATTCATTATTTAACAGATTAGAACATTAATCTGGTCTGAAGCCTTCCAACTATAACCTGATAGAGCAGCATATCACTTATCCAATAAGGTATGTGAAGAACATGTATAACATTTATCCACTACACTGAGTAGTTTAGTATCAACTAGTATTTCTCACATTTCATCTTTATGCAAATACACTACACAGCTGATTATATTTTACACATCATGTGTCAGGCTGCAATTAACTTGCCAGAGTAAATTGACATCTTCATTATAGAGTTATAGCCACAACATATACTCTCTTCAGGCTTAGAAAGGCCTGGGAATTGTTTTGTGGAGTCATGGTCTATAGCCATACTCTTCTAACAAAGTATTGGGATCTTAATCCCTCATCTCAACAAGTAAATTCCATTTCTTAACAAGTTCATCATCATGATTATATAATATGGGTATTGAACCCTTAACTCAACATAGAATACTTGTTACCACTTATAAGGTAACTTAATTCCTTCAGGTCATCTGACCAAGGACATTATGATTCTTTTTACACAAAGAATTCCACATAGATCACAAAGCTCATAGCTCCTCTTGTTACCCATTAATAGGCCACAAGGCATATTATGGCTTATAAAGCCCATAAACAATTTCAATAAATAAAACATCATATGGCACACAGGGCTCATTAATTTCCAGATTACCTCTCACTGAGCAAAAAAAGCATATGAAGGCTTATAAGGCCTATAAAACATTTTCAGTATACAGAGCATCATAGCCCATACATGGCTATGCTCATCCTCTCAACATACCTGCATGATTAGTACTCATGATAACAGTCATATATCAATACCATGATGTACAAGGGTTTTCTTATTACATTCATAACTCATCAATTTGTATTTGAGCTTCACATAGAATTACTCTGTGTTAAGACTTCACATAGCATCACCTTGTATTGGGGTTTCACACAGTATTACCCTGTATTAGGGTTTCACATAGCATTACCCTGTATTAGGGTTTCACATATTATTACCCTGTATTAGGGTTTTCCATAAATAACCATATAGGTTCTCAAGATCATATTATTAAAGATCAAGTCCTATTCCATTGTTTTACACAGCTAGGAATCAATATGGATAACATAAGTATTCAATGATACTTATTTATTCTCATCATTCATCATTAAATGAATTATCAACACAAAGTATAAGTTTCTCTCTCATCTTTATCAGAATATGATTGCATCATGGTCTATTGATTTGGATTAACCTTTTCATAAGGCACGTTAGCCTACACTTTCAAAGTGCATTACATCTGAATGTAACAACTGACATGACACACTTCATGTGTCACTCATCCGAATATATTGGATTTAAAATACATTAAGGTATATAACACTTGAGGTGCTGGATGTGTTATCTATGATATTTTGATGTATCACTTCCCTTAACACTATTACCTTACTTGAGTTCATCCACTTAGCTTGTATTAGGGTATTTCCCATCCTAATACTTTATACACCAATTCATCACATTTATCATGTAATGTATTTGTCACAAGTCGTTGTATTTAGAAAATACAACCTTTCCTAATGATATGGAATCATCTTTGAGTTAGGAACTATTGATATAAGGATATCCACTATCAACCTCTTTAGATGTTACACTCGTCAATATATTAATCACTATTCCATTATTAGGAATAGGATTTTCCATGTTTATAAATTAAGGTTCACATAGCATCTCCCATAAATATGGGTTTCACATAACATTACTCTACTTTAAAGTTTCACATAACATCCTCATATATCAGGGTTTCACATAGTGTTACCTAAAATTAGGATTTCACAGCACATCACCTAGTGTTAGGGCTTCACATAGCATTTGTAGTATTGCCCTGTATTAGGGTTTCATATACCTTTACCCTATTTTAGGGATTAGGGTTTACCATTCAAATTCAAGTATGGTTTCTCATACCCCCATTACCCAAATTAGGGTTACATCATCACCCCATATTAGGGTTTCACTCAGCTTGGACCTAAATTAGGTCAGTGGCTCAATAATCTTTTCAATTAGGGTTTTATGATCTCATTATTATGGATCAAACCCTATTCACATATTTTATTCATAATGAGAGAATTAGGGCTTAATTATGTAAGCATTCCTCTCTTTCTTTCTCTCTCTATCATCCTCTCTAGGATGTTAAGTAGTTCAAGATTGGTCTAGGTCAGCTCTTCATTTAAGTACACACAGTTAGGGTTAACCATTATGATCACCTTTAGTCTACGTCATTATCAATCAAGTAGCTAACTGACCTTTAATCATATTAGGTGTCCAAATGGTTTAACCAATTTGAACATCAAAAAGTCTTGGTCACTTAGACCCCAAACGGTCTTGGTCACTTAGACCTCAAACGGTCTTGACCAATTAAGTTCAAATGGTTTGAAACCGTTTAGCAAGGTTGGTTCTTGAAACCGTTTTGACAAGACATATTGAAACTGAATGAGCTTGGGTCTCCAAATGGTTTGAGACCATTTGGTCTCAAATGGTCTTCAGACCGTTTGGACCCAAACGGTCTTGAGACCATTTGGACTCAAACGGTCTTAAGAACATTTGGTCCAAACCCTCTCAAAACTGAATGGACCAAAAAGGTCTTCCATCACTTAGTCAATTTAGGGTTTCAATCATTAAACCATCTATTAATTGGACCACTGATTTATTCTTCAATTGAACCATTGAATCATCCTTCAATTGGAACTTCAATTAGGGTTTTGAACCCAATTGAACTAGGGTTTATAATTAAGAAACCATCACTTAGGGTTTTGAAATCGAGGAACCATCAATGGTTGACAATGTGGAACTAATTCGATTGCAATTATTGAATAACCACTTAGCTATGTCATGACCTAACCTCAAACGGTCTTGAGGTCGTTTGGATGACCTCCAAACAGTCTTGAGACTGTTTTCCCAATCCATCATTGAAATCTATGAAATTCAATTAGGGTTTGCATCATTGAATCATTCATCAATTGAGTTATTGATTGTATTTCAATTTAATATCATTGGATCTTCAACCATCCAGTCATGCTTCATCATAGACTTCCAAATGGTCTTGGTTGACCTCCAAACGGTCTTGAGACCGTTTGGGTGACCTCCAAACGGTCTTGAGATCGTTTGGGCTTAGTCAACCCAAAAATTAACTCAATCAATGGAGAATTCAGCACTCAACCCGATTAGGGTTTCTACTTAGAGGATTGTCCATATATTGAATCAATCAATTGGATTCATTGGATCATCATCCAACATGTACTAGGGTCCTGACCTCAAATGGTCAACCCATCCAAACGGTCAACTCCTCTAAACGGTTTGGGATCCAAACCTCCAAACGGTTTGCAAACCGTTTGGTCACCAAACGGTTTGGTGAAACCGTTTGGACCAAATGTGGAAACCGTTTGCAAAAGATATTTGTGGAGGTGTGTGCTTATGATGATGTCATCATCATCAAGCTATAAACCCACGAAGCTTTCTGTGATTTCCATGGTGATTGCATCAATCAACCAAATAAAATTTTGGAAACAAAGAAAGAATCAACAATTGATGAAGATATGGAATCAATAACAAAATTCAAGGGTTCAAGTTTTATAACCCACCTTCAATTGAGCATCAAAGCTTGGAGATTCACGTCAAGAATGGTGGAAGAATCTTTTGCAACCCTCCCAAGGCTCATCCTCAAGCTTTGGAGTGAAAAGATTGGCTAGGATTTAAGATGGAGTGAAATAGAGAAGAAATCATGCATTGTTTTGTGATTTCCACCATGAATTCAAGGTGAAAGAAGGTCAAGAAGCTTACCAACAGGTTGGGGGTCGTCCTCCTGTTGCTCCCAGCTCCCTTGGTCGTTTTTGCAAGCAAGAAGTGAAAGGGGTTTCGAAATTATCCCTTCACCTCAAAGATAAAGGAGCTTATATATGAATTTTATTGAACATTCATTTAAGAGAGAGAAAGTAGGAATTATCTCCTCAACTTTCTTGCCATATACCCCCTTTTCTTCCTTAGGGACGAGGCTATCTTATTTTCTTCTTATTCTTCTCAATTATCCACGTTTTAAAAGGAAAACAAACTAAGCACCTTAAATCATATAATAATAATATCCATAAGTGAGTGGATATTACTTTTTCTTATAATAATGTGAGTGAGTTATCCACTTCCTTTGGATATCTTTGTGCCTTTGCAAGGCACATGGTCGTCCACACATAACCAAACTCAACCACTATAGTTTTGGTTGAAGGGCAATCCAATTAATATAATTATTTTTGCATTAAATTGGATTAGGGTTTCGATTATGCTTAAATCTTGATTATTTTAATATCAAGATTCTCTCTCCTTCAAAACGATTCAAATGAGGCGCCCCTCTCAAATTATTTTCTCTATATGATGCCAAGAACCATTAGGGACCCTCTAGAAGTGGTATTTTTCATATTGAACCCTAGATTTTGGATAAATTGCACATTACACCAAAACTAGGTTTTTAATGCATAACATTGCTCAACATGCTCTTTCTTGTTATTCAGGCTTGTAGGAGCCATACTACTACATCATACTCATTCCCATGATGCTTCAACATATGAGGAACATTTTATCATGTACAATTTGCAAGTTAACCCCTCAACTTGGGTAATTTGCACTTTAGTCCAAAACTTAACAAAACATTGTTTCAACATTATTCACAAAGGACTAGAATTGAAATATAAGTTCCTCTTGAGCCTTAATTACTTTTAGAGAGATAAGAGAGATCATATAATCAACTTCATTAAGCAAAACATCTAGGATTAAACATAACCCAGGTCAGGGATGTTACAAACCATGTTTTGTAATCCACAATTGCATGGTATACGATAATTAATCAAACAAATCATCATGTTGAGCATCAATCATTTCATTCAAAGGAGGTGATATTTTTCCAATGATTAGAGGGATTTCCTCAAGTTTGAGGTAAGTATAAGAACAAATATGATTTTCAATTTGAGGACCTCGTTGTGGATGACCATCGTGATGTTAAAAATTCATCCATTGAATTAGTTATATGGGATCACCACTTCAAAAATAATGAGATAGCTCCTAGGATTGGTAATAGATATTGGAATTTAGAGTATGCATCACTCATGAAGGCGTTAGCTCTAAACATCAAACCACATTAGAAGAGATGAGCCATTCAATTTGGTTTGTTGTTTTGGTTGACTTTTCTATGATATAAGAGTGTAAGAAAACTCTTTATAAATGACATTTTGTGTCTTTGTTTGTTATTAAGATTTCCTAAAAAATGTTCACAAACTATCTTTCCTCTTTCATAAGTCTGGTATGGTGGGATTAGAAAGGAAAATGAGTGAGGATGAAGGGCAGAGAAACTACCTTATTCACCGAGGATGATTAGGAAAAGAGGAGCATAGATGTAAATTTGGCAAGTTAACATAAAAGAATAAATTATGTTTCCCTTCTGTCACCTTTCTACCAAATTTGGGTGCATAGTGAAGTAGAAGAAATTGTACACAGCTTCTTTCCTTCATATAAATCTGCTTTGCTTTCCATTATGTTTATTTGTCTAAATAAAGACGTATCTTTTTCCTAAATCCTCCACTCCATTCCTTTTTTGGTACTACAAGACAGATTAAAGATGGCATTTTATGTATTGTATCATTGTCCCATCTTGTCAAGTTCCACATCCTCAATGGGTTAGTGTTCTCAAAAGATCATAAGGTGACACAAATAGTGAGAAAGTTGGACATATCTAGCTATATACTAGTAAGGCCTTCAATTTCACTGCCTCATGCTTGTTCTGGTCGGCAACACAGTTCATCTGAAAGCAGCATGCTGCTTCTTAAATAGCAGCCCCAAAGTTAACAGTTACGCTGAAGGACAGAGGAAGGTGGGAACACCATTAATAGAAAGTTTAAGTGGGGTCAATCGTGACTATTCACCAACACGAATAGTATGACAAAAGGGCTTCGGTAGATTGCTATCCTTTTCTGGAATTGCGAGCAACAAGTCAAGGGGGTTGGTGAGTCAAATTCGGCCGAGCAGCACGGTACCGAAGCCCCAATGGTCAGGGATTATTATAGTTCTCTCTCGCAGTACTGATCTTCCTCGACGTCTAACCAAGTTGACAATCCTTTCCATTACTTGATACAAAAAGCTAGCAAGAGGGGTATTGGGGGGACGCAACTGTGCATATCCCCAAGTGGTCACGTCACATATGAGGGTGATCTAGCTAAGGATGGCAATAAGATCACATCTACAACCAGCCACTCCAGCCCACTCCGGTCCAGCCCACCAACTGGTACAGTGGAAGGTGCCGTGGTTCAGTTAATTTACAATCTAACCACGGTATAATCGGATGACCGAAGCCTACCACCCCCTGAATTCCCAACACTCACCTCCGCATAGACAATCCTCAATCTCCAAAGGAAAACTCGAGAGGCCCTACCTGCCATGTCACGCTGGCTCCACACCAGTAACAGAAGGTCACTCTGCACCACTTTCCAGCTTCTCTCCATCGTGGAAGTTAGATCTGAAGGCAAGTGAGACAGAGATCCAGGATTGCAGCCGACTGTGACTCCATAAAGTACTGATTTACCCCCACCTCTGTAGCGCTCACTATCTTCACTTTCCTCTTCCCCACCTCACCACTGCACATCAACATGTAGAGAGATATATGACCAAGATGCTATGCTACTCCACTAACACTGCCATCATCATGGCTCCTCCTCCTCTTCCTTCACCCCTGCTCACCATTTCCTATTGCTGTCCATCCTATTTTCTCTCACGGTATCTAACCCTCTTCCACTCATGTAGAACATCTACTTCTCACCTTACATCGCCAAGGCCGCGATATTCCTCCTCCCACTCATACTTACCACTGACGGTCCTATATTCATGTAAACAATTCAGAGTGGCCATCAACCTGTAGACACAGTGTGTGGTGGCATTAAAAGATATTTTAATTCCCCATATGCATCTGATTGTTTTTACATAATATTCTTGGGGATTCCAAACCTTCTTTAAACATCTATTACTGACGAAATCACACACATGACTTAGGAAGAGTGCATCACAAGTAACTAAGTATCTTTGCCACTCCCTCTACATACCACACCCACCCTAGTTACCCATCCCAACTCTTAAACCCATGTTGCTCCTCCTTTAAATAATGCATCATCACCATTCTTGGATGCTATAATAAAGTCAAGTTGGTCCACAATAAAGTAATGGTTAAACTATTAATTGGGAAGAAGACATGTAGCGACCAACCAGTTCCTCCTTTACATGTTCAATTAGTTACCAAGTATAATATTTATTGGATATCCCTTCTTTCCTGCATATCTCTATTTAATCGGTTACAATCAATGTTGCTTTCTTTGAATTTTAAATGCTAGATATCAGTAATGCCAAGTTATTTTGTTGAGATTTAGTTCTAAATAAACTCGCTTGAATTCCAATTGGTAATATGTTCTTAGACATGGAAACCCTTTCTAAGGAATCTAGGACTCCAAACACAATTCCACGCCATACTATCCAGAAGACCTTGCCTGATGAAAGTATTGGTGTTTCATCACCATCTAGAGTTCTTAGGATCAATATTTGTAAGCGGTCTTAGAGAAAGAAGGAAGAAGGGCATTGGAATGTAGAATTTAAACATTGCCATAAAGTATAGAAAATTCCAAGCATGGGACATCTCATTTTCATGATCTTAGGAATATGAGGGGTCAAATTTTAAATGGAGATAGTCTTAGGAGAGCAATATGTATGAGAGAGGCAAAGGAATTTTCCTTTAACCAAGAAAATGGAAAAAGGGCTCTTGTGGATATGATGCTTTTGCATGATTACCCATAAACATGGTAGACCATATTTGATTTCAAAAAATGCTTAATTTTGTTCAACCTTCATTCAAATGACCAATAAGGAACACCATAAAGAATGATATCATGAAGATATACGATGGGGTGAAGAAAAAGGATTGGTTGGAGAGTTCTAATTCTCAGGTTACCATGAAAACTAATATGTGTTCATCATATTATCAAATGAGGGGCTATGTGGTTGTCACTGCACATTACGTTGACTCCTCTTGGTCTTTAAGGAGCCAAATATTGAAATACTCTCTTCATTATCTAAATGTTAGGGGAATAAGTAATATCATTTGCTTCCTTTTACCCTGTGTTTGTAACATATACTTGTATTTATAGGTTTACCTATGTATTTTGTCCTCACACAAGTGAAGAACTAGATGAGGTTATGATGAATTGTTTAATAGATTGGAACATTGATACAGATATGTCACACATTACTGTAGACAACTGCTCCACTAATGATCTGATGCTTGATTTAGTCAAAGGTAAACTGTTCCCAAACTCCACAATATTATCTAGTAAATTTTTGTATATGATATGTATTTCAAATATATTGAATCTGGTTGTACAAGATGGGTTAGCAGTAATCAAAGAGGGAATGGAGAAGGTACGAGATGTTGTTCCATATTGGATTGCCACCTTGAAAAGAGTAGAGAGATTTGAGGAAGCAACAAGGTAGTTAGGAATACCCAATTCCAAGAAATTATCTTTAGTAAGTCAAACTAGGTGGAACTATACCTACTTAATTCTTTGCGGTGCAATGATTTATAAATATGTGTTTAATTTTTTTTGGCAATCTGATAAAAACTACATAATGTTTTTGAATAAATTAACTAGAAATTATATTTTGAAGTTTATGAGAAATAGAAGATGTATTATAAGGTAACTGGTCTATTTATGGGACAAGATATCTAACTTATAAAATGTGTTTCCCTATGATCTTCCATATTATAGTGGCTTTATACAGTTGGCTGAAATCCCCAAATGAGGTGATCGTGACTATGGCTAAAATTTCCATGTGTTGTCACTTCCCTGAGAAATGGGTTGGTATTTTTGAGGTATATGTAGGTTTACATACCTAATGTTTTCTTACAAATACAAGTTTCATCATGATTTGGATATCGTACACTGCTATATTTTTATGGATATGAATCATCTCATAATTCTTCTTTCATAAAGTTAATAATGGGATATCCATTTTCTCATCTATCATGTCTATTTGCGGAATCGATCTAATGTCATGAGATATGCTTTTATGTGATGTCAAGTTATATTTTATAATAGTTGGTTCTTTATGTGGATCGTCTTATTTAAAATTTAAGCTTATTTTAATGGCTATTAGTTTTAGGTTGGGTTTTTATCTAGGGATTTGTCCTAATAACCAATTAGGGTTTGATCATCAATAATGATCTCACAATTTGGTATTGTAGCATAGATTAGATGAGTTTACATGAACCACTAGAATTGAAACAAAAACAAAAACTAAGTGTTGAACATAAAAAAATCATAATACATAAAGTAATAACTAAGTGCTGAACATGAGATAAGAATAATACATCCTACTTGGACTCAATATTTGGATGCTATAGCCAGATATCCAAGTATTGAGGAAAAATGTTAGGGTGTATCTCTCTAGGTATTTTCCTTCTGGATATTCTACCCAAATAGTCATTTGGAATTAATATGAAAAGTGAAAATATACATCATGATTGATGCAGTAAGATAAAAGTTGATAATAGATGTGGAAACTAGATCACGTCTGGACATGTTGATAAAGAACTATATATAGAATTGGTTGAAAAGTGATTGAAGGCACTAATCTAATCAGTTTATGGATATGAATAAAAGCCATATATTAACTCCTCCAAAATTAGAGTCTAATGATTAAAGTAAAAGGCATTAGACTATGATGCCTTATTAAAATATCAATACTGAAAACATGAAATTACACCTTGTTTGGATATTAATTGAGTGTTTCAAGCTAACATTTTTGAGAATGATGAGGTCAAGGAGAGATTTTTCCATGTATGCAACTTAATTATGTGGATTAGTTAGGAGAATCTCAAACTAATATATAAAATGCATGTATGTGTAAGAGACAGTTCATGGAGAATATGTATAATAACAAGGATCAAAGGCATAAAATCCACAAAAGGAGAAGATAACTTAGATGGTGAGCATGGTATGAGATGATAAAATGTTGAATTGTGATAAGAAGTGTGGAGTCAGTGACGATCTCAGAGCAAATAATGTGTTTCATGAATGCATTTGAATAAAAAATCATGATACAATGAGGAAATTAGAGAAGATACATAGGAAATAATATCTCATGAATGAAAGGATGTGAATAACCACAACAAATTAAAGTGAATTTGAATCTTTTTGGGAAGACAGAAACCTTAATCTGGTACTAATTCAGATTCCTATCAAGGATGCATGGTGAAAATCAGGATGAAAATTTAGTTTAAAGGAAATAAAGAGGGACAACGATAATATTTCACTATAAAAACCACGAAATTAGAAGGTTGAAGCCATGAATATATGACTATAAGTACTTGCCTGATGATTGAATATGAGGTTATCCTAATCCTTTTGTATGTTTGGTGGATGTCATATGCATGAAACAAATGTGAAAGATCTATATGGGGGTGAATAGAGCTTTTAGTACTTTAAAAATAATTAAACACTCAACCAAAGAAGGAGGAGGAAACAAGGACAACACTTCAGAGTGGTTCCAACCTTTGAATCAAAGGTTGTCATTACACTACCCAATTGTTTCCAATTGGGATTTTGAAAGGGATTTATTTTATTAACCTCCCAAGGATGTTACAAAAAATATAATCACCTTCCACTCAAAGTAGCCTTCACCTTAAAGTAGCCTCAACCTCCTTGACGCAGCCTTCTTGAAGTAACCTCAAGAAACCTTGGAGCAGCCTTTGCCACCTTAAAGTAGATCCACCACCTTGATATATCCTTCACCTAGAAGTAGCTCCAACCTCCTTTCAAGCATCCTTCTTGAAGTAACCTCAAGCAACCTTGGAGCATCCTTCACCACCTTGAAGTAGCTCCACCACCTTGAGATAGCCTTCACCTAGAAGGAGATCCAACCTTTTTGAAGAAACCTTCTTGAAGTAACCTCAAGAACACCTTGGAGCAGCCTTCACTTTGTTGAAGTAGCGCCAAAAAACCTCCTTTCAACAGCCTCCAACCCTAGGAGTAGTCAAGGAGACCGAAGTACAATATAAAAGAAATAGATTGGAAGAAAGAAATACTTAACCAATCAAGTAGATCTCTTTGATATCAAGCATATAGATCTCCTATCCACTTAAGATGGACGTGGATAAATGTGGTGTCTAGGAGATTGTAGCTATACGACACAACTTTCGAGCACAAGGAAGAAGATAGCAAGTGAATCTCAACTTTGTTGCTCTCTAGAATGGATGTTCAAGTGTAGTGTCACGGAACCGGAAATCCCAGTCCCATGAACCAAACGTATACCAAAAGCGAAATGTGGAAGCGTAAAGCTCAGCACACATGAACAGATAACAAGATACAAGCACCAACATAATCTCAACAATCAACAAGCAACATTAATATATTACATGATTTGAATTACATATTTCAATAGTCACTTTGTACAAGTCTGCTCATGTATACTATATCTGGATCTTACAACAAGTACACCTAGCATAGCTCACCAAGCCCTTCATCTTTCAATCTATCTCTGAACCTAAAAACAAAATACGAGAAATGGGTCAACACACGAGGTGTTGAGTATGGGGCCGAAAGATACACATATATATAAGCTTTGCATAATTTTGAAAAGATTTCAAGATTAAATGAACAAGAATAAACATGTTAATTGTTTAACAAATGCGAAACCATATTTTATGTCATTTCACTCCATTATACCAACAATATCAAACATGTTTAAGGCCTTTGACCATCTTCCCGTCGGAAGGGTCCGTAAGGGTGCTCAAGCTTAGCTAACCCTTTTATACGAGAGGGACCTCAAGGTCATAACCAAGAGCCCTTTATCAACAATATTATAATGGAGTTCCATATATATATATATGTGTTCAAGTTATAAAATAGACGAAGCAAACATCGAGTATGACATAGCAATACTACATGGCAATATTTGAGAAAATAGACAAACAAGCATATAATATATGTCTTTTCAAGCAAGAAAGCGGTAGTCATATAACTAGATAAGGCCCATACCTGATTCTGAGATTTCATAACCTAACATATCCTTCACCATCTAGCCATATGTCAAACCTGATTAACAATAAGATTACATATATGTATTAGATTCTCATCATTAACCCTAATTAGATGCATTTTAGGGTTTTGGCCAAGGTGGGTTCCAAGTCGCTTATTGGTTCATTATATGTTATTGTATTGATCTAGAGGTCATCATAGGAGTATGGTTCAAGTTTCATATCATTATTATGTTCCATTCGTTATATAAGATCTTTTCAAGGTTTAGGGCATTTACATGCATTCTAGGGTCAAAAGACTCATAGTAGGTCACCCTAGATCATGATTCATCAATAAAGGAGAACCCGTCATCAAACATGGTTTAGATCAACAACATTAGGTCATCAGAAACATATAATAAGATTGGATGGTTGTCCATAAGAAGCAGGATTAGCAATCTAGGGCAAAGTTCAACACTATAGTCCAAAGTGGGCACATAAGTACAATTGAGGTCATTCATGAATAATGGGTTGACCAAGACCCTCATAAGATCCACAAGAGAAAAAGATTGACTAATACAATGCTTAGGAGGCTATAAGTATATCAAAGATTCAAACTTCATCATAATCATGCATTAAAGTCCATGAATAAGCTACAACATGCACTAGGGACAACCATAGATCAAAAAGGGGAGCTTAGGAGCTCAAATTGGTTCAAGGTGGATAAATATTACTGATTTCATGATAAGGAGAGTGAATAGTCATTAAAGATGCAAGATTGATCATAATAGTGAATAAATGTTTTCAAAGATGACTAATGTTTGTATTTTCAAGAAATCAGGGAAAAAACATTTGATTTAGAGTCTAAGACTAGTTCCAATGTGTAGGTATCGTCGAGTTGATCGATTTGATATATTGGTTTGTGCATTTTGGACTTAGGGTCTAGGAATTATCATTTTTTGAAGTTTCAAACAAGAACTATATAAAACTTGATTGAGTATTACCATGATCAAGTCACGGTCGGTTCACATGTAGCCTGGACCAGGTCTGGTTCGATCCTGGTTCATCTGTGCCTGGGCCGACTCTCCCTATCTTGCCCAAGCGGCCACATTCTCTGTTCTCCCTATTCCGTATAGAGGAGAAACAGGGGCCGAGGTGGAGGTGTCAACCCCGCCGGAGACGAGTAGCAAAAGAGGGGTTAGACATCGGATGACCGCCGGTGGTGTCATCAGTGGTATGCCTGGGCTGCCTCCTCGCCTGCACCCTTGGCCACTGCGATCAGCCTGGAGAACACCTGCTAGGATTGTGTTGGAGCCGTTCTGGAGCAGAAGATGGGGAAGGCGGATTCAGGAAGATGGTCAGCAGCCGAAGGATTATGGGGGGCGTCGTCGTCCTCGCTTGAGGCTCCCCCACCGTGCCTACCTCTGGTATGTCGTCGGCATGTGGGCGGCCAGGAACCTGCTTGGCGCCGGGAGCGTGAGGGGTAGGCAATCGTGTAACTATTGTTGGGGTGTCGATTGCAGGGGAAGAGCTGGCGGCTGGGGGAAAACTAGGGAAAAGAGCAAGAAGTCCAAGGGAAGGGGGGTATATAAGGAAGCAAGGTTTAGGGTTCCAATCCTGCTTCCGTTCTCCTCCATTGCCCGATTTGGAGGGGGAGAAGGAAGGGCGGATTCCTATTCTCAGTAACTTCCTGAAGGGGAAAGACAACAGGAAGCCAACAGATGGGCCGAGATCTAAGATTTTGGGCCCAATAAGCAAGGTAGGAAACAAATGCACATAAAATCAAGGTAAATCAAAGCATCTTCAAGCTTGCATAACTCATGCTACAAAGGTCCAATTAGGGTGATTTTTGTTCTGTTGTATTCATAATTGAATCCACTACAACTTGGTGCATATTAGAAAGACAAAAGATCAAGGTGTTGATATTTAAAATTAGATACAAGAAGGTGACATGGTATAGCGAGATACTTAGTTAAAAGTACAAATTAAAGTCGCACATTGCAAAATTGATCATGGTAGTCACCAAATTGGAACAACTATCCAATTATGTATTTAATATCAAATTGAGTAAGAGGCACTTGATGAGAGAGGAGTAGTACAAAAGAAGAGAGAGAAAAAGAAAAAAAAATCAAGGTTGTCACATGTAGCTTGTGTATTTTCAGTGTCCTAAGGCCTCTCCTATTTATAGGATTGGTTTGCAAGTATCTAGGGACATTTTAGGGAGTCTCTAGAGAGTTATTAGTGCATAACTATCCATTAGGTAGGAAATAGTTGGGTTGCAATGACTAAAATGTTCGTTAGATGTGAAGTTTCTAGAACTTTTTTCAGTCAAAAATATTGTAGAACGGTTGACTCTCGGTCTACAATATTATCAACCAGATGACTATCTGGGTTCATCTGGCTATATGTCTATTTATCTCTTGTTTAAACCTATTACAATGACTATATCGAGGTCCACAATATTGTTGATCAAAAAGGACTTTTTGCAAGGATTTTCAATGTATGTGAGGTCATATTGATGACTCATATGAAACTTATCAACCCTAAAGTCTTCATGTGAGTGTAAGATAGGGATTTGGGTGGATAGGGAAATTTTAACACTTGATTTACATGATATCTATGTACTTGTACATTATATACTCGTACAAGTTTTTACATTGAGTATAATCATTAAAATATTACACATTTAAGCGCATTGATCTTCAATTATCTACTTAGTATGATCTCCTTATTTTCTTGAACCCTGAAATACTCAAGTAGCATGTTAGATCAACAAGAATGAAATGTTTGTCATCATAAAAACAAAGGCTATGCTAATGTCTAATTTTGCCAACAATCTCCCCCTTTTTTAAGATGACAAACATTCCTAAAATATAAGAAAAATATTTGAAATGAAATGAGTTTCATACCTGTGATGTACCTAAGATGAATAGATGCTTTTGATCTCCTAAAATATGTTTAATATTCCTAAAGAGATATGGAACATGATATCCATCTCTTAAGGCAATGTAGCACCAAATAATGTCGAGCCAAGAGATCATGAAAACTCATGATAAGATTTTACTTTATTGTGTTTTATTTTATTTCTACCCATTTGTGAAAAAGATAATCAGATGTGTAAGTCAATAAAAATCCCCCTTACTTTTTACTCCCCCCGTAATTGTTTACTTCTAAAAGAATGTCAAATTTAGACACAACCCAAAAACCAAGATTAATTTCTTAACTATTTGCAAGGGATGTTAACCCCTAAAATGATATAAGATTCCTTTAGGCTCATGGTGGGATCAAGGTATGTATTTTTATTAATTTCTCAACCATTTAAAATGTATATTAAGCCCTCTGATGATATGAGATTCCATTAGGCTCATAGTAGAATCAATAAATGTATCTCTAACCAAGTATAAGGGATGTTAAGCCCAAATTGGTGTAGAGAATCAAATTAAGAGCAAAATAAAAAGTATATGCACATTATATCCTAGAATTATGTGAGCTCCCCCTTAATCTCATAATAAAAGTGATCTAAAAATGTTAAAGTATTTGAAACGATAACCAGCTTTAAAATCAATTAATGAAGTAAGACTTTGAGTCAATTTTTATGATCTTTAAGCAATCTTATTTCTTACGCTATTTTGATTTAGATAATTTATCTCATTCTAAGTATTTAACATGATAAGAAAATTACAGATTTAACATACCAATGTTGGGTGCAACTGAATGATTTGATTTACAAATAATCATTTCTGCCAGGCTTATTTTTCGTCGACCATGACTTCGACCAGGTTGCCCCTTAGTCGAACCCCAGGTCAATCGAGAGGCGGTTCTATAGAATTTTCGAACCTACAACTGATCATGATATAATAATTTCTTCTATATTAGCATGATTGTCCAATAAGCTTTCAGTATTGTGTTTCTATTCATGGGTTAAAGCTACAAAGATATCTTCTTTTATAATTGTATCAAGAAAACAATTTATTCATTTCATATGATGAGTTTGATGTCCTTATGAGTGGCTAGAGTTAAATAACATGATTTACATCAAGTATTGGCCATTAATACATGAGTCATATGAAAGTCTATTTCTTCCCATTATATCCTAGCTTTATTTAGTTTATTTCATCATTTATTTGACAACATACTTGGATAAATCCTAGCACTTTTCTAGATGTTGAATATTCCAGGATAGAGCCTTTTTGTGACTTAAGATTGAACTTGTCTCTACTATCTTTTGTTGAAGAATAGACAACATAAAATTTATATAGAAGCAATAGATTTATGTGAATAAGTTCTAGTGAGAAAGGTTTTAATTTTGATATGAGATCTTACTTTTCCTTGCATAGAATACACAAATCACAAAAGTTTGGGTAGCAATTTTCTTGTATCAACAATAATTCCTTATTTTCAAATAACATCCATAGAGTTTAATAGGTTTACAACAAATTTTATGTTTTCCTATGAATCATAACCATTGTCATAGGACTTACGATGTAGTTCTTAGCACATTGAAAATTTGTATCAACATCATCTATGTCAATAGTTTTACCTTTGAAATTTTCCCTAAATATGACCAATAATTTTACCTTTTCTCCAAGTGTATGAAAATCTTCTTATTTCTGGTCATATACCTTTTAGATCAATTTCTATAGACCATCCAAACCTGAAAAGTATGAAAAAAATTTCCCCATATAGTGGTCCTTTTGGTTAGGATAATTATTGACAATATTTTATCATTTCAAATACTTACAACAATCTAATATGAAGAGTTCATTAAGATTTGAGTCACCTAAGTTAATTGCAAGTGAACAATTTTATTCTTAATAAACAGTTCTGACAAAACTACCTTCGGTCGAACCTTTCTTTGATCGGAAGATTTCTTAGTCGAACTATTTGTCGACCGGAAAGGTTTTTCTAGTAAAAACAATTTTTATAGAACTACCTTCATTCGAACTTTTATTCAACTGGAAGAGGTCTCGGTTGAGCTTTATGTTGACCGAGATGAAGTTTTGCACATTTTTAATAAATTCAACATTTCTAATATAAACAAATCATGATGTTATTTTTTGATAACACAATTAAGCAATCGAAACATATAAGTTAAAGCTTATTTTAGTTGAGATAAGACATTATGAATTTTGAAATAAAGTCTAGGTCAAATACCAACTAAGTGTCCAACATTTCTAAGTTGGAGGTTTTGGAACCCAAACTAAATCCTTGTCCTTATTTTTCTTATAATTGCATGAAAATGAGTAATGTCCAAGATATAAACAATAATGACAACAAATGAAATCAATTTCATTTCTCTTCTCAGCATTGTGGTCATGAGCTAGATTGTATTTAGGTGCATACATGACCTTGGTCTTGGGTTTTTGCATTTGTCTAGTTCTAAGCTTTTGGTAGGATTTCTCTTTAGGTACATACCCTAGACCTCTTCTTCCAATTTTTCCAATAGAGTTTTTCAAGATTTTATCAAGAATATTATTACTCTTTAGACTATCAACATATTTTTGTAAATTAGCAATTTCATCAATTTTCTTTGCAATATCTAGTTTTTCTTGATCTAAACTTGAAATCAAGGAACCTCTTTCTCCAACAATGATATCATAATTTGAATGAGAACATAGATCATGTTGAGTTAGATAATTATTTATCTTAGCAAGCAATTCAACCTTTTCTTGAGAAAGAAGATTATTGTTGGTTTCTAGAGAAAGAATCTTGATACTGTAATCATTAATAGATGATTTCAAAATATCTTTTTCAAACATAAGGCTTTCTTTTTCAAAAGTAAGATCATTCAATTTAGCATACAAATCATCATTAGTTTTTGTAAGCTTCTTTAATTTCCTTTTACAATCAACATATATATCATGTAGTTCTTCAATACTAGTGACTAGCTCTTCTTTAGATAAATCAAGAATACTTACTCATTTTATTCTTCATTGGTTGTTTCAATGAAACAACTTACCTTGTCTTCTTTAATCATTTGACATTCTACTTCTTCTTCTCCATTCTTGCTATCGTCGCTTGAATTATCCCAAGCTGATTTGTAGGCCTTTTCTTTCTTCTTGATTGAGGATTTCTTTCCCTTCTTGACTTTAGGACACTCATTTTTTAAATATCCCTTCTTACCACATTCAAATCACCTAGGAGAAGAGGAGGAAGAGAAATAAGAGTTTTTGTTAGATTTAAATCTTCTATGTTGCTTACCATTTACAATGAGTGTATCCTTTTCATTTTCCTCTCCACTTGTCTCATCACTTCCTTGAGTGATGACTTGTTCTTTGGTTGACGCTTTAAATGCTATGTCCTTCTTTCTTCCATTTTTAAGCTTCAACTTCAATCTTTGTTCTTCTTCAAGAGTAACTTCATGAGTTTCTAGATTGCCGATGAGTTACTCCATTCTCAATGCGGTGAGATCATTTGCTTCTTCAATGGCCGTCACCTTTGGCTTGTACTTTAGAGGCAAGGATCTAAGAATCTTGGATTCTTGATCTTCCTCACTTGCATACTTACCTGAGGCACTCAAGCTATTAACAATAGAACAAAACCTTGTAATACATTTCACTAATAGACTCATTAGGTTGCATGTGGAATTGTTCAAACTTTTGTTTAAGCATATTAATCTTGGTATTCTTAACTTGAGTTGTACCTTCATGTATAATTGAAAGTTTATGCCATATTTCATAAGCAATTTCACATTATATTTCATAAGAAATATAAAATGCTTACCACTTTTGCATTCAATTGCACTTGCTTTACCATTTCGGGATTCCATGTTGCAAACTCCGTTCTAGGAAGCTCATAGGGAAAGGAAACTATACTCCAAAGGTCCAGGGTGATCCCTTGGAAGTAAAACTACATCCTTCTTTTCCAATAAGTATAGTTGCTTCCATAAAACGATGGTGGTCGGCTCACATAAGTTCCTTCAAGGTTGAGGTTGCTAAGCAAGTTGTCTCCCATTCTTCAAGACCTATTAGGGATCCTTGAAGACTTGCTCTGATATCATTTGAAAAACCTAGAGGGGGTGAATAGATCTTTTGGTGCTTTAAAAATAATTAAACAGTAAACCAAATAAGGAGGACGAAATAAGGAAGACACTTTGATTTAGAGTGGTTCCAACTTTTGAATCAAAGGTTGTCGGTCCACTACCCAATTGTTTCTAATTGGGATTTTGAAAGTGATTTATTTTATTTACCTCACATGGATGTTACAACAAAATACAATCACCTTCCACTCAAAGTAGCCTTTACCTTGAAGTAGCCTCAACCTCCTTGAAGCAGTCTTCTTGAAGTAACCTCAAGAAACCTCAGAGAAACCTTCACCACCTTGAAGTAGATCCACTACCTTGAGATAACCTTCACCTATAAGTATCTCCAACCTCCTTTGAAGCAAACTTCTTGAAGTAACCTCAAGCAACCTTAGAGAAACCTTCATTACCTTGAAGTAGCTCCACCACCTTGAGATAGCCTTCACCTAGAAGTAGCTCCAACTTTTTTGAAGCAACCTTCTTGAAGTAATCTCAAGAATACCTTGGAGTAGCCTTCACTTTGTTGAAGTAGCACCAAAGAACCTCCTTTCAACAACCTCCAACCCTAGGAGTAGTCAAGGAGAATAAAGTCAATATAAAAGAAATAGATTGGAAGAAAGAAATACTTAACCAATAAAGTACATCACTTTGATCCTATATCAAGAGTATAGATCTCCTATCCACTTAATATGTCCATGGATAAATGTGGTGGTTAGGAAATTGTAGATATAGGATACAACTTTAGAGAACAAGGAAGAAGATAGCAAGTTAGTTTCATCTTTGTTCCTCTTTAGAATGGATGCTAAAGTGTAGCTTGTGTGTTTTAGGTGTCCTAAGGCCTCTCCTATTTATAGGAATGGTTTGCAAGTATCTAGGGACGTTTTAGGAAGTCTCCAGAGTGTTCTTAGTGCTTAACTAGACATTAGGTAGAAAGTAGTTTGGTTGCAACGACTAAAATGTTTGTTAAACGTGAAGTTTCCAAAATTTTTCGTCAACAATATTGTCGACTGATTGACTCTCGGTCCACAATATTGTCAACCAGATGATTGTCTAGATTTATTTGGCTATATGTATGTTTCTCTCTTGTTTAAACCTATTATAACAATTATATCTCGGTCCACAACATTGTCGACCGAGAAGGACTTTTTGCAAGGATTTGCAATGTATGTAAGGTCCTATTGATGACTCATATGAAACCTATCAACTCTAAAGTCTTCATGTGAGTGTAAGATAGTGTTTTGAGTGGATAGGGAAAATTTAACGCTTGACTTACATGATATCTATGTACTTATACATTATATACTTTTACATTATATACTTGTACAAGTTTTTACATTGAGTACAATCATGAAAATATTAAACATTTAAGAACATTACTCTTCAATTTGTATTGATCTTCAATTATCCACTTAGTATGATATTCTTATTTCCTTAAACTATGATATACTCAAGTAGCATGTTAGATCCACAAGAATGAAATGTTTTTAATCATCAAAACAAAGGGTATGCTAATGTCCAATTTAGCCGACAAGATGTGCTAGAAGTAATTTTGTTTGTAAAGAACATGTTAAGGCCATAGAACAATGCCAAGAGGGTAATGTTTAAAATGATAAGTAATAATACGTGATATGTACTTGTGGGATGGTAAATTTGATGTGGATTAATGACAAGAAAAGGATATGACTTGGACAAAAAGAACGGATGTACATAAGAAATATCTATTGATTGGATGAGTCCAGAAACACAAGAACCAATAACCTTGTTGCAAGAAATATTGTACACAAATATCTGATGGGAAGAGTAATTAACTAAAAATGAGCATGGAATATCTTGAATTTACTTTTAATGGGTAACTAACAAGTAAATTGATAAGGAAAGGGATACAAGAATGATTAGAGTTAAAAATCAAGAACAATGGAGTATGGTAATCTCAATAATTCCTAACAAGATGCCATGGAATCTAGATAAGTCTATGAATTATGAAAAAGGCTTTGAAACCTAAAATAAACTATAAAGAATATATATACCCAAGAAACCAAAACAAACTTCATGATATTTATTTAATAATGATTATGTAACACAAGTTATGGCTAAGAATTTTCAAGATACAATTATGGATTGCTTGTTTCTATTCTGTACTCTAACCTTGGATTGTGAGGGTAAAATCCTTTTTAGGGTTTATGTATGTGAGACCATGAAACCAACTTAACCTAAATTTATATAATATTTATTTATTATAATAATTGTATTCTTTATTAATTCTTGGTAAAGTTGATTAGGAGACATCTCGAATTTGTCTGAATTTGGACTTTGTTTGTATTGATTTCAAGTTTTCTTCACATTTTAGACTTACATGTAAATTCACCTTAATATGATGACTTCGTTCAAAATTAAGTGATTTTTTTTTCATATTCATGCTTCACAAAGAAATTCAATGGGTTAAGATATGACATTAATGGACTTCAATTGTACCTTATTTGTCTTTATTTGTAATTTGATGTACACTTATGGACTAATATGAAATTTGACCTTAATTGAAGATCTAGTTGCAAAATATAGGTGTATATTATCTAAGGTCATTCTTTCCTTCATAATATTCTTAATTTGATATGGTTTTAATTTGTTATGTATGGGATTTCATCGTATGGTTTCTAGCCTCAATCTAAGATAATATGGTCGTTAATGAGGGCCAATGGAACTCTGCAACGATGAGAATCCTAGACCTCTCAACCAATTGAGCTAGTAGACTCATAAATTTATGATATTCCTTCCCCTCAGAATCCAACAATAAGGAAGGCTTGACAATCTATGAGGCTTCTAAGTTATCAATCAATGAGAAGTCTGAACATGTGAATTAATGAAGCTCCCATGTGTTCAAACAAATGGGTTCACTAGGGCACTCAAGCTGATGGACTTGTGACTAGATCAAAGTGGTATTCAACATATACACTATTTATAATGATACGAATCATGCCAAGGTCGATGAATATACAAGGATGGTCGATGAGAAGGATGATTTGTCCAATGAAACTCCTACATTGACTGATGTTAATTTTAGTCACTAGTTATGGACAATTTTTACATTTGCACCAATTTGAATTTATAAAACCTCTCCCCATAAACCTAGGAGCCCATTTGACACCACATATATCTCTTAGAACTAAAGGAGAACCCAAGAGGTGTATGAAAACTCAATTTTGTAATTGACACAACTTCCTCATGCTTATAAGTTCAAATTTGAAACTTTGAGTAGTGATGTGGTAAAAAAATGGAGAGGAATCTAAATTTTCACGTGGTTTTCATATTCTTAAAAGGTTGTGTCCTTGATATGGCTTTCTATAGTAAATTATCCTTTTAGTGGTTAATATTGGTGTTTTTTTCCTAATGCAAAACGACTTAGATTTCGTGAAGTGGTGTACACCCGTTACAATACTCATCATCATCATCATCATCATCAACTAAGCATCAATCCCAACTATGTTGGGGTCGGCTACATGGATCCTTCTTTTCCATTCAGCTCTATCATGGGTCATATTCTACTTGAGATGTAGAGATTCAAAATCTCTCTTTATAAGATCTTCCCATCTTAATTTAGGCCTACCTCTTCTTCTATTAATTATGTTTGCCTCAATAGTATTGCTTCGTATAGGCACATTAGTCGGTCTGCGTTACACATGTCCATACCATCTGAGTTAGCCCTCGTGCAACTTGTCCCCAATGCTCACCACCCCCACTTTATTCCTGATATAGTAATTTCTCAAGCGATCTTTTCTTGTCTTCCCACACATCCATCTCAACATACACATTTCAGCCACGTTCATCTTGTTGAGTCCTTGTTTCTTCACCACCCAACATTCACTCCCATAGAGCATGGCTATCGTATAGTTGTTTTATAAAATTTGCTTTTTCGTCTGAGAGGGATCTTCCGATCACATAATACTCCAGTTGCACTCCTCCATCTCAACCATCCTTTAGTGATCCTATGACAAACGTTATTTTAGACATTCCCATCCATTTGAATGATAGAGCCCAAGTAATGAAATTTATCACATTTTGGTATATCTACTTCGTCCAACTTGGGTCCACCATTCACACTGTGAGATTGGCTGAAATTTCAATGCATATACTCAGTTTTACTCCTACTAATCATCAATCCATTTGATATCAATGCCTTTCTCCAAAGTTCAACTTTATCATTCAAACCATCTTTAGTTTCATCAATCAATACAATATAATCAGCAAATAACATACACCAAGGAACATCATCCCGAACATCCTTTGTTAACTCATACATAACAAGAACGAACATATACAGAGTGAGTGTAGATCCTTGGTGTACCCCAACTGTGATGGGAAAAGTTGGTGTCTCTCCTCCAAGAGTCTTCACACTTATAGTAGAGCTATCATACATGTATTTAATCAAGTTAATGTATTGGACTGGCACACCCTTTTTCCTCAAAACCATCTACAATACTTCTCTGGGTACTCGATCATAGGCCTTTTCCAAATCGATAAAAACCATGTGAAGATCTCTTTTTCTTTCCCTATACTTCTGCATAAGCCTCCTTATCAGAAAAATAGCATCTGTTGTTGATCTACCTGGCATGAAACCCAATTGGTTATTTGATATCTGTGTTATAGATCTTAGCCTCTGCTCAATAATTGTCTCCTAAAGCTTCATTGTGTGACTCATCAAATTGAAACCACTGTAGTTTGTGTAACTCTGAACATCACCTTTGTTCTTGTAGATGGGGAGTATAGTACTATTTCTCTGCTCATCTGACATCTTCTTTGTCTTCATGATCTTGTTAAATAACTTTTTTTTTTGGGCACTAGGCTTGCTAGTTACAATAGTGAATTTCTTGAAAGGAAGACGAGAAGGACTTGATGTCCTCTAGGTAAATCTGAATGGCCTGGGTTGGGCAATCTGTCCACATCATAGCTAATGTTGGTTGCTTCAGGCACATCTTAGCTAAGGCATCAGTTAGCTAGTTCTGACTTCATTTCTGATAAATAATCTTCTGGATAGTGGAGTCTCGAAGGGCTTCAACGATCTTCCGTGTGAGCAGAAGGTACTTATCCGGAGGCTTCTTGGTTGTGGTGGTCCATTGCACAACATTCCATGAGTCTGAGATGAGCAAACAGTCAGAGAGCCCATTAACATCAGCCAATTCGATGCCTAAAAGAATAGACTTCAGTTCCCCTTCCATGGCATCGGTACCAGGTGCTAGTCGGGCGCCACCCATTAGCCAAAGACCGTGGCAATCTCTGGCAATGGCGCAGGAGATGATGAGTTTCATGTTGCTAGATAGAGCTACATCCACATGAATGATGGTGGTGGAGGGGAAAACCTGAGGATATTGAGGTGGGTTACAACCTTCGTAGGAGTCCATTTCAAGCGTGGGAGGAACTGAAAGAGCTTGAACAATGGTGGAGTAATCCGCGATACATTAAATGGCCAGAATCTGAGGTGGGGTCTTTCTATTCTCAAAGATGTGTTGATTCCGATTCTTCCAGATCTTCCAGCAGGTAACAGAAAACTTGACATTCCAATGCTCATGCGCACGGAGGTCTAAAAGATTATAAGAAAGCCAATCGTGGATATCCTGAGCGTGAAAGAAGCTTGATGCGGAATGAGGCAGGATCAAGGACCAGGTTTGCTTTGCATCTATGCAGTCTCTAATGGCGTGGATGCATGTCTCCTCTGTATCTATGCACCTGGAACAATAAGGGTTGTCAGTTAGATGCTTGTGGGTCCTCAAGGAGTTGGTTAGGAGCCGGTTATGTAACAGAAGCCAGAGGTGGAGCTTGATTTGATGGGATATCTTCATTGCCCAGATGATTTTGAACAACTGGTGGTCTGCATCATCCGTCTGAGTGATAGCCATATAGGCGGAGCTCGATGAGAATGTGCCATGAGGGGTAAGCTTCCATATTCTTCTATCTGTGCCAAAGGAACTATTTGGAATTGGCGCGCTTAGCATGAATTGACTGCTTTCATCGTCGAACCAGTAGTTGATGAAGTCAGTGTCCCAGTTGCCTTCCTCCTTGATCAGGCTGGAGACCTTGAGATCGAGCAGGTCCTCTGGGATTACGCGTCCCAGCTTGAGTGTGGGCTTGAGTCCATTCCCCAGCCATTCATCCGACCATACAGAGGTGTCGAGACCAGAGATGGCTATCCGTCTAGAATTTTCCAACATAAAGGGTGTTAAGCTCCGGATGCTGTGCCACAGATGCGAGCCATTGTGGCTGGGGTGTCCCCGACTAATGTATTTCCCCACCATGAGATCAATCCAAGGGAGAGGATGACGTTGGAGGAAGGCCTATGCCATTTTCAGAAGAAGAGAGATGTTGAAGTCCTTGGAGCGTTTGATTGCGAGCCCTCCTCGTGCCTTAGGCTTGGTGACTTGCTGCCATGCCACCAAGTTGAGGCGTTTTCTAGATGTTCCATTCCATAAGAAGTTCTGGATTAGTTGATCGATCCTATCACAGGTAGAGGAAGGTAGTTGGACGGATTGCATTACATAGCACGCCTGTGACTGAAGCACCGAGCGGGCTAAGGTGGTCCTTCCCGCAAGGGAGAGGAGTTTGTTCTGCCACTGGTTGATCTGGGTGTGAACCTTCTCGGTGAGAGACAAGAACAAGTCTTTGCTTTTCCTTTTATGAATAATTGGGACACCAAGGTGACGCCCCAGGTTGCTGGTTTCTTGGATTCCTAGTCGCCTGCAGATCCTGGTTCTTAAGTTCCTGGGTGTGTTATGCGAGAAGAACAAGGATGATTTTTCATGTGACAGGAAGAGACCAGATGCATCGTTGAATCTTTTGAGGCATGCCCTGATAGTTTTAGCTTGAGCTACGGAAGCTTCCCCAAAGATTATGATGTCGTCTGCAAAACTAGCATGGGTGATGGAAATCTTGGACTTGGAGAGGATGATCGGCTTCCAGGAAAGGTTGGCGACCTCTTGAGCAATTAATTGACTCAGTCTCTCGAGACAAAGGACGAAGATGTACGGCGACAAGGGGTCTCCTTGCTTCACCTCACAGGAAGGTTGGAAGGAGCCCGCCATTTCGCCATTCCAGAGTACAAATGATCTCCCAGAAGTAATAATCTGCATAATAATGGTGATGGTGATTTCCGGCAGGGACGACTTGGTGAGGGTGTCGCGGATAAAATGCCAACTCAGCTTATCAAAAGCTTTGACAAGGTCGAGCTTCAACGCCATCGCTTTCTTCTTGCTTGTCTTGGATTCCATGGAATGAATAACCTCTTGAACTAAAGCAGTGTTATCACCTATCCTTCTTCCTAGAATAAAGGTCGACTGGTGTGGAGAGATCCAGTCACAGAGGAAAGGCTTGATTCTAGATGCTATCACCTTTGAAAGAAGCTTGGAACAGACATTATTGAGAGAGATGGGTCGAAACTGAGAACATCTCTCAGGGGCAGATAGCTTAGGGATGAGAATGATAAGGGAATCTGACCATCCAGGTGTGAGAGCTTCACCATTGAAGGGTTGCTGAATGAATCTGCAGAGTTGGGATTTGAGAGATGTCTAATTTTTTTGATAGAAATCCGCGTCCACCCCATCTGGTCCCGGGGCTTTGTTAGGAGACATGGAGAGTAGGGCTCGGTGAATCTCCTGCTGATATGGAACTGCGACGAGCTGATCTCGTTGGCTACTGGAAAGAGGCGAGAACGAGCCTAAGAAGGAAGGGCCTACAGTCCTCCGCAGCTCATTATTAGATTCCTTATAAATGTTGGAGAAGAAGGAGATAATGAGCGATTTGATTTCCAGTGGATCGTGAATCCAGACTCCATTGTCATCCTTGAGGCAGGTTACTCAGTTCTTCTGCCTTCTGGCTTTGGTAAGTGAGTGAAAGAATCTGGTATTGTTATCACCCAGCCGAATCCAGTTGCATCTAGCTTTCTGCTGACTTTCCACCTCATATCTTCGAAGGATCGCGTCTAGTTGCCCTTGCAGAGATATGGTTTCACGAGCCATAGCCTGGTCAAAGCAGAGGGCCAAGTTCATCTGGTTCCATTGAATTTTATTAGAAATCCTATCCTTCTCCCTCCTATCATTCTTCCGTATTGTTGAGTCCCATTTCTTGGCCTTGGAAAGAAAGGATGCATTTGCTGTCATGAGCTCTTGATCAGTAGGCCAAGCTTCCTTGAAGAAGTCGGTGAAGCCCGACGTGGTATACCATCTAGAGGACGTGCGAGTAGGGATAGTGTTGCAGGTGGGTGAGGGATCGGTAAAAGATACCATGATAGGGGCATGATCGGAGTGGTTTTTCTCGAGAACATGAATCTCCTTCGTAGAAGATGAATCAATCCATGGTCTATTCGCCAGGGCCCTGTCGAGTCTTTCATGGAGAAGCCCTCTCCGGAAGGTGGTCCTGGCTCCGGAATCTCCTAGATCGTACAGTGAGCAAGAGTCCATAGCCTCTATGAAGTCATTACTGTTGGCAGAGTCGAAAGTATCACTCCCAAACTTCTCCGAAGGGAACATGACGACATTGAAGTCGCCCATCACCACCCAAGGGGCAGTTGTATTGGAGAGGGAGATCAAGTGGTTCCATAGGAGCTTACGTCCTCCTCTGGTAGTGCTCGCATAAACAATGGTGAAGAGATTCCCCTTGATATTACAGTGGATAAATTGTTTGTGAGAATAAAGAATTTCCAAGTTAACATTGCGTTTCCATAGCACCCAGATACCCCCAGAGTAGCCCACTGCTTCTACTCTGTGGGAGTGCGCAAATCCCAGTTTTTGGATGATCCCGGATGCCCTGTCGCCACTGCATCAAGTCTCCAGCAGACAAAAGACCGAGATGTTATACTTCAGTGTAAGATCCTTGACAGCGAGCTGGGTGTCTTTGTCGCAAGCACCCTGTACATTCCAAGAGATGACCTTCATTTAACAGAATCGGCTAGTGTGGTGGTGCTCATCGACCTGGCTTCTTCTTCAAGATCCGGCAGGAGGGATGTCTTGGTTCTCTTCCTATTGGATGGGATCGAGGGACCCCCGGATTGAACCACCTTCCTATTTCTGAGATGAATACCTACCAAATTCTGTCGAGGGCTTTGATAGGGGTGAATTGGATAGTCCCTAGAGGACGTATCGCCCATGGAGAAGGGTGTGGTGATGAAGGGGTGTGATTCCTGCGATCTTCCTGCGAGGACCGTATCTCCAGTTGGGTTCACCTCCGTGTGATTATCTTGGTTCAGCGGGATTGTGGAACGATGAGTGACTGGACGCTGGGTGTTCGGGGGGGATCCGGTTGCTATCCGTCATGTCGATTACTTGTGCTGGAGCGGTCTTTGTTCAGACTTGCATTTCTCTTTCGTGCTCGCCAATCAATGCCACTGGTTATGCGCTCCGCAACATTATCAACATCGATAATTTCAGTAGAGACTTCATCTCCTTCCTGGGTTTCTAGGGTTTGGAAACGGTTGTTCGAAGTAGGTTGTGGATTGTTTCTGGCACCTCTGGGTGGTCTCGGGTTGCGTTGGATAGGCTTGGCGTAGATGCCGTCTGTGAAACCAGTAGTGAGCGGAGGGGGCGCCGGTGCTGGGTCACCGCCCGTAGATTGCTGCCTAAGTTCGTTTTCCGCCGTGATGCGTTTGATGCAATCTCTTTCGAGATGTCCTGCGTGTCCACAGTGCATACATATGAAGGGGACGTTTTCATATTCAATTCGGTAATGCTCTCCTTCGATCATGATTTGTGGCATCAAGGGTTGAGCCGTGTCTAGCTCCACGGCTATTCTCGCGAAACGGCCCCATTTTTGCGTTAGGTTGTTGAGATCAACTTTGATTGTCTTCCCGATGGTGTCTCCTATCCTCACCAGCAGCACTTCCTTATAAAGGTGAATTGGAAGATTAGGAATCCGAAGCCAAGCAACCAAGCATGGGACGGCAGTGGAATCTTGCCTGAATCCAGTTGCCATCGCTGGACAGTGAGGTATGATCCGAAGAGCGGCCAAGGGCCACCCGCCAAAGCATGGACGTAGTCGTCTTCTCTCTACAACTGGACGGCGAAGAAGTCGTTTGCAAGGTCAATGAGGTTAAAGCAGCCTTTTGGTTTCCACATGAGCCTCAGCCTGTCTTGAAGGGTAAGAAAGCCAATTTCTTTGGACAATAACTTGACGACGACCGTGAATTGCCACGGTTTGAGAAGGTTGGCGCGGGCGTCCGGCTTCAGTCCGATTGATGGCATGTCGTTTTCGGATGTACAGATAATGTCTTCAGGGTTCAAGGAGGTGTTATTGTCCTCAGGATCGATGCATAAGTAACCCTGATCTTCGGTCATGTTCCTTCCAACGGATTCCTTGTACGAGCGCCTGGGCGGCTCCATAGGTTGCGATAGATTTGGAATCCTGTTAGGTAACTCAGGGAATTGCGCTTGCATGGTGGTCCCTGAGTCGACTTCCATGGCATTTGGGTGGGATGTCTTTGTGGGCTGTGGCGGTCTTGTTGAAGAGAAGTTCAGGCTTATGCCGGTGTTGCCGAGTGGGACATGCGATGAATGTCTGGGACGACTATCTGCCCCATCTTCCTGACGGTCTTCTTCCATGTGCGCTCCTTGACCCGGATTAGCCTCGCAAGCCAACGTCTCAGAGCTGACGTTACCGGAAGAAGGTGTGCCTTGCGCTTCCTTGGAAAGCGCCGTCAGGGACGGGCCGTCACGTTCCTCCCTCATTAGCGTCATGGCCTCATCGTCAGCCTCGTCCGTCGCCACATAGATGCTTCCGTCCATGTTGCAGTCGACGTCTGGGGGACGCGATCCCCCGAAGTGTCCTCTCCCGCCGCGGCCTCCACGGCCGCCGACGCCACCACCACACATGTGCACGCGATCACCGAAACCCTAGAAGAGCATTTCCCTTCCTTCTTCTGCTTTGTTAAATAACTTTGTTAACCACATAACTCCTTCATCCCCATCTTCTTCCATACATCAATGGGAATACCATCTGGTCCGCATGCCTTTCTCATTTTCATCTTTTTCAAGGCATTCTTGACCTTAAACTGTGAAACTCATCATGTGTAAATGATATCTCTTATATCCCTATCACACAAGTCTCTAACATTATTTACAGTATCTCCATTAAAAAGCTTATGAAAGTAATTTCTCCATTGGTTCTTGATATCATCATCCTTCACCAACACTCTACCATCTTCATTCTTGATGTATTATACTTGACTCAAGTCTCTTCCTTTCCTTTCTCTTATATTAGACATTTTATATATATCTTTTTCCCCTTCACTAGTGTCGAACTTATTATAAATATCATCAAAGTATCTAGACCTTGCCTCCTAAACAACCTTTTTTGCTTCTTTCTTTGCTTGCATGTATCTCTGGAACTTTGCATCATCTTGAGATTTAGGCAAGCTCTTATAGACATTTCTACAACACCTCTAATAGAGGAACAAATAGTCAATTTTGAAAGAACTTATTGTCAACCTTTTTCAGATATGAATCATTTTTAGTGTGATAGCCTTCTACATTTCATCATTCCACCACCAAGCCCTAAACCCTAAAACCTAAAACCTAAAGCCTAAACCCTAAATCCTAAACCCATTTTAATTCTTAATGAATCTAAAATAAATCATGAGATAGGAAGTACAAAAATATTAATATGTGTGATATACATAATGAAGGTAATTAGGGAAGTGAATAAGACATAACTTGGAAGTTTCCTAATCCACTGTGGGTTTTGACTAAAGATAGGTAATCTTTTATGGTAACTTATATTATTGAAGTGATTTTCTAACTCATATGGATACCTATGCCTTTCATCTATCCTTTTATATATACTTAAGATATTGAATAAGTATGTGTTAAGATACGATAATACAAAATATATTTTTGGCATGGTATATATATATATAATATGTATGTATGTATGTATATATATGTGGGTATATATATGCATGTAGGCTTGATGTCTTGAGGAAGATACCTTCAGTGCCATGATATTGGTGTCAGAATTGGGATGATGTCGTGGCCTAAAAGTTAAGTTTAATTCATGTTTAAGCATGGATGAAATATAAGTTGATGTATAAGATGGTGAAACAAATGAGGTGGGAAAAATCCTTAAGGGTTTAATACCCAGTATTTAAAAGATGATGAAAATTTTTATCATAATTGAAGTAGACCTGAAAGAGATATGTAATGAAAATTGATTGGCTTGAACTAAATGTTATTAAGGAAATTCAAATAAGATAGTTCTTCAGGATAAACATTACTATAAAATAGTGCAATATGTTGACATTTACTTCAATACAAATAAGTTTAGAAAAAATATTTTGGGAATTAGTTTTAGGTTCAATAACAATGTAGAAATTGATATATGATATGATTAAATGTGTGATTGATTTTAATATGACTATACATTGGCATATAGATGGAAATATAGATTATTTTTTTTATGACTGAGAGAACCCACTATAGGTGAGCCAAAGGTAAACTCACGAGGCATGAGAGGGTGTGGTCTGGTCACCCCCTCCCATGGAAAGTTAGGGTGGAGTTCCTTTCATAGAGCACCTTTCAGAATGATTTGAACCCAGGTCCTTCATATGGACTTACCGAGCCACAACTAGCTAGGCTACTTTGGCTGGATGCCAATATAGAAATATTAACAATGCCATGAATGAGTGTTATAAAATGAATAAATTTGGAAAGGTTACCCTAAGTAAAATAATTAACTAAAAAAACCAATTGAAAATGAATTACATATCAAGGTAGAAAGAACATTCATGTTAAAAACTTATGTAATGAAATATAGGAATCAACTTCAATGCTATGATATATTTATCGTACACCCACATAGTGAGTTGGTATACATGTGTTTCTTTTAACAAATCAACAATGAAACTGTTGGTATTTATTCCCAAAGAGCCAATCATATGATGATTGTAATGAGGCATCATATTCTTGATTTGATAATAATAAAGGTAGTTTTTCTGTTGTTCGTGTCTCAATCATGAGATGATTACATAAACATGATAGATGTATTTAGACTTATATCGCTCTATGACATATGTCTTTGGTTAAGAACTTGAATAATGAGATGATATATATGGTATGAGTACACACATTCTTGTTATGTCCCTAGTCATATATTACTGTTGAAGCAAATAAATGGCAGTAATACATAAGACTAGAATGTGTGGTGACTGATGACAGAGTCTCATTAATCATGATATGGGGAATAGGTCAAAGGCATAAGTACTTGTAAAAGAATAATGTATTAGATAGAACCACCTTGGGAGTGATGCATGAGACCACGGAAAGGTAGTCATAATCAGGTGGACAAGGCTCTCAATACAAGTCTCCTAATATCAATGTTGTGATAACATGAGAGCCAAAGGCATCTTAGCCATAAAAGGGAAAAATAGCCACAGGGGATAAAAGTCAACACTAGTACATTGACAACACAAGGGACAACTCCTTACCTCAATTTTAGAAGAATGACAAGAGTTCTCGGTAGTCCATGTAGACTACATAGAGGCGTGGAGGTTGTTGCCACCATGCCAGGTTAACACCATAAACCGTAGTTCATGGTACTACACCAGGAGGCCATTGCTGATGGCAATTTGTATACTTCTTGAAGAAGAAGAAGCATAACTTTAGAAGGATTTTTGTTGGACTTGCTCCAAGACCAGGTATATACCTAACAATCCTCCTTCTAAATTCTTAGTTATTGATGTGATCCACTAATTGTGGGGGAAATGGATAGAATCTTTTTTTTTTCTGCTGCCATCTGTGTCGCACTATTTTCCTACAATGGTATTAGAGCTACGTCAATTGACTATGTTTGGGGACTTAATCGATATGATCGATTTTTATTTGATCATTTATTTTATTTCATGTGATGGAAACATTTAAAATGATTAATGTTCTTATCCAATTAAATACCACATACACAAAATGTCCCATAGATCCTATATATGATATGCTACATATACAATCCATACATGTTGTCCTAAAATCATTTGATGGTAGATGTATGTTTGGTTATTGTCAATATCCCCTGGTTATATGTGCATGGTTGAATGATTTATTTCCTATCTTTTAATTGAGTTTTCACACTAAACCTCTCTCTCTTTATCCATATGTAAGTTAATTCTCTCCTCCCTATAATCCCCTTGAATGTAACTCGAGGTTTCACCTCTTAAAATGTAGTAAATAAACAAGATTAGCTTTAATTTTGCATTTGGCAAAAGAAAAGAAGTCATGCACCAGGTGAGTCAGTCGACTGGGAAGTTGAGTCAATTGATCAGAGGATCGAAGAGGTAGTAGATTGGAGAAAACAATCAATCAACGGAGGCCCAATCGACTGACCAGAGCAGTCCAGACATCCACTTGAACTAAGACCAAGCACCCGATCGATAGAGGCCAATCGACCGACAGACAGATAGATTAATTGGTTGGAAAATTCCAATCAACCAATCGGCATGTTTCCAACAAAACGTTTTCCTTTAAATGTTGCATGCATATGATGTATGACCTTAGGTGGTTAAAAATTCTTTGTGGCTCTAGGAAATTGCATTAGTGAACCATTTTTTGTATGATTGTGATTGCATGTTTCTTTTATGGATATTGTATGTATATGATATGTATTATCTATATGTGATGATTGGATATGTATATGTATCTATATATAGAATCCCTCAATAAATATTAAGACTAAGATGATTTCCATAAGAGACACACATCAAAATCTTTGATTGATAAAGCGTAGGTTACGTCAAATCATGGTGCATTGTCTATCTCATGTAAGTGTGATGATGATTTGTGGGTCTACCAAAATAGGGTGCATATTTTATCGTGTTGTCTTTTGGGTCTAGCTTAACTAGATGGCCTTAATGAGATTTAGTTCCTAGGATCATATAAATAAACTATGGCAAGGAGTTGTGCATACCATCTATCCAAGAATTGTATAAGATGCAATGGGCAAATGTTTCCAACCTTAATAATTGGTTGTAAGCACAAAAATTGGTAGATTAATGACTTCACCATTTTGTATGTTGGCTCATTAGAAGATTTTTCAACACAATATTTTGACTTAATAGTGAGGGATATCGATATGAACAAAATAGTATGAGCGGTAATTAATTAAAGGCCTTATTAATATTGTCAAACTTATCAAATCAAATCAAAACTTTTTTTTGAAAAAATACAAATTTCTCTTGTATAAACAAATAGCAAACTCATACATGCTTTCATTGTAATCATTCTTTGAGAAGGAAAACTGATTGGAAATATCTTCCATGACTAGTTCAAGAAATTGAGAATTGTTCCCACTCATGAGAGCAAACTCTATGTCCTGAAGACACTAGAGCCAGATGAACCTACTCCCACCATACCTAAGTCTGAGAGGGATACTTACAAGAAGCACTGTGAAGATGACATGGATAGAAAGTGCCTAATGCTATGCTCAATGAACTATGAGTTGTAGAGACAACATGAAAATCATCGATATCGTAACACATATGAAGAACATATTTTGAGATGAGATAGGACAACAAAGATATGATATCTCAAAGGCGTTGTTCAAGTGAAATATAGCAGAGAGAGATCTAGTGGGGCCCCATGTGCTCAAGTTGATAGGGTGTGTGGAGAACCTTCAAGACCAAGATTTCCCTTAGTCCAAGAGTTGGCCATGGATGTGATTCTACAGTCATTGCCAGAATCATATAGCCAATTTGTCATGAACTACAACATGAACAATTTTGATAAGCTATTATCATAATTGCTTGTCATGTTGAGAACTGTTGAAGCACAAATGAAGAAAGGCAATCCTAAATCTGTGATGATGATCAATAGAGGAAAACAAAAGTCTAAGGGAAATGCAAGGGCCAAATGAGTTTTAAATGCATCTAGAAACCCAACTCTTATGCATTAAGCAAAGGGAGGAGTGAATAAGGAAGAGAAGTGCTACCACAATCACCAGCCAGTACATTGGAAAATGAACTACCCTCCTCATGTAAAGGAACTCAGGAAGAAGAAGCATGAGATAGAGATATCCACTTTAGGATATGAGAAGAAATAAAGCTAGATAAGGTGGAACTCACTACCAAAAAAAGATGAATTAGCTACAATTATACTAATTACACATATTTTATTTGTAGTTAAAAGTAATTTTTCTTTACATATAATAGTAATATAGACAAAACAAATGTAATTAAACAAATAGTAATTAGTTACCTACAGTCTCACTACAAATATCCTCTTTCCAATTTCAAATGAAATAACTAGCCTTTGTCTGGAATCTCAAATTCTCAATCGTGCCTAATCTTTGAACCATGCTCCCGCACAGAGTCCATTTTTCAACCCAATCACACCAGTCTTCCCCCAAATTTGTCCTCTATCCCCATCCAATCGCAATCTTTCTCCATCCCCAATGTAGTCTGCCCTCCCCTCTGGATCGATCTATCCTCCCCGTCCACACACAGCTCGACTCTGCGAATAGGCCTCTCCACCTAAAAGAGATTTCCAATTTCCCACTACCTCTGCTTCCTGTCCTACCTTTCATTGATCCATGGCTACTTCTTCCAGCTTCGACAATGTCGTCCACCATGGGAGGAGCACCGCCCTCGCCACTGCTCCATGTCTTCCACCTTTTCATCATGCCTACATCTGTTACTCTATCCTCAGCCCGCGAGCCATCTTATAACATCCCTTTTCCAACTCCCCCATATTCACCCTCACTGGAACCATGCCCTCATCCAATCTCACTACTATCAATCATGTACAACTCTCCTCTGCCTCATCCAACACTCATCCACTACCTAACATGCCCTGTTGACCCTGTTCCAATGAGGAGGAGTTGCAGGAGGCATTCTAAGCACTCGTGTGTGTTGCATCATCATCCCTTAGGAAATTTTGTACCCCGTCGAAACTGGGTACAAGCCCTCCAGAGCATCATAGGATGAGACCTATACCGGATTGCTGCTTGGGGAGATGGGTATAATCCTACCGCTTTGAGGTAAACAATTGATTTGAACACATTCTGATTTAGAATTAGCGGGTACAAGTCAACATCTCATCCAGTAAACTCAGAAATGTTACAATGGAGATTGTAAACTCAGATCTGTAAAAACGACTATACCATAGCTTTAGGATCAAAACGATGTAAGTTGTGTATATGAATATCAATGAAAATGGACTGATGTGTGATCATGCAATTCTTTATCCACTATTATTTCTCTATTCTTAATAGTGGGAATACTTACAAGTAGAACATGTATCCATTTGTTGTTAACCTAGAGACTCTCCCCAAAATTATAAATATTAATCAGCCTTTTGCTATGATCGACCCCTATATTCTGAAGTAAGGGAAGTTTGTATGTAAAATCCCATACACTCCAATTTTAAATTCTAAAACTACAAATTCGGAATCTATTTTAAGTGTGTGTATTAATAAAAAAAATAACATGTAAGATCATCAATACATGTGGGTACAAACTTGTTTACTGTACATGTTCTGCAGTGGGCTCTTTTTTGAAAGTTAACAAGATTTTATACCCATTATATTCCATGAACTTGGTTATTAGAATGGATCATGTTCAGGAGATGATGGTGAGCTCGACCAATTTGATAATTTCACGTCTTATTATATTTTGCATTCTTTTCCTATTAATTCTTCTCAAATGGACATAATAAAATGTGATCATGACAAAGAAGGATGGTGGATGCGATCAGCTTCTTTTCGACCTTTGATTTACAATCCATATAGCAATGGAGGTCCTCATGATGATGTTTATAAAGAGCTGATGTGGATTGTTGATCAGATCAATAGAGACCTTTTATTTATATATAATGTTGTGTTTTAGTTCTAACTACTTTAGTTAGGTGTATCTAATAGACAATGTCTATTAGTATGATATGATCTTCAGATGCTTGATACATGCTTAAAAGGTCTTCATGGAGTAGGAACATATGTATCGAACCTTCAATATATATATGCATATTTGTTAGATTTGTGATTATTTAACTATGAAGATCCTACACCCATTGGTGAACTAGGGTATCATCATTCTATAGATAGCTCCCTGCTTGTCTACTTTGTTTATGCAATTTGTTAGTAGATACCTATTTGTAGATAAGTAGAATGCAGTCTCTAATAATAACATCATCGTTTCATGCATTTGTAAACAATAGCTAGGCTATCCCAAGGTTTGTGAAGAAGGTCCTTTTATGTGGACGTTATGACATGAACAAAATGCATTACAAACAATGTGTATTTTCAAATGTCAAATTATAGCATATTCTTTTGTAAGTCAATAAACTGAACTCTTAAATAACATATCTCCTACTAAAGAGCTTAATTTTTATCTATTTGTTGTTTTGCTTCATATTTCAGTATTTTGTTCACTTCAGTGCGAAACACAGGAGTTGGATGCATCTTTTAAACATAGGACTTCTATGGGTCACGATAACACCTATATTTGTAGACAATTTTTCTGATCTTGGTTTGGTATATTTCTTACCCCTTCTCTACATTCTGATTAGTTAATTTCTACCTTTAGGTAAGGGTTTTCTATTCAAAATTTCTATCTATATCAGAATTGTCTTCAATTTGTTGTTCTTTGTTATATAATGTACATGTGCATCTATATTGTTATTTTTATGTGATAGGGTCTTCATGTAAAATTATATGTTGATGTATAGAAGTTGATGTGTGTTAGGTTTACTTCCCAAATATTATGTTACACTCTTCATGTCTTTTCTTCAGATTGTCTCTCTCTAGAACAAATAAATAACTATATTATGAACTCCACAACATTGTTGGTGGTGCCTTTTGAAATTCTGTTCACACAGACAATCATAATACATGATGCTTTGTACTAAATTTGTTTATTTTTGCAATGCATATGAAATACAACAACAAATTAATAGTTACTATTCTTGTTTCCTGGACTTAAGTAGACCTGAGCTTTGATTTTTCTTCTCCATTCCATGCAGTGCTTTTGGTGAAGAGTCCATATGTCAAGGTGTTGGGCATTGAATAGACTTTCTTTAATGTGTAAACAAGCTTCTTGTACTTGGGAACAGTTGGATTCCTAGGAGAATATTGTCCTACTTCCAAAACAAAGTTCAACGCTTCTGATTCAGTAGTCTGCATGAACCTTGAGCAATTTGAAGATTCCTCCCCTACTGTAGGTTGCCAAAGGTTGCAGCCTGCCACTGTTCACACTCATCCTTTCATCAAAGTAGAAGAGAGGGGTAGCTCATTTTGTTGGGTTTTGTGGAGAAAACATGCGCGGCGGAAGCGATAAAATCCACACAACCCGTAACAGGATCTCGTCGATAACAGCGTATTCGGAAATAGGTTTGTGGGATATACCTTATCGCGGAGCAAGTCCGGCGATGTCCCGCTGCACGACGGTGCAACACTGCTTGTCAAACACGGACGGATCTTCTCTCCCGTTCGCTGTCGCAGGTTGATCCGGCAATGCTCCTCTGCGGCAGTGATGTACGTTGCTCGCAGCACGTACAGGTGGTTGTCGACGTCCTCCGAACGCAGGCGTCAAGGCGTCTGCGTCTCTACTTCGTCCACGCGGATGGACGGAACTCCAAGTCGCGCTTCTCAAGCCGGCGGGAAGGAGCGTGTCTCTGCGGCGGCGTGCTAGCGTCGCGTTGCTCTCCTTTCTCTCCTAAGGACGGCGACGGCTAGGTTTTCGTGCGTTAGAATAACCTAAAAGCGTCTCTCTATATCTTATATAGATATCGGCCGTCTATCCTCCTTTAAATAGGATAAGAAGAGAAGTAGGGTTTCCTAAACCCATCGGTAAACAGAAACGTTGCGTTAATTAAAACGCTCGTGGATTAATTAGAATATTTCGGAATTCATTAATTAACCAAATAATCGCATTAATTGATTAATTAATATCCGACTCCATGCAATCGCTTGGGATGGCTCTACGGGCATACATATACCAACAGACTCCCACTTGCACTTAGAGCCAGTCACTCCAATATTATTCTAATCGATTACGTAAACATTTTAGTAATCAATGTGATTCGAAGCAATTTCAATCAAATCCACAATTATACTCCTATTCCAACACATCCTGTGCGTGTGACCCGGTAGGCTCCAAATTACGTTGGCAGTGATATCCATAATCATATTATGATTTCACAAGCAATGATTGGTATCTAGCAAGACTTCATTGCTACCCAAGTAATTGGAGAAGTTGGAGAACAACTTAACCTATCATACATGACTGGTGTTACAGTGATTGTACAGTTCCTTTGTCGCTGATATCCAGATTGAACTCAAGTCATGGAATTGTTATCCTCTTCAATGTTCAATCCATGTTCCTTGAACTAGAGCAGACTGTCTGAGATATATGTAAGCTCAATATCACATATTGACTCACATCAGCATGGCCATGCATTTCTCAGTCTCGCTTATCAAGTGGCCGGAATATCAAACTCCCGTAGGAAGGACAAATTCCATCTACATCACTCACAGTCATCCCCATGTGTCACAGTGCACCCAAGCACCATCTTTATAGCAATCCTTATTCAGGACCACGATGGATGATGTCAAAGTACACCAAACGTCATGTGATAAGTGTAGTGACTTCAGGTCTAAGAACCACAATCACCACCATCATTATGAGATGTGACTCTAACTACCAATCATGGTATCCATGTGTCACTCTCAAGATGGGTCTATCCGATACACTGTTCTCTAACAAGTATCTATGTATTTGGTTTGATATCTCCATATCATGGATAATGAGATTCTTCCATCAACCAACATACATTCTAATCTTATGTGTTATTGATGTCTATGGATATTTCCACAATAACAACCGATTAGGGACAAAACAAGAATACATACTCTTAGCATACATATGATCTCACTGTTCAGGTCATCAACCCGAAGACATATGTCATTGAGTATATTATTCTATAGACATCTATAAGTTTTATGGTCATCTCACAATATAAAACACAAACATATAGATTGGAAACTTGCCTTTATTGATATGATCAATATAGTATTACAAATCGTTTACATAGTATCCCATTACAATCATCGAATGATAGTCTCTATGGGCATACATACCAACAGATTCCCACTTGCACTTATACCCAATCACCCATGAATCTCAATCCAAGTGATCGAACATGCCCGTCATGTTTTTGCTGTGAAAGTGCTTTTGTGAGCGGGTCAGCCACATTGCTTTCTGTAGGTACTCTGCAAATCTTCACATCTCCTCGTTGTACGATCTCTCGTATGAGATGGAACCGCCGTAGAATATGTTTGGAACGTTGGTGCGATCTTGGTTCTTTAGCTTGTGCAATTGCTCCATTGTTGTCGCAAAACAACTCAATTGCATCACCAGCGCTTGGAACCACTCCAAGTTCAGAAATGAACTTCTTGATCCACACAGCTTCCTTTGCAGCATTAGATGCAGCAATATATTCGGCCTCTGTTGTAGAATCCGCAACCGTCTCTTGCTTGGAACTCTTCCAGCTCACAGCTCCGTTGTTCAGGCAAAACACAAATCCAGATTGCGATCTGTAGTCATCTTTGTCAGTTTGGAAGCTAGCATCGGTGTAACCCTTTACTACGAGCTCTTCCTCACCACCGTATACCAAGAATTGATCCTTAGTCCTTCTCAAGTACTTTAGGATGTTCTTTACGGCTGTCCAGTGACATTCACCTGGATCTGACTGATACCGGCTCGTCATGCTCAAAGCATACGATACATCAGGACGAGTACATAACATCGCGTACATGATAGATCCAATTGCTGATGCATATGGAATCTTACTCATGCGTTCCCGTTCATCACATGAACTAGGACATTGGGATTTAGAGATTGTAACCCCATGGGACATGGGCAAGTTACCTCTCTTAGAACCCTCCATGCTAAACCTCTTTAGCACCTTGTCAATGTATGTGCTCTGGCTTAGGCCTAGAAGCCTTCTAGATCTATCTCTATAGATCTTGATCCCTAGTATATAGGATGCTTCACCTAAATCCTTCATAGAGAAAGTCTTCCCTAGCCAACCTTTTACTGTCTGAAGAGTAGGGATGTCATTTCCCATCAATAGTATGTCATCCACATACAATATGAGAAATACGACTGTGCTCCCACTAACCTTTTTGTAAACACAAGGTTCATCTTCATTTTGACTAAAGCCAAACTTTTTGACTACTTCATCAAAACGTAGATTCCAGCTCCGAGATGCTTGCTTCAATCCATAGATTGACCTTTGTAGCTTACAGACTTTATTGGCTTCCTTTGGATCGATAAAACCCTCAGGTTGTGTCATGTACACATCCTCGAGTAAATTCCCATTAAGGAATGCTGTTTTAACATCCATCTGCCAAATCTCATAGTCATGATAAGCTGCAATGGCAAGCATGATCCTGATGGATTTAACCATGGCAACTGGTGAGAAGGTCTCGTCATAATCAACACCTTGAATTTGACGGAATCCTTTCGCAACCAATCTACCTTTATAGGTTTGAACATTTCCATCCATGTCAGTCTTCTTCTTGAAGACCCACTTGCACCCTATGGGTCTTACCCCTTCGGGTGGATCCACCAAGGTCCATACCTTGTTGGTGTACATGGATTCCATCTCAGATCTCATGGCTTCGAGCCATTTCTCAGATTCTGGTCCCTTAGTAGCTTCTAGATAGGAAGTTGGCTCATCTGCTATGCCCAATTCGTCACTGTCTTGAGTTACGAGAAATCCAAATCTCTCAGGCTCAATTCGTGTCCTACTAGACCTACGAGGTTCCTGTGTTACATTTGGAACTTGAAATTCCACAACAACTTGTGAGTCCTCATGTTCCTTATGTACCTCCTCAGGTTCTCTGCTTTCTTGTTGGTCTCGAACTTCTTCGAACTCTACATTCCTCCCACTAATTCCTTTGGAAATAAATTCCTTTTCAAGAAATACAGCAGTCCTAGCAACAAACACTTTGTTGTCAGTTGGTGTGTAGAAGTAGTATCCCCGAGTTTCCTTGGGGTATCCAACAAAATAGCATTTTTCCGATTTGGGTCCAAGCTTTTCAGGAAATTGTTTCCTAACATAAGCTTCACATCCCCAAATCTTTAACATAGACAAATTGGGACGATTCCCATTCCATATCTCATATGGTGTCTTTTGAACCGATTTGGAAGGTACACGGTTAAGTGTAAATGCTGCAGTTTCAAGAGCATATCCCCAGAACGATATTGGAAGTTCGGCTGAACTCATCATTGATCGTACCATGTCTAATAATGTACGATTCCTTCTTTCTGACACACCATTATGTTGTGGTGTACCAGGTGGAGTCCATTGTGATACAATACCACGGTCTCTCAGAAGGTCCTCAAACTCTTGGCTTAAGTATTCACCACCTCGATCTGAACGGAGTGCTTTAATACTCTTACCAAGTTGCTTCTCCACTTCATTCATGAAAGTCTTGAACATTTCAAGAGTTTCTGACTTGTGTTTCATAAGATATACATAGCCATACCTACTGAGGTCATCAGTGAAGGTAATGAAGTATTGATAGCCTCCTCTAGCATTTGATCTAAAAGGTCCACATACATCAGTATGTATGAGCCCTAGCAGATCACTGGCTCTCTCACTGTGTCCAGTGAAAGGAGTCTTGGTCATCTTCCCTAATAAACATGCCTCGCATGTCTCTAATGATTCAAAATCAAAAGAGTCTAGATAACCATCCTTATGGAGTCTAGATATGCGCTTCTCGTTTATGTGCCCAAGACGACAATGCCATAAGAATGTTTTGTTTGAGCTGTCAAGTTTTAGCCTTTTAGTATTTACGTTATATATGCTAGTCTCAAGTTCTAACAAGTAGATTCCATAAGACATAGGGGCATTGCCATAAAAGATCTCATCTTTAGAAATAGAAATAATTCCATTCTTAATGTGAAATTCAAATCCACTCTTGTCCATACAAGATATAGAAATAATATTTCTATTAATGGCAGGTACATAATAGCAATTCTCTAATTCTATTACAAGGCCCGTAGGCAAAGATAAACTAATAACTCCAACTGCGGTGGCAGCAACTCTTGCTCCATTAGCGACCCGCAGCTCGACTTGGCCCTTTCGTAAAGGCTTACTTCTTATCAGATCCTGCATATTAGAACATATGTGAGATCCACATCCGGTATCTAGTACCCATGATGAAGAAGTATTTAAGTTTATCTCAATAACGTATATACCTGAAGTGGAGATCTCTATCCCCTGCTTCTTCTTCCTTAGTTCCTCCAGGTAGAGAGGACAATTTCTTTTCCAATGTCCAGGCTGGTGACAATGGTGACAACTGCCTTCTTTGGAGATCCCACCTTTAGCTTTGAGCGCGGATGACTTTGGCTTCTGCCCGGCTTTAGAACTTTTCTTAGCCTTGCCTTTGCCTTTTGACTTTCCCTTTGTCTTGCTGATCATCATCACAGACTTGGGCTTGTCTTTCTTCATCTGTGCTTCGGCTGTCCTCAACATGCCCAACAATTCTGACAACGGCTTGTCAAAATTGTTCATGTTGTAGTTCATGACAAAATGATTATATGATTCAGGCAACGATTGTAGAATCACATCAGTGGCCAACTCTTGACCTAGGGGAAATCCCAGCTTGGATAGGCTTTCCACGTACCCAATCAAGGTGAGTATATGGGTGCCAACTGAGTCTCCCTCTTTCATCTTGCTTTTGAACAACGCCTTTGAGACATCATATCTCTCCTGTCTTGCTTGATGTTGATACATGTTCTTGAGATGTGTTACCATCTCCATGACATTCATGTTCTCATGTTGCTCTTGCAACTCATAGTTCATTGAGCACAACATTAGGCACTTGACATCCACAGCATCATCAAGGTGCTTCTTGTAAGCATCCTTTTCAGCCTTGGGCGCATTTACGGCGGGCTCCTCTGGCTCTGGTGTTTCAAGGACATAGAGCTTACGCTCATGTGTGAGAACAATTCTCAATGTCCTAAACCAGTTTTGAAAGTTGGTTCCGGTAAGTTTGTCCTTCTCAAGGACCGATCGCAATGAGAACGTGTGAGTGTTGTTTGCCATTTGATTGCTACAAAAGAAAAATTTGCATTTAGTCCAAAACATTTTGACTTGTAAAGATTTGATAAACGAGATTAATTAGGCCTTTAATTAATTACGCTCCCACTATTTTATTCAAATTGATAGCCCTCACTATCAACTCGGAAGATTGCAACGCACAACCTTCTAGTGAGCCAAGACCCAAAATAATTGGATCAATGCCCAGCCAACGCCGGCGTCAAAGACCAAATACTAAGGTAGGCAACTTTTGCCAATTGCATCATATGCAACTCTTGGATAGATGATCATACACAACTCCTTGCCATGATGCATCTGTGTGCCTCTAGGTACTTGATCCTATCAAGGTTCCCTAGTTAAGTCCAACCCATAAGCCAACACGATGAGTGTGCACCCTGCGGAGGCAGACCCACACACCCATCATCACACTTCCACGAGATAGACAGTGTACCACGCGGAGGCGTGCCCACACATAGTCGATCAAGCTTTTCATGTGTGTTGCTTTATGGAAGGCAACTAAAACTTAATATTATTAATTGAGGGATTTTATTAATACATATATATATATATATATATATATCCAAACACCACATACTTATAGTACGTATCATATACTACTATATCCACAACCACAAACGATAGACATGCAATCACAAATACATCGGTTATGGCCATACTATTGTAATCCTTTGGAGCAACAAAGGATTACGGTCCACCTATGGTCTTATGCATCTCATGCAACACCTGTGAAAACAACCTGTAAGCCAATAATGATCAACATTACAATGAACAACTTCATGGATGCTTCGTGAGGTTGGAATGTCAAGCTGCTTCTTGGAATGGGATCTTCTTGTTGCTTCTCCATGGACGCTCCTTGGAGTGGGATCTTCAGGTTGCTTCTTGGAATTAGATCTTCATGGTGCTTCTCCATGGACACTCCTTGGAGTTGGATCTTCAAGTGGCCTCCTTACATCAAGATTACAAAGACTAAAACTAATCCTATCTTTATTACATCATATGCTTACAAAATTAAAGAGAAAGAATTAATTACACTTTGAAATAAGAGATGAGGCTCGGCATGCAAGCCGAATACATTATACAAAGGATCCATATGCAACGATTATACATCCATAACATTCACAAACAACCATATCCACAAGATCAACATCCACATCCATTCACAACATTCACAAAAGGGGATACTAGGCCATAACCGTGCATGCACTCACCACATAAAACAGATTTTAAAGGCGACGTGTATGCTATCATAGGTATATCTACATATATGTATATACATATTAAAATTGCAATACTTTTAATGCGGGACATTCCCCATTAAATGAATTTTGACTCCCACGCAGACAATGCGGGGTACACAGGGGCAGCGCCCCTGTGCGGGGAACCAGGGGCAGAGGGGTCGAGGGGAGGGGAGGCCGCCCCTCGCGGGGTCTCAGGGGCAGAGCCCCTGAAAGGTCTACGGAATTTTACTTCCGTGCACTTAGGAAAATCACTATTTTCCACAGTCGACCCCGTCCAAAACGTCAAAAACAATAGCCTGCGGCGTATGTGGAATTAGGTTTAGATTTACACATTAACAGGTTTAATTCGCATCGTATGCAACATAAAACAGTATACAGCGATTCGATCATATCGAAACGAATCCAAATACGCCGTAGATCGACGCAGCTCTGATACCACTGTTGGGTTTTGTGGAGAAAACATGCGCGGCGGAAGCGATAAAATCCACACAACCCGTAACAGGATCTCGTCGATAACAGCGTATTCGGAAATAGGTTTGTGGGATATACCTTATCGCGGAGCAAGTCCGGCGATGTCCCGCTGCACGACGGTGCAACACTGCTTGTCAAACACGGACGGATCTTCTCTCCCGTTCGCTGTCGCAGGTTGATCCGGCAATGCTCCTCTGCGGCAGTGATGTACGTTGCTCGCAGCACGTACAGGTGGTTGTCGACGTCCTCCGAACGCAGGCGTCAAGGCGTCTGCGTCTCTACTTCGTCCACGCGGATGGACGGAACTCCAAGTCGCGCTTCTCAAGCCGGCGGGAAGGAGCGTGTCTCTGCGGCGGCGTGCTAGCGTCGCGTTGCTCTCCTTTCTCTCCTAAGGACGGCGACGGCTAGGTTTTCGTGCGTTAGAATAACCTAAAAGCGTCTCTCTATATCTTATATAGATATCGGCCGTCTATCCTCCTTTAAATAGGATAAGAAGAGAAGTAGGGTTTCCTAAACCCATCGGTAAACAGAAACGTTGCGTTAATTAAAACGCTCGTGGATTAATTAGAATATTTCGGAATTCATTAATTAACCAAATAATCGCATTAATTGATTAATTAATATCCGACTCCATGCAATCGCTTGGGATGGCTCTACGGGCATACATATACCAACACATTTCTCACATCCTTGGTCTTTGGTTTGGTCATTTGATAAGGATACTGGTTTCTAAATACAATCTGCACAGACGGTGTTGCAGAATATTTCTACTGCAAACAGTGATGATGCCTTATATAGGTATAAGATGCCTCGGGTGGTAACCAAGATAGAGGGCAGTAGAAATGGTATCAAAACCAATGTTGTTAACATGGTTGATATTTCCAAGGCCCTGGCTAGGCCTGCTTCATACACCACAAAGTATTTTGGTTGTGAGCTTGGTGCACAGTCCAAGTTTGATCAAAAGACTGGTGTATCTCTGATCAACGGTGCTCATGACACTGCTAAGCTTGCAGCTCTATTGGAGAACTTCATTAAGAAATATGTGCAGTGCTATGGATGTGGCAATCCTAAGACTGAAATAATCATCACCAAAAACCAAAAGTTGCAATTTAAGTGTGTTGCATGTGGTTTTATGCCTGACGTTGACATGAGAGATAAGTTAACGACATTCATTCTGAAAAACCCACCTGAAGCAAAAAAGGGCTCCAAAGATAAAAAGGCCATGAGAAGAGCTGAAAAGGAAAGGCTTAAAGAAGGGCAGGCTGCTGATAAAGGACAAAAGAAGCTGAAGAAAGAGTTGAAGAAAAAGGGTTCTTCTGGGAAGGATGGCCCATCATCCAAGGCTTTTGTAAAGAAGAAGGAAAATGGATCTGATGAGGAGCGCATATCTCCACCTATCAGCCAAGCTAAAGATGATGATGATGCTGAGGAGGAGGATGTCCAATGGCAGACTGATACATCGGCTGAGGACTGCTCGTCAGCGTATTCATGAACAATTAAATGCAATTATAGCTGAGATGGTTATACTTTCCACCATTGAAGAGGAGGACAAAAAGCCCAAGCACATCAATGGTGTAGGTGATGGAAAAGGTAATGGATCTGCTAAGGTGGTTGGTGGAAGTCATTGCATATAAATCTAAACTCATCCAGTGGGAAGACATTTTAGACCTTAGTCAGAAACCTCAGTGATCCTCAGTAAACCATTTCAACATAAAGTGGACAATTTGGGCCACTTTTACCTGCCTCAGTAAACCTTAGTGATCCTACTTAAGCAACCCCTTCAATTTCACCTAGTACTTCTAGATTCATATGTATATTGTTTTTATATAAAAACTATTTTGGTATCTAACAAGGGTTCTATCTTATTTTTTGTAGAAATTCTGGGATCCTTAAGACAACCCAATTCACATTTAGAAACTTGACAAAATTCTATTACAGTTTCTTAAGCAGTAGTACTACAAATCTTGTGGACGTTATCACAGTACCATGTGGAAAAGCATGGATGTGAATTTAAACTCATATTGTACCCTTTTTAGTAAGATATGTGGTTAACATGAATCCTTGAGTGGGAGATAAATTGAAATATAAAATCAACTATGTAATACTTACATGATGAAATAATCTGCAAGTTGAAAACTCAGTCTGTCTGCACTATAGTGTATTATGAAACATGGGTTATCCCAAGTCTATACAATGAAATTATCATGTGTACATGATTGTCCATTATTTTCATCAGCATGTACTATGTTATTCAAGTTGTATTATTTTTAGTACATAACTTCTTTTTGAGTTGATATATTAGGAATATCTAAATATTTATTACTACAGGTGTTCAGGTAAACTACTAGGACCCATGGTACCTCTGCCAACATCATATGCACCAGAGCCTCTGGGAGCGTCATAAGCATTAATAGTAGCAGTGCTGCCAGAAGCACCAGAAGAACCTGCTCCAGTGACAAGCCCTCCTCTACCATCATAGTCTACTCTTGAAGAATCATAACCTCCAGTACTTACAGTTCTGTTCAGATCATAACCACCATAAGAAGAAACTAACGCAACACATAGGTTTGGCCCCTCTCCAACTCATCAACCTGAGCTTGGCCCCTTCCATAAGATTATAATTATGAATTTATGAAGGCTGAACCTAGAAAGCAAGTGTCATGTTTCTGGTTTCTGAAGTGAGGTCAACAACTTCTCATTATCTCTTTCTCAAGCGAGGTTGCAACATGCATACTCTGTAGCATGTACACTCTGCACATATAAGATATGTAGGGGAGATGAGCTAGTAGGACTTAACAGTCAAAGACATTGTTCCTTTCTCATTTTATGATCCTTAATTCCAATGCATTTTCATTTGTTTAAGGATCACCCAATTCATATGATAGGTCTGATGAGACCCTTTTCTCCATCCTGAATTCTCGTTCCTTACACGAACTGCTTCGTGAAATAATTTTGACATCTCTGGATTGGTTCCATGATATTAACCTCTAAGACTGAACTATATAAACAACAAAGTTCTCTATTCCCTCTTGGATTTATTCTCAGATTTATCCTAGTTGACATGATAATTGACATTGTTGGGCTACCACTTAGCAAGTGGTGTGCCATGGGTGTTCACTTTCATTTATGGCTCTCAGCTGATTAACATGTTGTAATTATACATGCTTTATATATATGTAACATGCTTTATTTCTTGAAAACTAAGACAGTTGCTTAAAATATATTATGCATAGATAACAATACTATAAAAGCCCATTGGCGTTGTTATGTAAAGAAGAAGTTACCATCCTACAATTTGATAAGTTTTCTTTATTTGATCTAATTGCAATTAAATATGATCTATCTATCCATTTATTGGGTGTGGTTCGTGAAAAGTGTAATGTTAATTCCCAATATAAGTTGCATATCAAGTAAGGATTTGTCTAACTTATTTGATTTTTCATAATCCTGAGGTTATCTACATGATCTTTAAATTTTAGCCCCATTTTTTGGAGTTCAGACTGTAATTTCTGGGATTGTGGCACCACAATGCTAAAAAGTCCAACCCTTGCACCATTATCATGAGCCATCCAAAATCTTGCCACTAGGAGAAAGTCACTGCCACTACAGAGATGTTGCATCTAGGGAAACTTCCAAGGTGTCGGTTATGGACGTTGTTGTGTAGAGTACCACTATCGCATCAACTGCTACAGTAACATGCTGGTTATTATCTTTACTGATGTGAATTCATGGTTAAGGTATCTTTATATTCTTTCTTATTTCTAAAATATTGCATCACTTGTGGTTAAGACTCTCATTCGTGGTATGTTCTAGAGATGAGTTCTATTTATTCACTCTATTCAAACTTTTCAAAGAAGTTTATTTTTTCTTTTAATTTTGGTCAGGACATGTCTACATAATCCTATAGATATTTTGAGATATTCTGTTCTAGGATGTTGCTTTGATGCTTGCTTTTTGATAACATTACCACTCCAACACTATACCTCTGGAACACTTGTAGTTTATAGTGTTTGTTGTCTTCTTTTCCAAGGCCTTAATTGACTTTTCTTGTATCAGACCTTTTTTAAAATAATTGCAGATTTTGCAGGTACACTCAGGTTGAATGATCTTGTAAATGCAGTTTATAGCAAACTACAAGCTATTGGGGAAAAAAGATGACTCTATGTATCAATGCAAAATCTTAAAAGTAATTAAGGGTTCCGAAAAGGTTCTTTATGAGATTGGATGGCTTGACTGCAGAAACCTCAATGCTTGATGTAGATTCTCTGATGTATAAAAGGTTACCTACCAGAAGACATGTACTCAAATCATTTATAAAGGATTCCACTATACAAAGTGCTCCATGGGAGGTTCATGAAAAACTGGCTAAAAAGCATGGACTTCAATTGAGCCCTCCTAAAGATTTGAAGCTAATCCTTTAAGAAAATGGGACTTTTATCAAGAGTGACGAGGATAGGATGGTATGTCGTATTCTCAGAGCTTGGAATTCTTTTGGTGATCTTTGATCTGCTTGTTCTAATTATTTTTAGTTTAATGATTTTGGTATAGGATGGCAATGATAAAATCAAGAAAAAAAAGGAAAAGGATTAAGGATGAAAATGTTGGTCATCTGGGAGGGGAAGTAAACTGGTCAAGAATGGGGATAACAGTGAGCAGCAGGGATTGTGGTAGTAGGCTACACATATGATATCATAGAAGATCCACATCTCAGAATTTTCAAAAGATTGTTGGTGTGCAAATGAACTTGATTTCACAACATCACAAGTACACTCAAACGTAGCTTGACCCGACTCTCTTCTCTATCCCCCTCTCCCTCCCTCACTGATGTATACTAACAATGTATTTTTGTAAGTGAGCTGATGCAAAATTCATTGATGGTTGCACTCTATTTTGATATTATTCAATTATAGTAGCTTAACTCAACAAAACTTCTTAGTGCACACAAAAGTTGTTTCATGTTTTGATTTGGAAACCCAAGTTATACAACTTTTTAAACCAATCTTTTAAAATGCTACATGAGTAACAAAGAGTGGCAAGATGTGTTCTATTCGACCCTTGATGAAATTTTTGTGTGATGATCTAGGATGTATCTTGAGGTGGGGTTAAAGGAGGAGGCTAAGCCACATACTAATATAATGTCTAATTCTAGCATATTTCTTTGCTAGTGAGTGTATAAAATTGTAATTAAGAACTGGAAGGATGTTTCTAGTGAATGAATTAACTTAATAGCTACTTGATTGTTATGGATTCAATTAGTTTACTGTAAATTCAATCTGTAACAGAACCAAAAACTGACTGGAAATTTCTTTGATAGAAATTCAATCTGTAACAGAACCAACAAATGACTAGAAAAATGAGAATGTAGGTTGCTTTCTGATATAAATACATGGTTTCATTCATACACATGGTGTCCATTTCCTTAGCCAACTACTCTCTAATTTTAATATGCTATTTGTTGTTATGTTGTTGTTTACTGAAAACTTATCATATTACTTATCCTCATTTCAAACTCATTTACTAGAAGTAAAACATGAGTTGTATGGTTGTGATCATTCTCAGTGACTAGCTTCATAGAGATTAGTGCTAATTTTACTACCTATGTGGAGCACGGTCCACTAGTGTACAAGGGACCTACATGTATTCCATCAAGGAAGATGCTTGATGAATTTTTGAACTGCTACAAGTCCCCCCTTTGAAATATTGACAAGTTTTATGACATGTTATGACTAGTTACATTAAGATAGTCTGCTTAGTTTATCTAATTTGCATAAAAGTCTATCTCTGAGTAGTTAGTATGAGTTTGAACACTTATAGACTGAGATAAAGAATATAGTCAGTTGGTGATAACATAATTGTTTGTATGTACTAAGTGTTTTCATGGATTGCTAAATGGTCCCAATTCTGTATCCACTTCTAAAACAATATCCAGCTGTAGGTAATGTAGAATTATAGGTTTTGTATATGTAGGAGCACCACTGTTGTCTTTTTCACCTGTGTTTTAAGTCTTGTAGGTTATGCTGGTGTAAGATTCCAATGCAGGCATATGATCCCGATGCTACCATATTCACAGGGATACAAAATGATGAGAATGCCAACTAACTAATAATGCACCATATATGGCTCAACCATCTACACAATATCTCTCACACATCACAATTTCTAGAATCCTCGTATCACCAGTACTTCAATAATTGCTTTCTCTAAGTTCTCAATCAGGTTTTGTTTTTCTTCACCACTTTGTTAAGCTGCTTGTTCTAGAATCATATAATAGATATTTATTTCTTAAGCTACTTGAGTTTCGTGGATCTTTGTCTCATTGGTTCTTCAAAAAGTTAACGAGAGTTAGATCTACAATCCATATTTTTTGTTGTCATGATATCTATCATGGATTTTTGTAGGAAGAAGAACCTACTGCCCGAAGACAACCCTGTAACCCTATAGAAGCCTAACATGAGTGGGGTAGGTAATCAAGGGATAGTGAAATCCACTGGAGCTCAAATCAAGAAGAAAATTAGATCATATTGCAAAGTAGATGGAATTTAATGTTAGACATTTTAGCTATACCTCCTAGTTCAATTAAATACTGAACCACACCCTTGTGGGTCAGGTATGTTTTATTTCTGCAATTCATGGCATGAGTTTGAAATGTGTGGATGCCAATAAACCTGAGTTGTTTTATATTCATCTCTAATAGGAATGGTCAGAAAGAATGGTTTGTAATCTACAGTAGATTGCATTATATTCTGATTTTAGATTAACCTTCACTTTGAGTGGAACTCTAGAATTTTGTCCCTCTCAGCCAATCTACATTGCTTGAGTCTTTATGTTACTATCTACTTCAAGAACTCAAGTACTATGTTCAGACCAAGCAACTCACATGACTATGGCATCCTTTGATGAAGCAAAATTTTACTGATATATATGTACCTATGCTCATCGATAATAACACAATGACAACCATACATGAATCCACATGAAGGTGTTGTTGGGTGTTAGTTTTCCTATTGATTTTGTGATATTGCTACTGCAGGTTGCTTGCTAATATACATACATGGTTTCATTCATACACATGGTGCCCATTTCCTCAGACAACTACTCTCCAATTTTAATATGCTATCTGTTGTTATGTTGTTGTTTACTAAAAACTTATCATATTATTTATCCTAATTTCAGACTCATTTACTAGAAGTAAAATTTATGGTTTTTGAGACTAAAATTCCTAACTGAATCACCTTGCATGGTCTCATAGCTAGGGCACCTTCAAGGTTGATTCGGATATGATAATGAATATTTCCCTTGAAGAGGCAAAGAGTCTAGAATATCTTCATGAACATGTTATCCCACCTATAATACATTGGGACTTCAAGAGTAGAATTGTTCAGTTGGGAAACAATCTTCATGTTGAAGTCTTTGATTTTGGTTTAGCAAAGCTTGGTTTTGATAAAAAACTAACTTGCTAGTTAAATTTGTTAAATTCTTACCATTACATTGTAATTCTCTTTATAGTCACACAATATACATGGGCGACTCATTTTGGTAGTATATGTGAAGTGAATATGGATGCCAGGATAGTTTGAAACAAGGCCTTATAATGATTATAATTTGTTTCAGCAGGGTAGTTCTCAATAGGGCAATGAGTTATGGTGACATGACAGAGATGTGGTAGGTGTGGGGGTTCATTACAAGGACAAGATCAATAAGGTTTTAAGAACAAGAAATGACAGGACTAAACATGGCCTAGTGGGGTAAAGTTGGATGTTAGTTGGGAAGGGCTTGGGTGGTTCTGCGTTGTTTTTGAGGGGGGTCAGCCATACGATTGAGATTTATAAAATCTTGGCTGGAACCTCCACATGGATAATTTGTTGGGAAGGGCATCTGACTTCGAGTTCAGTTGATTTGAGGGGGCGTTCATACATGTTAGAGCTTGGACCATAAAATATTGGTGGTGGACCCCCATTAGGATGCAAACTAGGTGGTGGTTTTGGATGTATGCTAGGTGTATATGTCAACTATTGTGGTGTCCTATAAAGCAATACCTCAGCTGGACACTGTGGAAATTTTGACATGCTTGTCCTATAAAGAAATACCCTTCTAGCTCTATTTCTATATGTTACGTAGCATTTGCATGATATATCAACTTAGTATTGATTTGGCATCACTTATGCTTCAGAACGGAAGTGTGACACATCTAAATAGTCAGAAGCAAACTAGGTGGGTTTTGTGAGTAGCACAGCCGTGGTAGGTCACCACGGCCGTGGTAGGTCACCACGGCCGTGGTAGGTAGGGTAGACCACAGCCGTGGTGGATGGGTACGGTCGTGGGTTTATTCTATCAAAGTTAATAGGGTTTTGGTCGATTTTGGGATGAAATGGTCACAACCGTGGTGATCAGCATGGCCGTGGTGGTTTCAGGGCACCAGGCCATGGTGGCTAGCATGACCGTGGTGGGCTGGGTGAAGTTGGCCATGGTGATGATGCACGGACGTTCTGGTCTGCTGTAGCACGGGCGTTTTGTGGTGCACGGCGGTGGTGGCTGTCACTGGCACGACCGTTCTGTTCTGCACGGCCGTGCTACTCTCTGTTTGACTTGGAGGTTGTTCTATTGATTTGTATATGTAGTAAACAATCTGATTACACTACATAGAATCAACACATGTGATACATCTATTCTCATGTTGTTCTAACATGGGGCATACTGAATACTAAGGTAACTCAAATTCCTTCTAATATATATTTTCTAAGGTAAGCTGCCATATTTTGTTCCATGGCCCCTAAGATACTAGGTATGCTCTGGAATGTGATTCTAAAAGCTACAAAATCTGCATATATCTACTGCAAGAAATAACTAGCAATCTGCATTTGTCTCAAATTTAGCTTTTACTAGCAATCAATAATGGATTTTTTATTGTAACTGTGAGTTGTGCCATAGTTGCATTGTACCAACACTTAACTTGCCCGCATTCAGCTCTGTTGGCTAGAGTTTTTACACTGTCATTGTTGAAACACTGCCTATTCATTGCTTTTTAGGTCCTCTTTAATGTAGCAATGTTTGGTTGTACAATCTCTTCATTGAAGAGAGTACATTATTCTTTTCTATGCTCTTCATGAATAAAGGGGGTTGTTGTTGGGATTGAAGAGACTAGGCATTCATTATGGTATATTTACATGCAATGTTGAGTAGATGAACTTAAATTCCATCATAGTTCTCTCTGGGGTATGACTTTGTATAGAATATAGATGAATTAATACATAATACCAAACTATTTGATTGTTGAATTGAAGCTTATTTTGTATCTTTCATTATGCTTTGCTCAGAGGATAATATGATGCCTTGTATGCTTTAAAGTTTCTGTTGATTCTTTGTGAATATCAAAGGCTTATAGAGAAACTTCTACAACAAAGGGAGGTGGCCAGAAAAGGATGATACAAGTGGTGGAATAAATATAAAAGAAAAATCAAGATACAAGAAGATGTGCATGATCATGTGACATATAGAGTCTGCAGTGGATAGATGTGGTCAGAAGAACATATTGTATACATGTGTATTTTTCCCATGTATATTGTAAAACAAGGGCTAGGTTAATGTCCTCCTCATGTGTACTCATTGTTCAAATATAAATAAAAGTATCATTGTTGATATTGTAAGCATAACTCGATCTTGATTAACATTCATCTATTTTCTTATTGAAAACCCCTCTATATTGGCAAGCGACTGACTAGATACATAATGTCTCTCACTACATATGTATGTATAGTACATGGTGTCTTTCACTACATACTAGCTATCACTACTACAGAAAATGCTTTTTACAATGGGAGATAGACAATAGTTCTGATGATTGTGTTGCAGTTAGCATACTTATCACAACAAGCCCATTTTTGTGTTGTATATTGTATATTTTATACAACACAAGTAATTTACAACATGCCAAACCTGTTGTAGTATAGGGGGATACTACAACAACTGCTAAAGTGTTGTAATAGGTTGTAGTATCACAACATATTCAAAATCATTGTAAAAGATGTTATTTACACAACATATTTTAACCTGTTGTAATAGTCACATTTGTAATAGACCATCATTACACAACACAGACTCACCCGTTGTAGTATGTATTAATTATACAACAGGCCTTTACATGTTGTATTTGGTATATGTTGTAATAGACCACCATAATACAACATATTAAAACTCATTGTTATATCCCAACATGAGACAACAGACTCCAACCTGTTGTTATATATTATAATTACACAACATATTGTAATAGCCACACATAAAACATCGTTGTAATAGACCTCCATTACACAACGTAAACTAAACCATTGTAATATACTATTATTACACAACATGATATCACCTGTTGTACTAGCTACATATTGTAAAAGACCATAGTTAAACAACACGTCATATTCACATAATTCTCTGAAATTTTCAATTATTTGCGTATAATATGCAATTTTTTTATAAGACGTATGGTACACCTGAATTTCGTATTAAACCCATATTTTCCCTGAATTTTACGAATTATTCGTGTTTTATTCGTCATTTATGCATTTTCACGTATATTTTATCCCGAACAAAACAATTTATTTCCGAATTGTTTAAAAAAAATACTCACTTAGCATTGTTTTATGTTTCAATATTTTCTAAAGACTATTTCCCCTCAATCACTACTACAAAACTCAACAAGGCCGAAGGATTTTTCCTCAAGGACATAATCCCTGACAAGTGTATTAATTTTTCCGAAGGCTTATCCCTGACCCTTGTGATGCTATCCTTGATGAGTATATTAAATTTTCCCAAAGGCTTATCCCTAACCTTATGGAAATGTATCGCAGACTATTATTTAATTTACCCAAGGATTGCTCCTGACCCTCATTAACTTTTTTCCTAACCAATATTAACTATAGTAAACCAACCATTATCTCTTTTACTTCCGTGAAGAGGATCCATTTGATTGTGGACATTTATCCTTTTCTTTTTAGATAATCATAATTGTTTAAATGGATCAGGCATTGATTTTAAACAACAATTGCAGTTTCCTTTTTTGTACCTTGTTGAATCCTAATCCATTTAGACGGTGGATTACTTTCCAATACATGCCTCCCTTCCGTTCTATATCTACCGCTCCAAAAACAAAACAACGGCGCCAAACCCTCGCTCTCACTCCCGCTCCGGAAATAGAACGACGCCAAAGTCCCGCCTCCAAAACCAGAACAAGCACTCCCTCTCCTTGTGCCGCTACAAGTCTTCTTCTGTCTGGTCTCCCGTTGTAATAACTACATGTTGTAATAGACCATAGTCACACAATACGCTATAATCCATTGTTATATGCCAAGATTATACTATAGACTCTGACTTGTTTTATATACCCGGAACCGAGCTAAACCTTATTTCTTATTAGAGAATTTTATCATGAACATGTAATCAAATAATTATTTTTTCATATAAAATTATTGTCAAATATGGGTCCGAGTTCTTTTTGGGATTTAATTTTTTTAATATGGATTGGTTTCAGTTTGAGAGGTCGATTGAACAAAATTTAATTTTGTGTGGTCATGGGACTGGCAATTTTTTCACTCTGGGTAGATGTTTTGACCCGGAACCGACCACCCAATATTATATCACACGAAATATAATCATGAACATCTAATCAGAGATTTTTTTTTATATTCATTGTCAAATCTGGCTCCGAGTTTTCTTTCAAATCTAATGTTTTCAATCTGGGTCATTCTCAATTGAGACACCATTCGAACAATTAAAATCTAGTTTTGCATTTGGGTCCGACACTGACAATTGAACTCTCTAACTGGGCCATGTTTTGTCCCAAAACTGATTGACTCGAAACCAATTTTTAACACCCTGTGTGATATTATAGCAGAGTAACTAATCAACCTCTATATTTACATGTTATATATATGCATCTACTATTTTACATACAAAATATCCTTTGAATTATTTTGCTCGAAAAAAATTCAATTTTAGATTGGGTCTGATATTGACAGTTAAACAACCTAGGCCGGTTCATTTTTTTTACCCAGAACTAACAATTATTTAATACCCTTATGTGATATTATTACATAATAATTATTAACCTGCATGAATCATATACATTGCATATATGTACATGTACATGTATAGATCTAATTAATAAATAGGTGTAAAACAATTCAACACCCACACTTCCTCTTTTCCTCCGCGCGCCCGTTTCCCTCAAAATTCACTCCTTCCTGCTATCAACAGTTTCCACCGCAAACTGTCCGCCATCCCAGATCTCCGTCTGCCGTCCCAGAGCTCCGTAGAGCATCTGTACTCCTGCTGCGATCAGTAGTTTTCACTGCAAACTGCCTTCACATCGCGGCCATCCCACTACTTCTCCGAAAAGTGCTACCTTGGAGAGACCGACGACGACTCGACTCCGCTGCCCTGGAGAGACCAACGACGACTCGGCTCTGCTGCCCTGGAGAGCATTTCGCAGAAAAGCACCTCATTCACCAGAAAAGCACCGTCCTCTGCTATTTCTTCCCCAGAAAGCATTTCGCACCCACCTCTACTTTGAGCTCCCTTCAATCCAAGGTAAGCTCCTGGCCTGTCAATTTAACGGCTGTTCGGATTTTTTCCTTAGGCTTTGATTGGTTCTCCGTAAGTGGGAGGAAAATGAAAGGAACTGCAGTTCCCAATCAAAATTCGCCCCTTTCTGGCCACCGGATCGGGTCCTCTGGACTGCTGGCATTTTGGGTCACGGGGTGACTGCTTCAGGGCAGTGGCTACGTCTCCAACGCAGCGTCTTTTGGTGGAGGTGCGGTGATATCCGGGGTGATCTCATGGAGGTCATATATTTCTTGTCCAATTCCCACAAATCTTCTCCCAATATAGGCTCGTCATGGTTTCTCTATGTTCCTTATTCAGCTTTCCTGCTATTCTAGTTCTTTTTCTTAGACAGACATTTCATGTCCCCCGCTCATGTGCAGGTTGTGCTCCGCCTCATATTTTGACGGGGTGCAGCTTCATAGATGGGCATGGGTTCAATTCTCCTTTTTTCTGCAATTTTTTTGTTGATGCCTAGGTTGTCTGGATTATCAGCCACAACATTGATGTTGGCATTCTTAAAACCAGTGTGGCGAGATTCCATGCTTGCGTTCATGAAGTGTTCTATCATCTTCTCCTATTCAAGCTTTGTTTTTGTCTGTACTACAATGTTTCTATTTGTATCTGTTATAGATACCAGCCAGAGCTTCTCTTGGGGCACTAAGCCACTAATGTCATGGGTAGTTGTTTGAGGTTCGACCACTACTTCTTTGAATGTCCCAGGGATAGTAGTGGTGGGTGTGATCACTGAATGTTCTGCTTCATTCCCTATGAGATTTATTGCCTCAGGTGTGGGGGATTTCTTTTTCTTTGGTTTTGTCACCATTTTCTTTGGGAGGCGCAATATCACTTTTTTCTTTGATAGGTTTTCTATAGAAGTATCTTCTATCTACTTCATTTGTGGTCTTGTCAGTGTTTTCTTACTGATAGTTTGGATGGGTTTAGTTGTATCCTTCATTTTTAGGATTTCATCCTCCCCGAATATGAGTTTTTCATAATCGAATTGCACATTTTGGGGAGGGGCAAAAATCATTGGATTTGTAGAATCAGTAGAAATATTTTAGCTTCTGCCTCTTCAAGACATTGGTGGTGGTAAGATACTTGGCTTTACTAGTGTTTACCCATCAGATCTGAGTCAGAACTTGAATTCAGTGTGGTATCCTAGAAGGTGAGCGATGTAAGTGACAAGCCTCCCATGTAGAAGAGGTCACGAGAGCATTGCGGCCCAATTGCTGCTACTAGCCTATCAATTAGTGTTCATCTGATATTGATCATCTTGCCTTCTATGATTCTCCATAGGACGTGGAAGCCCATTCTTGTCATGTTCCATGTGTCTGTACTGAAGAACAGGGTGTTGGAGAAGATTTTGTGTAATACTCGCATGAACCCAAAATCCATCATAGAAGCTTTTCACTGCCCCAAACAATACCGACTTTCTTCACATAATTTCTCCCATGTTTGGTCAGTGAAAAAGCCTCAAACTTATTTATTTTCTTTTTCTCTATTGTCTCTTTCTATTTGTTTGTTAGAGTCCATTAAAATGGAATTGAGACATTTCTCGGTGAGCATATATTTTTCTTTGACAACTCACACACTAATTTGTAATGTCCCCCACACTCTTTTGCCTCTTCCTTTGTTATAGGCAGCTTCTTCAGAGATGACATGAATTCTAGGGTGAGTTCATTGTAGGATAGGTGCATGTTGAAGCAAATTTTGAGATTCCTTTCTTTTCAAGACTCTCCTTCACTCTTTGATGAATCCCCAGTCTTTCTAGGGTGTCTATAACATCCATTTGTTCATCATCTATGGGCAGGAAATAATTATCAGGTTTTTCCTTATAAACCACATTTATTGTTTTTGGAACAACCCTTGGTGAGAACTTATATAGTAGTGATGACTACTTGATGTGTTACTACTTCTTCTTTGGTATTATCCATTGTTGACGTCCTGGTCACTTTCCTCGGTCTGTCTTGGGGAGGGGGCTTGGTTCCCTCCTTTTCTTGGAATTCTAGACTTCATTAGATGGCATATATTCAGAATTCTCAGTCCTCCTAGACTCAACCTAGTTGGAGGATTCTTTAGGAATTGGCTCATATATCATTTTGAGTCTATCTACTATGACTTGGATCTAATACTTTCTGGTTAGGCTCCATGTGGATCTTGATATAAGCAACTTCTTCATCTTTTAATCTTTCAATTCTATCTATTTCTTCCTAAGTCATGTTGGCTATAATTTTGTTGGACTCACTTTCTTGACTGGACAGACCCTTTTTGGTGCCTTGTTTTTTGCCTGTATTACCTTCCATTTTAATAATTATTTGCTATGTGGATACTTGTGTATCTCTTGTAGGGTTAGGCCAACAATTAATTTCATATTTTAGAGTTAAGTATATGATCACAAACTAATGGTTTGTCAAGTAAGATCAAACACATGATGGATTTACTTAGGAGTTAGACAATCGATGGTTAGAGGAGAAAGACCAACCGATGGTTTCCCCTGGATACCTTAAAAAATGGAGAATCGATGGTTCCACAATGTTTGTGTGTGTAACACCTTATGCAGTTGATAATCCATTACGTGCAGTAGCTGATGGAAGGGTGTATATATCTACTAGATTGTAGCCATTATATTTTTGCTAGTAGATTCAACTATAGTAGCCATTATATTTTTGGCCTGACCACATTATGGTTGATCATTTCTTTATATACCTAATTCACTAATACCCCAACATCCAACCATTCCTATGGTGAATTGGACATTGATCCATAATGGGGGTTGTGACTTTCTTTTTCCATGCATTTGCTAGCCATGTTTCTAATTTTTATATGGGTCTAATTTTCCATATGGTATGAATTCCTTGACCATGCAGTGTCATATGGTACTAATTCCTTGACCATGAAATGCCTAGATTGATATGCGTTCATTGATTATTGTGGACCTAGGATTAATATATTTGATAAACAAGTGGATGTCGATGGAAAGTTATTCAATTAACCCTACTAGGGCCTGACATCCAGTTGCACTAGCATGTTACAGATCAATACACTTCTTATTAGGTCAATGGTTATTAGACATAGTCTAACAAATTCTAAAAAAGTAATTAAAATCTAAGCCCTATAGTGGTATGCTATGAAGCACAGACACTTCTATACAGCTGTCGTGTCCATCTCGGACATAGACACAGACACTTCCCGGACACGGCACAAAACATTTTGGACACGACTATGCCGTGTCCTATCCATTTCAGTCATTTTTTGCAGCCCAGACACTTCGTGCAGCAACTGTTCCAGTAGTAACCTATTTCAGAGTGTAAATTCTGGAAATACAGCTACTTCTAAGTGTTCTTGTGATTGAGAACATATAACACAACACGATCTAATCAAAATCACAAATAAAATCTCTTAAAAAGAGTCCAATGCAAAATCCAAGATAAGTTTTATATCATGAATCACATTTTGGTCTAATAAACTAATTAAATCAGTGTGGGAACTATGTTATTTATTCTGAAAATCAAATGTAGTTACCTAAAAGATGCAACATGTTTGTTTGTCTACTTCATATCGTTTCTACTACACACAAACACATATATTTGCATTCATATTCATAAACAATTATACGCACATGTATTATACACTCACATATGTATATATTAGAAAAAAATAGCTCTCATCAATGTCGTGCATGTTTATTTGTCTACTTCATATTGTTTGTACTACACATAAAAAACACATATTTGCATTCATATTCATATACAATTATACATACATGTATTATACACTCATGTAAATATTAGACACAAAAATAGCCTTCATTAGTGCCGTGTCCATGCCCTATATTTTAGAAAATTGCCGTATCCCATGTCCGTGTCCATGTGTACAAACATGTCCATGCTTCCTTGATGAGAAGCCATTTTTCCATAGAGCATGTAACCAACTAGGAGATCAAAAAGAATTTCTCTCCCTTCACGTAGCAGGTACATATATCAAAGACTAAATTCACCCTCTGCCACCACATAGTTACCCACTTTCAAAATAGGGTATATCAAAAGGATTACTCATATTCCACCTCCATTTTCCCTTTTGATTTTGACAATATTTTTTGCCACAAAACTCTCGAGACCAAATCCTAGTCAATGACATCCAAGAACAACAAAGTATGAAGCTATCAAAAGTATCCATCTTGAAAAATCCCCCAGTTCTGGTGCTCTGTCGATGTCCCTTTTATCATTCCTGGTGAGAGCTCCTTGTACTGCATGTCTTGCTGCATTACATAGAGCTCAAGACAAACAACATCCAATCGACATCAAAAGATACAACAACACTCACATTCCTTTATTCCAAAAGTCTAGAGCTGCTCTCGGTAAAGACTATGCTAATAAATAAGCCTTCTGAGTTGCTCCTACAAAATCATAGCAGATGCCCTAAACATCAATCTAACACCCACCTTAACCATCTCATTTCTAGCCTTCAACAAAGATTGTGGTATACAAACTAGCATCACTGACCATGAAATTATTCACATGCCACTCCAAAAGCATCCCAGCCCTCATCCCATAGCATTTGCCGATTTCAAATTTGTGTTCCTGAGTTGCCTCAGGGGTAAATTCTTCCTAAATAACTGATCAAGGATTATATCTCAATAGAAAATTTATTTGTCCTCACTCATCATCAATGGCTCCCCCTTAGTGACGGAGCTACATGGAGGCAAGGGAGGGGACATGCCCTACCCTTCCTCCCTTGCTCTGTATAGATTTCATTAGTTCAACAAGAAAATGCAGGATATAATCAATCTTGGTGCCCTACCGGTTGTACTGTTTTCATAGTCACGTTGTGCGGTGCCCACCTAGGTTTCCTGGCTCCGCCACTGCTCCCCCTATGATCCTTTATATCTCACATGACCTACAACGAGGGATCCCATACATCCCTTGACTCCCAAACTCTCAATTTTTATCACACAATGCCTAAATGAAATTCTCTAGCTAGCTAGGACAAACATCTTAATAGAAGGGCTTCACTTACCCAATTATGACCACTTCCTCTCTATGCACTTCATCGACAAAACCCTCCTCTTTTTCAAGGCATCGCCTTCAACTACTATAACCTCAAATGGGTCATGAGGATCTTTCAATACTATTCAAGGCTACAAAATCCTCTCTTCTATCCTACAGTCTCAAATGAGATTGTGCTATTATATCATCACATTTGAGAATGTTAAGTATCAGTATTTCCTTTCTAACATTTAGTTATCCTGCCACTCCCTTACCACCAAAATATGGAACACAATCACTGTAAAACTGAGATTCAGGCTTTAGATAGAAAAAAGTACCCTATCTAATTCTTCTCTCCTACCTGCCATCATACCGTCCGAGCACCATCCCACTGCTAATCAATGTCCTCAACACAAATGATAGTGTGAGAAAATGAATATATGTTGTACTTCTTATAGATAGATGGAAACACCCCCTAAATATAGGAGAGGAGGCAAGTACAACAAAGCAGACATAACCCTAATGGGCCAAGATAATTAGGCCAATATTACAAATGAATGTATTAACTAATCATACTTTAGCATCTAACAGATAGAATCTGCCAAATTTCTCCTAAGGTTCGACGAGAAATACAAGCATTGTAACTCGAAAAATATGGTACATACTAGATTACAATCAAGGAAGCACAAACATGTTTTTAGACACGGACACAGACACTGACACGGGACACGACAAATTTCAAAAATGTAGGACACGGAAATGGCATTGGATGAGGGAAAATATTTTTTTAATATATACATATATGTGGGTGTATGATGTATTAATTGGAATATGTTTTCAAGTTTATCCAAATCAACGTATCTATTTATATATAATCTTATATGCATATAGAGGTGTGCCTTTGTGTGTGTAGTAGAGACAATGTGAAGAAGAAAAATAAATGTGTATTTCTATAAATATAGTATATCTCAGATTTTTTATATATACGAGTTCATATTAGTCATTTAACCAACTTATTAGATTATAATTTGATTCATAATATCTAATTCAACTTAGACTTTACATATTGTTTTTTTCCAACAGATCTGCTTGTAATTGTGATCAGATACGAGCTCTATGTTACATTTTCTCAGTAATAGGACATAACAGTAGCTGTATATTCAACATTTGCATTGTAAAATAGGCTATTACAGCAGCAGCTACTGTAATGATGTGTCCAGGAAATGTCCGGGCAGTGTCCAGCCGTGTCCGGGGTGCAGAAAAAGACCAAAATGAACTGGACACATCCCAGCTGTGTCCAAAACGTTTTGGGCCATGTCCGGGAAGTGTCCATGTCCAAAACGTATCCGACACGGACACGGGGGCTATCTAGAAGTGTATGTGCTTCCTTGGTGGTATGCCTTTCCTTAACATTAACTCATTATTGGTGTATACCTATCAATTTTTGTCATCCTTTTTTCCAACATACATTCTAGTTGGGTTCTAGTTAAGGTCATTTGTCATTAGTATGAATCTAGCTAAATATGTTATGAATTTATTCAGGTACGCAAAAACCTTCTTATTTTATTTTTTTACTAATTCGTGTTACCTATTCACTATGGTTGTCCTGGCATGAAGAATTCCATGTGAATGTCATACTATAAGTGGATCTTATTATTGAGGTATTCCCATTAATTATGTACATACAAAAAGATCATGCTTTTCTATCCATGTTTGCATTAACTGTCCTTTGTTGAGACGTGCCCATTTAATTCAGCTTTTCCCATTGTGTCTTGTTAGCTATTCTTTTTGTAGTAAATCATGGACACCATGCAATCTTGGTGGCATCCAATTGCTAGGGGACAACATGTCATTGGTTGATTCAAATTGGTTTTGAGCCAATTATTCTTCACAATGTGGCATTGGATCCAAAACACAAAAAAATAGGTGGGAAACTTGGAAACTCATATAGAACTTGAAAATTTGGTAGGAAAGTAATAATTTGAAGGAAAGACTAAAAACTTAAGGGGATGATGAGAAACTTGAAATAGCACAAGGTTAAGAACCAGAATATCAACTATGCCTTCCTGAAATTTTGCCCCATGCGCCATAACACAGATCTGAATATCAGTCCATGCGTCTTGCTTGCAACTATGCCTTCCCTACAAGAACTATCCACATATTTGTACTCACCCCTTTTATCGTTGTGCAGCAATGGATCAAAAGTGGATGTATTCAAATCGCTTATCTGAAGAGTATGAAAAAGGAGTGGATGAATTTGTAAGGTGTGCAATTGAACATGCTGGAAATGATACTAGACTTCTTTGACCTTGCACAAAGTGTGATTTCGGTAAGCGGATTAACAAAGATGCATTGCGTCATCACTTATTTCGAGACGACATTGATACGACTTACACGCGATGGATACATCATGGCGAGAGGGAAGATTTTCATATTGTAGATCAGAGTGAACAATTTGAGGGAGGCGAAGGAGACACATTGCAGGACATGGCTTACAATGTAGAAGAAAAGATACGAGACTGTCCTAAAATGTTTGAAAGGTTAATGACTGACACTGAAACACCATTATACAATGGTTGTATCAAGTTTACCAAATTATCTACTGTTTTAAAGTTATATCACCTGAAGGCAAGCAATGGTTGGTCTGATAAAAGTTTTACGACCTTGCTACATCTCTTGAAAGATATGCTTCCCGAGGATAATGTGCTTCCTCGTCGCACTTACGAGGAAAAGAAAGTGCTTTCATCCATGAGCCTTGATTATGAAAAGATACATGCATGCTCCAATGATTGCATTTTGTATCGAAATGATCATGCTTTGAAGGACAGTTGTCTAGTCTGTGGAGAACCACGATACAAGAAGGATGGAAGCCCTAGTAAGGTGTTGTGGTATTTACCAATAATACCGAAATTTAGGCATTTGTTCAATAATGCTGATGATGCGAAGAAGTTGGTTTGGCATGCTGAGGATAGAAAAAGATATGGTTTTCTTAGACACCCTACAGATTCTCCGCAATGGATGACAACCGATAATATATTTCTAGAATTTGGTGGTAATCCTAGAAACTTAAGACTGGCACTTTCTGCAGATGGAATGAATCCCCATAATTCCGGAAGTCATAGTACATGGCATGTAATTTTGGTTATATATAATCTTGATCCAGATGTATGCATGAAACACAAGTATATGCTTTTGACTTTGCTGATTTCAGGACCAAAGCATCCTAGAAACGATATTGACGTTTACTTGGCTCCACTTGTTGAAGATTTAAAGATTTTGTGGGACAAGGGTGTTGAGTTGTATGATGCATATTGCAAAGAGAATTTTAATATGAGGGTGATGCTATTTTGTACGATAAATGATTACCCGGCATATGGAAATCTATCTGGGTATAGTATCAAAGGACATCTTGGTTGCCCTATCTGTGAAGATGAGACCTCTGTCTGCCAACTGAAACATGGGAAGAAAACTATTTATCTCGGCCATCACAGGTTCTTGCCTAAGGATCATCATTATCGTAGAGTGAAGAAAGCTTTTAACGGAAAAGTAGAACTATGAAGAGCTCCACAACCATTAACCGGTCAAGAAATCTTCACTAAGGTGAAACAGTTGAAAGTAAAATTCGGAAAAAAGAATAAATCTCCAATTCTTAAAGGTCTCTACAAGAAGAGGTCTATATTCTTTGATCTTCCTTATTGGAAGTCTTTATATGTGAGGCATTGTTTAGATGTGATGCACATAGAGAAGAACATATGTGATAGTATGATTGGAACATTACTTAATATCCCATGGAAGACAAAAGATGGCCTCAAGGCAAGATTGGACATGGTTGACATGGGTATTCGAGATAGATTGTCTCCACAAATGAGGGGAAGTCAGACCTACTTGCCCCCAACATGTTACACACTTTCAAAGTCTGAGAAAGCTGTATTTTGCGGGTTCCTAAAAGGAGTTAAGGTTCCAGAGGGATATTCTTCAAACATGAGTAGATTTGTGTATATGAAAGATTTGAAACTGTTGGGCTTGATCACATGATTGCCACATCTTAATGCAACAGTTTTTGCCATTGGCTATCCGTTCCATTTTGCCTAAGCGGGTTAGACCTACAATCACTAAACTTTGTATGTTCTTCAATGCTTTATGCTCAAAAGTCATTGACCCTGAGACGTTGGACTCATTAAAAAATCATATCATCATCACTTTGTGTCAGCTTGAGATGTACTTCCCTCCTTCATTCTTTGATGTAATGGTTCATTTGACTGTGCACTTGGTTAGAGAGGTCAAACTATGTGGTCCGGTATTTTTACGTTGGATGTATCCGTTCGAGTGATATATGAAGCTATTAAAGGGGTATGTGAAGAATAGATATCGACCTGAGGGTTGTATGGTGGAAAGCTACATAGTAGAAGAGGCTATTTAATTTTGTGTCCAACATTTATCCAATGTTGAAGCCATTGGTCTTCCTAAATCACGACATGTCAGAAAAATTGATGGACAAGGCAGTACAAGATGCAAGTTTGGATGACTTTCAGCTGATGAATTACACACAACACATGTGTATGTCCTTCGTAATACAACCGAGGTTGAACCATATGTTAAAGAACACATTGATTATTTACAAACTTGTTACCGATCTAAGAATGAGAAGGATATAATGAACTTACACATCCGTTGTTTCGCCGAATGGTTAAAGAATCGTATTAGTGAACAGATTGATCATTCACCAAATTCTATTTCAAAGACCTTGAAATGGTTATCTGTGGGGCCTAAATCAACCGTGTTGTCATTTGCTAGTTATTTTATAAATGGATACACTTTCTATACAAAATGTCAAGATGACAAAAGCACGATGCAAAATAGTGGGATGTCTTTGGTATCCGAAGCTTTGCACATTGCTAGTGCTAAAGACAAAAATCCAGTCTGGTGTGACATGTCCTATTATCGTGTGATCCAAGATATATATGAGTTGGACTATAACACGTTTCAGATTCCTATTTTTCGTTACAAGTGGGCTGAAAATGATAAGGGTGTACACACAGAAGATGGATTGATCTTAGTGAACCTAGATAGGGAGGGATGTAAACACGATCCATTTATAATGGCATTACAGGCAAAACAAGTTTTCTATGTGATAGACACAGCTAACAAGGTCTGGTTTGTAGTCTTATCTCATAGAAGAAGGCCCCATGAAGGAGATGATGATGACGATGACATCGTTTTAGAAGAAGAAACTTCTTTGTCTTCAATCATTCCATCTATGTCTGTAAATGATGATCTTGTTGTTGAAGAAGAAGAGATATGTGCTCGAGAAGATCATAATGATGGGACATTTGTTGATGATGTCAGTGTGCATAAATATAAAAAATAGCATATGCATAAGTAATAGTAAGTATTAGCATTTTCTTGATGTGCACTAATATCTTTCTGTAATGAATGTAAATATGTCTTAAATTTTGTAAGATTTTATTATGTTGTTTTATATGCAGTTTGCTAATATTTTTTTGTACCAAATTTTGTTGTAGATGTCTTCCAATGAAGATGACTAAATGACCACAACGATTAGTAGGGGCCGTACCACAATGCCTAAAGTTTCGAGAAAGAGACGTAAAGGACAAAAAATTCAATTGGAATGGAATTCAGAAGGACAACCAATTGGGAAAACCCGAAACATTTTCAGTAGCTATATTGGAGTCGCATCCTGAGAGTGAGTTCCAATCAACATCGATACTTGGAGTGATGTGGGAGAAGGTCTCAAGGACCTTATTTGGGAAGAGATTGAGGTGACTATGTAGATGTTAATATTTTTTGTATGAAAATATTATATTATATTTTATGTGTATGTGATTTTGTTATTTGTAGGGTGTTTTTTCGATTGGATCTGTCAGAAAGTAGTGGGTATTAAAAAGAGCCAATGATAGATGGAGGGAATTCAAATCTCAGTTATCAAGAAAATTCATGAGGGACGAAGATGGAAACGTATGCAAACACCCACCCAAAGAATATGATTTTATATCTACAGATCAATGGGAGGATATTGTCATGAATCGATTGACCGAAGAATTTAAGGTGATAAATATAAACTAGTGTACTTTTATTGTTTTGCTTGTAAGACATTTAAATATATTTTCATATTTATTGTTCGTAAAAATAACCAGAGAAGAAGTAAGGCTGGAAGAGAATTATCGTCAAAGAATGAGTATCGACCTAGAATTTCTCGTAAGGGATATGTTGGCCTAGAGCAAGAAATTGTAAGATTTGATTCATTTTAAAAGAGATTTGTGAAATTTCATATAGAGGTATAAAAGTATTGTAGTTTTATCATATTATAAACAGATCAGTGAGAATAGTTTAGATCCAGTTATTTCAAAGATTTCTAGAGCAGAATTATGGAAAAGAGCTAGAATGGACAAAACTGGTGCTGTTACTAGTGACAAGTTCAAGGAAGTCGTGTATAAGATTGTAAGTTTAATTTTTTATCTCGTTGATTTTTCATCACAATATATAGTTTTTATTATTTTTACATATGTATGTTTTATATTTTGCAAGGATGCTCTATCTCAGGAAGTTTCTGAGGGACTCATTAGTGAGAAGGGATGTAATGATGTGTTAACAATGGCATTGGGAAAAAAAGATCACCCAGGACATGCGAGAGCAACCGGACCAGGAATAACAATTACAAAATATTGTCAAAGTGTGGCTCGAACAGATGATCAACCATCCCATATGTTGTTACAAATGCAACAGACCATTAAAGCTTTGGCCATGAAGATCAAGTATCTTGAAGGGAAGAATACGGGCAAGGATCGACAATGTTGGGGATACAGACCAATACCCTACTTCCAAATCTAATTGTCCACTTGCACAATTCTCACATCTACCTGGGGTAATCAACAAGTCTGTTATGTAGTAAATGTTAGAGATAGTCATTTCTCATGTTGACAATATCTATATTTGATTTTTGTAGGGCTATCACAAGTGTATTTTGATGTTGGATAATCCATTACGTTTAGTAGCTGATGGAAGGGTGTATATATCTCATACAAATGAGCCAATTATCCTTCACAATGTGGCATTGGATCCAAAACACAACAAAAGTGATAATTGATACCCCGTTGATTCCTGAAGAAAGTGTACCAATACCTTTAGATATGGCTGAAGTTTATCAAGTTTGTCAAGGCATAGGCACCTACCTTCCTTGGCCTGCAGAATTGATTAAAATAAATATGAAGGTATATGCGATAACTTGACACTGTTTTTATTAATTTATTGAAATGAATCATGTATATTAATAAACTATATTTTTATTTTTATAATCATATGCAAGGAATCCCAAGACTCATTGTCTCAAAGAAAAGTGAGGGAATCAATAAACACACAAACAGGAAATTCAAAAACTAGAAAAAATTGTGATGAAGTCTCAAGTCCCATCAAGCCAACATGCAAAAAGCCTCCAACGAAGCTGAAACTATTGATGGTGTATGTGGAAGATGATGAGAATCGTAACATCTCTCTTCAGATGTCTGAAGATGTAGTAGGTTACACACATGAGCTGATTATCACACCAGAATTGGTTAAAATATGTCATGATAAAGACCAACTAGAAGCCTCGCACATATCAGTGTACATAAAGTAAGTTTCTATACGAGTAATATGTGTTTCTATACAAGTTTCTATACAAGTACAAAGACTAATTATGTGTTTCTATAAAAGTACAAAGACTAAATATGTGTTTTTTTGTAGGCATTTGTTCAACAAAGTGACATCCAGAAATATATTTAATATATTTGGATTTATATGTCCACATTTTATAGATCCGTTATACAATGATAAAGTGGAGACTCGGGCGCAGTACAAAGCAGATCAGTTCATTAGAGGGAAGAAACAAAGATTAGAATTGTTCTTTATACCTTATAATGTGGGGTACACATACATTTTGTCGATTGTCTGTTATTTGTTTACTTTAAATGTTGCTTAAAAATACATTAATCTTAAAATGTAATACTCATGTATGCGTAGGGGACATTGGATACTTTGTGTCTTCGACCCTATGTGGGGTAAGTGCCACTATCTTGATCCGTTATGAGGAAAATTACGTGGGAACGTGGAAAAACTCATGGAGTTGTAAGTACTTCATAAAACAATTTCAATTACATAATACGTGTATTGAAAGTTCCATATATAGTTACTAATGCATAGAATTCTTGATATGAATTTGAATAGGACTCATAAATTTTATCAAAAGAGAGATGTGCAATATAGGAAGAATTTGAAATGGGAAATTATCAAGGTAATTTACCATTTTGATCCAGAAAAATATTGCTTTCTGATTCACCAATAGAAGTGTTGTTCTAGTTTCTTTAGATTCTGCTACTTGATTTGATATGGTGTTATTTTTACAAATGCTCTTATTTTTACATATATCGATTAGATCTTCTTCGGGTCAATATCATCAAGGGCATCCAAGGGAAATTGTTAGTTGTTGTATGTGATATTCTTAGGTGTTTCTTCCTTCACTTCATAGGACGACCAGGAAATTATCAAGTGTCCTATCACTTCTTTATGTTTTTTTCTAGTATCACAATTGTTTTGGTATTGCATCACTCTTCGGTTCATACTTATATTGTGGCCATACTCCATATTATAGTTTATGTCAAATACAACTTACTAGACCTTTTCTCATACTTTATCACCTATTGATGTTCAATTAGCATCATTTTCTAATACTGCCCCTTCTCCCTGTTCCTTTCTCCCTGTTCTGTGATCGCAGTCTCCCTTTTCTTTCTTCCCATCTCCAAATTTTGTTAATCTCTTCCCTTGTACACACTAGTAAGCCACCACACACTACATCTAGAATTGCCTTCATAAAGTAGTGTACTCACACCATCGACACTGTGATGAACCAAAATAACATCAATGTCACTGCCAAGAAATATAGCCAAGATGTCTAGAGACTGGAAGTTGATCTGTTCATCTTCATGGATGCCTCATTCCAATCCAACAGCAGGTTGGCCAGAGTGTTATTTCACACCATCTCAAGATCAAGAGATAGCCTCATGAGAGCAGGTTGCACTGCCCTTCCGAGATCTGCACTTGAAGCCAAGCTCTATGGGATCATTCAGTATGTACCTTTCTATCGAATAAATGGACTCCATCATGTGATTATTCTCTCAGATGACCAAAAAGCAATACATCTACTGATAGGAGCTCAGCCACCTGCTCCAAGATTCAAAGCCTCGTGGAGACAATTTAAGGATGATTGCTCACACATTCAAGGTGTAGGAATACAAGTCATCCCTCACCAGTTGAACTTAGTCTCAGATGCCTTAGTAAAGAATGCCCTTTCTTCTATCTCAACTTTCATTTTAATTCAACTAAGACACCTTGGCTTAATATGGATGTAAACATAGAATTTAACAGTTGGCCTGTCCCAAAGCACATGATGAATAATTAAGCTGTTGGTCCTATAAAAAAAATGGTGTGCCTCCGAATCTCTTAGAAATGGTGGCTTTTGTTTGCCTCAATGTGGTTGTATAGAGTAACTTGCAGGGTCAGTACTTAGCCCATAGAGCAGGTTGTTCACATCTACTGATGATAGCATTATAGGTGACAACCGTGGCTGCAAGCTGCTAGCAGTTGTCAGGATCTAAACTGCAAGATAGTAACCGTCAACTCTAGACCTAAAAAAATACATCAAGATAGTAAGACACATTAGAGTTATTAAGGGAGTCCAGTATACTATGAAACAGTTGGAGCCGAACCTTTTAGATTTCTCGAAAGGGTACTAATATATCATTTTGTTAAGCCAAAAGATCATTACAAATATCATAGCCCTCTTTTCATCAAATTATTTGTAGTATGTTAGATACAAAATTTCATTTTGATCTAAATATCAGGAACCACACAAGCATAAATCTCTCTTCGAGCATATGAAGATTATTAATGATAAGAACAGACTACAGATACCCTCTAATTTTTTAATTAGTATCATCATAATTCTAGAACAATATGGACAGCTATGACTACCCTCTGTTACAAGTGACGTTTCAATAAGTGGTTCGGAAAATAGACCAGATTTTTAAAAATTGAATACAACCTATACCAAAATCTCAAAACTTACAGCACTATAAGGGTTCAGGAGGGTCATAACTACTACTGGACCATAGATCAAGAAGAGACTATATAACCTGAGCAGAACACATCAGCAAAAGCAAAGTAAGAAAACATACTGTTTGAAATTTGAATTAATAAGGAAACCATATCCACAACAGGATAGATATTTCAGACTATATCCAGAACTCAAGCCATTTCTTAAGCAGAATTGTTAACAGAATGTGTTCAAGTAGTAGGCACCTACTTGAGGTCAGTGTGGTTTGTTGGACCCCCTGGCTGGCAAAGATTATTCTTGCATCGAATTGAGATCCTTTTCATGGCTTCTTTTCTATTAGGGAATCCATGAGTGATTGCTATTGAGGTCAGGGTCTCAAGAACCGTAGCTCAAGGTAGCTAGTCTTATGCCTGTACTTCATTTGGAACTCAATAAAGGATCAGAGTAAAAATGGAATCTTGTTTCAGTTGAACTGCTCTAACAAATTGGATGGATAAAAAACTATGTGCTCTTTTTAAGGTTAGATAGATGATGTGCCTTGGTTTGTCCTTTTAATTTATCACATTCAGTCATTATTAGACTTTTTTAATAATCAGAGTATATAAGATCATACTATCTATATTTAGAACTGTTAATACTCAATATAATGTAAGGATCATAAGGGCGGAATGTATTGAATATTAAATCTTTGAATGGTTAGACTAATTTAGACCTGCTAATTTGAACGATCGCCATTACAACGATCGCCATTACTTTGTAGAAGACTTGGATATTGTTACACGCTTGATTGACCAAAAAATAAAAAATCTTCAATTGCTGTGTGTAGACTCTGTCATACTTTAGAACTATTTTCTATTTATACATGGACTACTATAAGTTATAAATTAACAAAATTTAACTTGGATATATTTATGTATGGATTAGGGCTTACTTTTGAAGATGAACCATAAAGGTATGTATATAACCCTAAGATATGTGTAGATTTGTGCCCATAAAAGTGTACAATACAAACAAACATACACACACTCTCTCTTTTCCCCCTATTAAGATAATAATGCCTTACTGATGCTTATATAAAAGTAGTCAAGACATAAACAATGCACAACTTTGTGTCATTGTTTACTATTTTAAGTTTCCAAAATACCAATTTGAGCATTACAAATATGTTTAGTAATTATTGGAGCAACTTAATTAAGAGTCCTCAAATTCCGATTAGACTCTACTAAAGGGAAGAGTTGGAACTTTATTTCATAATTTTAGTACAATCTGATGATTTGGTGTGGAATAGACTCTACTAAAGGGAAGTGTTTGGCACTGATGAGACAAGACAGATAACCTAATGTAGCTTTGGTGTGGAATATTTGAAACAACACATTATCTACCAAATGGATGTAAGAACCTTTTTATAGATACAAAGGTGGATCATCAGAATTTCCTGATGTGTGAAATTAGTGCAGTAAGGAAGACACAATGGGCAACAATAATTTTCACCACGTGGAATTAGACAAAATTTCCTGATGTGGAATGAATAATGAATACAATGAATAAGAACAAATTTTGATGCATTACAATTGTTTGAGTGTATCTAGATAATGATAGGTGTATGATTACTTGATTAGTAACTTCTTTTGTGCTAAAATCATAAAGCATATGTAAAGTAGATAAAACTGTGAAACAAATTTAAATTAGCATAAGTAAACCTGTAAGAACTAGCAAAAGATCTTTGTGTAGAAGTTTTAGTGGATGCACATGTTCTCAGTCATTCGGATGAGGCATATTTCCAGTGTGTCAATCATTTGTATGAAGTCGCCAATCTGCTATGAAGGTGTATGCAGAGGCAATCATGACTGTTTTCTTTGTCCTTTTTTCTCGACTGCCGCTTGAGTATTATTCTGGTTTTGGAACATGGTTGTTAAGATGGGTGTCTGAGCACAAACTTGGAGGGGGTGGTGACCATCATGGAAATCTATTTTCCACTTATTATTTATCTATGTTATTTGATGTGTAAAGGCTCTTTGTGCATTGTAAGGTTTGTGTGACGTTCCTACTTATTCTTTTAGGGGTAATGGGCATGAAAAGAATCCATGAAGTACCTACTAGTATTTTAAACATATGATACAATATATGGAATATATAGAACAAGTATGAGTGCCTAGCCGCCTAGGCAGGCAGCTAAGTACATTGAGCTCCTTGACTCCTCAACAAGGTTCGTGAAAATACACGATAGGGTCCATATTGTGATTTACATATCAGATCTATCACTGGTGTCAACTTCTACAAAAAACATCCAACTCTAATCTTCTGACCTTCCTCACGTTCAGCTTTTTACTATGGACTTTTCTGTCCTTGTTCTCTTCTGACCTTCCTCTTCCCGCTCTCCTCGCTTCTGGGCATTTTTGCTGCTCAAGTGGAAGCCTAGGAGCGGCAGAAACATGGAAGAAAGGGGACACTAGAATCAAGAAGGGAAAAGAAGAGGGGAGAGCTCATGTTAAGAACTCAGAAGCATGGTGGGGAGTGCTGGCCGTAGTGGCTATGTTTCTCACTAATGAGGCGTTTGGAGGATGGAACATCCTTCTAAAATTAAATAACATAATTAAAGGATTTTGAAAGACAGGCTAAATCGTGCACTACAAATGAAATCAGCATAATACATTGAGAATCAATACTTTGGGGTAGATCTGCTTTGGCTTTCTGTAATTTTCTTTCTAAGTGGTAATGCATCCACATAAGTTCAAAATCAGATTGTATTGTGTGGACTGTTAGCATGGAAGTTCTGATCCACATTTGGAATATAATGTCTGGACTTGAAGAATATCACACAATGTACCTTGAAGGGACTTGAGTTATTTATAACTGTAAGAAACCAGAAAATCTGTTGCGCGTTCCTACTTGTATCCTTATACTAATCTAAGTTGTCTTTCATGAAATTCATGTGGTAGCAGTGCATATACTATGGGGAACTAACCTATACCTCTGACCTATACCTTCTATGGTTGTGTGAAGTTTGAGGAAACAAACACTTCAGGCTTCATGAGAATTATCTATTAGGCACTTATACAGAAAGATACCGATATTTTATGTCATGCAATAAGTGGTAGCCACCTTCTGATGAACATTTTGTGCCTTCCGTTTGATCACTTTGCCAATACTTTGGACTTCAGCTAGTTAAAGGGATACTCTTGGCCGGGCTAAATACAAAGTTGAGTCTATCAAACTGAATTGGGTGGCAGTTTTGCCTAGGATACACATAGAGCCTTTAGCTGTAATGTAATGTAGGATATCATATGATTAAATTAAATAAAATTAAAGTTAAATATGAAAGGGCTGAAACAAAAAAAATAGAAAAAATATATTAACCAGGAAACTATGAATCTAGAACATGGATATTAATATCATGGTAAGGCATCATAGGTAGGCGGTGGAGTCTTGGGTCTACTTCATCATACTAAGGCCCTTCGAAACAAGTCAATCTTTAACATGCATATGATGAAAGAATGTTTCTGTTTAGACAATTGTTTAAATATGCGATACTAATATCAAGAAACCTCCGTTGATTTGACAGTCATTCATTACACTTTTATGCTATCTTAGGCAGTGTTTGTTTTGCTGGTATAGTGCCGCCGGTACGGTAATTAAATTATGGGTGGTAAGTTAACTTATGTTTGCTATTCCGTTTAGAAGATACATAGCTTTCCGCAGAGATAACTTAATCAAAAATTTGCTGGATAACCTGTCGTCTCGATTTCTTGCGGCAGTGAAGAGATTAGTGTGCCGTAGCTATTCATTTCCAGCCCAGCCCCTTTAACAAACTTTTAGATACATGTAATAATAGGGCAAAATGGACTTTGTCTAGACGGAAAAAGACTACATACTTGTGTACCAAATAGTGGATAGCTTACCATTTAATTTATTTCTCATTGTTCCAAATAATAGTTATCTCCCACAAGATTAACATACCACCGGTTCATATATCCATATCAACTAAATTCACCATAATTGTGCACCAAACACAGCCTTAATCTTACTTCAAGTATATGTAGTGGAAGGAAAGAGAACTAGACAGTAGAGTAATCTACTACAGAGTAATCTATTGTCCTGAGTCCAACGTCACCTTGTTGTTGCTGACCTTGACCCACTGTCCTGGGTCTAAAACTCCTTTGTCATTGCTCACCTTAACCATCATTTTTTTATCTTAATTGTCCTCTTAGTCTTCTTCCCGACATTATGCTCCTTCACCAAGCCGGACTGCTGTTGCCTTTTCTTCTTTTTGTTCTTCTTCTTCCCTTGTTGGATCTTCGTGTACCTCTTCCATGACGGTGGTGGTTTCATCTGTATAAAATAAAATAAAACTCACGATATTTATAGTTGGTAGAAATATCCCTATATTTTTTTGCTAGTCTCTTCAGTTACCTTGCTTTCGTCATCACGAATATGACCCTAAATATTTATCTCATCGGGGGAGTGGGTGGTACAATGAGAAATATTGACCCGGGGTGCTGCACTTCAGTCTCTGCTGCTAGGAACATCGAGTAGTGTATCGTATCAGAAGGTTGTAACACTGTGGTGGGAGAGGATGACAACAATGGAGGGAGCACGCGAGCAGGTGTAGTTGGGACAGGAACTGCTTTGCACCGTGTCGTTATCGTCATCATCCCTTCATTAGCAACATGTCGTAGGTTTTCCATCTAACCGTCTTGTAGTATCAGTGAAAGGGTTAAATTTGGGTTCTGTGTTTTCTAGAGCTTCTTCAACTTTAGATGGCTTACTAACAGGAGCGGGAGCAGCAAGACGCTCAGGTTATATAATGTGCTTGGTTTCTATAATGTCTATGTAGTATTTTTTATTGTTATAAGCTACCACGATACTGTCGCCAGTTGTCAAACATGAGTAGTTACTGAGAGTTGTTTCCAAAATAGCTTTGGGTTTGATATATCTAAAAAATCTTTCGTGTGAGGATGCAGTTTAACAAAGGTTCCTTTTGGAAGGGTGGCATTCTTCACTCTTACAAAATCCCCCTCTTGTAAGAGCAAGTTTTGCATCATCCAGTATGGCATATAAACCACGCCTTCAACAACAATAAACCATGCCTTTTTCACTCTTATAGCATTTTTTATTCTGTTTACACATACCTTTTATTAAGTTTCCTAGCTATTTATACCTTTCCATCCTCTTATTTGCTAACAAGTTCTCACAATTATTTGGATAACAAATTAAAATTTATTTTGTATAGTGTCCAAAGCAGCCGAACAATACAGATTGCGGGTATTATGTGATGAAGTATATGAAAGACATTTTTGATGCGAGAAATAGAAATATTCCTGAATGTGTAAGCTACTTAACATTATATTCTTTTAGTTTGTTCAAATTTCTAAATAAATTGAAAAAATCACAATATGTTGATATATTTGTCATATGATTGTAGTATTATTTGAAGTATATTGGTCATTTCTTCAACCAAGAAGAAATCGATGAGGTCCGAAACGAGTGGGCGACATGTGTTCTGGAGCACACATAAAATTATGTGACATGTGGGGGAGACATTTGTTCTTTAGCATAGACCAATGTGTGAAACTTTTTTAGTTAGTTTTCAGTTCGATTCTAGAGTGGATACTCAGTACTTTGTATTATTAAATCGTTGTATGGATGATTTAATATTAATTAAATTTAGTATGAGTTTCTTTCAAGATTTGATGGAAATTTGGTTCAACTATGTGTTTGTTTGGGAAATGAAAAAGTATAATTGTATATTTATTATCATTTATTAATAATATGGTTAATTTGATCAATACAATTGGTTCGATATATGACCTGTCAAACTCTAATCAAAGACAACAGTTAATGATATGTTGTAAAATGTATGATTCTACAACAAACATCACATGTTGTGTTATCCACACCTATTACAACATGTTTGTCAAGAAAAAAATACACCTATTACAACAGGTGTTTCTAGTGAACTACAACATGCATAACCTGTTGTATAAATTGTGTATATTACAACAGACACACATCATGTTGTCTAAACAATCCTATTACAACGGTTAAATGTATGGAAAGACAACATACTCCAACTATTGTATAAATATGTATATTACAACAGGTGCACTGCATGTTGTAATAGACCTACCTATTACAACTGTTGTGTTTAGTGAAAGACAACATGATTCGACTGTTGTATAATATATATTACAACGGGTGAACCGCATGTTGTAAAAAATACCCCTATTACAACGGGTGTGTTTAGCGAAAGGCAACGTCGTTCAACTGTTGTATAATATATATTACAACAGGTGCACCACATGTTGTGTAAAATACCCATATTACAACAGGACATTCCTTAAAAGAAAACATGTTTCAACTGTTGTATAAAATACATCTATTATAACATGCGATCACGTGTTGTGTAAAGCACCCCCCATAAGACCACGTGATCTAATACAACGGTTAACACCTGTTGTAAATTGAGAAAAGGAACTATTGTAAAAATCATTTTCTGTAGTAGTGTATAATTACATGTGTACCAAGTGCTAATTTTTGCTATACATGAACTACAAATACAATTGTAACCAATGCCATCTCTCCCTACATATTATAGGTACAAATTGAATTGTAGTCATACACTTGGTTATAATGGAAACTACATTTTTATGTGTAAGTACATTTTTACCTACAATTAGGGTTACATGTGAATTTGTAGCCAGAGGCATAACTAACTACAACTTTGAAAAATGTAGCCTAAACAATTAGCTACACGTGTATTAGCTATATATATTATAAATGTAAGGATAATTGTATCCAAAGCTTTTGGCTACAACTTTTGGGGTTTTCGCTACAATTTTTTTTATAGTTAAAGACCATATTTTTCATAGTGACTGCATGGAACAAGAGTTGTTGCCACTACAGTTGGAACTTGTCATTCATCTAAGCCCACTGGGAATTTAATAGAATTAATGAGTTTCTATTATGTACCTTTGATGAATAGAAACATCATATATGTATCTTGTTTGGACTAGAGTATCATGAATTATTGATGCTTTATTTTAATGACAAGATCTTTTATGGCAATGCCCCAATGTCTCATTATCTATACTCGATAGTTCTAGAGACAAATATATATAACATATATAATGAATGACTCGATGACTGAAACGATATATACCTATATAATTGTCATCTTGGGCACAAAAATAAAGAATGGATTTCTAGAATCCATGTGGGTGGTTGTAACGTCCCAAAATATAGAATCTTATCCTATTCCCATGGTTAGAATATTAGAATGTTTGGTTCTTTAGATTTAACCAAACAAATCACTTAAGTGGATATTTTACATATTATACCCATTACTAAGCTTCCACTAAGGTATTTGTGCATAAACCTAAATATTGGTAAAAAAGGTGAACAAATATTCATTAAACCATCATATTCTCAACAAATTAAATAGAAAAGCCAGAGAGGATAGAATGAAAGGAAAAGATTGGAAAGAGGATCAAAAGGCAAAAAGTCTAGAATTCGATATATTACAACACTCCACCCCTTAAAGAGGATTTTGTCCCTAAAATCACTAGTAGTTAGGGAAGGGTGAGTGTGCAACCTCTAATCACAAAACATCAAGTTGTTCCTCCAACCATAAAACTTCCACCAAAACTTATACATCAACTACTTAACTTGAGAGTTCAGAAACTTCACAAGCATCTTCTCCTAGGCCAGTTTCCCAAGGACCACCTAGGGTTTCATTATTAAGAAATTCTTTTTAGGAGATTTAAAATTATTTAAATTTTTGTCTCATTAACATTATACTCTTTATGATATCACATTATCAACATTATATTAATTATGTCATGTTATATTCACTTTATTGCCAAAAGGGTTATATTTCATTATTATGCACAATTAGAGGTTACTCAATTATCTCAATACATTTGATCATTAATAATTTGTATTTACATTTCATTATCCTCATATTATCATTTTATTAAGCTATAACAAATTATTTCACATGGAATATTCAATTTGTCATTAAGTCTATAATTAATCCAAATTATGTCACATCAATTACATATATTTACATTGAACATTATCTCATTGCCACGTTATCTTTATTGCTCACATTAATGTCATCATTAATAATTCCTCATATTTATTCATTTATGTCACTGATTTTGCACATTTATGTGAATCCAGTCACTTCATATTCATATTGAAGCCATTACACAAGGTGAGATATATTACATATTAATGAATTGATTCACATTAGGTGACTAATCATGTGTATATTAGATAACAAGGCAACATGCATTTCATATAGATGACTTGATAAATATGTGAACAGATGATTATATATATATATTATTTATGTGTATCAAAGTATGACACTTAACATTATTAATGTATCATGAAAAGAATTAAGGATGTATTCATTAGGGTTAGGTTATTGCAAGTTAGGGTTTAGGTCAACATGACCATTATTTTCACTTATCCATCCTTAGCATGCATTAGGTTACAATTCTCATTCTCATCATATCATTAGGGTTTATAGGTTCATGACATGATCAACATCTTACATATGGATAATTATCATTGATATCCATATGATGTGCATTGGATATTCATTAGGGTTCAAGCATATGAGTTATTCCTTAGATGACCATTACATGTTCATTAATATGTAAACACGCATGTTAGGTTATAACTATATTTCATCATGACAAAAGATCCAAGCATACTAACCTCCTATTCATGGGGTTAGGGTTTCTAAAGGTAGAGTAGATAGATTTCAAGATATCACAGGGTTCCATTCCCCTAAAGAGGATTTCGTCCTCGAAATCTAACCACTCAAACAACATCAACTAACTATACTCCACCCCTTAAAGAGTTTGACCTATCAAACCAAACTGATTAGGGTTAAAGGATAAGTCTAACTAAACCATTCTCAAGATCCATCATGCTTCCACTACGCACTCTGATATCTCACTTATCCCCAAACTTCAAAGTCTAGGTTATAGGGATAAACCATCCAAGCATGTGGTCTTAAGGGACATAAGGAAACTATCTTGGTATTCATCCTCAAACAAGTCATAATGTTATCATATTAGGGTTCTAGGAGAAACCAACATACATGTGAAACTTAAGTTAAACTATTAGGATACCCAAAGATATACAACATAGAACTCTAAGGTTACTATTGCCTAAAAGCAAACTATTTCAGACAATTCGTATTAGCTCAGGCCAGGCTAGTATCATATGGGCATTAGAATCCTCGTAAACCAACCTAGTGGCGTGGAGAAAAATATTGCCAGCCCCCGAAACCCTGATCCTTTCTAGACACCTTTGCTTCAACATCATAACCTAATAGTTTCCTAAAGGCAAACCTAAACATCATTAAGTTATGCATCTTTTAGTTATGATCATCTTAGGGTTTTATTTATCAAGACTCTACAATCAAGTCTAGGGTTCTAATTAGGGAGACAAAACTAAAATAGTCAGATTCTGACTACCATGGGCTCTGATACCATGTTGTAAAGAGTGTGAGATCACCTTCTTAATAAAATATGGTAAATAAAACACATTGGAAAGCAACAGAATAAACATTTCTGACTAAATCAATTTCATAAAAGATTGTAAAAAAATACATCAACAATCTCCCTTTTAGGGTTACATCAACATACATAAACTAGGATCTAGATAGAGGGAAGTCCAACTACTACAGACTTGTCTTAAAGAAACATATCCGTCATCTAAGTCCAAGCCAACAACTAAGATCTTCATGCCTTATCCATCATCTTACTCAGCTCCTGGGTGGTTGGGAAGGCACCCAGCAAAAGGGAAAGGAAAAACAAGTATGTGTCACAAAACTATTCTAGGATAACAAGATAAGCAAAATATGTAAAAATAGGCTAGCATTCATCATAAGATGAAGATAAAAAGAGAATGATGCCATATATAAAAGAAGCTTTCATTATATGCTTGCCATAAACAAAGTATAATAAAAGAATTGCATGCATGATTAATATTGACTACCTTAACTAAGTATGGTTGAGGCACCTACCAGACCTTCAACCAAAGGGTGAGGGGAGAATAAGACATTCCCAGTCACCTACACACATTTTGTGTGTGGGGGGGGAGAATAAGACGTTCCCCAGGGGAGAAATAACACATCCCCCCACTATGGGTGGTTGTACATAAGTATCGTTACTATAGCTAGTTAGTCTAATAAAATCATCATGCTAGAATTAATGGCAAGTAATAGAATCAATCAAATAGATCATGGTAGAGGGGTACCAAGACCCAATAACAATATTCCAAAATAGATTATGAGGCAAGTATAGCAAAAGAATCATGAGCATAGGATATAGGGTTCAAATAAACCTCATTGTGGAAAAACTAGGACATGACACAAATATTTCCCAACTTAAGATGTAAATGCACACACCTTTAATATTGACTTCAATTATCAACTTGCACCACTTAATTGATTCAAAGTTCCATTTTTCCTATTTTTAATGTATTGTCATGTATTAGGGTTTTGCATATACATAAAGGTAAACAAAAAAAACCATATTTAGGATCTTTTGTATAAAAATCTAATTTAGACTCTAAAAATATCATCATTATCTTAGTTAGAGTTTTTTTTTTATCAAAATGACATATACTAATATGTATTTTGAAGATATGAACTTTTAGATGCATTTTTTGTGATTTTTAGCTAACTAAATCATCCTCTAAAACAATTTTATGAAAACCTCAGAATCAAGTGTCAAAATTATTTTTATTAGATATTTTACATTTTTCTGATTCCAGAACATATTTTATTTTTATTTTTGGATGCACGGTTTAGGAGTTATGAATTTTCGAAAATGAACCAATTACAATGTGCCGCGTAGGCACTTCATCCAAGCAGGCATCGAACGGGGGTAAAAAGGTAAAAATGCAATGAATCATCTCCTACCTTCACTTGCACCATGAGTGTGTGGAAGCAAGCAGCTTGCTTGGGCAAGATTAGGTGAAACTAGTATACTCAACCAAACTCGACGTTTAGATATGTGAAAGAAAGCCAAGAAGATTCCTAACCTGATGGTGTTGTTGATTTGCTCGAAGGTGGAGAGAAGAGAGAGAGAAAGGCACCACAAACCCATGTGCAAAATTGACTTCTAGTGGCAACACGAATCAGAACAGAAGGAATTAGTTGGAGAGGAAAGTTGCAAGGACCTACAGGAAGCCGAGGGTAGGGATATATATAGGTGGGGAGAAGTAAACTAGGATTTTCAGACTTGGGATGAGAGAGAGATTTCGGCCGATTTGGGAAAGATCAGATACTCGATGAAAATACAAAAAACTTGGGATAATGTTGTGCGAAATCTCGCAAGGAATCCAATGAGCCTAAGAACTTGTGATTTGGTTGAGAAACGAGAGATATAATGGCAAATAAAAAATAAACAAATTTATTTTTGTTTCCTTGTCCAAACCAAGGTAGAAGATGACTAGCAGTCGTTGGATCCAAGATCCACAGTCAGCGATGAGCGTACAAAAAGCCAAATCTCGCATATTAAATCCTTATCCAACTATATTTTCGACTACAGTGATATATGCATTATTAAATGAATTTCTCTCTCTTCTATTTAGGGCTCAAACGATTTTTAAAATTAATCAAAATTTATATCTTGACTGATTTTGACGTGCAGAATCCGAATCTAAAATTAGTTTTGCCCTTTGAGGATTTTTAATAGGTTAAATAATTCAAATATTATTTTCTCTTTCCTCCTTGATTAATGAGTCTAGGATTCTCCAAAAATAATAAAACTTCACCTATAAGTCATATTAAGTATGTTGGATATATTTTTGTCATTATTTATATTTGTTGATATTTTTTATTTTTAATTAATGATTTTAAGGTTTTATACACTTTCTCTCTCCTAAATTTATCTTCTCATCAAATATTTTCCAAATTGATTCAAAATTCATCCAAAGATATATTTTAACATGTAGAACACAAATTTGGAAATATATTATTTTTTGAAGACTTTTATTATTTTATTTAATATATTTAAATTTTATCACTTATTTTATACTTTTAATTTATTAGAGGCATCTAGAAACTTTCTAAAAATGTAAAACTTGTCCTATAAGCAATAATAAATGTGAGGAATAAGATTTTGACATGAATTAATTTTTTTTAACATATATTAATATTTTTAGTCTTTGAGTCATTTTCTCTCTCCTGAATAAAATAAAATATTTAACATTGACCAAATTAAATATAAATTCACACATAATCTCATTTTGATATGTAGATTATGAATTTGGAGTTAGTTTTCCAATTCGAGGATGTTAGATATTTTATTTCACCTTATTTTTTATCTCCTATTTTCTTTTAATAAAGACTTTAATATATGCATTTATCTTCTAAATTCGGTGATACTTGGCCCTTAAGTTTCTTTTAGGTCAAGAAAACGAGATTGTGACCCAAATTATCTTCATGGGTTTCTATTTTGGATTTTTAGAGAAATATATTACTAATTATCTTCTTTTATCCAAAATATCACATATTATCCTCAATTATTGTATTTATCATCTCCTTTATGTATATTTTGGGATTTCTTTTCTTTTTCATACTCTAAAAGATACTATATAGTTTTAGAACGAATTTTTTATTCTTTTTATCACTTAAGTAGACATTTTACATATTAGATCCATTACTAAGCTTCCACTGAGGTATTTGTGTATAAACCCAAATATTGGTGAAAAAGGTGAACAAATGTTCATTAAACCATCATATTCTCCACAAATTAAACAGAAAAGCCAGTGAGGATAGAAATGAAAGGAAAAGATTGGAAAGAGGACCAAAAGGTAAAAAGTCTAGAATTCGATATATTACATCACTAGTGCGAGGAAGCCCTTTCTCTATCTCCATCGAACCAGGGGACAATCACCGGACATGTACATTCCTGGTCTCACACTAAATTTTCTAGTGTTGTTGGTTTGGGCGGCGGGAGCATCACCTTGACTCCCAAACTCTAGCCAGCGATGGTGGTCGGAGTCTCACAAACGGCCGGTCTAGCAGAGCCATTTGAGATGGTCTTTTGGCTTCCTCAAATTGCTATTGTTGACGAGGCACCGAAGGATCCCCATTGTTTTCTCATTTCACCAGGTACCGAACTTCCTGTCTTGTCTAGTGGTTGTGACATTTATTTTAGAACTTCAGTGTGGTACATATTTCGGACAGATTTTATCATCGTGCTGCGTTTGGTTGAACTCCATGATTGCAACGTTGGTCTTGGGACTCTCTGCTAATTTGTCGCTTCTGGATTTTTTCTTAAGATCTGTCATGGTGGCAATCATAACTCGTGGCTTAGTCAACCAACTATTGCTGGTGATGTTTGGTTTCTGCGGTGAATCATTATGCAATGGTTGTATTTTGTTATTGAGTTTTATATTTTCCTTGATCCAGGCATCGTAGCCACCTACCAGTCATGCCCACAAGTACGATGAAGGGCTCGACAGCCTTCATTGTGGCCTCTTTCCTCGCTAAAGGATAATTCCCAAACTCCATCTCCGTTCTTCCCCCTCGATCTAGGAACGTGTTATTTTCTCTGCTCGTCCATATTTTTACTTTGATGATAGTTCCAAACCAAATGACTTCTTCTATATTCATGGATCATTGGGTTTGGTGGTTTCTTACCTCTTTGGACATGAGTGTGACAAATTGTGGATTTGATTTTCTCGCCGTCGAGGTCACCAGACCTTTCATCAAGTTTAGTAGATCATTCTCTCTAGTTGGCCATGGAGTCAGTGATGGGAATTTAGCCGCGTACCGTGAGAATGGAAGACCAGGGCTATGAGAGTTCGGTTTTTGCCTTTGGCATTCTCTAATTTCCTTTAAGCCACTTGAGGGTTGTCCAGTTTTTTGCTTCTCCATCTTGAGTTATCGGTGTACCATGGATATTGTGGGGCAAATAACTAGGTGTCCAAGTACCATTGGTCCACCTCAGCTAAGGGCGTTCAGGATTTTGATTCATTTATCGATACGGCTTTTCTTGAGTTTCTTATTGGTCGAAACTTCCATCACGTGGTATCTATTTTATTGTCTTTTTAAAGAAAAATTGGCCATTCTATTCATCATGTGGCCTGAACTCGATCCTCGGATCTCTCACTAACAAACCGAGTGTCTAACCATCTTGGTGTCTTCTGTTAGACTATTTTATTGTCTAATTCCAATATAAAATATATATGATTTTTAAGAATTTATCTAATTGATAAGAAATTTAAAATTCATATCTAATAATCCGTATGTCGGGTAAATAAACTAAAATAGGTTATGAAATCATAAAAATATAGTATATAAGATTACACAATTGTAATAACCTAATCACTAATGATAAAAATGCAATTTCTAAGGTTTATACAATTAATGTAAATCTAAATGTAATCCTACATATATGTTTAATAGGTGCTTTGGGGACGTAGGCTTGGACCTAGGACTGACTTTGGACTTATACCAACTCTATTTGAGGTATGCACATCTTTTATATTTTCTAGGCACTTCTTTTATGACAAAATATGCTTTGCCATATGAGGCATAAGTAATTATTCTCATTTCATCATTTTTACGTTCTTATTTCTTGAATAATTCTTATGGATCCTCTAACCCCACATGATTTATTTTGGATGTTCTCATCCTATTATCTTATATGAACTTAACTTATACTTGTCTTTCCCTATTTACGTGCATGCTTAGACTATCCTTATTTCTTGTAGTGGTACATCTGTACAACTATAATAACAGGGGCATGCTTATCCACCCAGGGTGTGCTTTTCCACCCATTATTTACATAGGCTTTCTTTTCCGCCTAGGGTGTGCTTTCCATACATTATTTTAGGTTGATATCTAATGGTGTCTCAACCCTACTTGAAATAATTTTATTCTTTGTTTAATACATGCAAAATTTTATTGTTATTATTATTAATGAGAAAATTTTAAAGATAAGATTCCCTACTTGACAATCTTTAGGTAGACATGCCTCATCTCTTAATGTTATATTTCTATTGAAACTTATTTCTCTGGAGCATCCTTGAATTTGATGCTCTTCTTTTGAACTTTCTAAAGTAATGCCTAGTTGTTATTTACTGCACATACTTAGTTTTTAGTGACGTCATTTCTTTTTGGTTTCCTCCTCATGGGTGTTGTGTTTCAACCCACCCAGAAGTGGCACAAACCGATGTGTAGCACATGGAAGACTGGACATGATGACATGGACTTTCTAGGTGGAGCCCTTGGGGAGATAGAGTTGAGATATTTGGATATCCCTCTACTTAGATCCTAGTAATTGTTGTACTTTCATGTAACATGTTATGGGATATGCCGGTGTACTTCTATAAAATTGAATATAGTTGAAATTTTTATTCCACTACTATACTATAGTCACTTTTTGTATATCATCATATGAGAAAAAATTTGTCTATTCGAGCATGCTTGAAAGTATGTTTGGAAAGATGAGTTTATTCTCAAATTTAGTAGGGAGTTGATCCCCTCTTGGGTCCTACTCCTTAGACAATGGTATCAGAGCCATAGTAGTCGGATTTCTAACTATTTCAATTTTGTCCCCTAAATTAGAACCCTTGCGCTACATAGTTACCCTCTAAGTTAGATGTTTAGCCTAGGATTGACCTATGATATTTAGGAGAGGATGAAAAGATTGATTTAGAATTATATGAGGTACAAAAAAGAATCATGGTTAATAAACTCTAATTTTTTAAGGATTTAGGTGCTCTTACCTTGCAATGTAGGTTGGTGGTGATACATCCCTTTGGATGTTAAGATCCAACTTTAGGATCGATGTATGTTGATAGAATTGAGAAATAGTTGGTAAGGAGATACAATATGGAACACTTGTGACTTGGCTCTCGTATTGAATTTTGGCCAACATATTGTTTCATCTTGCAATGTTTCTTATCGTCAAAAGTTATTTTCATTATACAATTATATGTACAGAAGAAAATTGTATGGATTTTATCATATTTTTATTGAATTGAGTCACAAGGAAGAGCTATGAAGTTTGGTACATAAACCTTAGATTTAGTTATATAGGAAATCATAAACCCTAGCTTTGATTGGAACTGATCACTAGGATAGTAAGGATTGTACTAAAGGTTTAGTTGACCTACCTTTATATACCCTATGACTTTTTGAGTGCTAATGTGGACCTTTATGGTTGTTAGGTTAGTAACACAAGAACCTAAAATTCAAGATTAGGTGGTTTTTACTCGTCAGTTGGATGTTTCACCTATGAACAACATAAACCCTAAAATATTCACAAAGAAATTATCTATAAGTGAACCCAATACCATGATGTTGTTTAAGTTTAGTTTAATATGTTAAATCCTTTTAAGGGGTGGAGAATATCTGTGGATAAGATGTGGATGTTGTCATTTCGAGGACGAAATCTCTTTAAGGGGTGGAGTGTTGTAACCTCCAAAATCTAGAATCTTATCCTATTTCCATGGTTAGAATATTAGAATGTTTGATTCTTTAGATTTGACCAAACAAAGATAATGTTACCCCTTAATGTGCATCATTAGTGTATATAACATGAGTAACTTAATGGAACCCATAACATATATGTATACCAAAAATGAATATAAAATATTAAGTGACGTATTAATATAATAACATATATATTTACTAACATCTGAATAAGTTCATGAAATATGTCACATAGTCTTTCTTTGCAAATTAATATTTACATAATGTCTAGGATACGTTTAATAAGAGGAATAATGTGCTTAATACATATAATAGAATAACAAGTGGAGTTTTCATGCCCACAAATATGGAAAATGTGAATTATCTTAACTAATATTGAATTAATTGATTTAATATGATAATTAATAATAATATTGAATTTCCAACAATGATGTGGGGAAATGCTTCTGGAAATTACTTATAGATAATATGATCCAATTAAATGAATGTTGATAATAATGAAATAATACTTTGATAAATGTATTGGTAAAGAGCTAAAATTGTAATTGTATTAGAACTCACAAAAAGAAATTCCAAAAGTGAAATATAATGATAATCACAAGTTCTTTAGATACCAATTATCATGGGTGTCAAGTTTCACCATATTTGAATAATAGTAATTATCCTAATTTTATATAAAAAAATATAAGAAAAAAATCAAAAGTGTTAAATAAATTATTAAATGTCTTCATAAATAGAAATAAACTCTAAATTTAAATTCTACACACTAAAATGTATCTATGTGTCAATTTTCACATTAAAACAGTAAACATATATGTCTTATTCTATTTTGAAAATAAACATGGTGGCAGTTGCAATTAAGAAATATTAAGAGATTTTCGTTTTTATTTTCATTTTTGGTTTTCTATGTCACTCTAAGTTTGGAAACCCATATTTTATTATTTTGTGGGGTTCTAGTTAACGTTGGTTTTCAATCTGACATTTATGAACGTGTCTCCCTTCTCTCGCCACTTTTGGCAACTGCTGCCAGAAGCCTACTTTTCCTCACAAATTTCTTTCTCTTCTCATCACCATGCATTTTGATTTTTGTTTCTCTAAATCTTCCCCTAGTCTTTCTGAACCTCTATGAAGAATTTTCGTGATCGGTTTTGAAAAACCCAAATCTATCTTTTCAATGGTTGGTTTTGGAAAAACCCAAATCTTCCATTTTTTGTCCTCCCCCCTACACGCACAGAAGTTAACCTACCAACCCATTATAAGACCGTCGACCCAGCCAACATCAAGGGCTTGGATAGTTTGCCTCTTCTTCACCATATCGCTCTTTTGCATTCCAAAATATGCTTACGTGATTCCTTCTACGCCGCTAGTGCGAGGAAGCCCTTTCTCTATTTTCACCAAACCAGAGGGCAATCACCGGACATGTACATTCCTGGGCTCACACCAAATCTTCCAGTCTTGTTGGTTTGGGCGGCGGGAGTATCACCTTGACTCCAAAACTCTGGCTGGCAATGGTGGTCAGAATCTCACAGACGGCCGGTCTAGGAGAGCCTTTTGAGATGGGCTTTTGGCTTCCTCGAATTGCTATTGCTGACCAGGCACTGAAGGACCCCCATTATTTTCTTGTTTCACCAGGTACCGAACTTCCTCCGTCTTGTCTAATGGTTGTGCCATTTATTTTAGGACTTTAGTGTGGTACAGATTTCAGATAGATTTTGTTATCGTGTTGCGTTCAGTTGAACTCTATGAATGCAACGTTGGTCTTCGGACTCTCTGCTAATTTCCCGCTACTGGATCTTTTCTTAAGATCTGTCATGGTGGCAATCATAGCTCGTGGCTTAGTCGATCAACCAGCTATTGCTGGTGATGATTGGTTTCAGCGGTGTATTATTATGCAATGGTTGTATTTTATTATGGAATTTTATATTTTCCTTGATCCAGGCATTGTAGCCACCTACCAGTCACGGCCGCAAGTACGAGGAAGGGCTACAAAACCTTCATTGTGGCCTCTTTTCTCGCTAAAGGATAATTCCCAAACTCCATCTCCGTTCTTCCCCCTCAATCCAGGAACGTGTTATTTTCTCTGCTCATCTACATTTTTGCTTTGATGGTAGTTCCAAATAAAATGACTTGTTCTATATTCATGGATCGTTGGGTTTGATGGTTTCTTACCTCTTTGGACATGAGTGTGACAGATTGTGAATTTGATTTTCTCATTGTCAAGTTCACCAGACCTTTTATCAAGTTTAGTAGATCATTCTCTCTGATTGGCCATGGAGCCAGTGACGAGAATTTAGCCGTACTGTGAGAATGGAAGACCAGGGCTATGAGAGTTCGGTTTTTTCCTTTGGCATACTCTGATTTCCTTTAAGGCCTCGTCTGGTTGGACTGAGTTCACGCAGTTCCAACTGACCGTGTTTTACAACTTGAAGTGTTTGGTTGGATACAAGACGGATTCACACCGAGTGGATACAAGACGGATTCACACCGAGAAAACCAACTGCAAACAACCGCGCCCAAAGGGGGCGTGGTTCATTGGGTTGGCTGTCCGTGGTTTACGTCAATTCTCGGGTGGTGAGTATACCGTAGGTAAACATAGCTCTAACAAAATGTTTTAGTTAAAACTGCGTCAAACCAAACCTACAAGTCCGACTTCAATTTCGTGTTTTACATTTCCAGTTTTCCAAATCATCTTATGTGTTTAACCACCTGCAACCAAATAGCCGTAAGCCACTTGAGGGTTGTCCAGTCTTTTTGCTTCTCCATCTTGAGTTATCGATGCACTGAGGATATTGTGGGACAAATAGTTAGGTGTCCAAGTACTATTGGTCAGCCTCAGCTAAGGGCACTGAGGATTTCGATTCATTTATCGATGCGTCTTTTCCTGAGTTTCTTATTAGTCGAAACTTACAAAATCTCTAACTAAATACTTACGTATCATAAAGAATTAATGAAATATATTTTTGAGTCAGAATTTTGTTCTCCGTCACGTAGTATCTGTTTTATTGTCTAATTCCAATATAAAATATATACGCTTTTTAAGAATTTATCTAATTGATAAGAAATTTAAAGATTCATAGCTAATAATCCGTAAGTCAGGTAAATAAACTAAAATGTGTTATGAAATCATAAAAATATAATGTATAAGGTTACATGGTTTTGATAACCTAATTCACTAATGATAAAAATGTAATTTCTAAGGTTTATATAATTAATACAAATATAACTCTAATCCTACATATATGTTTAATAGGCACTTTGAGGACCTAGGCTTGGACCTAGAACTGACTTTGGACTTATCCAAACTCTATTTGAGGTATGTGCATCTTTTCTATTTTCTAGGCACTACTTTTATAACCATATATGCTTTACCATATAAGGCATAAGTAATTGTTCTCTTTTCGTCATTTTGAAATTCTTATTTCTTGAATGATTTTTATGGGTCCTCTAACCCCACATGATTTATTTTGGTTGTTCTCATCCTATTATTTTACATGGACTAAACTTATACTTACCTTTCCTTATTTACGTGCATGCTTAGACTATCCTTATTTCTTGTAGGGGTACATATGTACAACCATAATTACAGGGGTGTTCTTTTCCGCCCATGATGTGGTTTTCCACCCATTATTTACAGAGGCGTGCTATTCCGCCTATGAGGTGCTTTCTATCCATTATTTTAGGTTGAGATCCAATGGTGTCTCAACCCTGTTTGAAATAATTTTAGTGTTTGTTTATTACATGCACAAATTTATTGTTGTTATTATTAATGAGAAAATTCTAAAGGCAAGACTCCCTACCTTAGAATCTTTAGTTAGACATGCCTCCTCTCTTGACCTGATATTTCTATTGAAACTTATTTCTCTTGACCATCCCTTAATTTGATGCTCTTCTTATGAACTTTCTAAAGTAATGCCTAGTTGTTATTTATTACACATACTCAATTTTTATTGATGTCATTTCTTTTTGGTTTTCTCTTCATGGGTGTTGTGTTTCAACCCACATAGAAGTAGCACAAATGGAGGTGTAGCACATGGAAGACTGGACATGGTGACATGGACCTTCTAGATGGAGCCCTTGGGGAGATAGAATTGAGATAGTTGTATATCCCTCTACTTAGATCCTAGTAATTGTTGTACTTTAATGTAAATTTTTATGGGATATGTTGGTGTACATTTATAAAATTGAATATAGTCGAAATTTTTATTCCGCTGCTATATTTTGGTCACTTTTTGTATATCATCGTATGAGAAAAAATATGTCTATTTCAGCATGCTTGAAAGTATGTTTGGACATATGAGTTTATTCTCAAATTTAGTAGGTAGTGTATTCCCTCTCGGGTCCTACTCCTTACAGTGGTCATCTAGACTCTTTTGGTTTCACACTAATATAGACATGCGAGTCTTGTTTGTTGGACAAGATGAAAAAAAGCTCCTTTCACTGAAAATAGTGTGAGCACAAGTAAACTATTAGGACTTATACATACTGATGTATGTAATAATTTTGGAACAAATTCTAGAGGTGGCTACTAGTACTTCATCACATTTACTAATGATCTCAGTAGATATGATAATTTGTATTTAATGAAATAGATTAATGAATCCCTTGAAATGTTCAAGGAGTTGATGTGGAGAATACTTGAACCAGGAGTTTGAGGACCTTCTATGAGACCATGATATTGAATCACAATGGAATCCACATAAAACATAATGATGTATTAGAAACAAGGAATCACACCCTAATAGTCATGGTGCAATCATCGATAAATCTAGTTGATCTTCCAACTTCCTCTTAGGAACATGCTTGACACAAAACCATCTACCATCTAAATCGTTCAAAAGACACCATATGAAATATGACATGGGAAGTGTTATCATATACATTTTTTAATGATTAGGAATGTGAATCTTATGAGAGAAAATAACTTCTCAAAAAGCTTTGAACTAAATAAAACAATTGTTATTTTGTTGGATATTCCACAGAAACCATTAGATGTTACTTTCATATTCCATCAGACTACGAAGTTTTTGTTTCCAGGATAGATGGACTCCTAGAAAAAGAAATAATTTCCAAAGGAATCAATTGTACAAAAGTAGAACTCAAAAAGTTTGAGACTAATAAGAAAATATTGAACCTATAGAGGTACATTAGCAACAAGGAGAATCATAAATTGTTATGGAATATGAAGCTCCTCATGTAACACAAAGGACCTCGTAGACCTAGTAGGATACACCTTGAGCCTAAAAGATTTAGATATCTTATGACTCAAGAAGGCGATGATTTGGTCATAGATGATGAGCCAACAACCTACCTAGAAGCTATTGAGGGACTAAAGTATGAGAAATGGCATGAGGTCATTGGATCTAAGATGGACTCTATGTACACCAACAAAGTATGGCCAGGATGGATCCACCAGAAGGGGTAAAACACAAAGGGTGCAAGTGGGTCTTTAAAAAAAAGACCTACATGGATGGTAATGTACAAGCCTATAGAGTCTGATTGGTTGCAATTAGTTTTAAACAAGTTCAATGTGTTGAACATGACAAAATATTTTCACTAGTTGCCATGGTTATTCCATCAAAATTATGCTTGCAATTATAGCTTATTAGGACTACAAGATTTGGCATATGGATGTTAAAACCACATTCCTTAATGGGAATATTCAATAGGATGAGTGCATTCACAACCTGAAGGTTTTATAAATCCAAAATAATGCAAATAAAGTATGTAAGCTATAAAGGACAATCTATGGATTGAAGAAAGCATCTTAGAGCTTGAATCCTTAATTTGACAAGATAGTCAAAGTGTTTGACTTTAGTCAAAATGAAGATGAAACTTGTGTTTACAAAAGGTTAGTGGGAGCATATTTGTATTCCACATATTGACGGGCAATAAAATCCTCATCTTACAAATGTTAAAACCTAGCTGGAAAACTATCTTCTATATGAATGATTTAGATGAAGCATCCTATATCTTAGGAATTAAGATCTATAAAGATATATCTAGAAGGCTTATAGACCTAATTGAGAACACATAGATTTACAATATGTTGAAGAGATTCAGCCTTTAGGACTCAAAGATAGGAAAATTTATCCATGTCTCATAGAATTAGCCTCTCTAGAGCCCAATGTCCCAATTCTTATGAAGAATGGGAAAGCATGAGTAAGATGCCATATGCATTCACAATTGGATCTATCATGTATGCAATGTTATGTATTCATCCTATTATTTTGTATGTATTGAACATGATGAGCATATATCATTCATATCCCAGTTAAATTCACTGGACTGTCATAAAAGAACATCCTTAAGTGCTTGACAAGAACTAAGGTTTAGTTCAATGTTTATGGTAGTAAGGAAGAGTTGGGTGTAAATGGTTGCACTAATGCAAGCTTCCAAACTGATAAAGAAGATTAATGTTCACAATCTAAACTTGTGTTTGACCTTAAAATAGAACTGTAAGCTAGAAAAGACCCAAGCAAGAGATAATTATTGATTCTACAATAGAAGTCAAGTATCTTGTTGTTTTGAACACAATAGAGGATATTGTATGGATCAAGAAGTTCATTTATATGAACTTGTGGGAGGTCCCAACCATTGATGACACAGTACAAATACTTTGACAACAATCGAGCTTTTGGATAATCTAGGAAACCTGCATATAGCACACTACGACATTTCCATCTCATATGAGAGATTATACAATGAGGATATGTGAATACTTACAAAGTACCAACTATAAGCAAATGTTGTTAGCCCGCTACAAAAGTACTTTCATAGTAGAAACATGTTGGACATATTAAGATCACTTCAAATAAGATTAATAGGTGATTGTCTCTAAGTGAAAGTGGGAGTCGTTTGGTATTCATTCCCAGAGAGGCAATCATATAGTGATCGTAATGGGGCATCATATACTTGATTTGATAATAATAAAGGTATTTATATTTGTTGTGCTTATCTCAATCATGATATGATGACACAAACATGATATATGTCTCAAGAGTTATGTTACCCGATAACGTATGTCTTCAGGTTAAGGACTTGAATAATGAGATCATATATATGAAAAGAGTACATGCATTCTTATTATGTCACTAGTCAGATATTATTATGGAACAAAAATAGATGACATTTATAAATAAGACCAGAATGTGTGTTAACTGATGACATAGTCTGATTAACTATGATATGAAATATCAAGTCAAAAGCATAGGTACTTGTTAAGGAACAGTGTATCGAACTGAATCGAACCACCTTGAGAGTGATACATAGAGACCATGAAATGGTCTCTCAAAGTGGTATTAGTTATAGTAGTTCTTAGACTTGAAGGCACTACACTCATCACATGTCATTCGATAAATTTTAACACCATCCAATGTGACCTTGAATAATGGTGGCCGTAAATGTGGTACTCCAATACAATATTGTGACACACGAGATTGACTGTGAGTGATGTATATGGGATTTCTCCCTCCTACAGGAGTTGATATTCTAGCCAGATGATCAGCGAGACTGAGAAATGTATGACTATACTAGTGTGACTCATTATATGATATGGGAGCTCACATGCATCTCATACAATCTCCTCTAGTTCAAGAAACATATATTTTTATATTAAAAGGATGATGATTACATGCCTAGAGTTCATTCTAGATATCAGAGACAAAGGAAATATATGATCACTATAACATTGATGACATATTGTAGGTTGAAGTTGTTCTCGAACTTTCCAAATACTTGGGTAGAAATGATGTGTGGCTACATACCGCTCATTGTTTCTAATGTCATAATCTAGTTATGGACATTCACTGCCAATGTAATTTGGGACCTATAGGGTCACATACATATAATGCACCTAGAATAGGAGTTTAGTCATGAATAAGGTTTGACCTAATTACTAAAGTGCTTGGGTAATCAACTTAAACATCATGCTCTATTAGTTTGCTGAGTGGAGTGTCCATTCGACCGATTGGGAATGATAGTCGATCGAATGGAGTGTCCAGTCAACTAACTGAAAAATCTATCCAACCGACTAGATTGTCTAGTTGACTGATTGAAAAGTCTAATCGAGCGACTAGACTATCACAATGATTGGATTAAGGATTGTTGTTGACGTCATATTTTGCATTAATTATTGCATTGAAAACACATATGTTTGTGAATAGGAAAAATATCCAATCGACCGACTGGATTTTTGACTGACTCGTAATTCGTAGTAATAAAAAATTTATGAAATTTGTCTCCTCATATCCCCATGTTTGTGGATACCCTAACCCATCCATTCCTATATAGGGGGGGTATGGCCAAGGATCTTGAGAATAGTCTCTTAATATCAATGTTGTGGTAATGTATGAGCCTGAGGCATGCTATCAGTAAAAGGAAGAGATAGACAAATAAGAGAAAAGTCAATGCTAGCATGTTGACAACATGAGGGAAAACTCCTTCCCGTCACTTCTAGAAGAACAACAAGATTTTCCAGTAGTCCATGTAGACCACATAAAAATTTGGAGGTTGTTGTCACCTGCTTGGAGAACATTGTCAACTGTTGTTTGTGGTGCTACACCAGGAGGTTCCTACGACGAAAATTCATGTACTGCTTGAAGAAGAAGTAGGACTCTATGAGGATTGTTGTTCGACTTGCTCCAAGACTAGGTCTATGCCTCACAACCATCCTTCCTAATTCATAGTTATTGTCATGATCCGGTAGTTATAAGGAATACATACAAAAAAATTGTGTTTTCACTGCCATCTCTATTGTCCTATTTTCCTATGGAAACAATATTTGTATTAAGAAATTAATTGATAATTAATAATTGGAAAAAAGTTGATGCATCTACATCCTAGTTAAGCAACAAAATATGTTTTTATAGCCAATTATTTAATATATATACATGCATTTGAAAGAAAAACTACCATTATACTTCATGATGATACTTACAAAAATAAAATGCTAGGATATGAAAAGCATTAGATATACTTTTGGTTACATGAGATATTGCTTAATTACTAAGTATTTGAGCCTTATTGAACCATTTGTAAGAAAAACTAAATGGACATGTAATTTTTGTCATGGTATACAATGATGCTCTCCTAAAGGTCTCATTTTGTACTAGAAGTAAAATGTGTATTGGAATAAATGATACACATTAAAATATTCGGAATGTAAATGTACAACAATGATTTTTTTTTTGCATTTTTTTCACACAAACATCAAATCTCTTTAAATGAGACCATTCATATCCTTATTGTTAAGATTCATTATATTTTCTTCTTTCATCTTCTTTATAAATGACAAATTCTATGAAGTGGTTAACCTCCTATATTCTGAGCATGCTTGAATTTTGACATTCTAAGCAGTTAGACTTAATGAAGAAAAGCTAGAAAACCACCCACATAGCAATAAGAAATTAAGGTAACTGAATGTAATGGTTTGGATATATTTGTAGAAGTAATATATTATACAATTAAAGTAATTTTCACCAATGATTAGTGTTTTGACAAGTATTAGAATCATGTATGAGCCACTATAAATTGAAAAGTTATCCAATAAATGAAAATTTATATTAAATAACCACACCATAATCAAAGGCTTGAGTAATGGTTAGTATAATATGATTTTTTACATAAGATTGAGACTCATATTGTGTATCTAATTACATGAATCTCTGTAGTCTTTATTAATAAGAAAGTAATTGATGTAGTCATTAAAACTTATTGATGTCTTCTCTTCCCCAGTGCTAAAAATAAAATCCAACTCAAAACCTCAAATAACAATTTTTGGGAATGGCCTTTTTAGGAAGTTTGAAAAGCAACCAGCACACCTTTAATAGCATTTTATTCATACCCTAAACATTTCAAACTTATATTACTTGCTAGCATGATTCCACAACATTTTTTAGAAATCCCACATTATACATAATCCTCAACCATCAAAACATAAAAAAAGATGAGATATTCTAGTATGGAACCTATACATCTATTTTACAACCTAGTCATATTGCCAACCCACATGACAATACAATCTGCAATATTTTCTGTTTGTGCATTCGGCAATGTGAAATGGAGCAGTCGAGCATCGTTGAATGGTCTTTGGTTATTTCTGAAAGCATACTTATGATGCTTCACGCCCAAGGCCACCCCCATTCGCTTGTAGGGAAACCCATCAGTGATGTGTTGTTTGAACTTTGTCGGTAAGGTCGATCAAGAATCCATCACAAAACCAATTTCACCGACCACTGTTGAGTTAATTGTATGTCTACAATGTTTTTTAAACTCATTAGTTAATAGTTAATTTGAAAATATTAAGGAATGTTAACATCAATTCTTATAAGATTTTGATGATTATTATTATATGTCAGTGTATCAACTATACACATAATCTAATCAATAACTTCCTTCACAATAATGTATCAATGTTAGTCACAAATGTAAAGTTTGAAATTCCTATAAGTACACATATTAATATACTTATAAGTAGAATAATTTTGTACATTCAAATGTTAAACAATGAATTAGCAATGTTAGAATTATATTATAAGAATGTTTAGTATACTAGCTCTTCCCATGTCACCACATTAACATGTCACACACATAAATGTGAGTGTTTCAAAAATATTATATGACTTGATAATTATTTTGACCTACATCAACATATATTAAAGTATATCAATTATTTTGCTCTAGTTTGGAACTATGTTGATTTAAATGGACTGGTAAAATAAGAGTATTTATTAAAATAATATTTAAGTAATGTAAGGAATGCATATAATATCAAAATGACTTTAGCTTACATTATAATGTATGTTATATATTATATGTGAAGTTACATGTTGTCATACATATAAGTAAGTAGTAAGTACATTCTTGTATACATATACACAATTGACTAATTATTTGTACAATTACGAAAGAGATTTAAATCATATATCCATAATTTTCTACATGATGATAACAAATGTTATACATTATTTTTATATATGGCTAAGTTAAAAGCCTAAAAATGAATATAAGAAAAAGAATTAGATGAATATTAAATTTATAAAGAAAACAAATAACATTCAACACAATTTAAGACAATGGAGTGATTCCATGGCAAATGGTAATCAATGTTGTTTTACAGTTTTAGATATCTCTAATATCAATCCATGGAGATCAATACTCAGAATCCTTACATATTGTATCAAGGAACACAATTTTATTATATCTGGAAAGCTTATTCCCACTTGGAAACATGCAAAGTAGATATGTTGGTTGGTCTAAAATTGTCTTAATATTTAGCCTTACTCTTTGAAAGCTACCAACAATTAATTCTAAAAATAGTAGTAAACCGTTTAAACATCAAGAAAGGGAAGGATAATGCCCACTAGTTTAGTGGACATACACATCCACGCCTCTATGCAGAGTTAAAGGACATAGGTCCCACAGTATATTGGGACATTTAATTGGTGTCTTGTCATTCTCCATAGGATAGAAGACATGGCTTCCCCAACAACAAACATTGACATGTGTTGTCTATTTGAAAATCTAAACTACTACTCTCTAATTTTGATATTGAATCCTATTGACATAGAAAACCATGTTTCCATTTGATACTTGTCTATGTTAATTCTTTAAATTTTGTTATAAAAAATCCTTTATAGCTTGGTTCATAGTTATATTATTTCCAAATGTTGGTTTTGTACCGGTCATTTGACTAATCCATATTTTGCTTCTTGGTGTCCATGTGTGGTTTCATTCCCTCTAGGAAATCATGGACATGTGCTCAAATCAAGACCTAGAAGAGATTCCGCAAGATGCCCTCTACTAGAAATGAAGATTAGATTTTTGAAAATTTTATGTACGAATATTAAATGTACATGAATATTTTCAAAGAACACCATGTACTCTGAGAAAATTGCATGAATGGAAAAACTTTTTATATTTTCTTATATAAATCTTATAAATATTTGATCCTAAACATCGAGTTTTTACAAATAGTGAGTAAATATCATGTTAGATAAACATAACTTTGTTTAAATGATGATAAAAAAATTATATACATGGGATAACGACCTGTCTTTTTGTTTCAATATTTCATATTAAAAATGAAACATTAGAAGGAGAGAGATTCCATGTTGATGCCTTGTTTAAATACAATGTTCCCTAAATTGGAGTTTTGGGTCTTAGTTTGGTCAAGATTGGCAACTTCAGCTTTTTTGTGCCCAGATTTGATTAATTGGGCTGTGTGTGCACAAATGTTACTTTTACACCAATTTGGGTGGTATGGTGTATGTGAATATATTTATATTTTTATAGTCATTAGAGTTGATTAATTCTATAAACACATCACCATACCTTGTTCATAACATGATTGATGCAAATGAAAAATGAGTAATTGGCTTCATTGATCAACTGTAACCCTAACCATGCACTGCCTTATAACTATAAAGCTATCTTAGGGTAAGAACTTTGTAGATATATAAACGGCCATACTTTTAGTAATCTAGTATTGTATCAAAGTTCTCAGAGTCATTTACTATTAAATATATGCGGGTGAGGATGAGGATCTTTCTCCATCCTCCTGATTTCAATTTTTTGTGAAACAAATAAGGATGTATCTCAGATTTTATGTGAGAGATATAAAAAAACCAATTGCAACTCAAATTTGAGGGTTGTATACCTTAGTGTATTGTGTTGTGTCCTATGTAGCTAGAACAAACCATGTTTCAGCGGGATGGACATTGTGCCCCTGTTGGTAGTTGAGCCATTCTACAACTATAGTCTTAAAAAAATACTAACCAAGGGGAAGAGATCTTTTGGATTTTGGTCATCTTAAGATCTTATACATGCCTTATTGTGATTTTTCAATGGTCAACTAGTGGCTTGAGGGGTACGTCTCAATCACATGGCTTAACAAAACAAGTAATCAACTTTGTAGTATATTTGATATGCTTATATGAGGAATGACATTGGATGTGATGTTGAGTATTCATTTATTTGATACATGTATTATATGTCATTTGGGACCTAAATATTTATTTGATCAATATATTCTTGGTACTAATTTATTTACTTGTTGAATGATCTGGTAATGAGAATCAACACTTGATGAATAAATCATGTCGAGACATGTTTACTTATTCCTGATTGGTAATCTAATAATATGATCATATAAATGATTGTAAGGTAGTAGTATTCTAGTTTTTTCTATATGCCATCATTGTGACTTGAGGTCCGATCCATGTGGTTCTTCACATCATTTAAGTATGTTGGTGAAACCAAAAAGAATGTGTTGATCAAGATGTAACAAGAACTGATATAGTTTAGTTGATGTCCATGTATGCTCACTTTCTTGAGAAATGAATGGGTCATTCATGAGGTATATAATGAATTGATTTACCTGATGTTTTCTTATTAATACATGTTGCATCTTGACTCAGACATTGTGCACTACTACGTCTTCATGGATATGAATCTTGTTATAATCCTACTTTGACTAAGTTGGTGTAAGAGATTTTAGTTTGTCCACCTATCAAGTCTTCTTGTGTAATCACTCTTATGTGATGTGATATGCTTTTATATGACATCTTGTGAGGTTTAATGACGACCAGTTCTTTACATTGATCACCTTATTCAAAATTTTCTTAGCTATATTTTTGATGATTTTTAGTTTTAAGTTCAATTTTTTTGGGGATGTATCCTATCATGCAATAAGGGTTTGATCATCAATATAGGTGCTCACAACCTCAGTAAATCCAAGAACCAATAATTTAGGATGTGCTTAATCTATGTTAAATGGCCCATATCATGGAAAGTAATAAATTTACTAACATTTTATCAATTTCATTAATAGGATACATGTATGTTGATTAATTTTATGATTATATTCATTTTTGAAAATCTAATTCTTTTTATGAAAAATAACCATAAATGGAAAGACATGAGAGTATATTAAAATAGGTGAAATTATCATGGTTCCAAAAGATTTTTTATTACATGTTGAAAGAATAGAGAGTCTCTCAAGCAATATATATACTAAGACCATGTTTAAAGAAAGATTTAATTCTACCAATAAATTAATATTTGAGCATACTAAGGTTATGTTATTTTAACATCTCAGAATTTGATGCCTTTGATATATGATCTTAAATTTAATGATTAGACTTCCCATATCAATAAGATACACTTCCTTTTTAGGTGTTCCATCAGTAGGTTCTCCATTATTAAGTATGCTCAACCTAGAATAGTGATAGTATGGGTGATTAATTAGGAAGTTAAACATCAATTGTGCATGAGTGAGGATAAAGTGCCATTCAAGGCTAGTGTTGATATATAGGGCTTTTCTTCCATCCTAGAACTCCAGTAGATCTTGGGTCTATGGGACTGTGCATTACAAATGGTATTAGAAATGTTTCCCTTCCTTTAGGTGCGACTCATGTGGGCAAGTGACACCACAGTCTTGAGCTATGTTGTCTATGCAATTTGGTAGTGGCTATCGTCTAAGGCGTGATGGGACCACCCTTGTGATGGTAGCTTTGAAATGGAGCTGAGTGCACATGAGACATTTGGGTTTACAATAACAAAGGGAATAGATTATGAAGCCATATAATTGAGCCTTGACAATCATATCAAGAGTCTATGTGGAGGAGACTATAACTTTGTTCCTCCTTTCCTCCATTAGCATGTCCATTTTACTAGTTTTGCATCTGATTTTTTACTTTCCTCTCTACATGTGTTGCTTACCTCCTCAATTCCTAATCTCTTTCTATTACTTATATCCTCACTTCCCCACTCTCCCCCATTTAAGGTTCCTCTACTACCCTTATCACTTCCCTCCTCTGTCCTCATTACTTCCTACCCCATGAAAATAATCATCACTTACCTCCTCAATCTCTACTACTTCACTCCTCTCTCCCTTATTAACCGTACCTACTTCACTCCTCTCACCCATTACTTACCTCCTCAATTCCTTCCTCTAACCACATCACTTCCTTCCCCACTTCTCTCTTCCATTCTCTCCTCTCACCTCTTTACTTCTTTATACTTTGTTTTCTCTCTTCCTTGATAACTTCCTCATAACTTCCCTCTTGTACCTTCATCATTTTACTCGTCACTTCCCACATCATCCTCCTTTATTTCACTCCAAAGTTTTTCTATTTTCTCATAAATTTCCACATCAATTTTCCTCCTTTATCCCTGCTCTCACCCTTTTTTCTCCATATCTTGGTCATTCATTCTTCATACTTCACTCACATCACCCCTCTACTAACTAATAATTACTTTCCATGTCACCCCCACAAAAGCACCTTCTTCCCTATAAAACTTCTCAAATGCCTGAAATAAGCCATCTCCCTATGTGTAACTTGCACATGAAAGTAACCTACACATGACTAGGAGGATTTTCAAGGTAGAACAGAATGTACAAATACCATTATCAGAAATAGAATGTAGTTGATATTCTCATAGTGACAACAAAATCAAGCATGGTTGGTGAATCCATGATTGTGAGGTGACTCTAATAGAGGTTTCATTCCTCCTAGGGCTCAGGATTCCAAGTGGGTTAAAAATTCAGATCTGATTTGTAACGTGAGTTTGTTTGGCATCAATGATTGGTGGGTGAACAAAACAATACCAGATTGTTAGGTGAAGAAATATATACCACTGGATGATGATTGGATGGGACAACCATGCATAGACGGTTTAAAATTATCCATTGCCTTGGTTATCAGTAGTTACTTTGGTAGTCGGTTGTATTATGCCATTCTTCCTGTGGAAAATTCTATATTATACAAGAAATATGTGAGCATTTTATCTATAGACTTTTTTTCATTTTAATAAGTTACAAAATAATCTTTGTATTCTCATGTATAATATATCCAAATAAGTGTACAAAATATTGTATTCATGTTTCATTTTTATGTAGAAAATAGTCTTTATTATAATAAGGTATCCATATGCAGTCATGGAAGGGCTTTGATGTAATTTTTTTATTAGTTTTTAAGTTACAACTTAGTCCTTGTGTACTCCAATAAGACTATGTACAAGGTTGTATGTGGGGTTGAATGTGGATTTTGACTTTTGTTTATGAATCACAAAGTGATCCTTGTCTTACGATAGATAAAAGACTATTGGAGGCTGCATACCTTTAATAGTATATTTATAATCGAGTTTTGTGCATTCAAACAAATTTTTATGTGTTGTCGCTTGTTTTAGTTGATAGGGATAGAAGTGTGTTGCAACCGTGGTCAAAGAAAGGGAAGAACATGAACACTTGACATGACACCCAAAAGGATCCATGCAATGTTGTTTCCCACATTACGAAGCATTTATTGTTAAATTTATCTCTTGATTTTTTGTTTACTGATCTTCTTCTTCTTCTTCTTCTTTTTCTTTTACATTATGTCCCATTGGATATTAGTCAAAGCAAGTTTCAATAGATGTCTTTACCTTTCTTCTTAACTTATTCACAATATAATTAGCTATGAACACTAATCTCATATCTCATTTTTTCTTTAGCTAAATAAGGTCATTCAAACTATATCTATATTTTTATAAGTAATCTAATATTATAAATCCCTACACTTCCTGGTATATGCCTAGTAAAAAATTAATCGTGGTATTTTGAAACTTCCATGGTCTTCTGATTGTCAAACATGCATCCACAAGTCATAGGACTCACTTTGAGAGCCTATTTAAGATGTAGACAACTACTACCAAGGTTCATGATATATCACCACTTAATAGTTGATTCCATTCTTGCCTAATCACTTCTTTTGGATCCCTTCTTGCCCTCGTACTTCTTTATTTCCTTAGAACTGGTTTCCCTCTTTCCAACATCCAATGAAAGGAAGAAGAATTAACAAAGCAAAGGGTTGAGGTTGTCGTTGGTTTCATAAAATAAATTTTCATTCGATTTCTTGGGTGAACCATGGCAGTTGAGAATCAATGATCTTCATTGTAGTGGAATTGATATAGAATCAACAATGGAGGTGGTTCCCCTATCTTTTCATCTTACACATTCATGCATAGGGAATGGGAGTGAGGCCATTATTCCTTTCTCTAATAAATATACAACTCTCAAAATTTCATTAGGGACCCTCAATATCTTGTTTTGATGTTTTTGATTAACCTATTCCCATTTCCTCCCTTTTCCTCTTCTTTTACTTTCACATCCTTTCCCCTCGATCGATATACAACACCCACATATCTCTTCTCTCACTCTCAGTTTCTCACTGACTTGTTTATACCATTGAGTTCTTGGAACTAAAAAATACCTAGTTACACATGGAAATTTCATACTTACATAACACCATTTTAAATAAATCTAAATGTTCATACAAATGACCCCTTCAACAAATTATTTGAGTTTCAATGTTGTCCATACTATCATATGTAATTGTATTGTTCTTATAATTTGCTTGTATAGAGTCAACAAATCTTGTTGATTATTTTATACATTATGTGTCACATGTTTGACATTATAAGGTACATGATATGCGGATGTTTCTTGCTCTAATATTTAATTAATTTTTGTATAGGGTAGACAAATCTTTCTTAATAAATGATACTTTATATGTACATTATATGGTACATTATGTGTGGATTACGTGAACCAAAATGAGTAATTCATCAATTGATATGGAAATGAAACACTAAGGCACATACAAAATACTTGTATGAAAAAATATAAAGTACTCAAAATTAAAATATATTCATCTACTATTTAACTTAAACTCATCAAGATCTACTTACTTAGAAAAACCTTGAGTAATTCACAATTTAGGATTTTTCTTTAAATGAATTAATCTCACACTAGATATGATTATGTGGCGTGCATTTATTTCTTATATAATATACAATAAGAGTGTGTATCCATCTTTCTATTCAACATCTCAAAGAGCTAAGTTCATATTTACATCAAGAACTAGGACAAATACTAAACAAAAAAAGGACTCTAACTATACATAGAATAAGAATCTTTTATGCTAAGAAACAAAATAGTTTTAAAGGGAACATCCTAATCTTGAACAACCTCTTATTCCTATATAATCACATGTGATAAGACATAAACTTGTAGAAGATATGGCTTCTTTCTATAGAAAAATAAAATCGGCTAAAGTTCTAGGTCGACTGTCATACTTCTTGCCAAATAGACTTCAAAACTTCAAGATTTCCTCTCAATAAAAAAGATGATGTAAAACTCTTCATGTTTGACACAAACAATACGTCTTGAGATCATGAAAAAACCAAACCAAATAAGTACATCATGATTGGGAATAATCTTTCAAAACATTTCATAAGAATATAAATGCTCTCGTTGGGATGTATTTTGGTCAAATCCAAAAAAACTAGACTTCCTTAGCATATTTAACTCAACAGATGTTCCAAGAATACTTGTGAGCAAGGGAAATCATAATACCATATTCTTATTAAAAATAGGGGCAAGTTTTTTTAGGAACATAGTAGAAGACCATCTTCCTCTTATATTCGTGATAGACCAACTCCATCTTTAATGCAATGACATTTTTTAGTGTCCAATGTCCCCCCATTGCCCTCCTAATTTGAGTGCCAAAATTTAGAAGAAGGGTAATTTTTTTCAAAGATCACAAAGGTTTCCATAAAACTAGTTAATACCATTCCCCACCTTGAACTGAACGTGGAATAGATATCTCTTCTTGATAAATATTATGAAGGGTCTAGAAGCATCGCATTTAGGCTTAATTGATTGGACATAATCAATTTTGAAATAATTCTTCTGCATTGTTTTCATCCAAGTTGATTTCTTATCACCTGTAATTTCTCAAATATTTTTAACCACTCTAGTATTAGATATATCATATATAAAATTGATTCTAAGAATACGCTCATCTCTAGGTATGAACACATGTGACAAACATACAAGATCAATGTTCCTGTTTACCTTGACATCACTACTTATGAGTAGAGGATTTAAGGAGAGGGAAGGAAACCAACTAGAAAATGTGTTTGTAAGATGATATAAAAATCACACTTCAGTCCTCCCTGATATAGAGATAAGCCTACTTTTCCAAGCATCATGTTTCAGTTAGAATATATCAATAATAGGAAAATACATATGATATGTAAGTCTAATAGTGAATAAAGAAGTCACAAATACCTGACTAGAAGATTAGCAACATTCATCCTTAGCATATTAGTAACATATTGATATGTAACCCTCTAACTAAAGAAGAATTGACTTTCATTAGAATTCAACTTGATTCTAGTAACTATTTTAAACTATGTGAAGACTTTATTTAGAGAAGAAAAAATGGCATAATCATCTTTTAAATAATACTACATCTTTAATAGAAATTGAAAGCTTTATAGAGGCAGTCTCAACAAATGTGATGACATTACAAGAAACATTGTGGTCAATAAATATAGAGAAACTCTCATGGCAATGGCAAAAATAAAAACGGCTATGGGGTCCCCTATCTACCTTATTTGTAGCTAGAATGGTCTTGAAGGGGAACCATTTATAATATTTGAAAATATGTCAAATCAAAGTTAGATTTTAATAAAATATTGCCAGCAAGAAGGAAATTCATCTTTGCCATAATAAAATGAAAAAAATCTCATTTATGAGAATAATAAGCCTTAGAAAAGTCATCTTTTGCGCACGTCCTAGAAAGACCATATTTGTTAGTAAAGATACTAAAAATTTCATTATCCAAAAGGATTGCATCACCAATCCTCTTCCCATGAAAATAGTCAAACTGGTTTACATCGATAAACCCAGGAAGAAGGAACCTTAACCTATTTTTCAAAATCTTCATGAAAACTTTGTAGTTCATGTTAGAAGGGGATACAAGTCTTAGGATTTTATATAGAGAAAACATCTTTAAATTTTGGGATCAAAGTGTCAAATGCATGTTACACTCTTTCAATAATTCACCATTGTCAATACATTTAGAAAAAATGCTTGAGACATTGTTTATAATATGAATTAATAAACATCACCATTCATGGAATTTGAACACCCATTCCACCTTTTTAAAGAACCACTTAATTAGATATTTTTTTTGGTTTAACAGAAAGTTTATTGAAAGTTCATTCCTCATTCCACACATTAGTTACTTCTAAAAGACTTAAGAATAGTTCAAAACAAGAGACATTGTATTCATAGATAAAATAGGTACCAATGCCAAAATTATTACTAATTTTCTATGAGTGAATGTTGTAATTCATCTGTATAGTCTTAGGTACATTTGTCACAATACACCAGCCATTTTTCACAACATTTATGTTTATATATGATTTCTTCTTTAAGAAATACCTCATTTGCTTTCCTTCTTAAGGAAATGACATCATGTACTAGGTTGATATTTCAAGGGAACATGTCAACCTTCTTTTTAGTTTGTGTGCTTGTGCTTCAAAAATCTAGCATTATGAAAATAATTGACTATTACTTCATCATTTAGATTAATGCACTCCAATTGAATCAATATTTTAGTGTACTTGATGCATTGGGGCTACAGGATAATGTTCCTTTAGAGCATTTTAATAATGTCAATAAACCCTTCCTCAAACGCCCAAGGGTTAACGAATAAAAAGTGGTTTCTTAAACTTATTATTATAGAATAAACGAATCTTTAAGTTTTTTGGTCACTTACAATGGTAAATTATAACTATTCCAAAGAATTATTATAGATAGGTAATAAGTCAATTTGTTCATAATTTTATCTATTTAAAGAATTAACTTTCACCTTATTTTCTTATACTATCCCAAGTGAAGAAAGGACCTTTTGTATGCATGTGAAGAAGATGACTGACCTCCAAAGAATCATCAAAGATCTTTCATACTATCTTTTGAAGGTGGATTATTTCCTATCTTCACATAATTAAAATGAACTACATTAAAGTCACATATAGTGCACTAGGGGCTATTTCAAAAGAAGACACAACACTTACATCACAATGCAAACCTATTTTTATTGTTATTATATCCATAGGTAGAAGAAAATTAATTTTGAAATTAAAATAGAGTACACTTTGGTAATGAGTAACATGTTCGTTGGCATAAATTTAGTGAAATAAATATTGAGGTTTTTCCATAGAATCATGATTCTAACATATACAAAGAATAACTTGTTATAAGTAGGGCATCCCTACTCATGGTATTCACATTATAATGTAAGTCACTCTCATTGAGTGTTCACTCCTGAATAACATAGATATGGACATTCATCTTAGAAATAGATTTTTTAATGTGCGACAACTTGGTCATTGCTCCTCTCACGCTTAAAGAGAGAATAATAATATTTGTATCAATTTGGAAAGTTTATCATTTCTACACCCCCATCCTCATTGTTTTAAAGATATCACTGTCCTCTACAACATATGTAAGAGAGAATTCACTTAGAGTTACTCCAATTCTCCCAAAAATTAGCAGTGGAACTCTTTATTTAATACTTTAAAGAGATTGTGACCTCTTAGTTTTTGTCTACCAATAATTGTACATATCAACTGCTTGAGGTTTTCTAGTGCTCAATGATTCAACCCTTGATTTGTGGTTGGAAAGGATGAGAACATTATAAAGAACTTATAGACCTCCTTATCTAAAATGAATTATTTTGAATCAATAGGATATCTTGCATTAATTTAAATGAGATCCACTTTTTCTTTCTCTTGATTTTAATATTTGACTCCTGACTTTTCTCCCTACATAGTGACACTTCATGCCAAAAACTACTGCAACTAATATAATGAGATGGCTGCAATTCATATTGAAAAAATAGAACCATCTTTTCCATCATCATTGAAGATCATCACCTTCTTTAGGAAATGAGAATAAGAATGAATAAGAACATGAACATACAAAATTATAATCGTTTAAAGGAACTAGTCAAATATTATGCATGCAAAAGTTTCCCCAAAGTTGAGCCAATTCAATTAAACATGTCTTATCATATAGATCAATACAAATGTCAAAACCTTAATCCAAAATATAATCTCTATTAATTTGAGCTTCTTCACTGGTTCATCTAGATCCCTCTTTTTAAGGATGAGCGGCTCACCCATCAAAATCTAGAGTCCTTCTAGATTCATGGATAGATCTTCACCATTTGAGAAGGTAATTGGGAAGGAAACCTTTCCTTGGGATCTAATTTAATGGGAACCTTTCACCCTTTCGATCTGAGATAAGTGAAACATAAGTGTCGACAAGTGAGGTTTTAAGCCATGATATATCCAACAATCACAACACTCTGATGTCCAACATTAATCTCCACTACAGGATTAGGGTAAATTACCTTTCTATCTACTAGATCTACTGAAGTCTTTTGGACTTTATGTGTTTTCCCGTTAGACCTAGGCGAGAAGAGATCAACCCAACTTTTGACCTCTAAGGATACAAATACACTTGAGGGTTTTCATGAGACCCCCTAACTCTTTCCATCACTAGAATATTCACCAACATGGAAAGGAGGCTCAGATGGAGTAGGATGATGCCTAGTTTTCTCCTTTCTAGTCTCCTTTTTATCTTCCCTCCTACGCCGGAGCTCATTTCAGACGCCCCTCAATGTGTCAGTATCAGTGTGTATATCTATCTTAAGAAAAATAAAGGTAGTTCAGAGCCCCTTCGCTCTTAGGCACATATGTGGGGTGACTACTTTACTCATTCTACAACAGTGTAATTGGAGAACTATGAGGAAATGTTGCAAGATTCTTATTAAAATTAAAATATGTATCAGACATTCAGCAATGTGATTAAGGACTCAAGGGTAGATTGTGATGGAGAGATAAGTACCAATGTAGAAGATTAGTATATCAATATGACAAAATTCATCACAAAAAATAAAAGTAACAAATTTCTTAATTTTTGGGTTGTACATTCAAAATCAAGACATAATGCTCACTGATGTTTTCAAGTCAATGGCACCAACAAATAATTTAAATCCACTTGTAAATCACTCTACGGAACATGTTGTGATTGGTTGATTTTTATATCAAAGAGGTTGTTTGGCTATAGTGAGGAATCACTTTGAGAAGAACTATTTTGATGAAATTTTGAAATCCATTTTGACCCCTCGTTAAGGAGAAATCCAAGACATAGAACAAAGCATCTTCATGATTGTCTTTCTAGATAAATATCATTGTTGATTGTAGGAGGAAACATTAGTCAATTTCTCAATTACCAAAGCATGATCAGTAGTTGTAGTAAACAAAGATGATGCCAAGAAGTTTCTCACTTCTCATGATGCATGAATATCCTCTGTGGATTGGTAAACATGCTATTTGTAGGAATTTCTTGAACATTATGCAACTCATTTTAGTGTCCATCAAGAAAAACAATAAAGGTGACATCATGAAAATCTTTTCCATGAATAGACCACTGAATCTGCACATGTGAGACTAGAATAGCAATTAGAACTGCTATGTGGACATGAAATAATCAAAGGAGAAGTTAAATGGAAATAATCCCATTAAATGAGAAATCTTGGAGTTTGCAAAGCTAGATTTTCAATTCATATATGTTCCACGTCCTCACACCAGAGAAGTGCATTTTGAAGTATTAATGACTTCTTTAATAGAGTGTTTCACACTTGAAATTGTTCCACGAATGATGCAATGAGCAACCTAGTAAGGGAAAAAGATAAAGAGTATGATGATGGGCTAATTCTTTTAGTAAAAACATGATATCATCAAAATCAATGATTTTTATTTGGGTGGGTTTCCACATGTGATGTTACACTCATGTTCTCAACCTAATAGTGAACTTGAAATGATCCTAACTCTTGAAAGACATTATTTTTTTAAGAAACTACATAGAAATTAAAGGTTTTTTTATTCTAGAATTTATACTTTGATTGTGTGACTAGATATAACTTGACATCTCTATGCTTGGAATGGAGATGCAACATATGAAAAGTATATTATCTGATGTGACATAATATTTCCAGGCACAAAATACCAGACTATAAATTTTAATCCACTAATATGTGTCTCAAAAGAGAAAAATGTATGCATGGGTCTATTCTTCGAGCAATGTCATATCAAATATAGCAAGAAATATGTCAAAATTTTTGAAATGTGTTTGTATGATATATGTGCATCGGTGGCTGTGTCTATAATACTAGACCCAAATTTAAAATACAAAATCTTGATCATAATTTTAATACAATTGATGGAGACAAATAAAAAGGTAATTATTAAGACCTATAATCTATATTTTTAATATAAATATAACATGTACATTTAAGAGAATAGTAAAAATCACAATGTATCATATGGTTTGAATTTTTTTCCTAACAAGAGGTTTATAAGAGTTGTTAAGGGTTTGATAATATTTCAAAGAATAATAGGAGAATAGATTCCATTTCTTGTAAAACTAATATGGTTAACCATCTAGAGATGAAGTTATTGCCTCGTATACCTAACTTCGATATACAATCACGTAGAAAGTAGAATGAAGATTCATTTATGATTCTTCAATTGATTACAAAGGATATTTTTGTAATTTTCATTTCTTCTATAAATTTGGAATCATCTTTTTTTTATAACACGATATTAATTGATCCCTACCATAATAAAGTTTGCACAAAGATATTACAATCCTTGATTTGCACCCTAAACAAGTTAAAAGCTAGTCGAAGACATGGTATAGACATAATCCTTTATAATTTATTTTATATTAGGAAATAGCCTTCATATTTTACATCATGAAGATGCATATACGTGATAAACAAATAGTTTAGGGACCTTGATTAATGACATTGACAATAAGAATGATGGAAAATTAGGTTATTTTTATTAAAAATATATTCAGTTCACTTTTTACTCAACCATGAGTTATCTATTGTAACCTTAAACTCTAATACATTATCTACATGTTGTAGGTGAAGTTTGGTAAGATGTTATTCCATATTTTTGAGTTGAATGATGATGAGATCATGTGTATTTGTTGGTACATATCATATGGGTGAGTGACTATACCCTACTACATTCTTATACTTTCCATATTGTATGTGTTGAACGTCACATTTTGTTCCCTTATAATAAGGTGGTAATTTGTTTGACTTAAATTCTACATCTACTTTACCTAAATTATGATTTTTTGTTGCTTACTTGGTTTTATTCATGCATATAAATTCACTTGTTTTATGCTTTCATATACAATGCACAAAGTTATTTCAATAAGGTGGATTTTATATCTATTTGAATTTATCTCTAGTATTTCTTGAATTCTATCATTATGTACTACTTCTTGGTTATTTTGTTCAGTCTGATATGATCTAGTTTGTTCTTGGACATTCCTTACTCACTATTTAATGGAAAGAAATACAACCTCTTAGGCATGCTTCTAGTTCTAAACATGTAGTTAGATTTTTTTTTTGAAACATTAATTCATAAAAAAATTAACCTTGCAATAGGTATTCAATTCTCTAGAAGGTTTCCATGGAATCCTAATGTATGCAAATTGTTTTAATGAACATAACTTGTATTGCCTTAGACTTGTGGTTTTCTGTTTGAGTCTATGTTATTTTTGTCTTGTGTTGAACAAATTTTTCATCTCAATGGGAAGCAATAATTGAAGCATATTTCATATCTTTTTTATTGTTTTGATATTACTGAGTTTTAGAGACTTCTAGATTAATATACATATTTTTTAACTTAGCATGGTGCTACAACAGTGCTTTCATATCACTTTCTTCATTCTGATGTGTGTTGAATTGTAAAGTTTTTTTAGCTTAGTATATGAATTTTTAAACTTTTAATCATTCTAAAACAATGCCATTCTAAATTTTTCAATAGATGTTTTTGTTCAATATATAGATGTTGATAAACATATACTTAGTAATAGTGGACTTTTATACAAACTTCACAAGATGCATTGTAAATTATGCAATTATCAATATAACTTAGCATACGAATGACTCAAAATTTTAGAAGAAAATATTACTAATAATAAAATGCAAAACTTCATAAGTGTTCTCAATAGTAAAATTTTGTATTTATTAATATTTTTCTTAGTATAAACATAACTCAAGATTTATCATGCATATATAATGCATTATGGAAAATTGTAACTTAGTATATAGAAAATTTATAATCAAATATTTAATACTAGTGGATTTGATCCATTTTTTCAACTCAATAAATGGGTTTTATTGGATACCCTTTGGCCAATGGGGTGAAGATCGATGCTTATGCAAAAATTTTCTAATGGTTGGGTATGTGTATGACCATAACTATAATTGGTAAGATGTCTATGGGTATTTGTATGGGTACCCACACCAGCCCAACTACCGTTCCTAGTGGTCAGAGAACCGAGTTGAGTATGACTTCATCATACTTTTTCTTTATTTTATGCGTAAAAATAACTATAGATGATCTCCCTTGGTAGAGTTCATTGTATTATGAAGACATTTGAGGATGTTGGGCATAATCAGGGCTATCACTATAAACAATAAAACTAGCATTCAAACATTAGTTATATCTAGATAGTCAAAGAATTAAAAAAATTATGTTGCGCTCTTGCTTTTAGAAAAAAAAATTATCATGAAAATTCTGCATTCATTTCCTTAACTACAAATATGAACAAACCTTTTCATCTTGAAAATCATATCTCACCCTTTGTTACATAAACTTTGAAGTCCTAGTTTTCATCTCCATTGGTGATATACATAAGAATTGAAAATATTTCAACCTGAGTGCTTATAGGGATCCTAATTTGTTTGATAACACAAGGACCAAATATGGAACATATTGAAATGGTAGTAATACTCTCTATTAATCCTCCAACTGATGCACATTAAGACAAACCCCAAGTAGAACAAAGAAACTGAGAAATATTACGGGATTATATGGATTTATGCATCTTCTTTTGGCTTGAAGGTTGTCATCATCTAGGAAAGCATGCATCAATAAGAGAAACTATAGACAAGTGGTTGATGACCTACCTCTTCTTATGCATCAAGGAGTGACTTGAATGAAAATGGTCTCTTAGTAGAGAATTAAGAATCATCATTTGAGTTACATGTATGCAAATATCATTGATTGAGTTCTTGAAGAAGTGAACCTACATCACCTAGGAGGAAAAAAGATTGAGTTATATGAATCTAAGATAAAAACAAAAATGTGCAAAAAAATTATATGTTGAGCCATCAGGAAAATGTTGGTTTCTTTTTGTCCACACAAACTAGAAGATGCCACAAGTAACTATGGTATGTTTATTATCTATCAAATATTATGATTGTGCCCATATTACTTTTTTTTGTAAAAATGGTGATTCTATTCATGTCAACGATGAGGCTTGAACCTGAGACCACTTGATAACAAACCATGGATCTAACCATGTCCCATCTTGGACCTAGTCCCCATATTTCTATATTAGTAAAAGATCCATCATTTCAAAATATGTATGAACAAATTAGTTTCATATTATAGTTAAGGACCTAGGAAGCCCCTAGAGTGTCAATGGGTACCAACAAGGAGACGATTGTGTCTGATTAACCAAATAAGAATATGAAACTTGGATATACATCCATTACTGCATTATTTATTATGACCTTGGGTGCCTGTGCTAAGATATTTAAAGAATTCATACATTTTTCTAAAAAAATAGAAAGTGCCCCATATCCTAGTAAGATGTGGAGTAGTATGAGAAGAAGTGAGGTGGGGTATCAATTAATATATGCCATTAGGGATAAAATGATTGATGGTGAGGGATCTTTTGAGAGAGTTGTTACACTTGGATAAGAGTAGAGATTTGGATTTTTCTATAATGATGATTTTGATATAGTTTGGGATGTTTGTACTGAAGTTCATGTTAGATATAGAGCACATCAATTCATCTATAGTTCACCCCAAAAATGAGTATTAGGATAAAAGAAAGGTGAATCAAGATAACAGTTTTGAGTAGTGTAAATAGTTTTATTTACAATTTCCATAGTTCTTAGATGTTGGTTAGTCAAGTTACGTTTGAAGGATCATAAATTTTGTAATATTTTTTTTTCAGTAAATGTTCCCCCCAAATGGTGGGCTTGTTCTCACAATGAAAAGAAACAAATTAATTGATGAGGTAGCATGAGTGGATCTTGATGTTGATAATACTTAATACACCTTGTGATTTAGGTTTATAGATGGTGTTCCAATTGATTAAGTGTGGTCTAGTTTACCCTTCTTATCCCCATATATGATTCTGCAAAAAAATCAATATAATTAATGGCTTTTGTAGGAAGACAAATGAAGTTAAGAAAATACGTGCAATCTGAGTGATAAATGAGTTAAGAATAGTGAGACACTCGATGAAAATGTACTTTTGATTGTTAGTGTGAGAAATTATTGATGATTTTTGTAATAATTGGCAAACAAATAAAACTTCAAAGAGCATGGGATGTGAGAGGAATCTTGAGTTATTTTAAAGGATATTTTTCTTCTTTATAGTCAAACTTGGCTTGAAATGCTTCATGTCATATGGGCTAATATGTGTGCCACATATAGTTGATTTGGAAAATTAAATGTTAAGATGCTTGAGGTGAGGGAAACTTCTAAGAATGAACATATTGATTTTCTTTAAAGCTCAAAACTTATAAATTAATTTAATGGCCATGTCGGCAAAGCTACATTAACAAGGTTTATAAGAAAGTTATAAACTAAATAGAAAGAACTACTACTATGTTGAGTATATTAAGCTAAATCATGTGTCACTTTATTACATAATCTACTAAAAAAATACTAAAAACTTAGTAAAGAAACGACGCATATGTTGGATATCCTTGACAAAAATTTCCAGATGATCTCTTCATTGCACTTTTAATTGAACCATTAGAACAGGAAGTTGGGAATCTATTCCAACGATAATGATTTGGAGCTTCATTTTCCTTGGATTTTTCGTTGTCGATCTAACTACAAACCCTTGAGATGTGGCAACATATGGTACCATATGAATAGCTACACTCATCATCAATTTTATTTGCACTTCATGATTTCTCATAATCATGCCTGTGGTCTTTTTCATCCTTTTCCATAGATGCATCATAGTTTATCTTCCAAGTTCTATCCACTAGTGATAGCCATTTGGTAAATCTGCAACTTCACATGCAAAGACTACTCAGTCCATGTTCTTTCCGGATCCTATAATAATCTTGTATTAATGGTAGCAAGCTTTGATGATGTATACAAGTTTTGTCTCTTTTTCTTAAAACCAGATTGTTTCTTCTACTCTAGATTGCCCACATGGTCATCACTATTTTTCCCATCTCATTCTCATGAGTTCCATTAAACAACTTTGTCAATATTCTTGTGGACTCTTACTCTTCATCTTACCTTAGAATGTGTAGGGGTTAGCCTACCATACCTCTTTTACTTTTTTTTAGTACCACAACATGTTATTTATAGTCTCCTTCACACCATCACAAATTGGAGATACATGGTTCACTCTGCAATATCTGTCAAAGGGTCTCCCAGTCATAGAAAAATCACCCATGCTAATGTGCCACAAAAAATGCACTACTATTGGCGGCCATTTTCTCCTCTATATCATCTTCCATATATATTCTTTTGTACCCCTCCCAAGATTTGCCAAATTTGACGAGCCTAACATCCCCCTCCAATATGCAAACCTCACTATAAATCTTCCATCCTTGCTTGGCCACCATGATATATTGTCCTCTACTAGTCTAAAGCTCAATGGGATCACCAAAATCTCTTTCGTGCCATTGGGCGACATAACTCTCTATATCTCATCTCCTTTCCTCTCAGATGTGGACTCATCAATGAGATGGTTGATGCATATAACTTCTTCATTTATTCGCTCTTGTATTACATTAGATTCTTTGTAGGACTAATTAACCATTTATCTTCCCATATTTCGGTCTGATTTCAATCACCCACTGTCCATTTAATGCCTTTGCATTACACACCATTTTCCACATGTAGCTTATATTATGTCCCTGACATGCTTCTGGAATTGTTTACATGAAAAATAAATTATGTTGTTTCCATCAACTTTAAGAAAGAGAATTGTATCATCAACATATTAAGATAATGTTAGATGGGAAATTGGGGATGGAATCAATAACGTCATTCTTAGTGCCTTTTTTGGACATATTGGAAAGAATTGAAGTGACTATGATCAATACACATAGAGATAAGGGATCACCTTTCTCAAGTCTATTATAACAAGTGAAATAATTGAATGTGGATCTATTATGTTCATCTAGGGGGAAAATGTATGGCATCAACAAAATTTATAACAAATTTCCAATTTGTATTATCAAATACTTCCTCAAACAAAAGTTTAATCATAAATAAAGGAGTGTGATTGAAGATACAAGTATAAATTGTCTCATGGACAATCAGATAGGGATCTTGAATGCAACATCTATTGATAAAAGTAGTTTTTTCCTAGTCTAATAATATCATGGATCAGATTTGATTAAAGATTTTTGATGTATCCTTATTAAAGGCATTGATAAGGAGTATTAGGTCAGATATGTTGGAACATGGTAGGATATTCTTATTTTTTAACTTCGGGATATTAACTTTTTATTATGGTACAATATTATGTTTCGTTAGTTTATAATATGTTTATTGGGTTTCTTAACAATCCTTGTAAGAAAAAAAAACAACTATATTTTTAATGACAACTATGAAATAAAAATAGTAAAATCTAATTGTACATAAATACATAGTGTTGACATATATATATACATATATATATATATATTACTATGTAAAATAAAATAATATTTTAAATAAGTATAATGTCACGAAACTGTTTATTACCCTAGTTGCATGCACACTCCTAATGGCTAAATAGCCAAAGAAGAGTGGACTTTGGCGTCTGTCCCTAGAATGCCACATAGTTTCACACAAGCAATATATATAAAAAGGCATTAACAAAACCAAAGAGATAAAAATATACTAAACATGGAGAAAAGTGATATGTACCTATTTCTATATCAAGAGTACCCATTGATGTTTCATTTTAGATCTTAGTCTTGAGTGCAACAGATCTTCATTTGGTACGAAAACAAATTTGATAAACACAATATATTAATGCTAAAGTATTATGTACTCTATGACAAAATATGTAACCATAGTTTAAGAGTAATATAAAAGTTGCTTTGCTAGAAACATCATAATAAGTAAAAAGCAAAAACAAGGCGCAAAACATTTAACCACGTTATTTTATACAAAGTGTGTTTTAAGTGTATTTTCATTATACTTAACACCATATTATGGCCATTGACCAGCTTCCCATTGGAAGGGTCTGTAAGGGTGCTCAAGATTAGCTAACCCTTTATACGTGGGGGACCTCAATATCAAAATCACTAATCTAACCCTATTTTCAACACGCCTTGTGCCCTTATCTTGAGAATACATGCAAGTACACAAGGATTGTATAATAGACAAGTTCAATTATGTTTGAGGTTTGTTCAACATATTTCAAGCAAAAAGAACGTACTAATCATCGGGAGCAAGTAGCTCAAACAAGTAATTATCTAGCCAAGCATTCATACTAGCATACATACAAACAAGACAATATTATAGTAGGGTCAAGAGATTAAGTGTACCTTATGAGTAATGAGCAAGTAATGATCCATTAGTTGTTTTTAGAGAAGGTCCAACCCCCAAGGAGACCTAATATATAAAGAAACATAATAATGGGTCTCATATCAATACGATTTGGTTTAGATAAACATGTATCATGTCATGTGGATGGTCTCCTAAATCTAAGTATCATATAGTTCAATTATGGTCTCTTCTTATCAAACATGCATGCCTTGATTCAATCATAACAAAGTCTGAATATTAAACCCTAGGTCTAGGTGAACCATCCACATTATGAGTAAAGCAAGATATACATAAGGTCTTATTTGGCAAGTGAGGAAGCATGAGAGATAGAATATCATCTATGTCTAATCATGCAAGGTTACATTTAGTCATATAATGTCAACTCCATGCAACAAGGTCTCGTTTCCAAATATTAGAAGCATTAAGTAGAACAAGTTAGGATGTAGAACAATAGGATGATGATCCTACTGATCAGATGTCATTAAGATATCATGTTCATCATTAGATTATGATCTAGATCAATATGCATACAGAACATTTTAGGGGGCGTACATAGGTTACAAGTAGTCAAGAGAGTACATGAATGCATTACGTGGAATCTAGGCATAAATCATACCAGTGATTACTGATTTTGAGGTAGGGTGAACATATGATGATAAATATATTAAATTTCTAAAATTAGTCATGTCGCATCATGTACATGCATAAAAGAGCCACTTTTAGGTCAAAAGAGTAAAGGTTCACATAAAAAAGATCTACTTCATGATTTAAACCAAAAGATGGATAAAAGTTTCTATTCTGAAGTTTAAGAGTGATATTTGAAGTAACAATAGTAGATGGGAGCAAGATACATCATTTAACCTTCAAATAGTACATAAAAGACATGATTTTAGGATACCATGAGTAAACTAATAAGATTTAGATATTGAAACTAGAATAATTATATAGATCTCATTGAGAGGATAAAAAATTCATACCTCATATGCAGATTTGGCCAAGGGATGTCCAAAATATGACTGATTGACGTTTTTGCATCAAAACTGTAGGAAAGTGGTTAGGGCATTACGTTTTCATTCATTGACAAAAGGGAGCCATTGATTTGAGATTCTATAGTGGTTGTTTACCTCTTCTTGAAAGCAACACGTGTGGGGCCACCTACCATGTGTCCTTATGGGATTGGTTGTGACCAACCTGACCGCTTCGGTGCCATACCGCCAGTAATCCCTACCAACCGCCTGTCTTCTGTTGTTTGTCACCTGCTATAATTGTAGGTCATCGACTACTACTGTGGGTCACTAGTGTGATGAAGCACCTATGAGGTGCGAATGTTTCCCACAACTGGGATGCAGCTTGCCAGAGCGGTGGGTAGGAGGGGCGATAAGCCCCCGATCAAGGCTCCAGAAAGGCCGCCAACCCAGTAGCATCACAACTAGCAAGGAGGTGGTCTTAGATGAAGGCGGGGAGGTTGGGGTGAAGATGCCCCTTCTGGGCTACAGTGGCGCCACCATCAAAATAAGGAGAATAGGGAGGTTGGAGCACAATCTAGGGATCGATAGAGAGGGGAAACAAGGGGAACACTAAGGAAAATGAGAAAGGAAGTGAAGGGATGGTTTAAATGGGAAAGAAACTAGGGTTGAGAGGGGGTTAGGTGGGTTTTGACAACAAGTCCACTGACAAAGTGTGTAGAGGTATAAGATGAAGTTTGAGTCGTCTGATCGAGTGATAATATGTGATAGCAGCATCCAACGGTCACGAGTTACTTCTTTTAGGATCCATGATCTTGATTGGTAGAGGGGGGATGTGTTTGGATCACAAAGGGAAGGTGAAGGGGATGGGTTTAAGTGGGCGACGCACCCCCAAAGTGGGCCCAACAAGATCCTTTTTGTTTCAAAAGAGCTAGAAATTATGTCAAATCAAGGTGATTTCAAACAAGCATATCTCTCTCATCCTAGGTTGAAATTGGGTGAAATTTGATGTATTGGAAACCTGAAAGAGAGATATACAACATGAGCATAAAAATTAATATATATGTACACAAGGATATGATCTAAATTGAAGGAAAATATGATAATGTGTGACATAAAGATAAATTCAATTTTTATCAAATTGAGTATTGTCGTAGTGATACATGTACCCTAGATGGACCAATTGTGCATAAAAATACATTCAAACATGGAATTCAAGGTGAACAAGAGTGATGTCCAATCTAGAAGTCATATTTAGAGTGTCAAATTCTAGGTTATCATGTATAGTTTGCACTACAACGTTTTTGAAACGATACATACAAAAAGTATAACACTCAAAATTTTAAATTAATATTATTTGTATAGAAAATAAACAATATATTGCATGACAATATATATGAAAAACAATGAGTACAATGATAATATAAAATCACACTATGTCAAAGCACATGATACATATAACTTAACTTCTATTTACTTTATGATAAGATATCTTTTAAACATAATTTAATATACAAATTATATACTATTCCCTCTGATTATGCATATGTTAACAATGAAAAATCATATTATGATTGTCAAATATTACCTTATAAAATTTTAAAATAAATTAAAGTCAATTAAGAGTTTATTGGAGAGCTATAATTCATATTTGTCCATAAAAATATTATTGGTATTAGTATAGACTTTTTTAAAAAATATCAAAATCCATCCATATAGATAAAGTATATTTAAACATAACAAATAACATATTTATTACATGAAATATAGCTTTATTTGTTGTTTAATACATGTTTACTTAAAAATGAATAATAATATTTCTATTACTAGATATAACTTTATGATTTTGTATACATTATACACTCACATTTAATAAACATATATATGGTTTCTAAATATATTTAACTCTAGTAAAATAGCATATATTTGTATTTTCATCTTGTTTAAACCATATATTATCATGTATACAAATAAGCTTAAATTCATATGTATCATATAGGTTCATTTAATAAATTTAGCATTATCCTCTTATATAAACTTTTTTATTTATTATCACATATTATATTATATATTTCTCGTACCACTAAAATTAATACAAAATTTCATGTGTGCATTTTTATAGGTATATATTCTTTATTTTAAAATTGTATTATATATTTTCCACATTATATTTTTTACACACCATTATATACATATTTGAATACTATTATGCTTATGTACTATTATATGTTACTATTCTGATTAACTATTTGATTTTTTTATCTTAATTTTTAGATATTATTAAATATATATTCTTATTATACTTGTTATTGAAATTGTTAATGAACTTTATTAACATTACATGGCATCACATTTAATTTATTCAGGCATGGCGTTGCTGTGTTGAATATATTTTTTATTCTCGGTGACATAGTGGATAGAGAAACATAAGATATGACATTTGATATCCAAAGGTTGCATGTTGCTACAGCTGTCCAATTATAAAATGAGGCACACATGCTTGAGGGAGTAGATGTTCATCATGCTTGACATACAATGTACTATATTAACTAATATTGCATACTTTTGTTGGTCCAAATTATAGTCATACAGATGAAAACTTACATGTTTGTTTAATTTCTACTTCTTTAATATAATATTTTACAACTATATTTTCTTTCGTTTGTTTTTAACTTTTGGATATAACAAAAAATCCAATTACTTGATGCAAGTGATCACATTCAATTATGACATGATTTTCTTTAGATGATATCAGTGTAGTTCTACTAGTTGTGCTTTGCAATATCTATCATATGCATTTCTTTTGTTTAGTTATTGGTGAATTATGGTGGTAAGTCATTGGTAGAATTATATTATAATTTAAGAAATTTACCGTAATGCTATACCAACCACGTGTGATGTACATACCAACCACATGCAATGTATTGAGTGCTACAAACCATATTTTAGAATTTTTTAAATTGAAAATTGTCTTTGATATAGTGTGTCTCTTTCGTATCAATTAAATCTTTAAATGAGTTCATGGCATGATATCTCTTCAAATATTGAGGTGCACATATATTATTAAAAATAATATGCTTCTATATCAAATATGTCACCATTGTATGACTTCATTGGTAAGTAAACTATTTCATTTTTTGAGCTGGTCTACTTGTAATAAATTAATTTAGTCCATCAATTAGAATCACAACCAACTTGTTTCTATTGTTACATATATGATGAGTGAGTTTGATCTTATGTATAAAATTCATATAAAGAAAACAAATAGTTTAATATGGAAATAGAAAGATTAGATGAAAGAGTTTCGATGTGACACATGTTAAGAAAGCAAAGAAGATCCTCTTTCTTGCCTAAAAGAAATCGTAGTGTATTTTTTGATAAAGAAATCAAAATTTCACAAATATTTACAAAACAAAGATGTCATTTATGTCCCTACACAATCATCCCAAGTTAAATTTTCTACAATGAGTCATGCTCTTACTTCAATTCGTTGCTCCTCTCCGAGTGGGGCATCATGCCGACTCAACTTTGACCATTTTATTTTTATCAAAATTTTATCTCTTCATTAGTGTTTGTGGCTTAAATATATTACCCCCTACTACCTTTTGATGAGGTTTGAAACAACTCCCTCGGTTATAACTAATATGTCCTATAGGTATCCAATTCAATTATGTTAATCATGTGTCTAATTCAAACTATTTTTTCATGTATGCCACTTGATTTTAACTAGATAGTTATTGCTCAATGATGTTTCCGGACAATTCATTGTACAACCACACAAAATACATTTAGACTCTAGTTAACTAGACATGAAAACATCACTCGGAGTAACAAAATTAATAAAAACTTCAAATGGAAACAACAAACATGAAATGAATCACAAATAAGATATAATGACTTATAAAACAAAGGTATGAGAAATGAACTTGAATGGTGGTGAAACACTTGCATGTATTTTTCCAATTAATCATATATCTTTTAACAATGATACTTCTTTCATTTTTTCATATCTTTTGGATGTTGTACAAACATGATTTCTTCTATTGCATGTGATTCAATCCAACTTTGACATGATATATTTTAGTTGATATTGGCACAATTGTGCTAGTTGCACTTTGCAATGTGTATCATGTATAATTCTTTTAATTCGTTATTAGTGAACTCGGGTATTTAATCTTGAGATTGCATACCCCTCTCTCAATAGACTAATTCAGCAAAGTTCTCTCTAATGATGCAGACAAACCATATGCGATGCACCACCAATGTAGATCAGTGAATGTTACAAAGATTTGTAAATTGAGAAAGCGCAGTTTGGAAAGGGGCTTGTTTTCTATATGTTTCGTCTCTTCTATATACATATTGATTTTTTCATGATTGACATGGAATCATCTGCAGATATTGAGATGGTAAACATTATTCAATTAACATTGCTGATTTCATTTTCATAAAACCCTAGCATTACAAAGTAATTTATTTGTCTCTACTGCGGAATAACTTGGTCCGGTCTACCTTTAGAGAAAAAATAACCAATATATATATGTGAGTATGATATATCGTTAATGAGTCAGACAGAAGGGCTTTGGTAGATTTCTATCCTTTTCTTGTCTTTGTCAGCGACAAGTCAAGGAGGTAGGTGAGTCAAATTCAATCCAGGCAGCATGATATGTGAGGAGATCATGGACCGATATGGTTTCTATACTGCAGTAGTGATCTCGACCGGGCGTCTAATCAAGTGGGGTTCCTTTCCAATCCCTGACAAGGAAAGCTTCAGAGAGACAGAGCTCATCCCGCATCCCGTTTAGATCTCTTTTTATCTTTTTCTCCGCGTCATGGCACGTTGGTAGTCAGTTTACATCGAAGAAGGTAGCTTCGCCTGTTTATGTTGTCAAAACTAGAGAAACAGCTATAGCGCATGCCATGGATCGATCATGGATCCGAGATAGCAACCGGAGTTTGCTACATGAACTAGAAATGTGATCAGAATTGAGACTTTTTTTATCCTCACATATGTATAACAACAAAATAGAGGATGGACACTAGTTACTTTCTTCTTCTATTTTGTTGTTATGTGTATGTAGAGAAAAAAATTTCATTTCTGGTCTCATTTTGTGTTCACATAGTATTATTAAACTTAAAATTGGATAGGATCTTGCTGTCAGATGTCAACGTGGGTTGGTGAGATGAGGGAGGAGGTGCGTCCTCACCGACCCTCTAATAAGGGTGACCAGTGATTACCTACAGTCTCAGTCAATTGCCAGTCCACATATCGGGGGCCAGAGACAATATGGAGTGATCGAGCACTACCGTCCGTTCATCGCATTCTCGGGCGGGTAGGTGGCACTGATTCAGATTTTTGCGTGTATTGTAGCTACGGTTAAGCACCGGGCTTTGGGGAAAATACAGATCCTATCCCTCTTCACTTTGATTTTGAACGACAATATATTTCTGACCAAGACCCTTATAGGGCAAATTTGATTACATGTATTCAGCAGGATCGGATTCGGTTTATTGATCCATGAAGACAAATATCACGTTTGATTTGTCCTAATGGAGAAATAGATATTGTCCTGCACTTTGAGAGCAGTACATAACTGTTGGATGCCGCCCTCCAGCTCAAAAGCGCCGGGCGCCAATGTCTAGCACATTGCCGTGTGTTTTTCGCGTTGCGGCGTGGTACAAAAAGCAATCTCCGGTCTAAATGTGTTACAGACGGCCAGACTTAAAAGCTTCCCACAGTAAAATTTTCTAGATACAAAAATCAGTTATACCGGGATTATCGGAAATCTGTATTCGCACAAATCCACCTAAATTCTACAAAGCAAACGTGTCCATAGCCAGCATGCTACATCTGCAAAACCTTTTTTTCTTAGGAACTGTGGGGGAATTATATTCATCACGTTTTCCAGTGGTCAAGCAAAAGATCATATGTAAAAGAGGAAACCCGACTAACTATAAAAATGGTTCCTCAACTCACGACCAAATTAAAAGAAAAGGTATATATCTATGTGTCATCAGCCACAACTGCCTCTCGCCTCAAGTAAGCAACACCCCAAGATTCTAAAATGTACAGCCCCCTAATAGGGGAGACATCAATCTAAGGTCGGTAAACAAGTAAGGCTGTTCTAAATTAGCCCCGTATACTGTCAGCTGGACAACCGATCGGTTTGCTGCTCTATGGATAAAAGAGGTGTCACACATTCTAGCCTGCATAAGGTCATGAATTCTTTGAAGGGGTATCTTCACCCTCCACGGTGATCAGGTTCAAGTCCCGCCTAACAACCCGGTGTCATGCACTTGCACGACCCGCAAGGAAACACACACATACTCAATATGGACTCCGTCCAATTAGTGGTTACGGAAACATTAGAGAGGTGGCGGGTTGTTAGTGATTTGTTATGCCCATGAGACCCCAACGTGTGGGAGTCCTGGAGAACATGAAGTCTATTTAATTGTACTCACCGTAACCGGAAGGAGGCAGACCCTCGTACCGGATACGAGACTTATTCAATAGAATACTCCACGCCTCCCAGTTCTCGGGAGAGAAAAACACCCCGTCTTCTTCATCCCATCGTCCCAACGAGTAGCGGCAGGAGGTGAAGAAGAACAGAGGTTAATCCTATTACGGATCAAGTGGTATCAGAGCGCCCACGGTCTTGTATGGTGGGGACGAGGTCCACTCGCATAGCCGCCGACGAACCCCTCCAGTGCCTTGCGCATCACCGGAATCCATCTCGACGACCGCAATTCAGGGCAGCCATGGCGGAGGGAACCACTGCAACTATGGAGCTTTTGGCAACGCTCAAGCAAATGCAAGGTATGATGGAGAATATGTCTGTGCGGATGGAGCAGGAGTACACCACGGAGTTCCGACGGCTTGCCGTAGCCCTTGGTATTCCAATCAACACAGAGGAAGCAGTACAGAAGTTCATTGTCGGACTGCATCAGTCCATCCGTGACGAGCTGAAGCTATTCTGAGTTGGAGACGTTTCTACAGCCATCACTACAGCAATGGCAATAGAAAATAAAAATCAAGGCAGTGCCAATAGACTTCTGGTGGAGAAGACAAAAGCATGTGGTGGTAAGGACCACCGGCACAATGGGAAGAAAGAAGGAAAACAACCTTTGCCGTCTACGAAGGCAGATCTTTATTGTGAGTTTTGCAAAATCACATGTCATACAAAGGAAACACTACAAAAAATTTGGCCTTTATTGAAGAAAATTTGCGAGGAACCGAAAATCGTGAATAATGATGTCTATTTGTGAGGGATCATCCTTCAAACATGGGACCAAATCCCTCAACCGTGTTTTTTACATCTCAGACCTTTTATGTGAACACTAATCCCTCACAAATACATTACTCACTAATCACCCCGTGAAAAATGCCATGCCAAATATTTCCCTCCATCTCATAACCCATCCCTCCATTCTAAAACACAACATTTGCAAATCAAAAATAAAAAAATAAACCCTCCCCTCTCACGCCGTGCTCCCTCCGGCGCCGTGCATGTCCTGGTTCATTTTGGAGAGGGTCGCGGTGGAGAGGCTAGCCGATGGATCAGTTCTTCTAATCTTCCGCAGGGTCTGGGCCGCTGGATCAGTCGAACCTCCCTCTAAGCCTTGTGTTCACCGTCCGCCTCCAGGCGCCTCCGCTAGGTCTGACCCCGACGAGGTCTCTACCGAGCTCCAAGCTTCCATGGTCTAGGATAAAGGTTTTTCGAAGCACTAAGCTCCATCTCGGTGGTGACTGATGCTGCGTAGGGGCTGTGCCTCCCGACCACATCGTTGGTTTCTACCACTGTGGTGAAGATGAAGGGGAAAAGCGGCCCCCTTTCTCTGTTTCACGCCATAGCCACCGCAAGCACAAACTCGCCCACGAGCAAAGGTGCGAGCTTTTAGGAGTTCCTCGACTTCGGTTGCCCACTACGATTTCTTTTCTTTAGTTCACAAGATCGCCTCCTCTTTAGAGGTAAGCACTGTAATCATTAATTTTGGGGTCTATTTTCTTGCAGTAGTCAAGATCTATGCAATCTGTAGAACTGGAGGTTAGTCCTCCTCCCAATCCTTTTCCTCCTTCCGCTCCCCCTCTTCACATTAACACATACCTCCTTTCAGTAATTCTATTTACAGGGATCCTAATGCCTCTGGACCTGTAGTAGTACAATCAGTTAGCAGTAGTCACCAACCAATTGGAATAAGTTCAAAGCTAATGTTGCCATGAATCCTCACTTGAACCAAGCTGTTGTGGAATTGGTTCTACATAATGATGATAAGACCTGCTTAGGGTGGAAAGGCAAGATGACACATGCTACTGATACTGTAGTTCGAGATAAAGTACCTAGAGAAGAAGGTCTCTACCATTCACGAGGCTAGCACTGCGATACTACGAGTGTGTACAACAGACACTGTAACATTTTTCATGCCACATTCATTCCACATTGTTGACGATGCATGAAAATGAAGGTTTGATTTGTGTAGTACTATATGCTGATTATGTCTGTACTTGTTTTAACTTTGAATAGTATACTACAATCATTTAGTATATTTGTGTTTCAAGATGATGATCTTCTGTTGTCATGTAGGAAATCATCATTAACAATCCACAATAGAGCATACATATCGATCCTAGTGAAGGTCCAATCACTAAAGGGAGCTAAGCATATTTATTGAGCATTAGCATTCCACAACATAACTAGAGCAGCCTTTTAGTCTCAGAGGAATGAGGCATTATTTTATTGATACTTTGCATTGCATACATCATCTGCGGCACTATGTGCTCCACTCATTCAGGTTAGATGCAATAATGTAACCATGCTCTCAATCATCCGTTCTGCTGAATTTCAAAGTTTGTCTACATATGAATGATCAAGTTGTCAAGTATCGGTGTCTCATTGTAGATATTGTGTTATTTATTCTCTTGGATATGCAAAATCCATATGATCATCGATATTCTCTTGAATCTCAATGCTCAAGATACTATGTAAAAAACTTTTGGCTTGCCATGGTAAAGTGAGATTATTAAGAGAAATTGCAACTGACTTCCTATTTGTTCTTATGATAAGCAGCCACCACCACTTCAGGTGAGACTACTGGTTGTGGTTAAAACTTATGAACTGTACATTTCTAATATAATTTGTATCACTAAATTTTCAGCCAACTCATTTCTCTATGTTTCTTTCCTTACGTATGGAGTTTTCATTTCATTGAATTTTGAAGGTTGTCTAGTACAGACAAGAGTTGTTAGAATATGGTTTTCTTTTTTACGTAGCATCATGAGGAAAATGAGCTTAGATGGATGAGAAATACACCCTATTTCTTCAAAAAGTTAATTATGGCATATACCTAATTATGGTGCTTATTAGGTTTCTAATCAATGACATTAAGTTTTATTATACATCTTCCAATAAACTTAATTGTGGCATCAATCTATCATGTTGTCAATCTCATTTTCCCCTATTTTAGTATGGAAGGTAATCATTAGCGATTAGGCTATTGCCACAACCTTGTATGACTGACTTGGTATGGCTCATACCCGCCCAATTGACTTCTCTAATACAAAGGATCATTCTAGAAAGTGATTCCTTCTCTCTAGTGATAGCTATCACCAACTCAGATAGAGGTAAAGATTGCCTGGATCTGCTGGTAAATGATATTATAAATCTTGGAATTGAACGCTAGAATTTGACACTACCCATTTGTGTACATAAGCAACATGCTTTTCCACCACCTAGCTCAATAAGCTTCTTTACTTTATGGTACCACCTAAAATAGCATACATATTTTGATTTAGATCACAATAAACTCCTCCTCATGCATGTCTTTGATCCAACTCTGTAAATTGTGCTGCTTACAATTGTAAAATTACTTTTTTATTGTTTTGTATTTTTGTCGTCTTGTTTTGTTCCTCACTTTGTTAGGTGCAAGTCTCTAAGTAAATTTGCACTTTAGTGCCTGTGTGCTACTGCAAACCATCTTGGACCTACACTTAACTATCATATCGTGCTTACCTCTTAGAATCTACTTCTATATGTCCATTTTATTTTCTTTTAGTAGAAACTATATTTCTTAGAGGATGGGGCAAAACTGGTGATTTTGATTTCTAGAATCCCCCATAACTCTGCCTAAATAATGCCAAGAGACACTTTAGCACAACTTCTAGCAATAAGTCAATTGTCATCGTGATCCCTAGCTATAGCAACTAGCTATAACTCAATCCGGAAAATCTCCTTTTTAAATGTTTGATGGGGAGGGGTTTAATGGTAGCTAACAATACACAACGGACAAAGCTTTGGCTGAACTTGTCTTCCCTTGCATTGATAAAAGTTCTAATGAATCTCGCTGTCAGTTTGTTACAAAGTTGATTAAGAAGTTAAATAGTGTTAGATTTGTGATGTTGATGTTTAGCTTGTTGACTTTTTGGATGTAGCTCTTCTTTAGTGTTCTTTGTCTGTGCATGTGGTTTTATGAACTGTATAGTGAATTCTTAGAGTTGATGTATGAGCACCTTAGAAAATGCTTGAGCTACTAAACATATCTTCTTCCAAGAACATTGAGACTATGCAGTTGTGGTTGGACTGGAACAGAGCTATGCTAACCAAGAGACATTATTTTAAATATGTTTGTGTTATTCGTACCTAAAGGGAGTGACTGATCATTTATGTGGATGAAATTTTTCAGGTAGCTCTATTTTTGTGGTGGTGTTTTGGGTTAGGTCAAGCAAAAGAATGCCTTCTCCATCAGGTATGCTGATGTGTTCATATTGTTTTTGTTACATGAGTTATATTTATGGAGCTGTCATATGTGTTAGGTGGTGTGCAATCCTAGTGAATAGTAGAAAATATGCATCCTTGTGCACTAGTTTGGCATGATTGTGGTCCATGTTGACCAGTAACCATTTCCTGCTCCACCAATTGCTAGTAGGGGAACTGTGTGTGGATGTACTATAGATTGGTGTAGGCCTCGCAGATGGGTTGGTCTTCAAACTTAGTATTGGTCATATTGTTAATGGGACAGTTGGGTTAGATATATGTGTGTGTGTGTGTGTGTGTGTTTTATATGTCATTATAAAGGGGTGTGAGTACAGAAGATATTCTTCACATACAAGCAATTAAAGGGAACGAGAATTAAACCCTAGATTAACCCTACACAATAAAGGCTAACTAACAAACTAAGGGAATAACTACACTAAAGCAATCAACTAGAGACAAGCAATCAACACTATACTAACAAGGACAATCCTAATTAACAACTAAGAGAAGAAATTAGGTAACCAAGGAAAGGGTAAAAACTAACTAATAATAAGGATATTTACCATAAACTATGTAAAACAGACTAAGAAGGCAAGAAAGGAAGACAACTAGACGATCACTGGCTATAAGAAAAGCAATTAGGGTTTTAACAATCAATTATGAAAGTGGTCCATTTGGGGGTAATGTGATTATCAGTCTACTTAGAGTCATATCATCGAACACATCCATCTAGTAATGTGATTTGTGTAGATGATTGCTTTGTGTCATTTTGAAACAAAATAGTGATTCATTAGTTTTGAAAAGACACTTCAGGTTCAGGGCTTGTATTTGTAGGCATTGTTTGGTAGGACATAAAAGCAATTCGTTACACTCAAAAGCAGTGAGCTGCAGCCTTTTTTTGGTTGTACTGCACCCAAAACAAATGTGGTCAAGTGCAAAACGACCTTGCTCTGTTTCTGTCAGTTTGGCAACACGTGATTCTATAGCTGCATAGCTGACCAAATAAAATCAATAATATCTGCATCTTCTAACTGCTTATAACAAATATGCTCTATGTATCTTGAATCTATTTCAAATAAATTTGTTACTACTTTCCAGTTCATGTCTTGCAGCTCAACTACATCCAGTCAAATTATCCTTTAGTCGATGTTGTTATCTCAACTACTGTCATGATTCACCCCTTCTTTATTTAGACCTATAGTTACACATATTGAGGTTAGTAGTAATTATGTGTAATGTTGATGTAAGAGTTGCCATTGGTAGCTGTCAAGCGTGCAGGTTTGCGCATGGTATGATCTAGTTGATTGGTTTCTGGGCTTCTTTTCTGGCAAAGTAATTAAATCATATAAAAGATGTGCATAACTTGTTGAGTATAATTTTGATGGATAATATTTGTTAAGTTTATGCTTGGTTTCATTTATGCAGGCAACGAAAAAGTATGAGAAGGATGTTAAACTTAACTGGAATAGCCCTCAGGTGCGTTTTGAACTTTTCTGCAACCACCATTGCTCATTATTGGAGATGTGTACTGTTTATTGATTTTCCTACTATTGCTTCCAGTTCAATTGCATAATTGCATTATATTCAATTGGATACATATATTTTTATATATACTACAGTGGTGTGTACTACATATTGGTTGGCCTACTATAGCTTCTGTCCATTCCAGTATGTTTAGTTGAATACACATACTTTCATTGTTTCACATATACATGTGGCTCGTAAGTGTGGTATAAACGCATATAAGACCTTTCAATAAAAATGCATAACAACTGGTGTGAAAAGCCTGATATTGTCAAATATTGGCACCATCATACATGCATAACAACTGGTGTGGTAAACATATTGATTTAATTGAATGTTGTCTCTTAGGTGAGAGACTTAGAATATCAAATGTATATCCTTTTGTGTAAATGTATGATTTAGGATAGGAAAAGAAACAATTAACTGTTGCGGCATTTTAAATCTGTATAAGTGAACCCTAGAATGTGAATGTCTTTGATTTCTAGTTTCTAACGTGCAGTTTGATTTGCTTTTTAGCATTGATTCATCGTCAATTGTCTGTAAGCTTTCTTTTTATCTCATAAAAAAGCTAAATGACTTTATAATATTTCCTTCTCTACAGAATTAGAGCCGTCCCCAGTCACCTGCTTAGTCACAGATGTCACAAATTCAGTTTGTGGAGATGATTTCACTGTATGGCTCTCCTCTTTTGAGGGGGCTACTATATTGTAAGCCTCAATGAGATATTGTTTGCTTTCAATTCAAGTGACCTCTGAAAAACTAGACTTTCAAGTTAATCAATTGATTGAGTGAATGTGCATTTGCTATTTCAGAACTGCAGGCCTACCACAGTATGGACAGCTTGGACATGGGACAGACAATGAGGTTGAGTCTTGTTTGATTTCTTTGTGTCAAGTTGCAGCGACTCTGACTCAGTGTTATTTTTATCAGTATAATGCAAACAATTCCTCTGTACGATTAGTTTATGAAGCTCAGCCTCGTCCAAGGGCAGTAGCTACACTTTCAACAAAAACAATTGTGAAAGTTGCTTGTGGAACAAACCATTCAGGTATGTCTCAAACAATACTTTTTTCAATAAATATATCTGTTCTCTCCATTCTACAAATGCATATTACTGGTGTGCTTAACCATACTATTGTTTTCTTGATAGTTGATATCATTTCTGGAAATTCATCACATTCTTAATATTGTTAACATAAATTCTATCTTTGGTAACTACATTTGAGTGTTGTGCTAATCTCATTTATAGTTTCCCATTAGGATGGGATGGTTTGAATCCCCACATAGAACATGACATATAAAACAAGAGGGTTATGCTGTTGTTTCTGGTTATGGAGGTTCAATAAGTCATACATTATCAACTGTATTAAAAAAATTTGCTTGAATTTCCTGTTAACACTATCGTCTAAAACCAGATCCCTTTCTCCAGTTTGGTTGCCCTATCGGCAATAACACAGAACGGTACTAACAATTTGCCATTTTCTTCAGTAGTCTAATAATTACAGTGTCAAAATGTAACAGAATGATATCATCTTAGGATGAGTTGAATCTGATTTATTTTTGGTGTTAAATAGTTGGATATTCTGATCTTGATGAGTAGTTCATTTTTTTTGCCCCCAGTTGCTGTGGATTCAAATGGGTTTGTCTACACGTAAGTATTATCAACCTTTTCTTTCATTGTGATTACTCAGTTTCTTGACGTGACAGGGATATGTTTTTTTCCCAGTACACATGAGTATAAAACTATCTACTTTACCAAAAAATACTTATCTTACAATTAATTTGGGGGCAGGCAAGCCTGTTATAATGTATGTTGTCTTAATGTAATGTCTCATTATAAAGTGTAAGGGTTTTTGATTGTCTAACTATTCATGATATATTCAACTCAGTTCCATTTTTAATATTGGGTAATCCTCAAATTTTTTTACTTATAAATAAGGTATGGTTAGTTTCTTGGAAAATTGCTTGTTTGTCTGAATGGTAAGTTCTCTCATAAGTTATAGAACAGGATAATCCCGTGTGTATGTTTAACAAAATGTAGTATCAATGTTATTTTTTACTTCATATTTACTCAGATTTCTTTCTTCTACTAGCCTCCTTTTAATAATGTGTGTGAATGTTCTTAATGTGGTTTATTTACTAAATCCACAGTGAAGTTCGTATCTTCAATCTTTTTCAAGTTAATGATGGATTTCGACGGACAATGCACCTTGGAGTAGACCAAAACCGAAATATAAGGGTAAGTTGTTTGTTGTACCATGATTTATGTATAAACTTTAAATTCTATTAATATAATGATTTGTCATTTTTAGGAGAAGAATATTCAAGTACCTAACCGTATGAGGTCTGGCATTGATGAAGAGCACCACACCATTTGAAGGAATATGGAGACATTATAGATCTTAAGAGTTTCTAGCATGATATGTTGATTGTCATCAATCTCAAATTTTAGAACCATATGTACTCTTTATTTATATCAACGTTGAGCACGCAATGTATGGATAATATTTTGCTTCAATAACAAAAATTGGTTTGAGGTGATTTAACATTTGTATGTGTCATTTTGGTGTTGAATCTTCTTATGATGTCATGTGAATTAGTATAAAAATATTGCTTGAGGTTATGTATACAAAGTTTTCATTTAAAAATTGATATTCACTATAGTAACAATTAATTAACATTTAATAAATCATTCAATAATCAATAACTAAATCATTTACAGTAGTCCCTCATAAATATATTGATGAAGGTCCAGATTGACCATCAAAATTGCATTGATGACGACCACATAGCCCCTCAAAAATAATATTAATGAAGGCATTATCCCTTCAAAAATATATTCTCCAGGACCATCAAGTCCCTCAAAAATGTATTTATGAGAACTAAACATGCCCTCAATAATGTTATTATGAAGGCTAAATAGTCCCTCAAAAATGTATTTATGAAGGCTAAATAGTCCCTCAATATAACATTGTTGAGGGTCAGTTGGTCTGTGACAATTGTATTCGTGAGGGCCACTGGTATTTTTCACGTGAGTTCTCTTCACAGACCATTTGTGAGGGCCAGACTCACAACCGTCCCTATTTGTGAGGGCCTGTAGAGAGGGGTTTGTGACAGGATCACTCGTGAATAATGGCCCAATTTTTACTAGTGAAAAGTGTTGGAAGGCAAATCCAACCTTAAAGCCCAGACGATTTAAAGAGCAGGAGAAAGGAAAGCGTGTTGCGACCACTGTCGGCAGAGATTCGGCGGCCCCAGAGAGAGTTGGCTCAATGACTACAGCTGACCCTAGCCTCTCACTCATGGTATGAGCTGTTGATGTACCCACTGATGTAGACATGGATAAAGCGGAGGAGATGTTCACTATTAACATACAGGTGAAGAATGAGGTGATCGGTGCTATCATCGACCCCGGCAGCCAGAAAAATCTGATATCCACCAAACTCGTACATCAACTGGGCTTGACGACCACGCCGCATCCCCGTCCTTACCCATTGGGATGGATTGTGAAAGATGTGGGACAAAGGGTAGATCAACATTGCAAGGTGAAGTTTGCAATTACTAATCATTTTATTGATGAAGTGTTGTGCGATGTTGTTCCACTCGATATCTGTCAAGTTGTTTTCGAAAGCCCTTACTTGTGGTTCCGGGACGGGCATTACCATCGTCAGGCTCAAGAATACGAACTGTCCAAGGACGGGAAACAGTTCGTGGTTGCTCGAGATCCTACAAAGCCCGCCCTTGAATTGGTGACAATGGGGCAAGTAAAACGAATGGTGAATGCATGCCAGCAGTTTGTGGTCCTACTTGTACGCCCAGTAGTGCATCATGGTGAAGAAGGAGGTAGACTTGTTGCAGTTTTTGACGATTATACTGACCTATTTGCAGATCCGCAAGGGATGCCACCACGACGTTGCATTGACATTGATATCTAGTTAATTCCATATTCCACTCTACCCAATGTAGTCATGTATCGCAATGCAGTTATGGAGAATGAAGAGATCAAACGACAAGTCAGTGATCTCCTCGAGAAGGGTGTAACCCAAACCAGCAGCTCACCGTGCGGCTCACCGGTTGTATTGGTACCAAAGAAGGACGGTGGTTGGTGGCTCTATATCGACTACCGGGCTCTTAACAAGATCACCGTGAAAAATCGATACCCGCTCCCGCGTATTGACGATCTCCTAGATCAACTGAAACAGGCCCGGTTGTTCACCAAATTAGATCTTAAATCTGGATATCATCAGGTGTGCATCCGCGATGAGGACATGTGGAAGACGGCGTTCAAGACCCGGTAAGGCCTTTTTGAATGGCGTGTCATGCCGTTTGGCCTGTGTAATGCGCCGACCACATTTATGCGGCTAATGAATGAAGTCTTATGCCCCTTTCTGGATGACTTTGTGTTGGTTTATCTAGATGATATTCTCAAATATAGCCAGACTATGGCGGAGCATGAACAACACGTTCGGAGAGTCTTGGACATACTGCGGCACCACCAATTGCGGCTAAACAACAAGAAATGTGAATTCACGCTAACATCACTCACGTACCTGGGATTTGTAGTCGGTGAGGGGAACCTCCGCATCGACCCGGACAAAGTTCAAGTCGTCCGAAATTGGCCAGCCCCAAATAACATCACCGAGGTATGCAGCTTTGTGGGTGCCTGTCAATACTTACGCAAATTTATTCGCCACTTCTCAGTTCTTGCTGCACCGCTCCACACTCTCACCAAGGCCAACGCCAAATTCGAATGGTCGTCCAAACATGAAGATGCATTTCAATTGTTAAAAAAGAAGATTTTTGTTGCTCCCATCCTCGCACTTCCTAATCTTGCAGAGGCCATTTGAGCTCGAAACATATGCTTCTGGATACGCTATGGGTGTTGTACTTATGCAGGATCGGCGACCTGTAGCCTATCACTCTGAGTTATTTCAAGGAGCTCAGAAGAATTATCCAACTTATGATAAGGAATTACTCGCACTCCACCAAGACGTCAAGCATTGGAGATGTTATTTATTGGGCAAGGAGACCGTCATTCAAACTGATCACCGTCCCCTCCAGTATTTACAATCTCAATGCAAACTTCAACAGGCACGCCATATGAAATGGATGGCTTATTTGCAGTAGTTTAATATTATCATCAAGTACAAACAAGGGGCCCAAAACAAATTGGATGATATGCTTTCTAGGCCACCGCAACCGGTAGTATGCCTAGCCAGTTCAATGGTTCTCCAACCGGATGTACATGAGGAATATAGTCTGCAGTATCCATCTGATCCATATTTCAGTATGCAGTTCGCAGAGGCAAGGACAGGAACCATTACTGATTATGCAATTCGTGACCAATTACTCTACAAAAATGGTCGACTGTGTGTCCCACATGGCGATGACAGACTCAAATGGATGTGAGAGGCTCACACGTCGAAGGTGGTAGGTCATTTTGGCGTCAACAAGACTATACAACATTTGCAGCGCTATGTGCATTGGCCGAATATGCACCAGGATGTCACCTGTTTCGTTCGCAGCTGCACTTTTTGCAACATTTCAAAACCCAGCAATCACAAGGTGGGGTTATATCAGCCTCTCCCTGTCCTGAGCTGGCCATGGGAAAGTGTATCGATGGACTTCGTCAGAGGCCTTCCTACAACACGACACAGTCATGATTACCTGTACGTCGTTGTGGATCGTTTCTCAAAGATGGTGGTTCTGGTCCCGTGCAAGAAGACCATTAAAGGGGCTGAAACTGCTCGCCTATATTTTACACATGTCTGGGTCCATTTTGGACTACCAAGCTCCATCATTTCTGATCGGGACAGCCGCTTCTTAGGCACATTCTGGCAAGCATTATGGTCGTTGATGGATACTAAATTACAACGCAGCACACCCTACCACCCGCAAACTGACGGGCAAATAGAGGTGGTCAATCGTACGGTGGTCCGTCTCCTCTGTGGTTACCATGCCAGCCACCCAAAAACATGGGATGAGAGTCTTTCGTATCTGTAGTTTGCCATTAACCGTGCATTGCACGAATCTACTACTACGACGCCTTTGGAAGCATGTCTCGGGTTTCTACCTGCAAGCCCTTTTGATCTCGAATTTCATGGTTCCAACCTACAACATTAGGACGTCCAAGCTGGGAACACAGCTGCAGCGCGTCATTTCATTAACCACATCACTCGCATTCATGTTGAGGTAGCCAAGAGCTTGCAACAGGCCCAACACATATATAAAGACTGCCATGATCGTCATAGGATCCATGGTAAGTATCACGCTGGTGACCTCGTTTGGCTTCATTTGGGCCACGAGAGGTTAAAAGGTCCGGGTCACAAACTCAAACCACTGCGCTATGGTCCATTTCGTATCATTCACATGGTTGGGGAAAATGCATGTCGCTTGGAGCTACCACCTTACATGTCGATGTATTCCGTGGTCAGCATCATCAACCTTCGACCATTCGAGCCGTCTATGCTCGACGAGGAGCCAGACGAGGTCCTGCCGAATATTACAGACCTCATCGTCGGTAAGGATGATGTTCTTCCTGTTGATACCATCATGGAGTCTAAAACAACTAGTCCTCGACGAGGCCCACACCATTCATATCGGATCGGTCGCAAAGGTGAATCTACCCTATCTGCTAAGTGGTACTCACACGATGTAGCCAAGGCGAGATTTCCAGCCTTAGTTTTTGACTCCACAGGAGCTCCGTCCTATTCTTCAATAGGGGACGCATGATCAGGTCCAAGTCCCGCCTAACAAACCGGTGTCATGCACTTGCACGACCCGTAAGGAAACACACACATACTCAATATGGACTCCGTCCAATTAGTGGTTACGGAAACATAGGAGAGGTGGCGGGTTGTTAGTGATTTGTTATGCCCATGAGACCCCAACGTGTGGGAGTCCTGGAGAACATGGAGTCTATTTAATTGTACTCACCGTAACCAGAAGGAGGCAGACCCTCGTACCGGATACAAGACTTATTCAATAGAATACTCCACACCTCCCTATTCTCAGGAGAGAAAAAAACCCCGTCTTCTTCATCCCATCATCCCAACGAGTAGCGGCAGGAGGTGAAGAAGAACAGAGGTTGATCCTATTACGGATCACACGGGATCAGAGAGGTCACATTCAACAGGGAGATAAGACATCGGTCGTCACATTCTAAGGTTATCCCAGCCAAGGGGGGCCCAGCTGCGAGCCCCATACCAACTTCAACAGCCTTAAGAAGAGATTCTAGGTGGGATGAGCCTCAGGCCGGGTTAGAGAAGCCCGCAACAATATCGCCACTTGAGGATCTAATGATGTATACCTCCAAAGGCCCTTCCTATCAAACCCACCCCACCCCCATTCTAAGACACACTCGCCAGGATAAGCTTAAGATAACCTATTCCTGGCATCTTCCAGAAGGTGGGGTGAAGGACGAACCTCTGGATCTTGAGGCGTGGGGAGAAACCTCGCTCTTTCCAAAATTCGTGTGTTCTAGGGTCAATTCTAATAGGTTTGGGGGGAGTGTTGTCTACGATAGATTGGCATATATGACAAACTCTACCCCAAATTCCCTTGCTATCCATTCTCTGACCTTCAAACCTACTCCCACATCTATCTACCCAGATGCACCAAAGGATGGCAAGGGGAAGAACACCCATGAGGAAGCCAAGCCATGACTTTCGATCCGAGAGGGACCAACAGTGGTGTAGAGCACCGCCCAACATTCTAGAGGTAGTAAAGGAACTGACCATTATGGCATTCTCACATTCTGCCCTAAGGTGTCTAGTTGTGCTCCCTTTGAGAAAAAGGTGGTCAAGGTCTCCAAATCTCCCCGAGAACAACATTCGTATCTAGAGGCCAAAAGAATGTGACAAGACCTAATCATGTCGTATGTAGGAATGATAGAGTGGAAAAGCTTCCAGGAAATGGTTGAAATTTTGAGGGGGAGGGTCGGGTCCCATAACCATCTATGGTGAAGAGAGGATAGTCCATCACGGTGATGGGTTGGAGTGTTTGGTGTACATATACTCAATGCCGATTTCATCATAAAATGACCATCCTCGTAGGGCATCCAGAGAGGTTCGTCTTCTTCAATTAAAGTGTCTATAGTTTTAGACATGACTTCTACTACACCCTCATCCTCAAGCATGCTCTGGAGTTTGGCAAGGTTCCATACTCCATGACCCCCTTCTACAAAGAAATCCCTAACCCTGAGGCAGCGATATGTGACCACACCCACTTGTTTCCATATATCAAGTCTATCATTTCTTTAAAGGGAACCCCAAAAAGTAATGTTACCTGATCCTAGATCCCATCTAGTGTTCTACAAAATCATGGGGAAGATACTCCATATTCTCTTCAAAAATAGCGAAGATGCCCTACCTTTTTAAAGATTCCAAGGATGGTTAGGGTCTAAGTTCCATCTTTCTTTGACGTATTTCTTGATGCAAAATTGAGACCAAAGTGAGGAACCTTGGAGGATGTTCCATCCGGCCTTCATCAGGTGTGCTTGGTATCTGTCTAGGAGCTTCAGGACTCCTAAGCCATCATCTAGGGTTGGGGATGTTACATTGTCCCATCTGACTCAGTGATGTCTTTTGACCCCATCTCTAGCCACCCTAGGGAACCCCACTATCTTCCTATGAATGTCTCTAAAAATGGCTTTTGGGATTGCACAAGCATTAAGGTTATGGGTGGGAATGATAGAAAGCACCGATTTGATTAACGTAAGCCTTCCAGCGAAGGAGAGATGGTTTCCAGCCGAAGATGTAATCCTCTTAGTGATCTTATTTGTATGACTATCAAAGTGTCTAATCAAGATGCTACCTTTGATCAGTGGGACTCCTAAGTAGGGGATCATGTTGCTATCTTCAGCATACAAGCTTCATTTGGGAAAGAAGGTTAACAAAGAGAAAACTTTGGTCATGATTAGAAAAACTTCTGATCTTAGGAGAGAACATATCCTACATCTATGAAACTCGACGATGTTTTATAGCATTCCCTCCAGTAGTTGTCCATGTTATGACTGATAACACTCTAGCTACCTTCAGTCTATAATACGTGATCATAAACTGAGGTTTATTCCCACATTGCATGCCCTAGAATAATTTCCCCTCTTGTTCTTGCACAGATCAACATTATTTTGGAAAAACAACATGTCGGTGGGAGAGGTGGGGATGCCCCGACATGTGTCTTGTTGCATGTCATTGAAGGGGTTTGAATGGTATGTGAATATTGAACTTGAATTTAATTAACATAAACCTAGTAGCATCAAACTTAAATTTAGCTTCCCGGTTTCAGATATGGATGTAAGTTTCTAGTATGTATTGGATTAACGATCCCAATGTAGGAGCAAATGCCAAGTCATTACATTACTGAATCTAGAACTATTGTAGTTCTCCTGGTGAGTTTGTATGTGATATTAGTTCTTGATTAGGATAGCTAAAGTAGATTTAAAATTAAATTGTAATATTAGTTCTTGATATTAGTCCTGGTGAGAATGAAGAATAGGAAGAACAAAAATGAAATTGTAATATGTAGAAACTTGACATCATTACCCTAGTAACCCTAATCCCATGAATGTGATTCCAGTGAAAAAACTTTAAACATGATGTAAGATATAAAATGTGATCCTAAATATCTAGATGAAAATTCTAACCAATGTTACTAATGATGTTAACATGCACACTTATACAATATAACTTGTAAAACAATATTGCACATAGGAGATAACTTGACTTAGCTTAGTAACGCATAGATGCACTTTGTGCCTCTTGTTTACTTGAGAGTTATACATTGTTTATATTTTGATAATGACTTAACCATTCCATTCATATGTATCTAATATGTTTGTTTAAGATTGATTTTAGGCTTTAGGTGCATGAAAAGGATCCAATTACACAACCCCTAGCTTGTCCAAGTTCAAGTCAAAAGTAATGCAAGTGTGCAATTTGGGAAATAACTCTAAACCACCTTAAAATATTTTTGTTATCACTTGTATTGATGATATAACTTGTAATTAATATGAGAAAAAATTAGGGACACTTAATTCTAACGTTTGGTCACTCAAAAACCATTTTGAACAAATTGTTACAGCAACTCTATTGGTCGAGTCTGGATCTCGACCGACCAGTGATGGATTTTTGAAAATTGATCAATCGATCGAGTTGTACACTCACAGAACTCGACCGACCAACTCACTGACCAAAACTATTTTTGACTCATCAGTCGAGTTTCTGGGGACAAACTCGACTGATAGTTTGAAAATTAGCTTTGTAGGTTAGTGGATCGGTCCGGTTACCCTTGTTGAAACTTGACTGAATGTACTATATGGAAAGTATAGAAAAATGATTCTAACCATTGGAGAGTTGTTAGAAATGAAAATAGATCCGTTGCAAGTTGTAAAACGGATATTTTTTTTCTTAAGTGATCCCACACTCAAAGGAACACCCCCAACTATAAATAGGACCTCTTGGAGTTCATTTCAAGGTTTCTCATTCATGCTATCCTTGGTACTTGCTATAGTTGAGTGTGTTGCAGCCCTTTGAGCTCCTTTTTCTCACACATTTACAAAGAATTTTGTGATTATGAATGAGTTAGGCATGTTGTAAGAGAGCTACCTCCATGTTATCTTATAAATCTCTCATTCCTTACATCTTCCTAATCCCCTTTTACAAAGAGAAAAGGTTGAAGTGATCTTCTCCGAGTGAAGGAGGAGTTGTTTTTCTTCTTCAAGGTTGAAGAAGGTGTGAAGATCTTCTCTAGGTGAAGGAGAAGGGCAAGGCAAAGATTTAAGAAGAGTGGGTAATTCCTTCAAGGCCAAAGACTTGATGCAAGTGTGGGTAAGTCCTTGGTGAGGGCTGAAGACATTTTGATCAAGTGGGTAAGTCCTTGTGTAGGTGAAAAACTCTTGCCTGGAATAGGTAAGCCCTTGGATGTATGGTGGTCTCCTTATATCTCTTATGATGGAATATAAGTATACATGGGTTGCAAAGTCCTAGAGGTTGACCTCTCTAGGTAGTGGATTGATAGTCTCCTAATTTTGAGATCGAAACCACTCTAACCACCTTGTCCAAGTGTATGTTTCAATTTCTCTCATCCTTTCTATGCTTGCTTGGATAGGACTTCAAATTGTTTTTAAGCATTTGGTTTCAATTGATATAATTTGAAGGTCTAACTATTATTGTGAGAATTTTACTCTATTGACCCCTCCTCTAGAGCCCTAGATCCAACAAGTGGCATTAGAGCTTGGATCTTCTCCAACAAATCTCCCACGAGATGAGAAAATGGGTGATAACTACTTGGTTCGCTCAACCTAGAGGGAGGCTTCTCCATACACCCCCACCCCCGTGTTTGATAGCACCAACTTTCTCCATTGGAAGAGGTGGATGCAGTTCTACATCAAGGGATGAACTTTGATATGTGGAAGGTGATGATTGCACCCTACAAGGAGCCAACTATAGTTGTGTCAACATGGGATGAAGCTTCCCTAAAGAATTCCTAGCTCAATGTTAAAGCAATTAGCATCCTCTATGTAGCCCTCACTCCATCTGAGTTCAACCACATCTCCTCATGGGACACAACCTATAAGATATGTGATAAGTTGTGCATCACTTTTGAAGTCACAAAGCAAGTGAAGGAGGCAAAGATCTACATGTTGAAAAGCCTCCTAGAGAACTTCAAGATGGGAAAGAAAGAAATAGTTTCTGAGATGTACTCAAGGCTCAATATCATCATCAACAACAACCTCGATGCTTTGGTACACACTTGAGATAGAGGAGCAATCAACTCAAAGATCTTGAGCTCTCTACCAAATAGATGTGATTCAAAGGTGACCTCCATTGAAGAAGTGAGAAGTCTTTGGGACATTCCAACCAAGGAGCTTATTAGCAATCTACAAGCTCATGAGCCAAGACTTGGCAGGCAAGAAGAGGAAGCCAAGCAAGAAGAGAAGGAAGCAAGGAAGATCAAAGATAGTTCCTTCAAGGAACAAGTGGAGGCTATCATCCTACAACAACTACTTGCTTGTCGGACCTCTCCCTCCTCCTCTAGTGAAGAAGACGGCCCTAGTGAGTATGAAACCAACTACTCCAAGGGAAATCACTTCAAAGGAAAGCAATCTTCTTCCTCTACTCCAAGGTGCTATAATTATGGTAAAAAAGGACACTACAAGAGTGAATGTCCTAAGGCAAGAAAGTCAAACCCAAGAGCATTTCTAAGAAGGAAGAAGAGTACAAGAAAGATAGCAAATATAAGAGGAAGGACAAGAAGGAGAGGAGACATAAAGACGCATCTCATGCAACTTAGGAAGCATCATCCTTTAGTGGATCAAGCTCTGATGATGATGGAGAGTGCATGTGATAACCTAGTTTTTGACCCTTTGCATATGACTTCTACAGTTGGCTTTGCCCTTGAACGCACCATCAATTTCTTGTACATATATGCTTTGATTCTTAGTTGATAATTTCCGAGCACAATTTCCACCTGAGTGACACTAAATAAAGTTATCAAAGTATATCACTCATCATCTCTTTTCTCTTAATTTTAATCATTGTCTTGTGACCTTATGCACTTTGATTTCATGTTCATGGTGTAGAGGGTACTCTCAACTTTGCAACACATCTAATTTCATCCAATTTGGAGCTAGGATAGATGAGATACACATCATTGAATTCTTTTCCCTCTTAAAAATTCGATTACACCTTTTTCTTTTCTCACCCTCTTTGGGCATGCGGCCAACCCATATAAGGGGGTGCGGCTGAGTGCTCCCCTACCCATATCTCCTCCGCACCTTCTTTTCCTTTTGCATTCCCTCCTTTCTTTCCTTTCCCCTGACTCATCCCTCTCATCCAGACAGGATCGTACAAACACTAGCGTCGTTGACACTGCGGTGCCTTCTCCCCTTTCAGCATGTCACTCACCCACTCCCTTGGCCCGCTTGTACAGCTACCTCTTAACAAGATGACAATAGGAGAGGTTGAACCCAGTGGCCACCGCCACTACCCCCTCGCTCCACTCAAAACCCTAGAACCTATGCCCTGCTTCCCCTCCTTCCTTTTATTAACCCTCCAACCCTTTGTTTCTGAGGTTAGCTCCTCCCTCTACCAAAATCAGTGTTACCGCCTGTGCTCCTCACCCACCTACTCCATAGACACCATCTTGATGTTGCCGGCCTCTCCAGGCCATCTTGACATTTCCTGCATCTGTAGGTTTTCAAAACTTCTCATCGCCATGAAAATGACCAAAGGAGGGGGAAGCAAGCCCTGATTTCCTTAGTTCTTGCCCCTCACTTTCCCTCCCTCTGTCAGTTCTAGCTGATGATCCTATCACAGCCTTGAGCCGCCTCAACTATTGTACTCAGGTTGCTATAGCAAACGACATCGCACCAACACCATGAAGTTGGCGACAAGAAGAGGCATAGCACATCTCTAGACCAACGACGCATGTACCCAACCCATGCCTCGACCCTCCTCCCATCTGCGGCCCTATTCTCTGATCACCTTCTAGCTGGAACAACACAAAGATCACATAGCCAGTGAATCGTAGAGTCATGGAGAGTGGGTTTTCACCCAAACCATTGATCGTGTTGAGGACCACAATGAGCCTAGATCCAATGATCTACCACCGAGTTGATGTGAGCGGCCAAAGAAAATGCGGGGTGATGATGGATAGTGGCGTCACTTTGGATGGCGCTCACTCACCCTCAGCAACCACCGCTTAGCGATGGATGATGTCTGGGGGCAGCTAGGCCTGCATCTAGACTCCTTTGGGGCCCATCTGGGCCCAAAATAGGGTAAATAACCCCTCTTAATCCCCTTTTTATGAGCATATTCTAACCTATGTAACTCTTAGATCCCTTTACCAAATGCTAAAGTGTTATAGATAATTTTGATCAAAAAAATACCATCTAACTCATGGCTCTACTTATTGACCCTAGATTCATTCATAGCTCCCCTGATTTACTATTTTATAGCACTTCATGGTCTTTAGTCATCTAATTTTAAGAGTAATGTGGATACAGAACATTTTAGGGGGCGTACATAGGTTACAAGTAGTCAAGAGAGTACATGAATGCATTACGTGGAATCTAGGCATAAATCATACTAGGGATTACTGATTTTGAGGTAGGATGAACATATGATGATAAATATATTAAATTTCTAAAATTAGTCATGTGGCATCATGTACATGCATAAAAGAGCCACTTTTAGGTCAAAAGAGTAAAGGTTCACATAAAAAAGATCTACTTCATGATTTAAACAAAAAGATGGATAAAAGTTTCTGTTCTGAAGTTTAAGAGTGATATTTGAAGTAACAATACTAGATGGGAGCAAGATACATCATTTAACCTTCAAATAGTACATAAAAGACATGATTTTAGGATACCATGAGTAAACTAATAAGATTTAGATATTGAAACTAGAATAATTATATAGATCTCATTGAGAGGATTAAAAATTCATACCTCATATGCCAGATTTGGCCAAGGGATGTCCAAAATATGACTTATTGACGTTTTTACATCAAAACTGTAGGAAAAGTGGTTAGGGCGTTACGTTTTCATTCATTGACAAAAGGGAGCCATTGATTTGAGATTCTATAGTGGTTGTTGACCTCCTCTTGAAAGCAACACATGTGGGGCCACCTGCCACGTGTCCTTATGGGATTGGTTGTGACCAACCTAACCGCTTCGGTGCCATACCGCCAGCAATCCCTACCAACCGCCTGTCTTCTGTTGTTTGACACCTGCTATAATTGCAGGTCATCGGATACTACTATGGGTCACTAGTGTGATGAAGCACCTGTGAGGTGTGAATGTTTCCCACAGCTGGGATGTAGCTTGCCAGAGCGGTGGGTAGGAGGGGACATAAGCCCCCGATCAAGGCTCTAAAAAGGCTGCCAACCCAGTAGCATCACAACTAGCAAGGAGGTGGTCTCAGATGAAGGCGGGGAGGTCGGGGTGAAGATGCCCCTTCTGGGCTACAATGGCACCGCCATCAAAACAAGGAGAATAGGGAGGTTGGAGCACAATTTAGGGCTCGATAGAGAGGGGAAACAAGGGGAACACTAAGGAAAATGAGAAAGGAAGTGAAGGGATGGTTTAAATGGGAAAGAAACTAGGGTTGAGAGGGGGCTAGGTGGGTTTTGACAACAAGTCCATTGACAAAGTGTACAGAGGTATAAGATGAAGTATGAGTCGTCTGATCGAGTGATAATCTGTGATAGCAGCATCCAACGGTCACGAGTTACTTCTTTTAGGATCCATGATCTTGATTGGTAGAGGGGGGATGTGTTTGGATCACAAAGGGAAGGTGAAGGGGATGGGTTTAAGTGGGCCACACACCCCCAAAGTGGGCCCAACAAGATCCTTTTTGTTTCAAAAGAGCTAGAAATTATGTCAAATCAAGGTGATTTCAAACAAGCATATCGCTCTCATCCTAGGTTGAAATTTGGTGAAATTTGATGTATTGGAAACCTAAAAGAGAGATATTCAACATGAGCATAAAAATTAATATAGATGTACACAAGGATATGATCTAAATTGAAGGAAAATATGATAATGTGTGACATAAAGATAAATTCAATTTTTGTCAAATTGAGTATTGTCGTAGTGATACATGTACCCTAGATGGACCAATTGTGCATAAAAATACATTCAAACATGGAATTCAAGGTGAATAAGAGTGATGTCCAATCTAGAAGTCATATTTAGAGTGTCAAATTCTAGGTTATCATGTATAGTTTGCACTACAAAGTTTTTGAAACGATACATACAAAAAGTATAACAATCAAAATTTTAAAATAAGATTATTTGTATAGAAAATAAACAATATATTGCATGACAATATATATGAAAAACAATGAGTACAATGATAATATAAAATCACACTATGTCAAAGCACATGATACATATAACTTAACTTCTATTTACTTTATGATAAGATATCTTTTAAACATAATTTAATATAAAAATTATATACATATAGCTTTATTTGTTGTTTAATACATGTTTACTTATAAATAAATAATAATATTTCTATTACTAGATATAACTTTATGATTTTGTAGACATTATACACTCACATTTAATAAACATATATATGATTTCTAAATATATTTAACTCTAATAAAATAGCATATATTTGTATTTTCATCTTGTTTAAACCATATATTATCATGTATACAAATAAGTACAAGAGGAAACCCGACTAACTATAAAAATGGTTCCTCAACTCACGACCAAATTAAAAGAAAAGGTATCTATCTATCTGTCATCAGCCACAACTGTCTCTTGCCTCAAGTAAGCAACACCCCAAGATTCTAAAATGTACAGCCCCCTAATAGGGGAGACATCAATCTAAGGTCGGTAAACAAGTAAGGCTGTTCTAAATTAGCCACGTATACTGTCAGCTGGACAACCGATCGATTTGCTGCTCTATGGATAAAAGAGGTGTCACACATTCTAGCCTGCATAAGGTCATGAATTCTTTAAAGGGGTATCTTCACCCTCCACGGTGATCAGGTTCAAGTCCCACCTAACAACCCGGTGTCATGCACTTGCACGACCCGCAAGGAAACACACACATACTCAATATGGACTCCGTCCAATTAGTGGTTACGGAAACATAGGAGAGGTGGCGGGTTGTTAGTGATTTGTTATGCCCATGAGACCCCAACGTGTGGGAGTCCTGAAGAACATGAAGTCTATTTAATTGTACTCACCGTAACCGGAAGGAGGCAGACCCTCGTACCAGATACGAGACTTATTCAATAGAATACTCCACCCCTCCCTGTTCTCGGGGCAGCCATGGCGGAGGGAACCGCTGCAACTATGGAGCTTTTAGCAACACTCAAGCAAATGCAAGGTATGATGGAGAATATGTCTGTGCGGATGGAGCACTTGGAGAAGACGCAAGAACATCTCGCCAAGCGGTCCACGCCGGAGCAACCGGCGACTTCTGACGATGACAACGGCGAAGCTGACCGAGAAGAACGTCTACCTGAAAGGGTGCGTCCCTTTAGGGTGGAGGCCAAGATCGAGATCCATGTTTTCAACGGTGCCATCGACGCAGAGAAAATCGACTCGTGGGTGGCACAAATGGAGACATACTTTGCCCTATACAACTACGGCGACATAGATCAGGTATCGTTTGCCCGGTTAAAACTGACAGATCACGCCTTGGCATGGTGGAACAGCTTCCTGGCATCACGAGAAGGTGCTCCTATTTCATGGGAGGAGTTTAAGAAATTGATCTGGCAGGAGTTTTATCCCATGGGATATCTCCAGAGCAGGTGGATGAGGTGGTATATAATGCGCCAGCAGTACCAACAAAATGTGCAGGAGTACACCACGGAGTTTCGGCGGCCTGTTGTAGCCCTTGGTATTCCAATCAACACGGAGGAAGCAGTACAGAAGTTCATTGCCGGGCTGCATCAGTCCATCCGTGATGCGCTGAAGCTATTCTGAGTTGGAGACGTTTCTACATCCAACACTACATCAATGGCAATAGAAAATAAAAATCAAGGCAGTGCCAATAGGCTTCCGGTGGAGAAGACAAAAGCAGGTGGTAGTAAGGACCACCGGCATAATGGGAAGAAAGAAGGAAAACAACCTTTTCCGTCTACGAAGGCGGATCTTTATTGTGAGTTTTGTAAAATCACAGGTCATACAAAGGAAAAGTGTTGGAAGGAAAATCCAACCTTAAAGCCCAGACGATTTAAAGAGCAGGAGAAAGGCAAACGTGTTACGACCACCGTCGGCGGAGATCCGGCGGCCCCAGAGAGAGTCGGCTCAATGACTATAGCTGACCCTAGCCTCTCACTCATGGTACGAGCTGCTGATGTACCCACTGTTGTAGACATGGACAAAGCGGAGGAGCTGTTCACTATTAACATACAGGTGAAGAATGAGGTGATCGGTGCTATCATCGACCCCGGCAGCCAGAAAAATCTGATATCCACCAAACTCGTACATCAACTGGGCTTGACGACCACGCCGCATCCCCGTCCTTACCCATTGGGATGGATTGTGAAAGATGTGGGACAACGGGTAGATCAACAATGCAAGGTGAAGTTTGCAATTACTAATCGTTTTATTGACGAAGTGTTGTGCGATGTTGTTCCACTCGATATCTGTCAAGTTGTTTTTGAAAGCCCTTACTTGTGGTTCCGGGACGGGCATTACCATCGTCGGGCTCAAGAATACGAACTGTCCAAGGACGGGAAACAGTTCGTGGTTGCTCGAGATCCTACGAAGCCCGCCCTTGAATTGGTGACAACGGGGCAAGTAAAACGAATGGTGAATACATGCCAGCAGTTCGTGGTCCTACTTGTACGCCCAGTAGTGCATCATGGTGAAGAAGGAGGTAGACTTGTTGCAGTTTTTGACGATTATGCTGACCTATTTGCAGATCCACAAGGGATGCCACCACGGCGTTGCATTGAGCATGATATCCAGTTAATTGCATATTCCACTCTACCCAATGTAGTCATGTATCACAATGCAATTATGGAGAATGAAGAGATCAAACGAAAAGTCAGTGATCTCCTCGAGAAGGGTGTAATCCAAACCAGCAGCTCGCCATGCGGCTCACCGGTTGTATTGGTACCAAAGAAGGACGGTGGTTGGCGGCTCTATATCGACTACTGGGCTCTTAACAAGATCACCGCGAAAAATCGATACCCGCTCCTGCGTATTGACGATCTCCTAGATCAACTGAAACATGCCCGGTTGTTCACCAAATTAGATCTTAAATCTGGATATCATCAGGTGTGCATCCACGACGAGGACACGTGGAAGACGGCGTTCAAGACCCGGCAAGGCCTTTTTGAATGGCGCGTCATGCCGTTTGGCCTGTGTAATGCGCCGACCACATTTATGCGGCTAATGAATGAAGTCGTATGCCCCTTTCTGGATGACTTTGTGTTGGTTTATCTAGATGATATTCTCATCTATAGCCAGACTATTGTGGAGCATGAACAACACGTTCGGAGAGTCTTGGACATACTGTGGCACCACCAATTGCGGCTGAATAACAAGAAATGTGAATTCGCACTGACATCACTCACGTACCTGGGATTTGTAGTCGATGAGGGGAACCTCCGCATCGACCCGGACAAAGTTCAAGTCGTCCGAAATTGGCCAGCCCCGACTAACATCACCGAGGTACGCAGCTTTGTGGGTGCCTGTCAATACTTATGCAAATTTATTCGCCACTTCTCAGTTCTTGCTGCACCGCTCCACGCTCTCACCAAGGCCAACGCCAAATTTGAATGGTCGTCCAAACATGAAGTTGCATTTCAATTGTTAAAAAAGAAGATTTATGTTGCTCCCGTCCTCACACTTCCTAATTTGCAGAGGCCATTTGAGCTCGAAACAGATGCTTCTGGATACGCTATGAGTGTTGTACTTATGCAGGATTGGCGACCTGTAGCCTATCACTCTGAGTTATTTCAAAGAGCTCAGAAGAATTATCCAACTTATGATAAGGAAATACTCGCACTCCACCAAGACGTCAAGAATTGGAGATGTTATTTTTTGGGCAAGGAGACCGTCATTCACACTGATCACCGTCCCCTCCAGTATTTACAATCTCAATGCAAACTTCAACAGGAACGCCATATGAAATGGATGGCTTATTTGCAGTAGTTTAATATTATCATCAAGTACAAACAAGGGGCCCAAAACAAATTGGATGATATGCTTTCTAGGCCACCGCAACCAATAGTATGCCTAGCCAGTTCAATGGTTCTCCAACCGGCTGTACATGAGGAATATAGTCTGCAGTATCCATCCGATCCAGATTTCAGTATGCAGTTCGCAGAGGCAAGGACAGGGACCATTGCTGATTATGCAATTCGTGACCAATTACTCTACAAAAATGGTCGACTGTGTGTCCCACATGGCGATGACAAACTCAAATGGATGTGAGAGGCGCACACTTCGAAGGTGGTAGGTCATTTTGGCATCAACAAAACTATACAACATTTGCAATGCTATGTGCATTGGCCGAATATGCACCAGGATGTCACCCATTTCGTCTGCAGCTGCACTCTTTGCAGCATTTCAAAAACCCAGCAATCGCAAGGTGGGGTTATATCAGCCTCTCCCTGTCCTGAGTCGGCCATGGGAAAGTGTCTCGATGGACTTCGTCGGAGGCCTTCCTACAACACGACGCGGTCATGATTACCTGTACGTCGTTGTGGATCGTTTCTCAAAGATGGTGGTTTTGATCCCATGCAAGAAGACCATTAAAGGGGCTGAAACTGCTCGCCTATATTTTACACATGTCTGGGTCCATTTTGGACTACCAAGCTCCATCAAATCTGATCGGGACAACCGCTTCTTAGGCACATTCTGGCAAGCATTATGGTCGTTGATGGATACTAAATTACAACGCAGCACACCCTACCACCCGCAAACTGACGGGCAAATAGAGGTGGTCAATCGTACGGTGGTCCGTCTCCTTCGTGGTTACCATGCCAGCCACCCAAAAACATGGGACGAGAGTCTTCCGTATATGTAGTTTGCCATTAACCGTGCATTGCACAAATCTACTACTACGACGCCTTTGGAAGCATGTCTCGGGTTTCTACCTGCAAGCCCTTTTGATCTCGAATTTCATGGTTCCAACCTGCAACATCAGGACGTCCAAGCTGGGAACACAGCTGCAGCCCGTCATTTCATTAACCACATCACTCGCATTCATGCCGAGGTAGCCAAGTGCTTGCAACGGGCCCAACACAGATATAAAGACTGCCATGATCGTCATAGGATCCATGGTAAGTATCACGCTAGTGACCTCGTTTGGCTTCATTTGGGCCACGAGAGGTTAAAAGGTCTAGGTCACAAACTCAAGCCACTGCGCTATGGTCCATTTCGTATCATTCACATGGTTGGGGACAATGCATGTCACTTGGAGCTACCACCTTACATGTCGATGTATTCTGTGGTCAACATCAACAACCTTCGACCATTCGAGCCGTCTATGCTCGACGAGGAGCCAGACGAGGTCTTGCCGAATATTACAGACCTCATCGTCGGTAAGGACGATGTTCTTCCTGTTGATACCATCGTGGAGTCTAAAACAACTCGTCCTCGAAGAGGCCCACACCATTCATATCAGATCGGTCGTAAAGGTGAATCTGCCCTATCTGCTAAGTGGTACTCACACGATGTAGCCAAGGCGAGATTTCCAGCCTTAGTTTTTGACTCCACAGGAGCTCCGTCCTCTTCTTCAATAGGGGACGCATGATCAGGTCCAAGTCCCTCCTAACAAACTGGTGTCATGCACTTGCACGACCCGCAAAGAAACACACACGTACTCAATATGGACTCCGTCCAATTAGTGGTTACGGAAACATAGGAGAGGTGGCAGGTTGTTAGTGATTTGTTATGCCCATGAGACCCCAACGTGTGGGAGTCCTGGAGAACATGGAGTCTATTTAATTGTACTCACCGTAACCGGAAGGAGGCAGACCCTCGTACCGGATACGAGACTTATTCAATAGAATACTCCACACCTCCGTATTCTTGGGAGAGAAAAACACCCCGTCTTCTTCATCCCATCATCCCAACGAGTAGCGGAAGGAGGTGAAGAAGAACAGAGGTTGATCCTATTACGGATCACACGGGATCGGAGACGTCACATTCAATAGGGAGATAAGACACCGGTCGTCACATTCTAAGGTTATCCCAGCCAAGGGGCCCCCAGTTGTGAGCCCCATACCAACTTCAACAGCCTTAAGAAGAGATTCTATGTGGGATGAGCCTTAGACCGGGTTAGAGAAGCCCCCAACGATATCACCACTTGAGGATCTAATGATGTATACCTCCAAAGGCCCTTCCTATCAACCCACCCCACCACCATTCTAAGACACACTCACCAGGATAAGCTTAAGATAACCTATCCCTGGCATCTTCCAGAAGGTGGGGTGAAGGACGAACCTCTGGATCTTGAGGCGTGGGGAGAAACCTCACTCTTTCCAAAATTTGTGTGTTCTAGTGTCAATTCTAATAGGTTTGGGGGGAGCGTTGTCAACGATAGATTGGCATATATGACAAACTCTACCCCAAATTCCCTTGTTATCCATTCTCTGACCTTCAAACCTACTCCCACATCTATCTGCCCAGATGCACCAAAGGATGGTAAGGGGAAGAACACCCCTGAGGAAGCCAAGCCATGACTTTTGATCCGAGAGGGACCAACAATGGTGTAGAGCACCGCCCAATGTTCTAGAGGTAGTAAAGGAACTGAATTGTATGGCATTCTCACATTCTGCCCTAAGGTGTCTAGTTGTGCTCCCTTTGAGAAAAAGGTGGTCAAGGTCTCCAAATCTCCCCGAGAACAACATTCGTATCTAGAGGACAAAAGAATGTGACAAGACCTAATCATGTCGTATGTAGGAACGATAGAGTGAAAAAGCTTCCAGGAAATGGTTGAAATTTTGAGGGGGAGGGTCGGGTCCCATAACCATCTATGGTGAAGAGAGGATAGTCCATCACGGTGATGGGTTGGAGTGTTTGGTGTACATATACTCAATGCCGATTTCATCATAAAATGACCATCCTCGTAGGGCATCCAGAGAGGTTCGTCTTCTTCAATTAAAGTGTCTATAGTTTTAGACATGACTTCTACTACACCCTCATCCTCAAGCATGCTCTGGAGTTTGGCAAGGTTCCATACTCCATGACCCCCTTCTACAAAGAAATCCCTAACCCTGAGGCAGCGATATGTGACCACACCCACTTGTTTCCACCTTTCAAGTCTATCATTTCTCCAAAGGGAACCCCAAAAAGTAATGTTACCCGATCCTAGATCCCATCTAGTGTTCTACAAAATCATGGGGAAGATACTCCATATTCTCTTCAAAAAAAGCGAAGATGCCCTACCTTTTTAAAGATTCCAAGGATGGTTAGGGTCTAAGTTCCATCTGTCTTTGACATATTTCTTGATGCAAAATTGAGACCAAAGCGAGGAACCTTGGAGGATGTTCCATCCGGCCTTCATCAGGTGTGCTTGGTATCTGTCTAGGAGCTTCAGGACTCCTAAGCCATCATCTAGGGTTGGGGATGTCACATTGTCCCATCTGACTTAGTGACGTCTTTTGACCCCATCTCTAGCCACCCTAGGGAACCCCACTATCTTCCTATGAATGTATCTAAAAATGGCTTTTGGGATCGCACAAGCATTAAGGTTATGGGTGGGAATGATAGAAACCGATTTGATTAACGTAAGCCTTCCAGCGAAGGAGAGATGGTTTCCAGCCGAAGATGTAATCCTCTTAGTGATCTTATTTGTACGGCTATCAAAGTGTCTAATCAAGATGCTACCTTTGATCAGTGGGACTCCTAAGTAGGGGATCATGTTGCTATCTTCAGCATATGAGCTTCATTTGGGAAAGAAGGTTAACAAAGAGAAAACTTTGGTCATGATTAGAAAAACTTCTGATCTTAGGAAAGAACATATCCTACATCTGCGAAACTCGACGATGTTTTATAGCGTTCCCTCCAGTAGCTTTCCATGTTATGACTGATAACACTCTAGCTACCTTCAGTCCAGAATACGTGATCACAAATTGAGGTTTATTCCCACATTGCATGCCCTAGAATAATTTCCCCTCTTGTTCTTGCACATATCAACATTATTTTGGAAAAACAACATGTGGGTGGGAGAGGTGGGGATGCCCCGACATGTGTCTTGTTGCATGTCATTGAAGGGGTTTGAATGGTATGTAAATATTGAACTTAAATTTAATTAACATAAACCTAGTAGCATCAAACTTAAATTTAGATTCCCAGTTTCAGATATGGATGTAAGTTTCTAGTATGTATTGGATTAACGATCCCAATGTAGGAGCAAATACCAAGTCATTACATTACTGAATCTAGAACTATTATAGTTCTCCTGGTGAGTTTGTATGTGATATTAGTTCTTGATTAGGATAGCTAAAGTAGATTTAAAATTAAATTGTAATATTAGTTCTTGATATTAGTCCTAGTGAGAATGAAGAATAGGAAGAACAAAAATGAAATTGTAATATGTAGAAACTTGACATCATTACCCTAGTAACCCTAATCCCATGAATGTGATTCCAGTGAAAAACCTTTAAACATGATGTAAGATATAAAATGTGATCCTAAATATCTAGATGAAAATTCTAACCAATGTTACTAATGATGTTAACATGCACACTTACACAATATAACTTGTAAAACAATATTGCACATAGGAGATAACTTGACTTAGCTTAGTAATGCATAGATGCACTTTGTGCCTCTTGTTGACTTGAGAGTTATACATTGTTTATATTTTGATAATGACTTAACCATTCCATTCATATGTATCTAATATGTTTGTTTAAGATTGATTTTAGGCTTTAGGTGCATGAAAAGGATCCAATTACACAACCCCTAACTTGTCCAAGTTCAAGTCAAAAGCAATGCAAGTGTGCAATTTGGGAAATAACTCTAAACCACCTTAAAATATTTTTGTTATCACTTGTATTGATGATATAACTTGTAATTAAGATGAGAAAAAATTAGGGACACTTAATTCTAACGTTTGGTCACTTAAAAACCATTTTGAAAAAATTGTCACAGCAACTCTATTGGTCGAGTTTGGATCTCGACCGACCAGTGATGGATTTTTTAAAATTGATCAATCGATCGAGTTGTACACTCACAGAACTCGACCGACCAACTCACTGACCAAAACTGTTTTTGACTCATCAGTCGAGTTTCTGGGGACAAACTCGACTCATAGTTTGAAAATTAGCTTTGTAGGTTAGTGGATGGGTCTGGTTACCCTTGTTGAAACTTGACTGAATGTACTATATGGAAAGTATAGAAAAATGATTCTAACCATTGGAGAGTTGTTAGAAATGAAAATAGATCCGTTGCAAGTTGTAAAAATGGATATTTTTTGTTCTTAAGTGATCCCACACTCAAAGGAACACCCCCAACTATAAATAGGACCTCTTGGAGTTCATTTCAAGGTTTCTCATTCATGCTATCCTTGGTCTTTGCTATAGTTGAGTGTGTTGCAGCCCTTTGAGCTCCTTTTTCTCGCACATTTACAAAGAATTTTGTAATTATGAGTGAGTTAGGCATGTTGTAAGAGAGCTACCTCCATGTTATCTTATAAATCTCTCATTCCTTACATCTTCCTAATCCCCTTTTACAAAGAGAAAAGGTTGAAGTGATCTTCTCCGAGTGAAGGAGGAGTTGTTTTTCTTCTTCAAGGTTGAAGAAGGTGTGAAGATCTTCTCCAGGTGAAGGAGAAGGGCAAGGCAAATATTTAAGAAGAGTGGGTAATTCCTTCAAGGCCAAAGACTTGATGCAAGTGTGGGTAAGTCCTTGGTGAGGGCGGAAGACATTTTGATCAAATGGGTAAGTCCTTGTGTAGGTGAAAAACTCTTGTCTTGAATAGGTAAGACCTTGGATGTATGGTGGTCTCCTTGTATCTCTTATGATGGAATATAAGTATAGATGGGTTGCGAAGTCCTAGAGGTTGACCTCTCTAGGTAGTGGATTTACAGTCTCCTAATTTGGAGACCGAAACCACTCTAACCACCTTTTCCAAGTGTATGTTTCAATTTCTCTCATCCTTTCTATGCTTTCTTGGATAGGACTTCAAATTGTTTTTAAGCATTTGGTTTCAATTGATATAATTTGAAGGTCTAACTATTATTGTGATAATTTTACTCTATTGACCCCTCCTCTAGAGCCCTAGATCCAACAAGTGGCATTAGAGCTTCAATCTTCTCCAACAAATCTCCCACGATATGATAAAATGGGTGATAACCTACTTGGTTCGCTCAACCTAGAGGGAGGCTTCTCCATACACCCCCACCCCCGTGTTTGATAGCACCAACTTTCTCCATTGGAAGAGGCGGATGTAATTATACATCAAGGTATGAACTTTGATATGTGGAAGGTGATGATTGCACCCTACAAGGAGCCAACTGTAGTTGTGTCAACATGGGATGAAACTTCCCTAAAGAATTCCTAGCTCAATGTTAAAGCAATTAGCATCCTCTATGTAGCCCTCACTCCATATGAGTTCAACCACATCTCCTCATGGGACACAACCTATAAGATATGTGATAAGTTGTGTATCACTTATGAAGTCACAAAGCAAGTGAAGGAGGCAAAGATCTACATGTTGAAAAGCCTCCTAGAGAACTTCAAGATGGGAAAGAAAGAAATAGTTTCTGAGATGTACTCAAGGCTCAATATCATCATCATCATCAACAACCTAGATGCTTTGGTACACACTTGAGATAGAGGAGCAATCAACTCAAAGATCTTGAGCTCTCTACCAAATAGATGTGATTCAAAGGTGACCTCCATTGAAGAAGTGAGAAGTCTTTGGGACATTCCAACCAAGGAGCTTATTGGCAATCTACAAGCTCATGAGCCAAGACTTGGCAGGCAAGAAGAGGAAGCCAAGCAAGAAGAGAAGGAAGCAAGGAAGATCAAAGATAATTCCTTCAAGGAACAAGTGGAGGCTATCATCCTACAACAACTACTTGCTTGTCGGACCTCTCCCTCCTCCTCTAGTGAATACGATGGCCCTAGTGAGCATGAAGCCAACTACTCCAAGGGAAATCACTTCAAAGGAAAGCAATCTTCTTCCTCTACTCCAAGGTGCTATAATTATGGTAAAAAAAGACACTACAAGAGTGAATGTCCTAAGGCAAGAAAGTCAAACCCAAGAGCATTTCGAAGAAGGAAGAAGAGTTCAAGAAAGATAGAAAATACAAGAGGAAGGACAAGAAGGAGAGGAGACACAAAGACGCATCTCATGCAGCTTAGGAAGCATCATCCTTTAGTGGCTCAAGCTCTGATGATGATGGAGAGTGCATGTGATAACCTAGTTTTTGACCCTTTGCATATGACTTCTACTCTTGGATTTTCCCTTGAACTCACCATCAATTTCTTGTACACATATGCTTTGATTCTTAGTTGATAATTTCCGAGCACAATTTCCACCTTAGTGACACTAAATAAAGTTATCAAAGTATATCACTCATCATCTCCTTTCTCTTAATTTTAATCATTGTATTGTGACCTTATGCACTTTGATTTCATGTTCATGGTGTAGAGGGTACTCTCAACTTTGCAACACATCTAATTTCATCCAATTTGGAGCTAGGATGGATGAGATACACATCATTGAATTCTTTTCCCTCTTAAAAATTCGATTACACCTTTTTGTTTTCTCACCCTCTTTGGGCATGCGGCCAACCCATATAAGGGGGTGCGGCTGAGTGCTCCCCTACCCATATCTCCTCCTCACCTTCTTTTCCTTTTGCATTCCCTCCTTTCTTTCCTTTCCCCTGACTCATCCCTCTCATCCAGACAGGATCGTACAAACACTAGCGTCGTTGACACTGCGGTGCCTTCTCTCCTTTCAGCATGTCACACACCCACTCCCTTGGCCCGCTTGTCTAGCTACCTCTTAACAAGATGACAATAGGATAGGTTGAACCCAGTGGCCGCTGCCACTACCCCTTGCTCCACTCAAAACCCTAAAACCTATGCCCTGCTTCCCCTCCTTCCTTTTATTAACCCTCCAACCCTTTGTTTTTGAGGTTAGCTCCTCCCTCTACCAAAATTAGTGTTACCACCCATGCTCCTCACCCACCTGCTCCATAGACACCATCTTGATGCTGCCGGACTCTCCAGGCCATCTTGACATTGCCTGCATCTGTAGGTTTTCAAAACTTCTCGCCGCCATGAAAATGACCAAAGCAGGGGGAAGCAAACCCTGATTTCCTTAGTTCTTTCCCCTCACTTTCCCTCCCTCTGTCGGTTCTAGCTGATGATCCTATCATAGCCTTGAGCCACCTCAACTATTGTACTCAGGTTGCTACAGCAAACAACATCGCACCAACACCATGAAGTTGGCGACAAGAGGAGGCATATCACATCTCTAGACCAACGACGCCTGTACCCAACCCATGCCTCGACCCTCCTCCCATCTGAGGACCTATTCTCTGATCACCTTCTAGCTGGAACAACACAGGGATCACATATCCAGCGAATCGTAGAGTCATGGAGAGTGGGTTTTCACCCAAACCATTGATCGTGTTGAGGACCACAATGAGCCTAGATCCAATGATCTACCACCGAGTCAAAGTGAGCGTCCAACGGAAATGTGGGGTGATGATGGATAGTGGCGTCACTTTGGATGGTGCTCACTCACCCTCAGCAACCGCCGCTTAGTGATGGATGATGTCTGGGGGTAGCTAGGCCTGCATCGAGACTCCTTTGGGGCTCATCTGGCCCAAAATAGGGTAAATAACCCCTCTTAATCCCCTTTTTATGAGCATATTCTAACCTATGTAACTCTTAGATCCCTTTACCAAATGCTAAAGTGTTATAGATAATTTTGATCAAAATAATACCATCTAACTCATGGCTCTACTTATTGACCCTAGATTCATTCATAGCTCCCCTGATTTACTATTTTATAGCACTTCATGGTCTTTAGTCATCTAATTTTAATCATCGATGCTTTTGATGTGACTCTAATTGTAAGGACCCTGACCTCCGTTTTGGGCTTATCCTATTATTTTGCCTAAACCCTGTGCTTAGTTGCTTGCTAATCACCTTTAGTGGTGATTAGGGTTTGCTTATGTTTTGTTGAGAGTTGGAGGTACTACTTGCAAAATAACCTATGATAGGAAAGGAGATGATAAATGCAATAATTGGGGATAATATGGGATATTTTGGATAAAAGAAGATAATTAGGAATATATTACTCCAAAAATCCAAAATAGAAACCCACAAAGATAATTTGGGTCACAATCTCATTTTATTGACCTAAAAGAAACTTAAGGGCCAAGTATCACCTAATATGGAAGATAAATGCATATATTAAAGTCTTTATTAAAAGAAAATAGGAGATAAGCCAATAAGGTGAAATAAAACATCTAACATCCTCAAATTGGAAAACTAACTCCAAGTTCATAATCTATATATCAAAATGAGTCTATGTGTGAATTTGTATTTAATTTGGTCAATGTTAAATATTTTATTTTATTCAAGAGAGAGAAAATGACTTAAAGACCAAAACTATTAAATATATGTTGAAACAAATTAATTAATGTAAACATCGTGCTCTTCACGTTTAGTATTTCTTATAGGACAAGTTTTACATTTTTAGAAAGTTTCTAGATGCATCTAATAAATTAAAAGGATAAAATAAGTGATAAATTTTAAATGTATTAAATAAAATACTAAAAGTCTTCAAAAAAATAAAATAATACCAAATTCATACTCTACATGTTAAAATATATCTTTGGATGAATTTTGAATCAATTTGGAAAATATTTGATGAGAAGATAAATTTAGGAGAGAGAAAGTGTATAGAACCTTAAAATCATTAAGTTAAATAATAAAAAACACCAAAAAATAGAAATAATGGAAAATTCATATCCAAAATTATTAATATGACTTATAGGTGAAGTTTTATTATTTTTGGAGAATTCTAGAGTCATTAATGAAGGAGGAAAGAGAAACTGACATTTGAATGATTTAACCTAATGATACTCCACAAAAGGCAAAACTAATTTTATATTCTGATTGGACTCATCAAAATCAGTTAGGGTGTAAATTTTGGTTAATTTTGGAAATAATTTGAGCCCTCAAAAGAAGAGAGAGAAATTCATTTAATAATGCATATATCACTATATTCGAAAATATAGTTGGATAAGGATTTAATATGCGAGATTTGGCTTTTTGTGTGCTCATTGTTGACCGTGGATCTTGGATCCAACGGCTACTAACCATCTTGTACCTTGGTTCGGACAAGGAAACAAAAACAAATTTGTTTTATTTTTCGTTTGACATTATCTCTCTCGTTTCTCAACCAAATCACGAGTTCTTAGGCTCGTTGGATTTCTTGCGAGATTTCACACAACATTATCCTAAGTTTTTCATGTTTTCATTGAGTATCCAAGTTTTCCAAAACCGGCCGAAATCTCTCTCTCATCCCAAGTCCGAAAATCCTAGTTTACTTCTCCCCACCTATATATATCCCTACCCTCGACTTCCTGGAGGTCCTTGCAACATTCCTCTCCAACCAATTCCTTCTGTTCTCATTCGTGTTGCCGTCGGAAGTCAATTTTGCACCTGCATTTATGGAACCTTTCTCTCCCTCTTCTCTCCACCTTTGAGCAAATTAACAACACCATCAGGTTAGGAATATTCTTGGCTTTCTTTCGCATATCTAAATGTCGAGTTTGGTTGAGTATACTGGTTTTGCTCAATCTTGCCCAAGCAAGCTTCTTGCTTCTGCACAACCATGGTGTAGGTGAAGGTAGGAGATGATTCATTGCATTTTTACATTTTTACCCCCGTTCGATCCCTGTGTGGACGAAGTGCCTACGTGGCACATTGTAATTGGTTCATTTACGAAAATTCATAACTCCTAAACCGTGCATCTAAAAATAAAAATAAAATATGTTATGGAATCAAAAAAACATAAGATATCTAATAAAAATAATTTTGATGCTTGATTTTGAGGTTTTCACAAAAGTGCTTTTGAGGATGATTTAATTAGCTAAAAATCACAAAAAATGCATCTAAAAGTCCATATCTTCAAAATACATAATATTATATGTCATTTTGATCAGAAAACTCTAACTAAGACAATGGTGATATTTTTAGATTCTAAATCAGACTTTTATATGAAAGATCCTAAATATGGGTTTTTTTACCTTTATGTATATGCAAAACCCTAATACATGACAATACATTGAAAACAGGAAAAGTGGAACTTTGAATCAATTAAGTGGTGCAAGTTGATAATTGGAGTAAATATTAAAGGTATGTGTATTTACACCTTAAGTTGGGAAATATTTGTGCCATGTCCTACTTTTTCCACAATGAGGTTTATTTGAACCCTATATCCTATGATCATGATTCTTTTTCCATACTTGCCTCAGAATATGTTTTGGAATATTGTTCTTGGGTCTTGGTACCCCTCTTCCATGATCTATTTGATTGATGATATTACTTTCCATTAATTCTAGCATGATGATTTGATTAGACTAACTAGCTATAGTAGCGATACTTATGTACAACCACCCATAGTTGGGGAATGTGTTATTTCTCCCCTGGGAAACATCTTATTCTCCCCCACAAAATGTGTGTAGGTGACTGGTAATGTCTTATTCTCCCCTCACCCTTTGGTTGAAGGTCTGGTAGGTGCCTCAACCCTACTTAGTTAAGGTAGTCAATATTAATCATGCATGCAATTCTTTTATTATACTTTGTTTATGGCAAGCATCTATTGAAAGCTTTGTTTATATATGGCCTCATTCTCTTGTTATCTTCGTCTTATGATGAACGTTAGCCTATTTTTACATATTTTTCTTATCTTGTTATCCTAGAATAGTTTTGTGACACGTACTTATTTTTCCTTTCCCTTTTATTGGGTGCCTTCCCAACCACCCAGGAGCTGAGCAAGGTGATGGATAAGGCATGAAGATCTTAGTTGTTGGCTTGGACTTAGATGATGGATATGTAGCTTTGAAACAAGACTGTAGTAGTTGGACTTCCCTCTATCTAGATCCTAGTTTATGTATATTTATGTAACCCTAAAAGGAAGATTTTTGATATATTTTAATACAATCTTTTATGAAATTGATTTAGTCATAAATTTTTATTCCGCTACTTTCCAATGTGTTTTGCTTACCATATTTTAGTAAGGAGTTGATCTCACTCTTTACAAGTGACGTAGAAGGGATCATGTAAGCATATTTCAGAATGCAAAGAGTGATATGGTGAAGAAGAGGCGAACTATCCAAGCCTGAGATGTTGGCTGGGTCATTGGTCTTATAAGGGGTTGGTAGATTCAATTTTGTGGGTATAGGGGAGGACAAAAAAGGACAATTTGGGGTTTTCCAAAACCGACCATGGAAAAGGAAGATATGGGTTTTTCTGAAATCGATCACAAAAATTCTTTGTAGAGACTCAAAAAGACTAGGGGAAGATTTAGGGTAACAAAAATCATAACACATGGTGATGAGAAGAGAAAGAAATTCATGAGGAAAAGTAGGTGTTTGTGTTGTAGTTGCCAAAAGTGGCAAAAGGAGGGAGACAAGTTCATAAATGTTAGATTGAAAACTAGCGTTAACTAGAAGTCCACAAAAAAATAGAAATATAGGTTTCAAAACTTAGTGTTACATAGCAATCCAAATAGGAAAATAAAAATGAAATCTCTTAATATTTCTTATTTGCAACTGCCACCATGTTTCTTTCCAAAATAGAATTAGGACATATATGTTTACTATTTTAATCTGAAAATTGACACATAGATACACTTTAGTGTGTAGAATTTAAATTTAGAGTTTATTTCTATTTATGAAGACATTTAATAATTTATTTCACACGTTTAGTTTTTTTCTTATATATATTTTTGAATAAAATTACGATAATTGCTATTAAAATAAGGTGAAACTTGTCACCCATGATGATTTGGATCTAACGAACGTGTGATTATCATTATATTTCACTTTTGAAATTTCCTTTTGTGAGTTCCAATACAATTACAATTTTAGCTCTTTACCAATACATTTATCAAAGTAATATATTGTTATTATCAACATTCATTTAATTGAATCATATTATCTATAAGTTATTTCTAGAAGAATTTCTCCACGCCATTGTTGGGGAAACTTAATATTATTATTAATTATCATATTAAATCCATTAATTTAGTAATAGTTTAGATAATACACATTTTCCATATTTGTGGGCATGGAAACTCTACTTGTTAATCTATTATATGTATTAAGCATATTATTCCTCTTATTAAACTTACCCTAGACATTATGAAAATATTAATTTGCAAAGAAAGCCTATGTGACATAATTTGTGAACGTATTCACGTCAATACATATACATGTTTTATATTAATATGCCACTTAATATTTTATATTCATTTTTAGGTATACATATATGTTATGGGTTCCATTAAGTTACTCATGTTATATACACTAATGATGTACATTAAGGGGTAACCTTAACTTTTTTTTTGTCAAATCTAAAGAATGAAACATTCTAATATTCTAACCATGGGAATAGGATAATATTCTAGACCTTGGGACGTTACAACACTCCACCCTTAAAATATTTTGTCCACGAAATCACATCATCCACTTCTTATCCACCGATATTATCCACCCCTGAAAAGGATTTAACCTATTAAGCCAAACTTAAACAACATCATGGTATTAGGTTCACATATGAATAATTTCTTTGTGAATATTTAAGTGTTTATGTTGTTCTTAGGTCAAACATCCAACTAACAAGTGAAAACCACCTAAGCTTGAATTTTAGCTTCTTTTGTCACTAACCTAACAACCATAAAGGTCCACATTAGTTCTCAAAAAGTCATAGGGTGTATAAAGGTAGGTCAACTAAACCTTTAGTACAATCTTTACTATCCTATTCATCACTTCCACTCAAAACTAGGGTTTATGATTTCCAGTATAACTAAATCTCGAGTTTCTATATCAAACTTCATACCTCTTCCTTGTGACTCACTTCAATAAAACTTCGATAAAATCTATAAAATTTTCTTATGTACATATAATAGCATAATGAAAATAACTTTTGACGATAAGAAACATTGCAAGATGAAACAATATGTTGTCCACAATTCAATGTGAGAACCAAGTCACAAGTGTTCCATATTGTATCTCCTTATCAACTATTTCTTAATTCTCTTATCATTCCTCCATCCTAAAGTTAGATCTTAATACCCAAAGGGATATATCACCACCAACCAACATTCCAAGCTAAGAAAACCTAAAACCTTAACACATTAGGGTTTATTAACCATGATTCTTATGTGTACCTCATATAATCATAAATCGATCTTTTCATCATCTTTTAAATATCATAGGCCAATCCTAGGATAAACATATAACTTAGAGGGTAACTATATATGGCAAGGGTTCTAATTTAGGAGACAAAATTGAAATAGTCAGAAATCCGACCACTATGGCTCTAATACCATCTTGTAAGGAGTAGGACCCGATAGGGTATCCACTCCCTACTAAATTTGAGAATAAAATCATCTATCCAAACAAACTTTCAATCATGCTTGAATAAACATATTTTTTCTCATATGATGATATACAAAAAGAGTCCAAAGTATAGCAGCGGAATAAAATTTTTGACTTTATTCAATGTTATAAAAGTACACCTGCATATCCCATAATAGGTTACATGAAAGTACAACAATTACTAGGATCTAAGTAGAGAAATATCCAACTATCTCAAATCTATCTCCACAAGGGCTCCACCTAGAAAGTCCATGTCACCATGTCCAATCTTCCATGTGTTATACCTGGGTTTGTGCTATTTCTGTTGGGTTGAAACACGATACCCATGAAGAGGAAACCAAAAAGAAATGACATCAGTAAACACAGATTATGTGAAGTAAATAACAACTAGGCATTACTGTAGAAACTTTAAAAAAAAGAGCATCAACTTAAGGGATGATCAAGAGAAATAAGTTTCAATAGAAATATCAGGTCAAGAGTTGAGGCATGGCTAACTAAAGATTGTCAAGTAGGGAATCTTTTTTTGTAGAATTTTCTCATTAATAATAACAACAATAAATTTATGCATGTAATAAACAAAGGCTAAAATTATTTCAAGCAGAGTTGAGACACCATTGGATCTCAACCTAAAATAATGGGTGGAAAGCACACCCTAGGCGGAAAAGTATGCCTATTTAAATTAATGGGTGGAAACGTACACCCTAGGTAGATAAGCACACCCCTATAATTATTGTTGTACAAATGTACCACTACAAGAATTAAGGATAGTCAAAGCATGCATGTAAATAGGGAAAGGAAAGTATAAGTTTAGTACATGTAAAATAATAGGATGAGAACATCCTAAATATATCATGTGGGGTTAGAGGACCCATAAGAATTATTCAAGAAATAAGAATTTCAAAAGGATGAAAAGAGAATAATTACTAATGCCTCATATGGAAAAGCATATTCGGTCATAAAAATAGTGCCTAGAAAATATAAAAGATGCACTTACCTCAAATAGAGTTTGCATAAGTCCAAAGTAAATCCTAGGTCCAAGCCATTGTCCCCAAAGCGCCTATTCAACATATATATAGGATAAGAGTAAGATTTGCATTAATTGAAGAAAACTTAGCAATTGCATTTTTATCATTAGTGAATTAGGTTATCAAAACCATTTAACCTTATACATTATATTTTTATGATTTCATGACATATTTTAGTTTATTTACCCAAATTACAGATTATTAGCTATGAATTTTAAATTTTCTTATCAATTAGATAAATTATTAAAAATCATATATAATTTATATTGGAATTATAAAATAAAATAGATACCACATGATGGAGAACAAAATTTTGATTCCAAACTATATTTCATTATTTTTTATGATACGTAAGTATTTAGTTAGAGATTTTGTAAGTTTTGACCAATAAAACACTTAGGAAAAGCCGTATCAATAAATGAATCAAAATCCTAAGCGCCCTTAGCTGAGATGGACCAATGGTACTTGGACACCTAGCTATTTGTCCCTCAATATCCCGGGTGCACCGATAACACAAGATGGAGAAGCAAAAAACTGGACAACCCTCAAGTGGCTTAAAGGAAATCAGAGTATGCCAAAGGCAAAAACAAACTCTCATAGCCCTGGTCTTCCATTCTTACAGTACGGCTAAATTCTCGTCACTGGCTCCATGGCCAACCAGAGAGAATGATCTACTAAACTTGATAAAAGGTCTGGTGAACTTGACGACGAGAAAATCAAATTCACAATCTGTCACACTCACGTCCAAAGAGGTAAGAAACCATCAAACCCAACGATCCATGAAAATAGAACAAGTCGTTTTATTTGGAACTACCATCAAAGCAAAAATGTAAATGAGCTGAGAAAATCGCACGTTCCTGGATTGAGGAGGAAGAATGGAGATGGAGTTTGGGAATTATCCTTTAGCAAGGAAAGAGGCCACAATGAAGGTTTCGTCGCCCTTCCTCGTACTTGCGGCCGTGACTGGTAGGTGGCTACGATGCCTGGATCAAGGAAAATATAAAATTCCATAATAAAATACAACCATTGCATAATAATCCACCGCTGAAACCAATCATCACCAGCAATAGCTGGTTGACTAAGCCACGAGCTATGATTGCCACCATGACAGATCTTAAGAAAAGATCCAGAAGCGAAAAACTAGCAGAGAGTCCCAAGACCAACGTTCCTTCACTGCCTCGTCAACAATAGCAATTTGAGGAAGCCAAAAGCCCATCTCAAAAGGCTCTGCTAGACCGGCCGTCTGTGAAATTCCGACCACCATCGCCAGCCAGAGTTTGGGAGTCAAGGTGATGCTCCCACCGCCCAAACCAACAAAATTGGAAGATTTAGTCTGAGCCCAGGAATGTACATGTCCGGTAATTGTCTTCTGGTTTATTGGAGATAGAGAAAGGGTTTCCTCGCACTAGCGACGTAGAAGGGATCAGGTAAGAATATTTCAGAATGCAAAGAGCGATATGGTGAATAAAAGACAAACTATCCAAGCCCTAGATGTTGGCTGGGTTGACGGTCTTATAAGGGGTTGGTAGGTTAACGTATGTGCGTATAGGGGAGGATAAAAAATGAAGATTTGGGGTTTTCCAAAACCGATCACAAAAATTCATCATAGAGGCACGGAAATACTAGGGGAAGATTTAGGGAAATAAAAATAAAAAAGTACGGTGATGAGAAGAGAAAGAAATTTGTGAGGAAAAGTAGGCGAATGTGCAACAGTTGCCAAATGTGGCGAAAGGAGGGAGACAAGTTCATAAATGTCAGATTGAAAATCAGCGTTAACTAGAAGCCCACAAAAAATAGATATATGGGTTTCCAAACTTAGCGTGACATAGCAATCCAAAAAGGAAAATAAAAATGAAAATCTCCTAATATTTCTTATTTTCAACTGCCACCATGTTTCTTTCCAAAATAGAATTAAGACATATATGTTTACTGTTTTAATGTGAAAATTGACACATGGATACATTTTAGTGTGTAGAATTTAAATTTAGAGTTTATTTCTATTTATGAAGATAGTTAATATTTTATTTAACACTTTTAGTTTTTTTCTTATATTTTTTTAAATAAAATTAGGATAATTACTATTATTCAAATAAGGTGAAATTTGACACCCATGATAATTGGGATCTAAAGAACATGTGATTATCATTATATTTCACTTTTGGAATTTCCTTTCATGAGTTCTAATACAATTATGATTTTATCTCTTTTCCAATACATTTATCAAAGTATTATTTCATTATTATCAACATTCATTTAATTGAGTCATATTATCTATAAGTTATTTCCAGAATAATTTCCCCACACCATTGTTGGAGAAACTCAATATTATTATTAATTATAATATTAAATCTATTAATTCAATATTAGTTTAGATAATTTGCATTTTCCATATTTGTGGGCATGGAAACTCAACTTGTTATTCAACTATATGTATTAAGCACATTATTCCTCTTATCAAACATATCCTGCACATTATGCAAGTATTAATTTTCAAAGAAAGTCTATGTGACATATTTCATGAACTTATTCACATGTTAGTACATATACATGCTATTATATTAATATGTCACTTAATATTTTATATTCATTTTTAGGTATACATATATGTTATGGTTACATTAAGTTACTCATGTTATATGCTCTAATGATGTACATTAATGGGTAACCGCAAGTTTGTCACCTTGAGAGATGTCTTTCTCTCTCTTTGCTTCCTCTAGAGTTGAGAGGAAGGTTTGGGTTCGTGCTTTGAGTTGTCTTGGGCTTGGTTGAGCTTTGTTGGGCCTTGTTTTCCCTTGTTTGGGCCTTGCCTTGCTTTGAGGAGCCCTGCATCGGGCAAGGAGCACCTTGTGTCGGCCATGGGGGTATCGCCCATGAGTGTGTCGGTCTTTGACTTTGTTGACCCTCTTGCTTTGGTTGTGTCACCCTAGCTTGGACATGTGGCCGATCCTTGGTAGAGTGGTGGCAAGGCTTGTGCATGTTTTTTGCAAGGTGGCAAACGTGTGGACATGTGTCCCTTAGTAAGGTGACACCTTTCCTTGGTTCCCCTTTGATCCTCATCTATATATGCCTTGCCTTTCACTTCCTTAGGAACCCTTTAGCTCTTTGTTGCCCTTCTCTTCTTTGGTGCACGATACACCTCTCCCTTGAAAGCTTGGTGGACGATACCCTTAGAGGAGCTAAGCTTGGTGGCTGATCCCTTTGAAGGAGTTTTGTTCTTCCTCCTCTAGCTTGGTGGCTGAACCCTAGGTGGACCTTGTTTCCTTGGTGGCCGAAAGTGGTGTGCTTGGAGCTAGGAGCTAGAAGCTTGGAACTTTAGAGCTTGAGGAGTTTTCTTAAGGCGTGTTATATAACTTCTAACCCTAGCTATACTACCTTATCTATATTGCATGATTCATATATGTTGATGATCGGCCATTGCATGTTATGTTTCTTGCTCTAGTACATGTTGTTGATGGTTTATATGCCTTTGGATCTAGTTGGCCGAACCATAGTTGGGGTTTTCTTGTTGAGCAATACCCCTTTCTCTCCTTAGTTGTTGAGAAGTGAGTTTGAGCTCTAGTGGTGTGGGAAATACTCCTCTCTTGTTTAATTTGAGAGGTGAGTCTACATTCTAGTTGCTTGGGTAACACCCTCCTCTCACCATGGTTTTGAGAGGTGATCTCTTAGATATGTGATGACCTAAGTTGAGGTTGATCTTTGTGGTTGCCCAATTTGTGATAGAGGTTGTGTGAAACCCCTCTCTCTTGGGTGTTGAGAGGTGAGCCGATCTTCTTGATCATTTAGGTTTTGGTGCCCTTGTGCTTGAGGTTGAAGACGACCTTGTAGAGTTGTACTTTGCACGTTATGACCTTGGAGTAGTGCTGCCCGATATCCTCTTGTCTAGGGTTTTACCCTTGGTCGATACACCTAGTTGAGGTGGTTGGTTTGGTACCCGATATGGTGGTATAGAGGAACCCTAGTAAATGCCTCAAGTGTTGGCCGATATGAGAAGTTTGACCTAGTTGGACGATAAGCCTTCTTGTGGTGCCTAGTTCTTGTTTGTTATAGGTGGGTGACACCCTAGTTCTTCCTTGAACGTTATGGGTAAGATGGGTAACCCCATGTCGGGCTTGGGGTTTGTGTTTGCACGACACACCCTTAGTTGAGTTAGCCGATATGATGCCTTAGTAGTCACCTTGCCCATGGACGACATGGTGCCTTGGCGGACATAAGGGTTCTTTGGATGATATGGTTTGATGGTTGGGCATCATGACCTTGGTCGTTACGGCCTTGGGCGTTATGATGTTGGTGGTTTCCGACATGAAACCCTAACCTTAAGTGGGCGATAGGGTCTTGAACGATAAGAGGTGCCCATGTGCTTCCTGATACCACCCAGTAGTTGCATGCACGATACATAGCGCTAGCCCTGGTTGCACGACGCAGCGTCGCTCGCCTAAGGACGTTGGGCGTCACAGGTTGTGCATTGCCCGGGTAGGTGTTTCCCAACACAGTGTTGCGCTGGGGCATTACAGGTGGTAAGGTTGCCCGTTGTGCTTGGATGACAAGCTTGGGTGAGGGTAGTTACCCTGCCCGACACTACCTATAGTGAGGGTTGCAGGAGATTTGGTGAGGGTTCTGATAACCTGGAATGTATATAGCTGATAGTTCTCTGTTAATAATGATAATACAAGTGATATGGTGTAATCACCTTGAATCCTGCAACTATGATAATGAGATAAGATGATAGGTTGTGAACCAGGAAGTTTGGAAGGATATGATGTTGCTACACATGATAATGTGACACATGTATATGATCACAAGTATGGGCCATCATATATGATAATAAAACTATGATTTCTACAGCTTATGTGTAATATACTCATGGATGTTGCTTTGTACTTGATAGCATGATAATCCTATTAATCCATGATGGCTTCAGTTATCTCTATGGATGTGTATACTAACCATGCATGGATTTTTATGTGGATTCATAGCCTGGTAAGAGCTATGAGATGTATGTGCTTGAGTAGCACTATGTGGTAATGAGATAACAAGTTGATAGGTCTGAGGACCCGATATAAGGTTGAGTGCCTAGTTGAGGTGTTATCCTCATATGATGAGATAAGGGATGCATTCCCAGAATGCTGATGCATGATTACAATGCCTTGAGAGGCAGTGGTTGATAATATGGGGGATTGAGGTCCCAGGACCGTATGATGATGGCAATAATGATGTAATTCTATAAGGTTATGTTTATGCTTTGGTTGCCTCAACAATTGGCTTAAAATATATTAATTAATTATAGGTGAACATATCATGTAGTTTGCCCTAGACATAGATCCATCGTCGTCAGTATCATGGTGATGGTGAAATAGGTTTATCCTGTGGGATTTGCCTCGAGTGCATATTGTTGAATATGAGAGGTTTTCCCCTACCTTAAAATAGGTGGAATCTGAGTACCAATGTGAATATATGGAGCATGGTGAACAGACCCATGGCTCAGGATATGTGATGATGAGCATGATGTGTTCATGGCTCGGACGTATGTACTAACACCTATGTCAAGGTGAGCTAGAGATATGGGTAGCTTGCGGAGCTGACCCTGAGGCTGAGGCCATATAAGAATGAGACTTCGGTCCTACTTTGGTTTTCGTGCACTGACCACGAGGAGGTGAGGTCATGGAGTCTGGCTCTCCCATCGACCTTGTATGGCACCGGTGTTTGGGCTTCGCAGCCAAAGGTTGGATTTGAGCAGGGACAACTGTAACATACCGTACCTTGGACCCTACCCTAGAAGTTTGACCTTTTAGGTTTGACCAAACACAATTGAGGTTAGAGTGATCCTAATAATCAAATGCATGAATAATGTAATCTAATATGTCATATAACTCATTTGGTGAAAATAAGATGATAAAGAACTTTATTGAAAGAGTAATATAGTTAATGGGCCATATGACATAACCCATGTAAGAAAGTCTCAAAATAAAGAATATACTTCAAATTCATAATCTACACATTAAAATAAGTTTAGATATTAATTTTCATTTAATTTGGACCACATTGAAATAATATGGTTAGCTAGGAGAGAGAAATTGCCTAAAAGGTGTAATTAATAAATGAATATAATAATTGACACCAAAAGAGGAAAATAAAGTTATATTCGTAATCTATATAACAAATATAGCCTTTGGGTGAATTTTCATCCAATTTGGAGAAAGTTTGCTTAAAATGTTAAATCAGGAGAGAGAAAGTGTATAGAACCTTGAAAATATTAAATAAATATACAAACAACTCCAATATGTAAAATTGATGGCAAATTCGTATTCAACACACTTAATTTAACTTGTGGATGAAGTTTCACCTAATTTGATTAATCCATGTGTCATTAATGAACCCGAAGAGAGAAATAAAGAATATATTAAATAATGCATCTAAAGTTGCCAAAAGTGAAATCTAATTGGAGAATCAAAATCTACATGTTACTTAACTTGTGTGCCAAGTTTGGTTTAATTTCGATAAGAATAGGACCCCTAATTGAGGAAAGAGAAATATGTGCATTAATTGGTTTTAACTTTACTCCTAAATCGATTAAGCCATAGTTTCCTAATCTAATGATGTCACGCTGGCTTAGTTTTCCTTTTCCCATTTCGGCTTGGATCTGGACCACTCAATCTCGATCTGATGACATGACACCCATCTCCTACCTCGGGTAGGATGGGCGCGTCAGAACCCAGCTGCCACGCTGGTATTTCACTTATATCTCGATCCTTTGTCGATCTTTTCTCGAGCTTTCTTCACTAACAAACTCGTGACTTGTTCTGCACGGTTTGATCTATTACATGCAACCCAATTTCCTTTTTTCGTGTTTTGCCCAATTCAGACCTTCACCTGGTGCCGCCATGGTGTGCGAGCAAGGTTGAAGATGGGCTTCGGCCAAGTTACAATCTTGCCCTTCCACCTCATGTTTCTTAGTTGTCTCGCGTGAGGGTAGTGTCATCCTTTCATCCACTTGGGTGACCTACAGTTGTGCGAGCCTGAGCTGTGACATGGAGGCTTGCCATTAGCCCATGTCACACGGCGGGTCCCGTTCTTTTCTCTCTCTCTTTTGCTGGTTTAAATGCTGACTTGGAATTTTGTCATTGGTTGAATTTCAAAAATCCATAAGTAATTATCCACTAATCAGAAAATTACAAATAAATACTCATTGGATTCAAAAAAATGTAATCTTGCTAATGGTTTTAGTTTTATCAACTTAATATACTGATAATAACACTGTGATTTTAATGAATCTAATTAAATAAGATAACAACTTGTATAAATCATAACTAATAATTTATAAGTAAGAAAAATATAATAAAATATGTTTTAACACCTAATTACATATACTAAAATATGTCATGGTTTTGATAACTGAACTCATATATAATAAAAAGGTGGTTTTTAGGGTTTTGAATAATTAATGGAAACCTAACCCTAATTCCACATATATGCATAATAGGTTCTTTGGTAGCCTAGGCTCGGATCTAGTTGGACTTTGGCTTGTTTGACTCTGAAGTTGAGGTATGTTGCATCTCCAATTATTCATATTGAGCAATTATTCTCTCTTATGTATGTTGTATCCCCGACTATTCTTGTTGAGCAATTAACCTATTTTTGTCTTACTTTTGGTCCTTTGGACATTGGCGTACACAATATGTCTTATCTTTTGATACCATGGTTCATGTGAACTATCTTAATTGTTATGAACTTGGATAATTTCTTAATATCCTATCTTGTACCGTGGTGCATGTTGGTCTCTTTTATTGATATGTGCCCACTTGGAAGTGGATGTTTATATGTATGTGTTGTCCATTGTGTGATGGCAACATTGTACAATTCTGACTATACTTTCTACTTGCCTCTACATTAAACATGCTATGTGATTCAGTAGCACTAGAGTAGTGTAAGTGCATTGGTTTTGTTTATAGCAGATGTAATATTTCCTGCTCTTTTTAGGACGGCAAGGAACCTCGTACCCAGGGCTAGATGTGTGATTCTTGGCCCATGTTTTATATATTTGGGAGATTGGCAGTATTCCTTTCTCTATCAGGCTTCAGCTTTATGGGGGTTGGCCACCAATTGTGTTTATATTATTCTAGGGCTATGCTTATCTCACATGCATGCAGGTTATTGATGATGATTGTGGGGTGTGCCCGTATTGCACATTCTTTATTGTTTGGTTTTATGGAAAGTATCCCTTTTGTTATGATTCTTTTCTCTTGATACCTGTTTGGGTGGTACTTATCTCTTGTATGGGAAGCACTTTACATTTGATGTCCTTTATTTCCTTATATTGCTCAATTTGCTTTTTAGTATGCACATACCAGCCTTTGTTGATGTCTCCTATTGTTTCTCTTTTGCTGGGGTTTGCTTCCAACACTAGGTGGAGGACTTGGATGACTTGTCATGTTGACCTGGACTTAGATTGTGAAGTTAAAGCTTGGAGACAATCTTGAGGTGGTTTAGATTTCCTCTACGTGGATCCTTATGATGTAAGTTTGTAACCCTTTGTTTTATAATTGAATATAGTCATCTTTTATTTCGCTGCTATACTTTGCTCTTTTGTTACCATTATATAAAGATTTGAAAATTTTACACCCACTCCATCATACCTTCTGAGTGTGTTTGGACTAGAGGTTTTATTATTCAAATTTTTAGTAGAGAGGTGTGTTTCACTTCTTTACAGCATGGTATTAGAGCCCATGGAAATTGGAATCGACTATTTCAATTTTGTCTCCCTATAGAACCATTGACTTTTCTAGATAGCTCTAAGTGAAATGTTGACCCTAGATTTGATCTATTATGATCTTCTTATGCAAAAAGGTTTTGTTTGTGGATATGATTAGTTTATGAGGAAATATTCATATGAAAATATTGTGACTTGGTTTCTCACTTTGATTTTGGGCCCTAAGTTTTTGTTTTCAATCGCAAAAGTTTTTCACAACAAATTATTTTCCATATAATACTATATGTACAAAATAAAATATTTTCCCTGGATTTCATCGAAGTTTTATTGAACAAAGTCACAATGATGAGAAACCCTAGAATTAGTTGTGTATAATATAACCCTAGTTTTGTGACTAGGATTGATATAAAGGTGTAGTTGACCTACCCCATGACTTTTGATGTTCATGTAGGGTTGATAGGTTAGAGACACAAGGACCTATAACTCAACCCTACATGGCATGACTATAGTTGGATACATAAATAATAAAAATATCTGGAACTTTCACAACTAAGAGATGTGGGTAGCTCTAAAAAGTTGTTTAGTTTGACTTGTTAGGTTGAACACTTTAAGGGGTGGAGAGTATTTAGTGGTTGATGTTTGAATCTATAGATTTCAAGGACGAAATCCTTTCTAAGGGGTGGAGTGATGTAACATACCGTACCTTGGACGCTACCCTAGAAGTTTGACCTTTTAGGTTTGACCAAACACAGTTGAGGTTAGAGTGATCCTAATAATAAAATGCATGAATAATGTAATCTAATATGTCATATAACTCATTTGGTGAAAATAAGATGATAAAGAACTTAATTGAAAGAGTAATATAGTTAATGGGCCTCTAATGGGCCATATGACATAACCCATGTAATAAAGCCTCAAAATAAAGAATAGACTTCAAATTCATAATCTACACATTAAAATAAGTTTACATGTCAATTTTCATTTAATTTGGACAACATTGAAATAATATGGTTAGCTAGGAGAGAGAAATTGCCTAAAAGGTGTAATTAATAAATGAATATAATAATTTACACCAAAAGAGGAAAATACAGTTATATTCGTAATCTATATAACAAATATAGCCTTTGGGTGAATTTTCATCCAATTTGGAGAAAGTCTGCTTTAAAGGTTAAATCAGGAGAGAGAAAGTGTGTAGAACCTTCAAAATATTAAATAAATATACAAACAACTCCAATATGTAAAATTGATGGCAGATTTGTATTCAACACACTTAATTTAACTTATGGATGAAGTTTCACCTATTTTGGTTAATCCATGTGTCATTAATGAACCCGGGGAGAGAAACAAAGAATATATTATATAATGCATCTAAATTTGCCAAAAGTGAAATCTAATTGGAGAATCGAGATCTACATGTTTAACTTAAATTGTGTGCCAAGTTTGGTTTAATTTTGATAAGAATAGGACCCCTAATTGAGGAAAGAGAAATATGTGCATTAATTAGTTTTAACTTTACTCCTAAATCGATTAAGCCATAGTTTCCTAATCTAATGATGTCACGCTGGCTTTGTTTTCCTTTTCCCATTTCGGCTTGGATCTGGACCATTCGATCTCGACCTGACGGCATGGCACCCATCTCCTACCTCGGGTAGGATGGGTGCGTGAGAACCCAGCTGCCACGCTGGTTTTTCGCTTATATCTCGATCCTTTGTCGATCTTTTCTCGAGCTTTCTTCGTCAACAAACTCGTGAGCTTGTTCTGCACGGTTTGATCTGTTACATGCGACCCAATTTCCTTTTTTTTGTGTTTTTTCCAATTCAGACCTTCACCTGCTGCCGCCATGGCGTGCGAGCAAGGTTGAAGATGGGCTTCGGCCAAGTTACAATATTGCCCTTCCGCCTCCTGTTTCTTAGTTGTCTCGCATGGGGGTAGTGTCGTCCTTTCGTCCGCTTGGGCGACTTGTAGTTGTGCGGGCCTGAGCTGTGACTTGGCGGCTTGCCATTAGCCCATGTCACATGGCGGGTCCCGTTCTTTTTCCTCTCTCTTTTGCTGGTTTAAACACTGACTTCAAATTTTGTCATTGGTTGAATTTCAAAAATTCATAAGTAATTATCCACTAATCAGAAAATTACAAATAAATACTCATTGGATTAAGCAAAATGTAATCTTGCTAATGGTTTTAGTTTTATCAACTTAATCTACTGATAATAACACTGTGATTTTAATGGATCTAATTAAATAAGATAACAACTTGTATAATTCATAACTAATAATTTATAAGTCAGAAAAATATAATAAAATATATTTTTAAATCCTAATGACATATACTAAAATATGTCATGGTTTTGATAACCGAACTCATATATAATAAAAAGGTGGTTTTTAGGGTTTTGAATAATTAATGGAAACCTAACCCTAATTCCACATATATGCATAATAGGTTCTTTGGAAGCCTAGGCTTGGATCTAGTTGGACTTTGGTTTGTTTGACTCTGAAGTTGAGGTATGTTGCATCTCTGATTATTCATATTGAGCAATTATTCTCTCTTATGTATGTTGTATCCTCGATTATTCTTGTTGAGCAATTAACCTATTTTTGTCTTACTTTTGTTCCTTTGGACATTGGTCTACACAATATGTCTGATCTTTTGATACCATGGTTCGTGTGAACTATCTTAATTGTTATGAACTTGGATAATTTCTTGATATCCTATCTTGTACCGTGGTGCATGTTGGTCTCTTTTATTGATATGTGCCCACTTGGAAGTGGATGTTTATATGTATGTGTTGTCCATTGTGTGATGGCAACATTGTACAATTCTGACTATACTTTCTACTTGCCTCTACATTAAACATGCTATGTGATTCAGTAGCACTAGAGTAGTGTAAGTGCATTGGTTTTGTTTATAGCAGATGTGATATTTCCTGCTCTTTTTGGGACGGCAAGGAACCTCGTACCTAGGGCAAGATGTGTGATTCTTGGCCCATGTTTTATATATTTGGGAGATTGGCAGTATTCCTTTCTCTATTAGGCTTCATCTTTATGGGGGTTGGCCGCCAATTGTGTTTATATTTTCTAGTGATATGCTTATCTCACATGCATGCAGGTTATTGATGATGATTGTGGAGTGTGTGCCCCACTCTCTTTATGTGCGAGTATTGCACATTCTTTATTGTTTTGTTTTATGGAAAGTATCCCTTTTGTTATGATTCTTTTCTCTTGATACCCGTTTGGGTGGCACTTATCTCTCGTATGGGAAGCACTTTACATTTTATGTCCTTTATTTCCTTATATTGCTCAATTTGCTTTTTAGTATGCACATACCAGCCTTTGCTGATGTCTCCTATTGTTTCTCTTTTACAGAGGTATGCTTCCAACCCTAGGTGGAGGACTTGGATGACTTGTCATGTTGACCTGGACTTAGATTGTGAATTTAAAGCTTGTAGACAATCTTGAGGTGGTTTAGATTTCCTCTACATGGATCCTTATGATGTAAGTTTGTAACCCGTTGTTTTATAATTGAATATAGTCATCTTTTATTCCGTTGCTATACTTTGCTCTTTTGTAACCATTATATAAAGATTTGAAAATTTTACACCCACTCCATCATACCTTCTGAGTGTGTTTGGACTGGAGGTTTTATTATTCAAATTTTTAGTAGAGAGGTGGGTTTCACTTCTTTACAGCATGGTATCAAAGCCCATGGTAGTCGGAATTGACTATTTCAATTTTGTCTCCCTATAGAACCCTTGACTTTTCTAGATAGCTCTAAGTGAGATGTTGACCCTAGATTTGATCTATGATGATCTTCTTATGCAAACATGTTTTGTTTGAGGATTAGATTAGGTTATGAGGAAATATTCATATGAAAATATTGTGACTTGGTTTCTCGCTTTGATTTTGGGCCCTAAATTTTAGTTTTCAATCGCAAAAGTTTTTCACAACAAATTATTTTCCATATAATACTATATGTACAAAATAAAATATTTTCCCTGGATTTCATCGAAGTTTTATTGAACTAAGTCACAATGATGTGAAACCCTAGAATTAGTTGTTTATAATATAACCCTAGTTTTGTGACTAGGATTGATATAAAGGTGTAGTTGACCTACCCCATGACTTTTGATGTTCATGTAGGGTTGATAGTTTAGAGACACAAGGACCTATAACTCAACCCTAGATGGCATGACTATAGTTGGATACATAAATAATAAAAATATCTAGAACTTTCACAACTAAGAGATGTGGGTAGCTCTAAAAAGTTGTTTAGTTTGACTTGTTAGGTTGAACCCTTTAAGGAGTGGAGAGTATTTAGTGGTTGATGTTAGAATGTATAGATTTTGAGGACGAAATCCTTTCTAAGGGGTGGAGTGATGTAACATACCGTACCTTGGACCCTACCCTAGAAGTTTGACCTTTTAGGTTTGACCAAATACAGTTGAGGTTAGAGTGATCCTAATAATAAAATGCATGAATAATGTAATCTAATATGTCATATAACTCATTTGGTGAAAATAAGATGATAAAGAACTTAATTGAAAGAGTAATATAGTTAATGGGCCTCTAATGGGAAATATGACATAACCCATGTAAGAAAGCCTCAAAATAAAGAATAGACTTCAAATTTGTAATCTACACATTAAAATAAGTTTACATGTCAATTTTCATTTAATTTGGACAACATTGAAATAATATGGTTAGCTAGGAGAGAGAAATTGCCTAAAAGGTGTAATTAATAAATGAATATTATAATTGACTCCAAAAGAGGAAAATAAAGTTATATTCATAATCTATATAACAAATATAGCCTTTGGGTGAATTTTCATCCAATTTGGAGAAAGTTTGCTTAAAAGGTTAAATCAGGAGAGAGAAAGTGTGTAGAACCTTCAAAATATTAAATAAATATACAAACAACTCTAATATGTAAAATTGATGGCAAATTCATATTCAACACACTTAATTTAACTTGTGGATGAAGTTTCACCTAATTTGGTTAATCCATGTGTCATTAATGAACCTGGAGAGAGAAACAAAGAATATATTAAATAATGCATATAAAGTTGCTAAAAGTGAAATCTAATTGGAGAATCAAAATCTACATGTTTAACTTAACTTGTGTGCCAAGTTTGGTTTAATTTGGATAAGAATAGGACCCCTAATTGAGGAAAGAGAAATATGTGCATTAATTGGTTTTAACTTTACTCCTAAATCGATTAAGCCATAGTTTCCTAATCTAATGATGTCACGCTGGCTTTGTTTTCCTTTTCCCATTTTGGCTTGGATCTGGACCACTCGATCTTGATATGATGGCATGACACCCATATCCTACCTCGGGTAGGATGGGCGCGTGAGAACCCAGCTGCCACGCTGGTATTTCGCTTATATCTCGATCCTTTGTCGATCTTTTCTTGAGCTTTCTTCATCAACAAATCATGAGCTTGTTCTGCATGGTTTGATCTATTACATGTGACCCAGTTTCCTTTTTTCATGTTTTTCCCAATTCGGACCTTCACCTTCTGCCGCCATGGCGTGCGAGCAAGGTTGAAGATGGGCTTCAGCCAAGTTACAATCTTGCCCTTCCGCCTCCTATTTCTTAGTTGTCTTGCATGAGGGTAGTGTCATCATTTCGTCTTCTTGGGCGACCTGTAGTTGTGCAGGCCCGAGGTGTGACTTGGCGGCTTGCCACTAGCCCATGTCACACGGCGGGTCCCGTTCTTTTCCCTCTCTCTTTTGCTGGTTTAAACGCTGACTTGGAATTTTGTCATTGGTTGAATTTCAAAATTTCATAAGTAATTATCCACTAATCAGAAAATTACAAATAAATACTCGTTGGATTTAGAAAAATGTAATCTTAATAATTTTTTAGTTTTATCAACTTAATCTACTGGTAATAACACTATGATTTTAATGGATCTAATTAAATAAGATAACAACTTGTATAAATCATAACTAATAATTTATAAGTCAAAAAATATAATAAAATATGTTTTTAACTCCTAATGACATATACTAAAATATGTCATGGTTTTGATAACCGAACTCATATATAATAAAAAGGTGATTTTTAGGGTTTTGAATAATTAATGGAAACCTAACCCTAATTCCACATATATGCATAATAGGTTCTTTGGAAGCCTAGGCTTGGATCTAGTTGGACTTTGGTTTGTTTGACTCTGAAGTTGAGGTATGTTGCATCTCTGATTATTCATATTGAGCAATTATTCTCTCTTATGTATGTTGTATCCCCGATTATTCTTGTTGAGCAATTAACCTATTTTTGTCTTACTTTTGGTCCTTTGGACATTGGCCTACACAATATGTCTTATCTTTTGATACCATGGTTCATGTGAACTATCTTAATTGTTATGAAATTGGATAATTTCTTGATATCCTATCTTGTACCGTGGTGCATGTTGATATCTACTTGTCCAGCCATAGTAGCTCGGGTGGTAAGAGCTCGGTAAGTCCCAATGAAGGACCCGGGTTCGAACCTCACTGAAAGCACTTTGCGAATGGCAATTCATACTGATTAGGCGCGGGAGGGGGGTGACCGGACCACACTCTCTCATGCCTCGAGAGTTTACCATGTCGGCTTTGCACGGGGTGGGTTCTCTCGGTCATTAAAAAAAAGATATGTGCCCACTTGGAAGTGGATGTTTATATGTATGTGTTGTCCATTGTGTGATGGCAACATTGTACAATTCTGACTATACTTTCTACTTGCCTCTACATTAAACATGCTATGTGATTTAGTAGCACTAGAGTAGTGTAAGTGCATTGGTTTTGTTTATAGTAGATGTGATATTTCCTACTGTTTTTTGGACGGCAAGGAACCTCATACCCAACGCAAGATGTGTGATTCTTGGCCCATGTTTTATATATTTGGGAGACTGGCAGTATTCCTTTCTCTACCAGGCTTCAGCTTTATGGGGGTTGGCCACTAATTGTGTTTATATTGTTCTAGGTCTATGCTTATCTCACATGCATGCATGTTATTGATGATGATTGTGGGGTGTGTGCCCTACTCTCTTTATGTGCCAGTATTGCACATTCTTTATTGTTTTGTTTTATGGCAAGTATCCCTTTTGTTATGATTCTTTTCTCTTGATACCCGTTTGGGTGGTACTTATCTCTTGTATGGGAAGCACTTTACATTTGATGTCCTTTATTTCCTTATATTGCTCAATTTTCTTTTTAGTATGCACATACCGGCCTTTGCTGATGTCTCCTATTGTTTCTCTTTTGCTGGGGTATGCTTCCAACCCTAGGTGGAGGACTTGGATGACTTGTCATGTTGACCTGGACTTAGATTGTGAAGTTAAAGCTTGGAGACAATCTTGAGGTGGTTTATATTTCCTCTACATGGATCCTTATGATGTAAGTTTGTAACCCTTTATTTTATAATTGAATATAGTCATCTTTTATTCCGCTGCTATACTTTGGTCTTTTGTTACCATTATATAAAGATTTGAAAATTTTACACCCACTCCATCATACCTTCTGAGTGTGTTTCGACTGGAGGTTTTATTATTCAAATTTTTAGTAGAGAGGTGGGTTTCAATTCTTTATAACAACTCACTTCCTCAGGGCATAATAAAATGTAATCCAACCGAATAGTATATCTTGCTTAGAGCAAAACACGAAACATTGATTTAGGCCTTGCTTATATAGCTGATCTAGCTAAACCTTGCAGTTATGTGTACGATCCTTATATTTTGTGATAAGTTCTTATAAAGCTTATCTTGTGATAAGTCATGTTCCATAAAGCAATACTTGGTTATGTGCCTCCTGGATATCTTGGTAAGAATGATGGGGATAATGGTCATACTGATCTTGTTATACGTTTTATTAGTTATCTACTCTTATTGCATTAATCTTCTGAGGTTTTATAGTTTCATCGGGGAGTTATGTTTCTCACTGGGACTGTGTGTCTCACCCCATTGGTTTACACCCTTTTTAGGTGATCACTCTAGACGTGGTGGTGGTCGTGAGGTTGCAGCTGTGTAGCAAGAAGAGCAGTAGAAGGCAAGCGATGCACATGTTGCTGTTTTGGTGGTTTTGTAGTAGAGTCCTAGAGTCGTCCCTATACTCTCAGGTCCTCGGAGGTGTTTGATGACATTTCACGATGATCCGCTGTTGTAATTTTGTATATCCTGCTTCTAGCCGTACGTGGCCCGTTATGTATGTATAAATAGGTAATGAACTCTGGTGCTGACAGTACAACTAGCTCTGATAAGCTGTGGACATATATCAAAGCTTGTAATGTTTATATAACATGCTTCTCTGTAGGATCTGGATGCAAAAGTTCTCTTATGTATGCTTCTGCAATCGGTTTTAATTAACCCATGTTTTCGGTAATATGTGGTTCCACACATTTTCGCGTGTCATCTTGTTGTCTATGTGATGGCGGGGTGTCACACTAATAGTTAATAACCCTATTTCATGGTACCTTAGTAACTATTATACCCTAGTCATGAATTTAAAATGATCTAATCTACTTACTTGCCCTCTAATTCCATCTTGCATATATAGGACTCACTAGTCACCTTTTTTAGTATTAAAATGTAACTTAATCACTTATGAGGATTGGATCATTTAATCTCTATAAAATGTTTTTTTTTAATCAGTAGCCACTTTTATGTCTTTTGCACTCTAGAATTAAGATCTCACACTCTTATGCCATGATAACATCATAAGACCCTATGTTCTCACTCTAGTACATGAGTATGACATATAATGACCTAACATGAAACCATGCTCTTAAGGATATGGATTTCCCTTGCTCATCTTATGAAATTAGTTTGGTTTTTGCCTTGATTATACTATGAACAGGGGCTTTATCTTACCCTAAGGCACCTTATGATATTGTGTACTATGTAGTGCTCTTTTGTGAATATGCCGATATGGATAGAAGCGTGCTTGTATATAAAGGAAACCTAAGTTCTTGAGAATGTCCATGTAGGTACTCCCACTCCATACTAATTAGAGATCTATCCTTGTACTCTAGTTTGACATCAAGGGCCTTACCTTGAGCTCTAGGTGCTAGGTTTTACTCTACACTTGCAAGGTACACTTTTTTTACTCCTCTTGAATTATTGTTATTGTTATGACTTGGTTGCTAGTTGTATATGTAGAGTCTAAATGCTTATCTATGAATATTGTTTGACATAAGTGACCTTATGATATTCTTTTCATGATTTTGATATATATTATATGTTTAACATCATCCTAAAACATTAATGTAGAAAACCATTATGCAATAACTCTTGTGCCCTACCCAACTCATGGGACGTGGGCATAAGGCACGGTGACTCCTCCTTGAGTTTTCAAGAGGGGAGAAAAATGCTTGGATGAATATAGGGTGACCCTACGACTTTGATCATTTGGGCCCCTCATGTTTGAAACATGCAACTATTATCTATGCCTTAGTTTTCCATATAGACTCTTCCTTTGGAAGTTGTCACACAAATATAAGGCCGTACGATGTTATTAAGTACAATGGTCAAATTCACCTAAAAGATGATCTTGAAAACTTTGCGACATGTTTCTTATGTTTGTTTTTCTATGGTCTTTACTTCTTGTTATCTTTCCAAGCTTATATTATGTTAATCTCATAATCTTTCTAGTTTCATTTAACAAAATGTACCAATACACCCGCATTGAATTTGTGTCCTATTTTTGTTCTTTATTAGGTGATCAACAGGTGAATCAATCTCTATGAAGTAACCTCTGCAACAAAGAGCAACATCTCAAAATGGGAATTATAGTAAATAAATGGGTTTCTTAATCTGTTCATGTAATATAATAGTTATGTTGAACTCGTAATGTCTCCACGTTCTTTCCTTTGGACTATGTTGTACTTAAGACACTTTGGTTCTAAATATGATGATGGACACTATTTTACTCTTCTTTACATATGCTTTTGTATCTTGGGATGGGAACCCGAAGCCTATTGCCAATGATTCTGTAGTCAGTGGGGGTAGTTTGAGGCTAACAAATGATTCCGTGATAATGTCACCTTACACTCATGGCCTCTATAAGAAGATATTGGTGAGGTAAGTGAGATAAGTGAGGTAAGCTTGCATGAGTTAGCTAAAGAAACTCGTATTGATATTCTTGTTACTACCCATTCTTATTATTCTAAATGTAAATATAAAAAGAAGAGGTTAGGTAAAATCATTGATGACTTGTATGCTAAACTTGAGATTCTTGAGAAAAATGAGAAAGTTCATCTTGAGAGTGTTGATAACTTGCACAGACAATTTATTGATCTTGAGATCCAATATGATAGAGTTGAGGTAGAGAATGGTGTCTATCTTAAGAACATTTCATATCTTAAGTAAAACAACTAAAAGTGCTAAAATGAGCTTGAGACACTTACAACTGAAAATGTTGAATTCAAGCTTATTGTTGATATTGGTAGAGATGAGAGGGATGTTTATCTTAAAGAAATTCAATTGCTTAAATATAAAAGTGCTAGGTTGCTTGGTCAAGTTAATGATTTATCTTCTAGACCTATTTTTCCTAGTAATGATGTTGCTTCTATTTCTCTTAAAAAAGAATCTTATTTGACTAAAGCCCTCTATTTAGAGGTTGACCTTGTTCATGCTAGAGATGATGTTGCTAGTTTGTCTTCTACTATTATTTCTCTTACTAATGACAATCATAGACTTAGAGCCTCTCTGTAGAAGTTCCTCAAAGGGAAAAAATTCTTAAATTAAATCCTTGACCATTCTACCAAACAAAATGGTACTAGTGGTTTAGGATTTGTAGGGGGAGCACCTAAGGGAAAGAATAAGGCCAAAGGTAAGAAAAAGAGTAAGGAAATGCCCTTTTTCATTGGAGAGTCTTCTGGCACTAAGAATCCTTTAATTTGATCTCATTTTAAAAGTAATGATCATTGTTCTACATATTGTCATTAAAATCCTAAGGGTACCAACACAAAGATGAAATGGGCCCCCAAGATTACTCTGTATCCCAAAGTTTAAGTTGGGAACTGACAATATCCTTTCTTGCTGAAAAAAGGAAGATAGATTGTTGATCATGGGTGCACTAAACACAAGACATGTGATATAAGACATTTCAACAATTTCACAAAGAAGAAAGGATGTCTAATTACATTCAAGGACAACAAGAAAGGTAAAGTAAAAGGTGAGGCTGATGTAGGTGAATCCTTGTGTATCAAGAATGTTGTCTTTGTGGATGGCCTACATCACAGTTTAATAAGTGTAACCCAATTATGTGATAATCGTTACCTTGCGCTATTTACTTCTTTTAAAAGCTTGCTTCTAGATTCCCTCACTTACATGTCGTATACAAGAGAACTAGAAATGGTAATTTTTATGTAATTTTTCTTGACTCTATTAAGCCTATTTTTGGGAGATGATTAGTAGTCAATTTGAATGATATTTCTCTTTGTCATCATTAGCTTGCTCATGTAAATATGCATCAATTGAAGAAGTTGAGAAAAAAGGACTTGGTTAAGGGAATTCCCAAATTGGATTTTGAAAAAGATGAGGAATGCCAACCTTGTACCAAAGGAAAGAAAACCAAGTCCTCCTTTGAATCCAAAGGAGTCCTTAGTACCAAGAGAGCTCTTAAAATTCTCCATATTGATCTATTTGGACCTATGAGAACTCAATCTCTTTGTGGTTCCAAGCATTGTCTTGTTATTGTCGATGATTTCTCTCGATATGCTTAGATCATCTTTCTCATTTCCAAGAGTTATACATATGATGTATTCTCTAGTTTAGTAAACGAGTTGAGAATGAAGCTTGTTGCTGGATTGTTTCCATTTGTAGTGATCATGGGGGAGAATTTGAAAATGATATTTTTGAACACTTTTGTGAAGAATCTGGACATACACATAACTTTTCTTCACCTCAAACACCTCAACAAAATGGGGTTGTAGAGAGGAAGAATAGGTCACTATAGGAAATGGCTAGGACCATACTTTTAGAGTCTGGTACTCCAAAGAAGTTTTGGGCCGAAGCCGTTAGTACCTCATGTTTTGTGCAAAACCGGGTTTTCACATACCCTTATTTGAAAAAAAAACCTATGAGCTATGGCATGGTAGGAAGCCTTCTATCGAATACTTTCATGTTTTCAGATGTCCTTGTTTTGTTTTGAACACAAAAGATTCTCTCGACAAGTTTGATCTTATATCATACAAGGCTTTCTTTCTTGGCTACATCAGTACTAGAAAGGCTTATAGAGTGTGTAATGTTGATCTCTCTAAAGTATAAGAATATATTAATGTTAAGTTTATTAAGACTAACCCCTCTATTCCCAAAGATATTGTTCCAAATGATGATGTTTCAGGTTAGGTGATTCCTATCTTCAAAGAACTCAACATCACCCAAAAGGGAAAAGAGGTGGCCACTCTAGACGAAGAGAAAGATGAAGAGAAGAAGGATTCAATTCCCCGCTTTGCAAAAAATCATCCTAAAGAGATGGTATTAGGTGACCCCTTTAAAATAGTGAAGACACAGGCTGCCTTCAACACAGGACAAGCCAACAACACCTTTATCTCACAACTCGAGCCAAAGAACATCAAAGAAGTTCATGGGAATGATGAATGGATCCTAGCCATGCAAGAAGAATTGGATCAATTCAAGAATAATAAAGTTTGGACCCTAGTGCCAAGACCATGTGATAGAAAGATCATTGGCAATAAATGTGTCTACCGCAATAAGCCAGATGGAAGTGGCAAGGTGGTAAGAAACAAAGCAAGGTTAGTGCCTCAAGGCTACAATAAGTAGGAAGGTATATATTTTGATGAAACATATGCACATGTAGCTAGACTTGAGTCTATTCATATGTTGCTTGATTTTTTAAGTTAAAAAAACTTTCTTCTTTATCAAATGGACACTAAACGTGCATTTTTAATGGTACAATCGGGGAGGAAGTGTATGTTGCACAACCTCTGGGCTTTGAACATGATAGTTTACCTAACCATGTTTATTTGTTGAAAAAAGTTCTCTATGGACTCAAACAAGCACCTCAAGCTTGGTATGAGAAATTAAAGAACTTTTTGTTAGATCATGGGTATATCATGGGCAAAGTGGATTCTGCCTTGTTTCTTAAACACACTTCTAACAATTTTCTTATGATTCAAATTTATATTGATGATATCATTTTTGGAGGAACTAATCTTGATCTTTTCAAGGATTTTATGATCTTATGCAGAGTGAGTTTGAGTCGAGCATGATGGGTGAGCTAACATTCTTCCCCAGCTTTCAAATCAAGCAAATTATAAATGGGAACTTCATTAACCAAGGCAAGTACGCAAGTGAACTACTCAAGCACTTTGGGATGGAGAACACCAAGACGATGGACACTCCCATGTCAAACACTGCTAAAATTAATAAAGATGAAGAAGGTGAGACAGTAGATGGGGGCGGCTAGGGTTTCCGGGGGCTCTGGCGAACGGGGGGGAAGACGGGGAGAAGATGATGACACCTCGAAGGGAGGAGGTGCAACGGATAACGAAGCACATCCCGGCGATCAGGGAAGCCAGCTGAACCCATCGAACACCAAAGGAAATGAGCGCGGAGTGAAGATGAAGATCCCTAATACTGGCATCGAGTTCCAATATGCTAGGATGCGGGGATCTGTCAGTCAGGAGGACAGCGGCGGGACGGAACAACTAGTCACACATAAGGAGAGTTACGATGAGGCCTTCCCATCCTTTGGAGGAAAAGAAGTCAGGATGACGCAGACGGATGATCAAACGACCGCGGCGAACTCCGATAGAGATCCTGAACAGAATCTCAACTACTGCATGACTGAAGGGAGCACCGACGAAGAGGACCAGTTTCTCGATAAACTGTTCGAACCAAGACTTGCTACGACGGATGTTTCTCTGAAACTGATGGATGGAAGACCCAACCTTGAACTTAATCCGGTGGCTGAGGAGGAACTAGCCAAGCCTTGGAGATATATTGTGATAACCAGGTTGATTGGGTCCAACGTTGGGTTCATGACTATGCGGGATCGCCTTAAAACTCTGTGGAACCCTGTCGGTAGATTCAATACTTATGAGGTCGATCTGGGCCATTATGTGGTGCAGTTCTCATGCCGAAGAGACTTTGAAACTGCTCTCTTCGGAGGTCCATGGAAGTTGTTCGGTAAGTGTCTAGCTGTTTGGCAGTGGAGTCCAGCGTTCCGCCCTTCCAGCGAATTACCTAAGTACCTGGTGACTTGGGTTCGCATTCTTGACCAGCCCCTTCATCTCTACGTACCCACCATGCTGGATTATATGGGCTTGGCCTTAGGATCTCTTGTGAAGGTGGATAGTCACACGATGGCCAGGACACGTAGCAAATTTGCTAGATTGGCCATTGAGGTCGACACAACAAAACCGCTGATAAACACTATTTCCATTAACAGTGTGATCTACCAGGTCGAGTACGAAGCCTTTCCTGAATCCTGTGATTTCTGTGGTAAGTTAGGACACCTGGATTCTAAATGTTTACTCAACCCGAAAGCAGGCACTCCACATGAATATACATAAAGTGGAAGTAAGGAGCAAGGAGGTCCGAGTATGGCACAGGAGGACAATCGGGCCAGTAAATGGCAAACTTAGAAGAGACGCACAACAACATACAAACAAAGGCAAAGGAACCAAGCAGCTGAACAAAATGGTGAACCAAATAATCAGAACAAGTTTGCTACTTTGGCTGAGGAACAGGAGAAGGAGGATGAACCGAACCAACACCATCCCAAGGATAAAGGGAAGATGACGGTGGACGACCAGGAAAGTACAAGAAGATCTACTGTACCCCCGAAGACATGGAAAAAGAAGGCTGTGGTGACTGCCGATGACAAACGTGAAGTGCTGAATGATATCAACAAGAAAAAGGAGAAGGAAGCGACACACTTAGACACCCATATGGCGGTCAATCCCGATGTTGATGAAATTATAGACATTGAAGCCCTTGAAGCAAACAAGGTTGCTGGAGCAGAAAATGTTAACAAAGAGCAAGCCACAAATGAAACTGCCAACACCATGAATCAGGAGGAACCAAAGAGTATCTCTGAGCCGAATGCTGATAAGCAGATGGATGCTCAATTGAAGGAGGGCAAGGAAGTGGAGTCACGATTTCCCCTAAAGGATATTGACCCCAATGCCTGCAGTTTACCCCCTGGAAGGAAGGTGAAAGGATTGGGAGTGAAGATGAAAGCTGCCCGAGTAAAGCCACCCTATGAACGCAGAAGGAAGAGCCCGCGCACTCAGGGAGAGGTTGATGAGACTGCTACGGAGATGATGGATGAGAAAGAAGAGGAAGCTGACCTCCCTATGGAGGACTGAGTAGAAGGTTTATCCTGCTCAGTACACACACACCTTCTTAACCTGTTCTTAATGTTAAATACGATCGTTTGGAATGTTAGAGGAATCGGCAATAAAGATACTTGCCGTGTCCTTAGGGATTTAATCTCTTGGAAGAAAGCTCGCTTGGTTGCCATCCTTGAACCTCAGATTAGTGGTGCAAAAGCTGAAACCACTATCAAGAAGATTGGTTTCAACAGATCCTTCCGCTGTGAAGCTAGGGGTTTCTCTGGAGGGATCTGGGTCTGCTGGAAAGATGAGGACTGTTCTGTGCAGATTGTTAATTGCCATCGACAATTCATAACTTGCAGAATCAACAATAAAGTGTTAATCACCTTTGTGTATGCTCATCCACATATTACTGTTAGAAACTTGCTCTGGAAACACCTGGTTTCGATGGGCAAGAGTTTCTCTTTGCCTTGGATTGCCATGGGCAATTTCAACGCTACCTTGATGCCGGAGGAAAAGAGTGGCAGCAGACATTACAACTTCAATGAAGCTCGGGTGTTCAGTAATACTCTTATGGAGGTTGGCCTCACGGACCTCAGTTTTAATGGGCAGAAGTTCACTTATATTCATGGAAGTCTGCAGGAAAGATTGGATCGTGCTGTGGCAAATACGGAGTTCTTAAACTCATACCCTTCCTTCATTATCGAACACCTCCCTAGGCTGTTCTCCGATCATTGCCCCATTGCTGTAGGAGATGTCCAGTGTGCCCATAGACCAAGTCGTTTCTTTATCAAGGAGTCCTGGACCAACTCTAAGGATTTTCGTAACACTGTCAAAGCCAGCTGGAATTCCAACCTCAAGTTCAATGATGCTTTAAAGAATTCTCATGAGCACATCAAGATCTGGGCCAAGAACAACATGAAACGCACTGCGTATGATAAGAAGAGACTCCTGAGAAATATCGAGCTGCTGCAACAAAACCTTGCTAAACATTATGACGACCTCACGGCCAACATGATTGTTGACATGGAGATTCAATATGGCGAAATCCTACAGAAGGAGGAGGAGGATGCTAGACAAAAAAGCCATATTAATTGGCTGACTGATGGAGACCTTAATACTAAGTTCTACAATACTTACGTGAAACAAAGACGGTGTCACAATACTATCACCATGCTCAAAGATGATAGGGGCGTGTGGACTAGCAATGAGGGGGATATGAGTGATCTCATTGTGAGTTATTTCAAGAAGCTTTTCACTGAACCTGCTATTATTCATGCGGCAGACATTAAGGATTACATTGGGCAGTTTGAGAAGCTTAATGAGCAGGAACAACAGAGATTGATCTCCAAGGCTTCTCTAGAAGAAATCCATAACATTATTTCCAAACTCAACCCGTACAAGGCGCCTGGGCCTGATGGTGCGGATGGTAGTTTCATACAAAAGAATTGGCATACTGTTAAACACTCTTTACTGATGACTATCAACAATGCTCTTCAAGGTGGCGACCTAGACGAAGACATGTGCAAGTCGACCATTGTACTGATACCCAAGAATTCGAAGCCTGAATTGTGTGAACATTTTCGACCTATATCTCTCAATAACCTCAGTCTGAAAATCACTTCTAAGATCATTGTGGAAAGGATCAAGTCCCACCTCACTCACTGGATTTCTCCGGCGCAGAGCGCGTTTGTACCAGGGAGAAGAATAGCTGACAATATTGTTATCACTCAAGAGATTATTCACCTTATGAGGACCAGAAGAACTAGAAAAGGGATGATGGCAATCAAAATCGATTTGTCAAAAGCTTATGACAAAATGACATGGCCGTTCATCAAGGACACTCTTGAAAAGATTGGAATGCCCAGCATCATCTGTAATTACATCATACATTCTATTTCCACTGGTGAAAGTTCTATCATCTGGAATGGGAGAGAGACAGGTACCTTCAAAGCGACTAGAGGTTTGAGACAAGGCGATCCATTATCACCTTATCTGTTTGTGATGTGCTTAGAACGCCTTTGCCAAGCTATCGAGAAACAGGTTCTTGAGAAGCATTGGACTCCTTTCAAACTTTATAAGGCGGGTCCCAAGATCTCCCATCTGTGTTTCGCAGATGACATGGTCTTGTTTGCCAAGGCGGACACTAAAGAGATGAAGACCATTCTGCGCTGCTTTAAACAGTTTGGTAGGGTGTCGGGCCAAGCGATTTCTATGAAGAAATCTTCCATTTTCTTCTCTAGAAATGTGAGGCAAAACATGAAGTCCAGAATTGGTAGAATCAGTGGCTTCTCCGTTACTAATAACCTAGGCAAATACCTAGGAGTTCCCCTCATTCATGGTAAAGTGACCAAGGACACTTACAACCCCACGTTAAAGAAGGTGGATTCTGCGATTGCAGCTTGGTCTGCACGATGTTTGAACTTGGCTGGACGGGTTTGCTTGGCAAAGTCGACCCTTACTGCCATTCCTAGCTATATTATGCAGACGGCTGTGATGCCTATGAAGGTGTGTGACCGTATTGATAGCATGATCCGTAGCTTTATCTGGGGTGGGAATCACAAAAGCCACCCCCTTTCTCTGGTTGCTTGGAATAAGATCACTTGCAGCAAGGAGCATGGAGGAATTGGTATTCGGAGTATGAGGGAACTTAATGCTGCTCACATTGCTAAACATGCCTGGGATCTTGCCACCAGAAGGAATTCTATCTGGTGCAAGAGTTTGGCTAGCACTTACAACAAACATACTGAAGGAAGAGGTATCAGCTTATCCAGGCTTGGGCGCGCAGCCTTACAGTTTAAAGATTTTATCTCTAATAATTCGACTTGGATACCGGTTAATGGACAAAGAATTAACGTCTGGTACGATAGATGGTGTGATATCGATGGCAGACTTTTCCATTACAGCAATCGTCCTATTCCTGAGGAACTGCAAGACTTGAAGGTAGTGAGCTTGGTTAATCTATCCAATGAATGGGACAGGGGTTTCCTTGCTGATTGGCTTCCTACTGAAGTCGTCAATCAGGTCACCAAAGTCGATATACCTCAACACAAGGAGGAGGAAGATGGACTTGCTTGGGACCATTCCGATACTGGGCAGTTCACGATCAAGAGTGCCTACCAAATTCTTCGACAGAACAAGGACATTAGAGTCCAGGGAAGGTGGAACATCATCTGGGAAGCAAAGATTGCTAGCCGGATCAAGTTCTTCATCTGGCTGGTTGGACATAAGGCTATTCTTACTAATAAGAAACGGATGAACCGTGGCTGGACTGCAAATGCTGGGTGTCCCATTTGCGGTGCACAGGAGGAATCCATTCTTCACGCTCTTAGGGACTGTCCCAGAGCCCAAGCTGTTTGGAGAATTACTTTGGGGAATCAACTTTGGAGCAACTTCTTCTCGATTTATGATGTGTGGGAATGGCTGGAAACCTGCATCAATACAGATAAAAGCAAGAGCACGACTTTCATGATGGGATGTTGGCAAATCTGGAAAGGGAGGAATGCTCACGTTTTTGAAGGAACCTCTCTCACTAGCAGCTATATAGCTCATGTTATTAAGAAGGAGTGCAAGCTTACTGACCTCGCCTTCACACCTGCAGGAAGTAAGAAGGATAGGTCTCACCAGGAGATTGGAGGATGGCAACCTCCGAACCTCAATTGCTGGAAGATGAACACTGATGCCACCTTCAGGGGAAAGAAGAACTGTTCGACTATTGCTATGGTGTGCAGAGATTGGAAGGGAAGATGGGTAGGAGGCTGGAGCAGGAAGATTTATGCTAGCAGTGTTCTGGAAGCAGAGGTCAGGGCTATTCATTGGGCAGTCGAGATCAGTAGGGGTTTTCCTTGCAATTAGATCATCTTTGAAACGGATTCTATGAAGACTATTGAAGCTGTTGAAGGTGACATACAACATTTCCCGAAAATTATGTCATGGTTAGCTGAAATCAAGAGTGGGTGGAAGGAGTATTGGAAGCTCAATCATATCCCTAGAGAAAGGAACAAGGTTGCTGATGGCCTTGCTAAACATCATCAAAAATCCAAGGATGGTTCCTTAGTATATAGGGTACCTCCGAGTAGTCTAGTTAGTATTGTTTCTTCTGAGTCCTGTAATGGTAGTAGTACTACCAATTTTATTTCTTCTGAAATAAATGTATGTTGTAATGATCCTCAAGTGTTTGCTTGCATGAGAGGGGCGAGATGAATAAAAACCCTCTGGCTTCCCTAAAAAAAAGATGAGAAGCTCCATAGAGGTATGATTGGAAGTTTACTTTATTTAACTGCCTCTGGACCTAATATAATGTTTAGTGTTGGCTTAAATGCTCGCATTCAATTAAATCCCATGAAATCACATCTTATAGCTGTTAAGAGGATTTTAAGGTACTTAGCCAAAACCCAAATTTTTTACTGTGGTATCCCAAGTGAAGGGACTTTACTCTTACAGCTTATAGTGATGTGGGTTACACAGGATGCTTAATTGATAAAAAGTGCACAAGTGGCACTTACTTCCTCCTAGGACCATGCTTGGTGTCTTTGTTCTCCAAGAAATAGAGGATAGTAGCTTTATCAACTATTGAGGCTGAATACATTGTAGCTGGGAGTTGTTGTGCCCATGTTCTATGGATGAAACAAATGCTCCAAGACTTTGACATTTATTTTGATGCTTCTCCTATATATTGTGATAATACTAGTGCAATCAATTTATCTTAAAATCCTATATTGCATAGTAGAGCCAAGAATATAGAGGTCCATCATCATTTTCTAATCATTCATGTGGACACAAAAAATTAGTTGGCAGATATTTTTACTAAACCTCTAGCTAGAGAGAAATTGAATTTTATTAGATCTAAACTTCTCATAACTTCTTTGGATGAATTTGATATGCCTTCTATCTAGTTTCTATCTGTCCTATATGCTTTGTTCATGTCTTGATCACCCTTGCTTGGTAAAGTGCTAAAAAATTCATGTCTATTTTCCTTTTTTTTCACTTGTTTTGGGTAATTAAATGCTTGTTTTATCACTAAATAGTACCCAATGATGGGTGATATGTTCCTAAGTATGTTTAAAATGCAAAATAGACTAGAAAAATAAATATAATTAACACTCAAATGGCTAGAAATTAAAATATCAAATGTTGGTTCATGTTGACCATCGATCGAGTTGATAACTCGACTGGTCTGTGGATGAGGGATTTTGTAAAAAGTCATTTGGTCGAGTTTCCTAGTTTCAGAATTCGACTGATGGATGAGCTAGAGAAAACTTAAGTGTGGTTTGTCTGATTTTTCTCCCTCTCAACTAGAGAAAAATTGACCGATTCACTCTCCATCTCCCTCAAGATCTCAACCGTAGCCCCGACCTTCCCCTTCCTAGCCCTATCCAACCCTTTCTCAACCTTACTAGACCTCTTGATCATCAACCGTAGGTGTTTGGTCATGTTTTGGGGTGTTCCCTACATTTTTGAACTCTTTTTCCTTCTTATCTCGCCTCCATGGCTTCCAATAGGAGAAAGAGAGCTACCCCTCTGGAGCACCATCCTCCTCCCTCCAACTCTCACAGCATACCTTTCGATGATACTTTTTTTTGTCTCGAATGAAGCTCTAAAGAGGTACAAGGACCTCCTTCCTAGGAACCCCTTCCCTTTTCATGCCTTGTTTGAGTGTCGTCTGCATAGAAAAAAGGTTACAAATAAGGTTGCTAAGTTGTTATACGACCACCACCTATCTTCCCTGAGTGTTGCATGCACATGCTATAACAATCCCATCACAATCACTAAGGTTGTTCATGAATTATATGCAAATTTGCAATGGAATTACAACACTCTTGTACCCCCACCAAATACTCAAGTCATTCTTACCTCCATGATTGCCAGTAAGAAATTCCATCTCAGAGGATACCTTGAATATCTTTTTATTTGGTATTGAGGTCACCGACACATAAAGGAAGGATTGCCATGAGTTTTTTACCTTCTTGACCTTGAGGCCTTCTACAAGTGATATGATATCACTCTCCATGACATACATATATTCATAAAGAAGCCTCCGTTTCCCTATTGGAAGAATTCCACCTGTCCCTCCTCTACCTTAGACCCGAAGAACCACATTCTCACCCTGGTAGTCAACTGCAATATTGTTCCAACGAAAAATGAAACATCACTTGCAAAGAATATGATGAATCCTCCAGATTCATCATTATAGTCACCGATTCTAAGAATTTTGTGGCGCATATCGGCTGATCTACCCTCACTTTGGGTTTACTTTAAGTATTATTTCAGTCTCGTGTAAATAGTGCATTACTAGCTCAAATAACCCTAGTTTCCAGCTTATTTGATTTCATTCTCACGTTCTCTCTCCTCTGCAGATCATCTTCAACTATCACCAACGGTTAAGACCCCTACAACACTCACTCTAGCGGTCTCAAGACCGTTTGAGCCCATGCGGTCTCAAGACCGTTTGAGCCCATGCGGTCTCAAGACCGTTTGAGCCCATGCGGTCTCAAGACCGTTTGAACCCATGCGGTCTCAAGACTGTTTGAGTCCATGCGGTCTCAAGACCGTTTGAGCCCATGCGATCTCAAGACCGTTTGAGCCCATGCGGTCTCAAGACCGTTTGAGGCCATGCGGTCTCAAGACCGTTTGAGCCCATGCGGTCTCAAGACCGTTTGAGCCCATGCGGTCTCAAGACCGTTTGAGCCCATGCGGTCTCAAGACCGTTTGAGCCCATGCGGTCTCAAGACCGTTTGAGCCCATGCGGTCCCAAGACCGTTTGAGCCCATGCGGTCTCAAGACCGTTTGAGTCCATGCGGTCTCAAGACCGTTTGAGTCCATGCGGTCTCAAGACCGTTTGAGTCCATGCGGTCTCAAGACCGTTTGAGCCCATGCGGTCTCAAGACCGTTTGAACCCATGCGGTCTCAAGACCGTTTGAGTCCATGCGGTCTCAAGGCCGTTTGAGCCCATGCGGTCTCAAGAACGATTGCTGCGATTGTAAAGACCGAATGGACAGTTAAATACCAAACCGTTTGGAGTTCAAAAGTGCATGCATGCGCATGATCATGAAGGATAGATTGAGTGAACGCTGCAAACTGAATGGAGAACGGCAAACCAAATAGAACGCATGCGCATTATGAAGACAAGATCAGTAGATGTCCACGTGAAAACACTGTCAAACCATTTGAAATAGCTGCTCTTAGAGTGCAAACCGAATGGACTGAACCAATAAAGGTCATTTACTGCACAATTCACATAGAGATCATTTTACCGGCACATGCATGCAAGAGTTTTGGCTATGAAACTGTTCGGCAGCCTGACTTGGGACCGTGAAGAGTGCATGCTCGTGAAGAAGCAGGGGCAGCAAGACCGCATGAAGTAGCTGCATATGAAGCCACATAATCATAGAGCACGCATGCCCAAGCTATCCACGTGAAGATGCTTGCGAAGCGCACAGCACATGAAGCAATGGGAAATAATGACCGCATGGACATGGGCATGAAGAATGCATGGCCCCACGTGAACCTAGCGAAACGCATGAGCAAATGAAGCCAAGACCGCATGGAGAAATTGATCTGAAACCGCATGGAGCTGCATTTCATGAGAAGCCAAGACCGCATGAAGCAATTGAGAAACCAAATCGAGACCGTATAGCCGCAAACACGTGAATGTGAGGCTGAAGGAATAGAACGCATGAACCAGTAGCTATTCACGTGAGCACTACCAAATCGTATGAAATAAACAAGGCAAACCGCATGAGGTACGAAACCACATAAAGCAAATGGAGTAGAAGACCGCATGCACACAGACCGCATGGGCAAATGACGAGACCGAATGAAGGACCGCATGAAGGACCGCATGAAGCAAATAGCAAACCACATGGACAAAAGGACACGGACAAGGTGTGACTCCCGGGGCCTAAGATATTTTTGGCAAGCCTATAAATAGAAGGGTAGATGCATGGTCTGGGGGATCCCATCTGACTACGGCCCAAGGCTGCCGGACTGGGACCAGGCCGGAACGCTGCCGGATTGCCCGAGCACCGTTTCCGACCAAACTTCACCCACAGCCTCAGAATCCCATCCTGAGTCCAGATCCGGTGAGCAGCCAGTCTGGGCGCAGGTCTAGTAGGTTGTTCCATCACCATCTCACCATTGCTCACACCATAGCTCCACCTCATACTACTCTTGCTATTCCGGAGGTTGACCCGAAGATCGAGGCGGAGAAACGGACGACATCGACCACGACGGAGAAGTCCCGGAGACTGCGACGATCTACACCGGGCTGTCACAGATCTACTCTTCTGCTCCGACGATGCTTTCTTTCTCTCTCTTCTCTTTCTTTGTTGCTCCCTCTATGAGGAGCGAGTAGTTCCATTCACTGGGGTGCGGGGACTAGCCCCGCTGCCCGCGTTTTGTAACTTGTATCAAAAAGATATCATCTTTCTGATTTAATACTAAATTGTTTCATACATGCTTGGATGTTGGCCACATTCTTGTGTGCATCTATTGTCTTTCATTGTGGTTTGTCTACGACCGCTCTTGAGACTCAAATATCGATTTAGTGTTGGTTTCTGGTGTGTGTATCCACCGCGCATCCGTTTCGGTATCTAGGAACGCTTTCTAAGGAGTGGAGTAAACTCACCTCCATCGTTGTACTTTTGCACTATGAAATGGAATCAGTTGACGTACAAAAGTGCAACCTTGACAGGTCGAGGAACACACTCTGAGGAGAGAGTGGTGCAAATTACTTGACCATTCGTTCGGGAATGGCTGACGTTGCAACACTCTCACGTTTCTCGTAGCTATATCCTCTAATCGATTTGGTAATTATCGCTCGCTTGTTAGTCTTCCGATGCACGTTTCACGAGGCTAAGTAAGATTTTCTCTTCAGAGACTACATATCTTCATTGACACGTAGATACGTACCGAATGAGAGTTACTCAACCCGTGAAGGATGTGTGCATTACTCTTGTCCTATAAGACATTGGTATTGTACAACATCCATGTATCTTGCTTACAAGTCTTGCTATGTTTGGTACAAGTGCAATTCATGTGTAGTGGTGGCGAATACCCGCGTCACCCCAGTGATCCATCATCATTTGCTAATCTTAGTTTTTAATCCTTAAACTAGTTTTTATTCTTGCCTTTATTTTTGCATGTTTTAGGTTAAATAACTCAAATCAAACTTCTGGTCTTAGATGATTAACTTAGATCGATACGAAACAAGAAAAAGACACTCAGATTCTTAACGTTGTCCTTTGGGTTCGATCCTAAATCTGTACTATGATAAGGCTTCCACACTCTTGTGGGGTTGGAGCATTTATCTAGCACCAGTTGTAGGTAAACCTAGAGAGAACATCAACTCCCTAGGGTTTTTGGTGCATATTAGGACTTCCATTGGAAGAGTAATCTTTTGGTGTAAGTTCTAGCTCCATCAGAATACCACAGTGATTTTGTTTTATATCCTAAAGAACATTGGAGTCAAGTGGTCTCTCTACATTCTACATCACATGACCTTCTTTGACTCTAATAAGAACACCTGAGGTACCCACCCACCCTACCCAACCTTAATTTGTAGTCTTTTTCAATCCGATAGTAGAAAATCTCTTTTTCATGATCTGCATTACAAACTTGCTATAAAGGAGTTTGTATCAGTGAGACCACAATTTAGAAAAGTGTGCCTACCCCTTCTTCTACCACACCTAGAGCCTCCACCTCCACCCAGGCACCTCCACCTCCTCAGCCATCCCGACCTGCACGTGCCTCATTTCATGTATCAAATGAAACTCGCATGGGTTACACGATGCATCAACAAACATAATTTTTTTAGGTTTAGGAGTATATGCATTAGGATCTCTGTGCTATCATGTCTACCATGAACCTATCTTGTTCCCGTCCTTACCCTACCTACCATCCCTACCCTGGTGGTGATTATGCATCCTATGAATATAATCACTTTTACACAGCCCCTCCACCTGTTGCTTCTGCTGCTGCACCCTGTGTTGTTGGTGGATCTACCCCTAGAGTGATACCTCTCCATGTTGGTGCTATATCTACCTTTCTTGCATGTCTTGGCACCTCTGCTCCTATGTTTCCTCAAACCCAAGAGTTGTATGACCTTGGTATGTATTGGGTTGATCAGATTGCCATGTGGCCCAGTCGTGGTTTTGGTCCTTTTGTCGATGAGGAGATGCCAGACCAGGCTGATGAGGAAGCTACTACTGTGGATGAGGAGGCATCTGAGGATGATGGCGAGGATGGTTCAAATAGTTTTGGTGATGGCTTTGCTAGTGCATCTAGTGATGAAGGTGAAGCTTGTATCTGTGTTGTGCCTTCAAAATGAGATGATGACTATGAGCCAAAAGCTTCTGATGATGATGCTACTGATGATGATCATGTTGTGGACATCGATAGACTAGACATTTAGGTGCTTTAGTTTTTAGTCTGTAGATGCTGATCATATATATCTTTCTTGACTATTTTGTACTAAAAACATCTGGGCACATTATCTGAGATGTACTATTTCTATCATGTTGTTTTCATCGCTTTGGCTTGTCATTGTTTTTGAGGACATGCTTTCAGTGTTGTAATCTTAATGATATGTACAATTACTCTTTGGTTGATTATATCTAATGAGTTAATGCTATGTTCCCATATTTTGATTATGACCCATATTTCTTGTCTCTCTCTTATCTCTATCTATTGTGAGTTTTGAGGTTGCATGTTTTATCGTGTGGATGTATGTTTTGGTTGTGCTTGGAGAAAACCTATTTTTTGTGCTATTCTACCCCCTAACTTTTTGATAATGCCAAAAGGGGGAGAGAAATTCAATGTTTTCAAGCTCAACCTTATTTCTTTTATTGCCTATACTTTTATTGCCTATGTGATCCTTTTATTGTTCAATATATTATTTATCATGTGACTTGCTAAAGGACCATATAGTATGTATGTTATATTTCTTTGTGTAGAAAGACTAACTATGAAGGTAAGATTGAGCATAGATTGAGGGGGAGAAATTCACATTGCTTACATTCTGAATCCCCTTGCAATTCACAAGGCAAATATATAACTTTACATATCCTTTTCAATATGATTGAGGAATGGTTTGTCATTATCAAAAAGGGGAGAATGTTGACTTGAGAGTTATACATTATTGATATTTTGATAATGACTTAACCATTCTATTCATATGTTTCTAATATATTTTTTAAGATTGATTTTAGGCTTTAGGTACATAAAAAGGATCAAATTACACAAGCCCTAGCTTGTCCACATTCAAGTCAAAAGCAATGCAAGTGTGCAATTTGGGAAATCACTCCAAACCACCTTAGAATATTTTTGTAATCACTTGTATTGATGATATGACTTGGAATTAAGATGAGAAAAAAATAGGGACACTTAATTCCAACATTTGTTCACTCATAAACCAATTTGAAAAATTGGTCACAACAACTCTATCGATCGAGTTTGGATCTTGACCAACAAGTGATGGATTTTTGAAAATGGATCAATCGGTCAAGTTGTACACTTATAGAACTTGACCCACTAACTCATTGACCAAAACTAATTTTGACCTATCAATCGAGTTTCCTAGGACAAACTCGACTGATAGTTAGAAAATTAGCTTTGTCGGTTAGTGGATCGGTCGAGTTACCTATATTGAAACTCGACCAAATGTATTGTATCAAAAATATAGAAAAAATGATTCCAACCATTGGAGAGTTGTTAGAAACAAAAATAGATCTGTTGTAAGTTGTAAAATGGCTAGTTTTCATTCTTAAGTGATCTCACACTCAAAGGAACACCCCAACTATATAGTACCTCTTGGAGTTCATTCCAAGGTTTCTCATTCATGCTATCCTTAGTCCTTGTTGTAGTTGAGTGTGTGGAAACCCTTTGAGCATCTTTTTATCTCTCATTTAAAAATCATTCTGTGATTATGAGTGAGTTGGGCATGTTGTAACAGAGCCACCTCCATGTTATTTTGTAAATCTCTCGTTCCTTCCATCTTCCCAATCCCCTTTCTCAAAACGCAAAGGTTGAAGTGATCTTCTACGAGTGAAGGAGGAGTTGTTGTTTTTCTTCAAGGTTGAAGAAGGTGTGAAGATCTTCTCCAGGTGAAGGATAAGGTCAAGCCAAAGATTCAAGAAGTGTGGGTAATTCCTTCAAGACCAAAGACCTGATGCAAGTGTGGGTAAGTGCTTGGTGAAGGCTGAAGACATCTTGATCAAGTGGGTAAGTCCTTGTGTAGGTGAAAGACTCTTGTATTGAATGGGTAATCCCTTGGATTTATGGTGGTCTCCTTATATCTCTTATGATGGAATATAAGTTTACATGGGTTGCAAAGTCCTAGAGGATTACCTCTCTAGGTAGTGGATTGACGTCTCCTAGTTTAGAGATTGGAACCAATCTAACCACCTTATCCAAGTGTATGTTTCAGTCTCTCACATCCTTGCTATGCTTGCATGGATAGTACTTCGAATTGTTTTTAAGCATTTGGTTTCAATTGATATAATTTGAAGGTCTAAATATTCTTGTGAGAATTTTGAAGCTCTATTCACCCCCCTCTAGAGCCCTAGATCCAACGCCTCTTGTTGACTTCCTGGTTATCTTAGGGTCTGATAATAAATAAAATATATGTTTGATAAGTAAAACCTTTGATCTTATGAGGTTAATAACAAATAAAATAGACATAATAACCTTTGTTCTTATATTGTCAACGAGCAATACCCCCGCTAGTCACAACACGGGGCCCCTCACGAAAGGTCTCGGGTTCGATCCCCGTTGCAAGCGTTGCTCGGAAATTAACTTCACACCACATCAGTCGACGTCTAATGCGACTAGGTGGGGCCCTAATGTGTGAGCGGTAGGGTCCGCCCAGGTTGGGCTCGGCACAAGTCTTACAGGTCTCCTAGGTCATAAAAAAATAAACATATATGTGGATAAATGAAGATAGGACTTTTTCATGTTAAAACTCTCGTCACATATTGTAAATCAATTGATGCATATTATCCAAGTAATGTGATCCACATTAATAATCTATATAATAATGTATAAATGCAATATATGGACAATATATGCAAATTAACACATATTGCGTCACAACCTCATTAGTAAAACTAACTTGACTGATTAGTCTAATAATGTCAGAAATGATATCTAGTAGGTTGTGTTGTTTGTTTATACATAGAAAAACATAAGGATGGCAATAAAAGAGACCAATGTATCAAAATGGAATTAAAGGGAAACCACCTAATATAATAAATATATTTAGATTCAATCTTTGAGGAAATTTTCTCTATAAAATAACCCTATAATAATTATAATCCAAATATATTGAACATAGATATTAATTAGGATATAAGATTTAGTGACAATATTATTCAATCGTAATATATTTGAGGACCTTAAAAGAAATTCAAAAAGGGGAAAAGGTTTAAATGGGACTATAGTGAACAAAATTTGCTTAGGCATCAAGTATTTCCTTAGTTGGACCTTATCTAAGCATTCAATTAGTTTGTAAAAGATGATAAAGTTTAAAAATCGATATATATAATACTTTATTTATTCAATGGATTTATATAATGTTATGAAGATCCTAGATGCTTCTCCCATTATCTCCCTCACTAGTTTTTGCATGGATACATCACATGTTTGGTAGGGCCCCATGTAGTAGAATGTTCGAACCACCTTCATCGTTCTCCTCATCCATGTTGTAGACTCTATTAGGACTCCTACCATCATAGACTTTCAAAGTTATATATAGGAATCCCAAAACCTGATAGAGAATATTTCTCATACTCCATCTCATTGTCTATAAAATTATCTTATAGAAGGTGAGTTCTTCAGTGAAGTGCATGTGGTCGATGCCAAGGATCAAATACCTAAGGGGTTTCAAAAATTAGTGAATAATTTATTTTTTGTGTTTGTGAGTATATAAAAAATTCTCAAAATTTCCTTCTTTCTAGTGGGTTTCAAGAATTTTTGTGACTTCCACTAAATGTCCATGTTGTTCTACTTGTTTTATTACTTTAGCGTTGTGGGAACAACATATTTCTTGAAAGACATATTTTTTTACTCTATTACCAAATCGTCCTCTATGTGATAGTCATGTTGAAGTTTTGTTCTTAAACCTTTTAACATCACATACTAGAGTGTTGGGGGTGTCGAGTCTGGGTTGATCATAAGATGGTGAAAAGGCAAGCTCTATGCACTAGTCAAGACTGCATATGGAGTTAATCATTATTGATTTTAGCTTAATGTTATAAGTTCATATGGGATGGAGGTTTAGGAAATCATGGGTTGATTCTCAATACTTCCCAAGAGCATTTGTATCTCAATCATGCCTCATGGGTGTATTTTTTATTTTCTCACACTTTTCTAATTGATGTTGTGTAGGTTTCAACTTCTATGGAAAAGGCTAGGGAGCCCTACCATGTAAAAAATGATCGACATGTGATGCAGGTATAGTTTGGTCCTTTTCTTGGTTTTGTATTTATTCTTCAAGAATCCTATTAAACTTCATACATTTTTAGCTTATTGTAAGAGCCTTACTAGTATATTACTAAGTAATATTTAGAATTTTAAAAATATTACCTTAAAAATGGGTTTCATTATAACTACCTCTGAGTGTAATCCTTATGGTACACCCTTCCATGTTGTCATATATGATTTACCTTTGGGTGATGATACAATATAATTCTCATTATACTTCTCACAACATATTATTACTGCCCCAATCCAAACAATTCAAGGACGTAACTTGATGACATCACATTATTACTATGTTTATTTAGATGATTACATGTATTTTATGCATGAGTCCCAATGTTAGTATTCTACTTAATCAAATAAATTTTCTCACTAAGGTGCATTATTCTATTTCTCATTATAAATATTTATTATAATTTGAAACTAAATAACTTTGCAATATAGCATTGGAATAATTATATGTCATTATTCATCTAAACCTTTATCCATTTCTAAGATAAATATGTTCTTGTAGCTTTAGAACCGTGTGAAGTCAATTATTTTTTGATGTGATTTTTACCTTCTTTTTATCTGTAACAATTCAATAAAAATTCATGTTATTGTATGTATTAATATATTACAATTTAATATCTAGATGATCAATTATTGAGATGGTTTCTGCAATACTCTAATCTCTTTTAGTTTTGTGCTTATGTAAATTGCCTATAAAAGATATTTATTTCATTTATTGCTACAAATAGAGTCTTACTCTCTATATATTCAAAAATTCTAAACTTGAATTGCTAAATAATAATATCTAAATCTTTTATTTCATGAGTTTCTATGGTATCATGAAATCACTATTAAAACAATTATTTGGTCCCTCTTTGAGGGACTTATACTCAGTATCTATTGATAAAAACCTACAAGGATGAGGTTAGATTAATAAAAAGAGAAGGGGGTTTGATCCATAATTGACCACTATTAGATAAGAAAAGAGAAGAATGAAGGAGATGTTAGTAGGTTAGTCGGTTGATATATAGATATTTACCTTTTTTTGTTCGAATATGTGTGAATTTATCATGATTCTTCTCTTCACAAGCAATCATGAGTGAGAAGAGTAGAGGAATTGCATGTTTGAGTGTGTCTTTGTGCACACGTGTCAATGCGAAATATAGGGTGTTATTACTCGTTTCTCTTTTGTTTTAGCAAAGTGTAGGTCCTCCAGTTCACTTGCCATTTAGTGTCACTCACTTTGTTCAAGTGGTTGTCCATTAAGTTGAGTTTGATAGGTAGTCATGTGACTCCTCTATCCACCTTCACAAACTCATTGTTACCAAGTTTGATTTATCATTCTCATTTCACACACAAACTTCTAGCTTCTTCCATATCCTCAATAATTGTGTAACTATTTAAAAAATACATATTTCTTATTGAAGATAGTTAATATTACCCCATTTTTGTGTTCATATACATATGATGAAAGTTTATCTTGAGAACCTTACTTTTACATCATGTCAATCATTACATAACTAATGACCATTACACATACTCATGCATAGTGTAGAACGCTAAACATTTCTATTCTATTAAGTTACTATGTTAGTTCCCTTATAGTTAAAATCAATCTTCTTCAAGTATGCTAACTTAAGTTTAACACATTGAGAGTTTGAATTGTATATATACACTCAATGAGAACTACAAATGTCTAGATAGAATATTCTATTTAGTTTGTATTCTTTCCTAATTATGATCAATTATTTGACATGAATTAGTTATATACATCCCAATCATGGATACAAAGTTGAATATCCAAATTGAATGGTACTACATTCATGTTAGATAAATCTGAGTTGAGAATTGACACACCATTCTCATTCTATAATAACATGCAACATGATAGATGTTAGTATTGGTGTGCGTATTCCCATCACTCTAATAAAATCTTAGACGAACAAACTAATGATTATATATCACATTAATAAGAGTGGGGTTATTCATGGAAAAAGTGGAAATTAATATTAGTTTAAGATGTGAAGATCATGATCTTGGATGAAGGTAGAGTTATTATGTTTGCTATGTGGATAGATGTTGGAATGATGTGAAATAGTTGCACATTTTGGGTGTCATCTGTGACTTTTGAGTGGCCAGAAAAGTGTACTCTATAGACTGAGGAAGGTGTGGCTTGGAGATTTTGCACAATGACAGTGGATAGTTTGATGGAAATGTAGTTGTTATAAAATATCACATCAAGGTTTAAATATAACATAATACATGATAATATTGAAATCTAAATAATCCCCATTGGAAAATATAGATGGCGCTCATGTGTCTGTAATATGTATGGAAAAAAACCTCATGAGCGGTAGTCCATGATGCTGGCTCTGATGTCAATCCACACATTTCCATGCACTTGACAAACCAATTGTAAGTGGTTGGGTTTCAAAAATACATAATAATATAAGAGCAAGCTAGAATTAAAAATATACTATAAATCATTACTTACACTCAGATTTAAGGTTGGAATTTCTTACTTATTAATCACTACATGACTGGTATGTAGATACATCTACACTTGGAATTATCTTATGCATAACAAGGTGCGCATAAAATGGGTTAATATCCATCCACTGATGCGTGCAACCATAGAACATAATGAATGTGTTCTCACTACATGTGTCAATGGATACAAAGATAAAGTTTTTCCATGTAGGTGAACAAATGAAATATGTGTTGTCCTTAACATATTTTCTCAACAACTACAAGATCATGTCCCTTCATATGGGTCGACAACTAAAAATTGTTGAGTCCTCACCATATGTCATTAATGGCTAGAAGACTATGTCCCTTCTTACCAGTCAATATCTAAAACCATGTAGAGTCCTACTTATAATTATCTTGATTTAATTGAACTTCAGACGACACCACATAACCATTTATCTACATGAAACATGAACTAGTGCATGATTAACTGAGATGATCTAAATCTTGTGCATAATTTGAAGGAAAATCTACTTGTAACATATGCACATAGATGTATTTCTTTTATAAATATAATATGGTTAGTTTTTTTGGTGAGTTAAGAGGCTATTTATTCATTCTACCATCCTCTTGCATACACAAATGTATAACTACAAAAACTAGGGTTTGTTGATTAAAATTTGTAGTACAACTAAAATTACAATATGCATCAAACCTCAAAAATATACAAAATTATAGACTTATTAATAAGAGTAATTTGAACCAGTGTGATGCTTCACCTGACCATCAAAAGTCTGGTTATTATCTTTACAAAAGAATTGTAATTTTATTTCCCATTGCCAAGTGAATTCATCGTATCTTCTATATCCATTGTTTTAATAAAGTATGAGTAAGCTTCTCTTTAGTTATCAACTATATTGTTTTCTTTGAATCAAACTTCATGATGGGGTTTTTATGGTCCTACTTGCACATTTGTTTCATTCCTCTTGTGGTAGTACTTACCTCAAGATCCAAAGTTATCTTACCTCTCACGTATTCCATACATTTTAGAATCCAATGGCCACCATTGTTTAATCCCATCCACCCAACAACAAATTTAATTATTTTATGTGAAACATCAATATTATATTTGATCCAATATTGTTTAGGTTGTTTCAAGTAGATTTGATAATATTTTATTATGGGAGATCTATTTCTTCTTCCTCCCATTTTATTAGGTAGTCTTGTTGATTAATTTTAGATACATAATATTTGACTAGTATGATCTTTATTTCAAAGAAGAATGTAGTATACGGTCCAAAATGTCATAAGAAAATTAGATGCATCCTCCTCATTTTGTTCTAGATATGTGCAAAACAATCCATTGGCTCACCATTATTGATGTAACAAGATTGGTATTAGGGCCTAATGCATTATGTATAACTCTTGTTTTTTCACAGTCACACAAAGCATGGAAAGTATCTTCTTGGTATGCCTCATGCCATGGAGATTTGATGTGAACAAAAAAACATATCCTCCATCTTTATAATACATCATTAGGACTTCATGAAATGTTTTCCAAACTAACATCTTCACTCTTTTGGGAACTCTTGTAGACAATAGTTGCTTCAACGACCTTATTTGCTTCACCTTTTTACCTTTATGAAGGAATTTGATATATTGATTTCACACCAAATTTTCCATTTGGAGATAATTTCCAACAATGTATATCATCACATTGATCAAGCACTATGCTTACAAAGTTTTTTATTTACTTGACAACAACATAAGATAGGTAAAAAATCTAGAAACTCTTTATCACATTCCTCTTGCATGTTTACTAGGAAATCCATGTCAGATATTCTAAATCACTTGAAATAGGTGATTTGTTCTTGTTCTTACAACTACTTATTACAATAACAAACCCACTTCTCAACATGGACATAGTGGTTCCATCCATTGGGAACTTTATTGTATACATATCTATTATTTACTTCCTAGTATGTGATAATGTCCAAGATTCAGATGTTTGTTTTTTATTTCCCCAGTTGGAATTAACACATTTATTCTCAAGACCTTCCCTCCATGTTGTGGTTTTTAATCACAAGAAATCCACCCTAGTAAGAGAAACTTTGTGACTCATCCCAACATGGAAAACCTTAGGGCCTAAGAGGGTGTGGTCCGATCACCTTCACTCGCACCCAACCAGCAAGTGGTATCATTCTTAGAGTACCTTTAGCATGATACAAATCTGAGTCCGCTATCGGGACTTACTAGCTCTTACAACCACAATACTCTATTTGGATGATTGTTTTTTGTTTTTCCTTCATATACCAAGTACTCTTCATGCCAAAGTCTTGGTTCCAGTCCCTCACACTTTTCTCACTAAGTCCTCTAGATATTGTCTTCATAGTCACAATATCTCAAGCAATTAAGGACATTGACATCTTTTTATACCCTGTTGCTAGATAAGATTTCTTATAGATAAGAAAATATGTCATAGAGGCATACTGATAGAGCATATTCTTGCATTACATACATAGTATAGTGCTAAGCATGGACAACTCTAAGCATAAGACCCTTACACACGTTAGACACTTTGTGGACCAAGAATTGATTTTTCTTTCCACTCTCTATATAGTCATTGCATATGTTTGTTTACTCATTCTTGTATGAATAAGAGAAACACCTAAGACTTACTTAGGTCATTTGTTCTCTTTATAGTACAATAACTACATGTATCTCTATTGTTTTTTGAGTACCTGAGTTAGCAAAAATAATCTTAATTTTTCCTTAGATAACCTATGGTTGGAGACATACCCAAAGATATGAAGGTATTGCATTACTATTTCCACATGTTTAACTTAGGCTTTAACAGACATGGATAATGTCATTATCAAAACAAACTTGGGATGTTATCAAAACTTGTCTAAGTAATTTCATAGGTTTCTCTTGGCCATCATTAACTTTGCTTTCATTTTGGGTATTAAGGTATTCTATGAAAAGTACAAATAAGTATGGTGATAATAGATCACCTTGTCCATGTTCTTGTTCTTTCTTCAAAGGTGCATCAACAACATTTGTCCATACCAAGTCACATTTATAAATGGAAAAGGGTATCCCTATCGTTGTCCTATAAAAGAACCACAACCTTCTTTGGGTCATAGTCATCATTTTCAACGTCCAAGACTGATGATCAAGATATACAATGATAGTTGTTTAACAGAAATTGTGGACTCTTGGAGTGTTGGTAAGGACGGTCGTGCTGTCTGGCACGACCATTCTTGTTTAGTTCTATAATGTTGGTTTCTCACCCGGCATCGTCGTTGAAGACCTTTATTGTCAGATTTATGGGAACATCTGATGACTAATTTTTATTTTTTAAATAGAAGGTCTACATACTAGTTGTCTAGTTGATTAGCAGCATACATAACCTACAGTTCAGAACTGCATGCTAACTGTATTTGTGAGTTCTTCTTAACAATAGGACAACAAGCAACCTGCAAAACCTGTAATAACAAACACAATACACCCACATTCAATATCCATTGTCCAATTACATTCTCATCACATGTTCAAACATAATTTATTCGTTCATTCAACATTCATTCACACATGATACTTCATTCACGTATGCACCAACTCCATTCTCATGACATGAAGACACACAATTCTCATTGTATTCATTCATCTTCACATTCACACACATTATATATTCATACATATGTACCAATAATTTACTAGCATCAAATTTAAAGTTGCAAGAGGTCATAAGCACCACATGTATATAGAAATAATTACATCAAAGTTTAAAAAAGTCATTCTTTCAACCCAATCAAATTGAAAGTTGACATTGAGTGTTTATTTGTAAGATGGCTTTGGTAGGGTTTGGCGGCCGTGGCGGCGGCCATGGGGGTGGTTGTCGAGGAAGGGGCATCCTGCACCACGATTGGCCACCAGAACCCGTGAACGTTGTTAGTCAATATCAACCCCATGGCATTGAGCAACATTCCAAGGAAGGAACAACCGTCATGGAGGTGGACGAAGGGAACAAAGAGGAAAACCCTAAAGTCTCATATAATAATAAGCTTTTCGGCACTATTATGTATCTAAAACCTATTTACCCTGACCTCCTAAAAAGATCTGACATCTCGGTGGATACAAGAGGCATCTTTCCAGCCATCTCCGTCAACAACGGCACGATCTGGCCTCTCATCGAACCCTAGAAACATGTTGTTGTCATCAAGGCAATAGGGGTCAATCTGGGCTTTCAAGTCCTCATCAACAAGATACAAGCTTTATTGCAACCCAAAGAATAGTTCAGAGTCATTGATCTAGATTAGGGATATTACATCATCCAACTCTCATCCCAAAATGACTACCTCATGACAATGACTGGAGGGCCATGGACGGTATTCGGCAATTACATGTTTATTCAGTCATGGTCCCCCTCCTTCAGACAATCAGACCCATTCCCACAGAATCTAGTGGTATGGCTACGTATCCCGAAGCTTTCGAACTTCCTCTATCAAAGCCAACTACTTTTTAGCATCGGGGATCTGGTAGGGAAGACGATCAAGATCGATGCTCACACCTCTCAGGGTTACAGAGGGAAGTTCGCCAGGGTGGCGGTAGAAGTAGAAACAATGAACATTTTCGCCTCTAGTATGAAAATCTCTTGAGAGTCTGTATGAAGTGCAGGCAATTGGGCCACAACAAATCTGAATGTAAGTTCATCAATCCACCTCAATCGAACCTTGCCTCATTGTCCATTCCAGTTCCTCTACCTACTGTATCCTACACTATGGCAATCCATGCCCAGAAGCCTGAGCGGAGCAAGCCCGTTCACAAAGACACCACTACTGTAGCTAAACCTAAAGGAAAGCCAAAGAACATAGAGAAGGAGGACACCACAGTCACCATCTTAGATGACGAGGCTCCCACCACCGAATAGGACGATGATGATTGGGAGACAGTGGTCAACAAGAAGAAGAAATGACATGCAAAGAACATTAACAAGCCTAATACAGAAAAAGGAAAGCATTCAGATGGTAAGAAGATAACCATCCCCGCCCCTCCAGTTGACACTGTTGTCAAACTACGAGATGATAAAATAAGCGATGGGAGGTCGCAACAATCTCCACTAGATGGAAACTACTAGTTCAAAGCACATAATACTACCAGTTCAGACCATAGTCATCCTCCCTTGTGCCACCACGGCCAGGGTGGTCCCAATAGAAATGGTTACGTAATTCTACGTAACAGGAAGATTGTGTACCAATATGTTCAAAGCCCCGATAGAGTGAGGAAGAAAGGTCGCACGGGGGAGCAACATAATAGCGAAGACACCCCCTGGAACCAAGTAATGTAGCCCAATTTCTCTCGTTCCAGGATGCGGAGCCACTTGACCAGAGAGATTCTAACATGCAAGTCAATGATGAAGAAGGTGATGAGCAGTCCGTTGGGCTACATGTCGCATTCAATTAAACCCCCTTCGAACCTTTCAATCTTCTTCTTAATGAAGTTGTGCTGCTGGAATATCCATGGAGCATGTTCACGAGACAAGATTAACCTCATGAAAGACCTCAAATCTTCACATAACCTTCAACTTCTAGACATCTTGGAGCCACGATGTAGTGGTGAGGCTGCAGAAAAGATCATCTACAAAGTCAGTTTTAGCAATTCTCACCATGTTGAAGCAATAGGCTTCTCAGGGGGGATTTGGATCATGTGAGATAATAACAAATGTCATATTGAAATCGTTACTAACCACTATAAATTCATCCACTGTAAGGTGAATGACTATTGGTTCTTAACGATGGTATATGCTAGTCAGAATCCAGTGAAGCAGCACCTTCTCTGGAGTAGGTTAGCAGAACTTTTTGTAACCATTCCTTCAGCTTGGGCCATAATCGGTTACTTCAACACCATGTTGAATATAGCTAAGAAGAGTGGAAGTAACTACTTCAACAAAGATGCAAGCACTCACTTCAATAATGCCTCATGCAATTCGGTCTCCTAGACATGCAAAGCAAGGGACATTTTTTCACCTTCTGCCACAGTAGATTACAAGAAAAGCTCGACCACCTGGTGGCCAACGAGGCATGGTTGGACAAACATCCTGAAGCAACCATCACAACACTTCCTAGGGTGGATTTAGATCATCACACATTCCTCCTAAACATTGATTGTGGGAATAAAAAGCCTCAAAGATCATTTAGAACTAAAGCTAACTGGAAGATGATGCCTAGTTTCCATTCTGACCTCCTTCCAAGGTGGAACAAGGATGAAGACTTTGTATCTGTCATTTCAGCCTTCATCTCCCTTGCACACACTTGGGACAACAAATGAATGCAAAAGCAACATAAAGAGAAACGATACTTGCTTAGGCTTATTGAACAAAGACATGTATCATCTACATATCCGTCTAGTGATGTTTCTACTGACCTTTCTTCTGCACTTCAGGAAAAATATACTGCTATCCTCCAATGTGAGGAAGCCTATTGGTGACAAAAGGCCCATATAGACTGTATAAAATGTCAGGACAATAACACCCGATTTTTCCAATCATATGTAAAAGTCGGGCACTTCTTCAATAAAATCACCAAACTGAAGGATTCATTCAGTGAATGGCTGAGTTATCCAATTGAGATCAAGAACTTAGTACACCACTTCTTCGCTAACCTGCTAACTAAAACTGCCCTAACTTGTGAGTCACACATCAATGACTATGCAAGATCTTTTCCACCTTTGTCACCGGACTACATTCAACATCTACAACGCATGCCTTCCAAAGAGGAAGTACGCACAACCCTCTTCTATATGGCCCCCACCAAGGCCCCTGGCACAAACGAGGTGTACACCGAATTTCTCCAATCCGATTGGCCTACTGTGAGTACCTCTATGATGAAGATAGTCTGTGAGGTATTGTTGTCTAAAGAAATCCATCCCAAGCTTGCCTGTGCACACATGGTTCTTATCCCCAAGGTGAAGATGCCCCAGAGTTGCAGTGACCTCAAGCCGATCTCCTTGACCAACGAATGCTTCAAACTAATATCTAAAATACTCGTGGAACAAATCAAACCTCTTCTAAATGACTGGATATCCCCAACTCAGTCAAGCTTTATTCTTGGAAGGCAGATCAGCAATAACATTCTCTTGGTACAGGAAGTTGTCCACTCAATGCGTACGAGAACATCCAAAAAGTAGCTTCTATGCATCAAGCTTGACCTTTCTAAGGCCTTTGATCGTATGAGCTGGGAGTTCATTAGTGATACATTAAGGAGAATAGGAATGTCGATCAAGATCTTTAATATAATTATGCAAATCATCACGCAAGGCTCTACATCTATCCTATGGGAAGGCACCCCACTCAAGCCGTTCAAGGCCACACAGGGTGTCAGGCAAGGTGACCCAATCAACCCCTATGTTTTTGTCCTTTGCATGGAGCGTCTCAGTCAAGAAATCACAAATGATGTGGACAACAAATCATGGAAGCCAATGATCCTTTCCAGAGGTGGTACCACACTCAACCATGTCTTCTTTGCTGACGATATCCTACTCATGGAGGAAGTAACTTTGGCACAAGCCACTGTTATGAAGAAGGTGCTCCAAAGGTTCACCAATGCATCAGGCCAACTCATTTCTAAAGAAAAATCTCACTGCTATTTCAGTACCAATACCCAACATCCTACAATTTGAGCCATCAACAGGAAGCTTGGCTTCCCATGGACTACAGACTTGGGAAAATACTTGGGTGTACCAATCCTACATCACCGGGTGAACAAGGATACCCACGCCAGTATCGTCAACAATATGAAGGATAGAATGAACAACTAGACAGTGAAGCATCACTCACTTGATGGCTGCATCACCCTTGCTAAGTCGACTCTACAAGCCCTGCCTACATATACTATGCAGACAGTTCGTCTATCTCACTCTATGTGTGACGATTTGAACCATCATATATGACGTTTCATTTGGTCAGGCAACTGGGAACAAAAGAAGTTGTCTCTAGTCTCTTGGAACAAGGTCACTGCTAGCAAATCAATAGGAGGTCTTGGCATCAAGGATGCCCACGACCATAATCAAGCCAAATGTTGAAGAATGCCTAGAACTTCATTAACACACCCAATTCTTTATGGGTGAAGATCATGTCCGAGAAGTATGTTCGAGGGTATATCATCTCCAGGAAACCATGATCCTCTACATGGAGCTTCATTAAAAAGAAAAATCAAGTCCTTAAACTAATGGGCACTTATGTTATCAATAATGGTGAGTCGACCAACATTTGGACAGATAAATGGATCCTTGGTAATTTGATACAGGACCTTTTATCATCCTTCCAAATACCACAAGACCTTGAAACCCTCAAGGCCAGCTCGATGCTCTTAGCCCCACAATCATGGGATTGGAACTTCATCCACCACTTCCTACCCAAAATGGTCTGGCCGGCAATTAAAGCATGTCCGCCTCCAGACATGGAAGCCAGCCCCGACCAATGGAGTTGGCCACTTGATGCTTATGGAAAATTCACCTCTAAATCAGCCTACAATTGGATCCATAATGACACTGTGCCACAAATTGAAGGCCCCTGGCCTTTGATCTGGAAATCCCGCTTGCTAACCCGAATCAAAACTTTCTTGTGGCTCCTTCTACACCATGCCCTTCTCAGAACCAACATGCCATTGTTGTTTTCTAGCACTAAGCCTGCCTTGCTCAATTTTAACATTGATGTAATCATGGAACCAGTTCTAGCCTATATTGGAGACCAGGATCAATAAAAATTAATCTCTAGTTTCTTGCGAAAAAAATTGAAAGTTGACATTCCTAATGAAATCTCCGCCCATTGTTCTCATATGTCATCTAGTTGTTCTGTCGTATAGGGCATTTGTGCATCATATAGCTTTTCTTGTGTATTAAAGTCTTTCATTTTAAACACATAATAATGTATATAATTTAAAAGTTTGATATTTTCATATTATCTAATGAAACTATATACTTATGATGATCAAGACTATATATAGAGATTCCATTTTGTATGAAGTTGATGTTGTTTGCCCCATATCTGACAATCATGTCCATGTATCGCATCACGTAGTATGCACATGTCCAACCGTTATCTTGTACATGACACCATAAATTTCAACATAATGCTAATAACTAAAAGTAAGCATAGTTGGCATAAATATGCACTGGAGTCAAAAACCTACCTCAACATTCTTCCAAACTATCATTTTATTTTTGTTGTCCACCTTTACTCCAACCTTTTTAAAACCTTCTATAGCCCTATATGTTAATGTAACACATTGAATTTCATTACTAAATAGTCATGTAATAATATATGTTAACTATAAACATAAAATTTACTCACATGAATCATTCCTTTTTTTGTTTGTGTCCTCCACTATCTACTTCATCACACTTAGGATCTAAATAATACACAAGTAGCATCATAGGGAAAATAACCAATAACACCCAATGGTTATTCTTGAGTGAAAAAAGGCAACAAAAATAAAACTCAAAATCTACAACAAAATATAATTCTTATGTCAAAATTATAAGTAAAGTAAGTAAACTTACACAACATTGTACGAAGATAACATCATGCTCTTTTCTTTTGATCAAAATATTTAAATGTGGTGGAGCAGTATTTAATAATAGAGGCAGGGTCTTTACTAACTAGCTAATTAATGATGGAACTCGAAACATCACATGGGGCAGTGTGAAATCTTTACAGATCCTAAGTAAATGACTCCATGTATATCATGTATGAATTAAAATTTAAGTAAACAAAACAATGTACAAATATAATGAGGTATTTAGCTATATAATATCTCACCATATCTAAAGTTCTATTGCAAATGTATTCAACCAGGCATAATCAAACATATCCAAAACATCTTGTAGAAAAATACTAGTATTATGAGGTTGACCTACATCATCCTCCATAAGAAAGACCATCAAAGGCGACCCTTCTTCATGTTTGCCTAAACATTTTGCCATACCCCTGCACTGAGGACCTATTGAGTCAAATAGGACCTTTGTAAGCCAACCATGTACTTGAGGAGGAGATGGAGGTAGAGGACAAGATGTAAGGGGTTTCATAGGTGCTATGTCTACATATATATAATTTCATATCAATGGTATCATGTATATAAAGATACAAACACATTGTAAATTTACCATACGTTGGTATAGATGGCTCCTACTTTGGGCCACACGACCACACCGCCTTCTGCTTCACCTATCCTCTCATGCTCAGGGAGGTCATATGGAAGTGTAATCTCCTACCAATAATCGTAGACAAGCCTCAGATTCACACGAACTGCATAGACATGCAACGGTGCACCATGAATCATGTCACCTTCAAGGCTTGGGTAAGAGTCTCCCAGTGCAACAACATATTCTTGTAATTTAAGACGACATGGCCTCAACCCCTACAAATTTTCATAGAGTGTTATATATAAACCTAAACTCAAACATATTATACAAATCATTCTGCAAGACTACAATGTCATAAAAATACTTACAACTGACATCCTAGGTGGTGGGTCAATGGGATTACTCCCAACCACCTCTATCGTAGGAGGGTCCGCCTCATACAAAGAGCAAGGCACCACATGTACTGTCTGAGAAGATTAATAGTTTCTCATTGCTTCCTCTATATCCTTTGCAATCATCTCTTTTACCTTTTATGAGAGTCCCCCTTTGCACTTATGCTCTGATGGCCCAAAGATGTCTCTTATACTGATATCAATGCCAACATCCCTAACATGCCCAAGATGCTCTGGGTTACCTAGAGAAAATGCCAATTCATCCTTTGTACGCTCAGGGATGAACTTGCCTTGTTTCCTTTTCTGGTAGAACTCCTACTAATCATCACCATTAGTAATTAGTAAGTAAAACATAACAATTATCAATATGTATTGCTCAGAGAGTTGAAGTTTTACCATTTTTTGTAGATGCCTCAACAGTTGTGTAGTTGGTTATTTCTCCAGATTTGGTTTGCCTCCCAGCTATCCATATGTCATGGAAAATTTGAGGTTCAATAGTTGTAGAGGACTCAACATTCCCAAGAGTAGGTTGTTGAGAAGAAGATGCTTGTAGTAGCTTTTGGTGAATGTGTACATAGCCACCTCAACCCATCATGTGGTTGTGCACATTCTTTGCATGCCTTTCTCTTTGATCATTGCTTATAGCCTGGTTAGTCCAAATCATATGTTACATATGTAATACAATAAATTCAGTATGAGGAGCGAGGCTTAATACCTTAAATTCGCCGGTTCATCTCTTAGCAACAAACACATTCCAAAACTTCAGGTGAAGATAGTTCCATTTCTCATTGGCTAATTTCTTCTTCTTCTCACCATTCAGTACGTATCCTCTTGTCAGATTTTACCTATAATTTCTTAGTACCCTACCACAATGTTGCATCACCTTTTTACGATGCAGTTTTTCATCCAGTTCAAATATGCTCTACAAAAGACACATATACTTACTGGAATAAACTTAAAAATAGAATTATAAATAGCTTTAAAAATATAATTATAAATGATAATATCTCACACATAGTTTCTTCCATATACAATCTTTCTTGATTGGATCAACATTATGCCAAGATTCTACATTTACATTTGTTCTACTACAAGTCAGAACCCTAGATATGATACAAAAGAATTGTTGTCCTTCCCAACAAGATTTCCTTAATCATTAAAGTCAATGACCAACTTCAGTCTGTTACCCCTTTGCTCTAGTAACTTGTTCATGATGGCGATGCCTTACATTGTTGCACACTTACGGTGTTGCACATAAAGCACAGTAAGATCCTTAGGGCGCACACCCTCAATCTAAAATAGACAAAAGCACAAATAAGTAATAAAAAGATGTAGCTTATAAATGTTATTAAACAATACAACAAGATAGACATTATAAAATGCACGATCTATGTAATAAAACAATACAACTTACAGCAGTGTTAGGGTGCTCATTCTCATGGTGCACATTGTCAAGATGCTCATCATCACGATAATCATCATCACGATCATCAAACTTATTTTCAGACTCCAACTAAAATAATGTCATATCAAAAATAGTCAAATAATGAAATATAAGTGATTGAGAATGTAAAATTCTTATCTAACATTTAAAATAAAAATAAAAATCATTCCTATAATATTTAGATCCTTTATCAATTAGCATTCTCTCGGTTTGATCTCCGCACATTTATAAGTCAGTGTCAACTTCAATATTTGGTGTTGGCAAACCAACTGACAATAGACTAGAGTCATCATATTTGTTATAGTACTCTTCTTCATCTATATAATCTATAATCAACTGCCTTTTACCATGAAGAACAACCAACCATTTTTCATATCCAGGATTGCTGATATAAAATACTTGCTTCTCTTGTGATGCCATTATGAATGGTTCACCCTTCTTGCCAATATTTTCAAAATCCACTAATGTGAAACCTAATTCATCCACTACAACTCCTTTGATGTTATCAACCCAACTACACCTATTAACCAAACCTCTATAGTCTATGTAGTCAAACTCCCATATGTCTTTAATGAAACCATAATATGACATTTGAGCTTCACGTGGACTATTATCCTTCGCACTAGAAAAATACAATGAAGATGCTTGATGGGTGACCTCACTATTTTGGATGACACTCTTATCATCTTGAATCTTTGTCTAATATAAACATACATTTATTTCAAATCATTCATAAGATATAACATTCATTTTTGGTTTAAAGGTGAGACATTTGATATTTTCAGCAACATTATTTGGTGTGTGAGATAGTTGACATAAGACTTCATCATAAAACCAACTAATAAATGTCTTGTTATTCTCTATAGCAAGCCACATTGAATTGGCTCGAGAATATTTTATCTTGATGAAATTTTTATGTTCAATGATATAATTACTCACTTCGTCGATGTTGTGTAAAATATAAAATTGTTCTTGTTCCCACAGCTCATGATTGATTTCTTTCACTCGTGCTCCTAAAGTCCCTCTTCCGGAATAGTCCTCAATATTTTTGTCATTTATAGAAGCTTCATTACAACTCAGAAAGTCATTGCAAAATTCCATAACCTCCCAGGCAACATAACCCTCAATAATACTTCCTTCAGGTCGATAACAGTTTCGAACATCAACTTTAAAAACACTTATGCACCATTCAAAAGGATACATCCAATGTAAGAAAATTGGTCCCAACATTTTCACTTCCCTAGTCAGACGGACAACAAAATGTACCATGATATTTAAAAATGAAGTAGGAAAATACATCTCAAGCTGGCATAGGGTAACATCCACTTCGCTTTAGAACTTATCGATATTCTCAGGATCAATAACTTTGCTGCATAGAGTGTTGAAGAAGAAACAAAGTCTGGTGATTGCAAACCTTACATTCTTTTGCAGTATAGATTGAATTGTCATGTACAATAGTTGTTTCATTAGAGCATGGCAATCATGAGTTTTAGAAACTATAAATTTTAGATCTTTTGTTGTACCAGTCTACGGATATTGGAAGAGTATCCATATGGTACCTTAACATTAAGCATGCACTCGCACAAAGTTTTGTTCTCCTTTCTAGACAACATGTAACAAGTAGGAGGTAAATAAGTTTTTCAATTCCTCCTAACTAGTTCTGTTAATTTTTTCCTTATTCCCATTTCATGTAGGTCCATTCTGGATTTGATGATATCTTTATTCTTACCTAGTATATTCAATAGAGTACCAATGATGCTATCACAGACATTTCAACATGCATGACATCGATACAATACCTAACTGCTAAAGAACTCCAATAAAGAAGATCCCAGAATATTGACCTCTTCTTGAATAAAGCTTTATCACTCTGTGTGGGAATGGTACATTGTGATCTCTTACCAATTCATTGACAAGGTCTTCTAATCTTTCATAAACAACATCCCTTGATATAGGATTAGGGGCACTCCATTCCTCATTCTATCCATTGAACTCTTTACACAACCTTCTATAAATATGAACTTTTAGAAGAAACCTTCGATGAGCAAGATATACAGTTTTGTAGCCATATTTTAGTCATATTGAATCAGTGTTCTCTTCACATATAGGGAATGATTTGGATCTTTTTACACTGTATCCAGACAAATTCCCATATGTTGGAAAGTCATTAATAGTGCAAAACAATATAGCATGCAAACAAAGTGTCTCTCTACGTGAAGCATCATAGGTCATCACACCTTCTCCCTAGAGTTTCTTTAAGTCATCAATTAGAGGTTTAAGATAAACATCGATATCATTCCCAAGTTATTTAGATCCCAAGATCAACAACGACAACATAACACACTTATTTTTTATACACAACTAGGGAGGAAGATTGTATATGACAATCATAACCGACCAAGTGAAATGTTGGATGATCAATGTGTTGTATGGATTCATCCCATTGGTACAAAGCTCAAGTCTTAGATTCCAAACATCTTCACCAAATTTAGGGTTCAATAAATCAATCTTCTTCCACTATGGGGAATCAAATGCATGTTGTAGGATCCCATCATTATTTTTCTTAACCTTTGCATGCCACCTTAAATTCTCCACATCCATTAGATTGGAAAACAAGTGTTCAAACTGTGGTATTATAGGTAGATACCACATCACCTTGGCATGATAGCCAGTTTTGGACTTCCCCGAAGTCATCATTTTATACCTTGACGCCCCACATTTTGGACAACCTTTCAAATTGACATAGTCCTTTTGAAATAACACACAGTCATTCAGGCATGCATGTATCTTCTTAGCCTTCATTCCCATTGGGCATAACATTTTCTTTAATTTGTATGTTGATATTGGAAGCTCATTTCCTTCATGAAGAATTACTTTCAACAAAGATAACTATGACGTGAAGCTTTTGTCACTTTATATTATTGTTAGCCTTTATATTATACAATCTCAACACATGGCTCATCTTTGTAAACTTAGTACAAACTATACATAATGGTCTCTCCACATCATGCACTATGTTCCTAAATAAGGAAGGTGGACATGTGTTCTCTACCCCACAACTATCTAGTGCCACATCAACCATGTCTATCAGAATTAGTTCTTCACATCTACATCATTGGTGGTAATGTCTTCTTCAACATAAATAATGTTATCAATATCTACTAATCTCGTGGTTGGAATCTCTCCATGCCAGTACCATTTTTTATAGCCATGTACAATCATGTTGCATATTACATGACTTTTGATTCTATCACTACTGTTGACTTTCAAGTTGTTACCGCAATGCCTACATGGACAATAGAACCTATCTCTAGGTTCTTTCCTATATTCTTCTGTAAATCTTATAAACTGATCAAGACTAGTAATAAACTCCTGGGTGTAGTAATTTGGAATGGACATCAATGATCTATCCATTCTATGGTAAAAAAGAAAATAATTATTAGGGTTTAGGGTTTATAGATTAGGTTTAAGATTCACAGATAGATTGGGGTTTATTATTTTCAATTTAAGGATACAGGTTTATAGATTAGGGTTTATGGTTTATATATTAGGGTTTAGGGCTCAATAATGAATGTGTGCACCACCTATCCCATTCTTGAACACCTCATCTCATTAGTAAGTGTATAATATGTATTCCGTTTTCAAGAAAATTCATACACCATTTCCCTACAGTTCTCCAAGTACACGATGTAGATGGGCAAATGTCCACAAACATATGTACTTAGAGAACAAATAGGGAAGTGATGATGAAACATCTTGAAAATCAAATATACATTATACACTTACATCCTAATTGAGATTAAGTGTTGAAGAACATCCCCAAATTGGGGACTATCCAAGATTTACTCCTAACGAGTAAATCTTAGATGGGTTTCTAGGACTACGCCATGAATTCAAAATTAGGATTTATAGATTAGGGTCAGTTTTTATGCCACACATATATTGGTCATTTATCAAAATATACATACCAAAAAATTAACAAATAATTATACATGCATTTTAAAGATTATATAATTTACATACCATGTATAATGTTAACAAATACACTTGCATAATGTTATGAAGTGTGCATAATATGTGATGATCATGAGATGTGATGATATATGATGAGATGAACATAATTTGACCTAAAAAGAGATGACTATTATAAGGATGAGAAAATATTATATGAGATGATAATAGTTTGGCCCAGTATTTGTAAAACAAATAAAAAATTAATATAACTATGTCATTATCATAGGTAAGCATGACATTATTTTACATGATGGTGTCATAATCACAGGTAGACATAATCACATAATTATGTCATAATCACATAATTATGTCATAATCATGTCATAATTAGAGGTAGACATAAAAGGAAGGAGATGATAATAATTTGATTCATGGGTTTACAAAATTGACTTTAATAGAAGAAGTAGAGGAGCTCTGATAATATCTTTGGAAGTAGTTTCGACAATAGAATTTAGGATCTCAACCAGTAGCTTTGGTAGTAGCGTCGGGAGAAGTAATGGCATCACAGGCTAGAGCAGGAAACAATAGAGATTGGAAACACGAATAGCACCAGTGTTGTTGGCAACGTCAATGGCTATAAGCTGGAGCAGGTGGCAGAGTTGTTGGTAGTGACGACAGAGAAGGAAGGAGCAGGAGACAGGGACAGCCTAAGCAACTAGCAATGGCACCAAGCAGAGCACGACCAGGAGCAGGAGCACAACGACACTGTTGGATAAATTGGATATTATGATAAATCCCTTTGTTTCGATGATGACAAACATTTCATTCTTATTAATCTAACGAGCTACTTGAGTGTGCATGACTAAGATGGATGGCAAAGCAACTAGGGAAAATCCCCAAGCTAAAATGTTTATATTTTCATGCAATGTAATCTTTGTTGTAAAAACTTGTACAAATATATAATGTACAAGTACTTAGAATTGCATGTAAATCAAGCATTAGATTTTCCCTAGCCAAACACCATAGTTAGACACGTCATCCCATTTAATTAGGATCACCTTTGCACACTCTCACATATAATTAGTGCCTAAACTGAAACTTTGAAACAGGATCATTCTCGGTCGACAAACTCCTCGACCGAGACACTCTCGGTCGACCATCTTCTCGACCGAGAAAGATCCAAAGTAGCCGTTAGACACAACAGACAAGTTAGTTGGTAGTTGAAGAAAGACGTTGCAAATCACTTATTCCAGAGAGCCTGTCGGTCGACAAAACTTTGACCGAGTAGGTGTCTCGGTCGACCATTCCTCGACCGAGATGATCTCTGACAGCAACTGCAGAATAAATTATTTAGCCGTTGTTAAAGCAACAACTTTGTACCTAACGGCTAGTCAAGCACTTAGAAACCCCTAGAAGTTGTCTAGAACGTCCTTAAGCATACTTAGGCCATTCCTATAAATAGGACAAGCCATAGGACACTAGAATTGACTTGTTACACTTGAGAATACACTTGAGCATACTTGAGCAATCTTTTGCAAGCAAATTTGAGCACTGTGATCATAGGCCTACATTCTCTTTAGCTCAATCTCGTGTCCTATAGGCTAGATTCTCCTACCCACAGCAATTACAAGTTCACATACTTGGCTAGGAGATCTTACGCTTGATCTAGGCATATCAAGCCTCGGGCTTAAAGGATAAGTTGTAATTTCCTTTTTCTTTCTTGTTCCTTGTTATCTTTTGTACTCTCCTTGCTACTCCCAGGGTTGGAGGCTGCGGATTGGAGAGGGTTGACTTCTCGGAGGAGAAGGGGACTTCAAGCTACTTCAAGAAGGCTATCGCACGGGAAGCTACTTCAGAAGGCTGGTGCAACGGGAGTTGGTGCATCTACTTCAAGGGAAGGCTGCTTTGAGTTGGGCGATTACTTCTAGGTGAAGGCTGCTTGAAGGGTTTAGGGAAAAGAGATTGTATTTTATGTAATTCCTTGAGAGGTAATAAAATAAATTTCTTTTCAAATCCCAGTTGGGTAAGCAACCGGGTAGTGGACTGACGGCTATAGTATTTGCTATAGTTGGAACCACTCTAAACCTTGTGTCTCCTTGTCCAATATTTTTCTTTGTGGTTGCTTGATTAATTAATTGTTAAACTTTCTATAAAACTCTATTCACCCCCCCTCTAGTAGTTTTCAATTGGTATCAGAGCAGGCTTCAAGGAACCCTAACCAGGTCTTGAAGAATGAAGGGAGGAGGTGACTACGACCACAGACAAAGGAGCAACTTGGACAAATTTTCAACAAGCTGCAATTGGTGTTTAGGAACAAACCATACAACAATCGGCTGTCCATGGAAAGAAAAGAAGAAAGAGGTCCATAAAAATTGTTTCATTGCTACAACCAATGAGGAAGAAGAAGAGGTAAGCCTTCTTGATTTATCAAAAGAAGAGCTAATTTCTAGTCTTGAAGAAACTCACAATAAGTATATTGAGTGCAAGAAGAAATTAAAGAAATCTAGTAAAACAAACGATGAGTTAAATGCTAGACTTTTTGCTCTTACATCTGAAAATGATGATTTATATGCTAAATTGAATACTCTTGGTTTCGAAAAAGATGACATTGCTTCTGAAAACCGTACTTTGAAATCATCTCTAAGTAATAGTGAAGTGAAGATTTTTACTCTAGAAACAAATTATGATCTTCTATATCAAGAAAAGGTTGAATTACTTGCAAAGTTAAATGACCTTCAAAAACAACCTATTTTGTGTACACATGTAGATTATGACAATATAGTAAAAGAAATAAATTCTTTATCATCCAATCTAGATCAAGCAAAACTAGATATTAAGAATAGAATGGATGAGATCATTAAGTTACAACGAGAAGTTAGTAGGTTAAACAACAATGGAATCCTTGATAGAATATTGGATAACTCCTATCATCAAATAGGGAGAAGAGGACTGGGTTATAAACCTAAAGAAAAATCACATCAACAACCTATTCGGAGTAAGCCACAAACCTATCAACCCATATATGTACCCAAAAGGACACCCTCACCCAATGACAACACAGGGCAAAATCATAGAAAAAGGCTTGAGGTTGATTCAATTTGTTGCCATTATTGCTCACGCCTTGGACATTATTCTTTTTCATGCCCATACAAGAAAAAGAATGTTGAGATGGTATGGGTTCCAAAACCCCCAAATTAAACTGATTAGACTAAGTTGAGATATGACCAAAAGATCTTAATTTGCATATCCTTATGTCTATCTCAACTTAATATATAGGGATAACAAAATCAAAAAAAAAAATTTAATTTAAGTATCACTCTGATACACATATGTCTTATCTCAAACTGATCTTTGAAATAGTTGATTTAGATACAGCCTATGGTGCACTTGAAATAAATTTCTGAAAGTTTTCCAGAAAATTGATCGGTCGAGAAGTTGTCGACCGAGTGAACCTCGGTCGAGCAATTGTCGACCGAGTGAACCTCGGTCGAGCAATTGTCGACCGAGCATATCACTGATTTTTTTTTTGCTGTAAAATTTTTTTTAAGATACACTATATGTGGAAATTATTCTTGAAAGATTATATGGAATAAATATTGAATTGATAAAACTTATTTAATCATGCTTTTATACTTGAAATGAATAAAATGTTTTAAATTGATTTTTGAACATATTCATTGTGCTCTTATATTAAGCATCACTTAATATGCTTCATCATATTTGAATTAGTCCAAAATAATCTGTAATTCATGAATGGATATTATTCTTGAATATACTTCATCATATTTGATGCCCTTATTAAATTCCCATAATTGGTACACTTTAATGAGCCTCAAAATTGATACTCGTAAGCTATCTGCAGAACTTATACTTCGTATATGAATGTTTATCCTGGAAACCTGCAGAATATGCCTCTTGGTTAAAATAAAAATTTGACCAAGGGGCGCCACGGTCGTAGTCAAGGGCGACCTAAAATAAACTTTGACAAAAGATTGTTTATTTGAACATCAATTTATTAGACTTACTCTTAGCATATTTTTAATAGAATCAAAAATTTAAAGCCTTAAAAATTGTCAAAAACAAAACAATATTACTCCCTCGGAATATCCATATACATGCTCTACAAAAATGATCTATGATCTGCATTAAAATTCAGTCTCAAAAGTTGAACTCAGTAAGTCTGTCGGTCGACGAATTCGTCGACCGAGAACCGCTCGGTCAGCCCATCTCTCTCGACCGACAGAATCTAAACAGACTTAATATCGGACAAACTTTCGGTCGACAAATGCTCGACCGAGACAATGTCGGTCGACAATTGTTCGACCGAGAAATAGCCGTTGGATACGACCGTTGTAAACTGACCGTTATGACCGTTTATGACCGTTATTTTGACCGTTGGGGAGCCGAGTGGCGCGTCTGCAACATGACCGTTGCGGACGCTCGGTCGACGAATCGTCGACCGACCTGGTCGCTGGAATGTTATAAAAAGGGGCAAAAACGGGACACTTACTCACACTTGCATACTCTTGCTTCCTTTGTCCCTCTCTAGTGCATTTTTGTGCAACTCTTTAGCATCCTCATTCTCAAACCTTCCTTGCTTCTTCTCCACACTCAAGTAACACAAATGGCCTCATCATCAACTGCCCGTGGGAAGAAGAAGGTCGCCGGCAGGAAAGGACGGGAAGCTCGGGAAGCCACTCCGCCACTGACGATCATCAACGACATCGCCTTCGTCGATGGAGATGCTGGTGATCGATATCTACGGCTTTCCTCCAAAGCCCCTCTTCCACGACGACCAGTCGAAGTTATGGACTTCATCAACATAGTCGATCTGGAAGATCTCTTTGAAGTGCAAAAATTGAAGGACTTCATCAATCCCTCTTTCCCTTTCCATTCCACTAAGGTAGTCAACGAATTTTATGCCAATCTCATATCCCATACTGAAAATGAAACCACTTTCTTCTACACCATGGTCAATGGGCATAGCCTTAAATTCACCGAAGGGGATATTCTTGACATGCTAGAAATTGACATAGATGAATACCAAGATTCCCTTGATCTCACCACTGGAAATCCACTAAATATACTTTCCCAAGATGATCATACCATTAGCCTTAGTGTCATAAAAAGAGCTATTTTTCAATCCAACACTACTTGTCATGAAGATAGGGGAACCTACTACGCTATAAATCTCAAACCAGCCTGTAGGATTATAAATCTCATTGTTTCTACAAATATTCACCCTAGAGCCAACAAATCTGAAGTTCCAATATTCCGTATGTGCCTCATTTATGCCATCATAAGCCGCATTCCCACAAACTTCATCCGTATAATTCTTAAAAACATGATTGAGTTTTCTGGCAACCCACCATATGCGGATTTCGTTTGCCAAATTACTCAACATTTTCTTAAAACAAACATTGAGGATATGGGATATACATGGGAGCGTCGACCACAAAAGATAAGTAAAAATACCGTAGAGAAAATGGGAATAGATTTTGGTCACAAAAGGGCTAGAGTAGAAGGAGAAACATCTCATCAAGACATACCACCACCTCCTCCTTCTACCCTACCACAGGACCCCATTCAAAATACTCTTACTTATATTGCTGGCTCCCAATATCACCTTAGTAGACAATTAGACTACAATCATCATGCCATGACATATTTAAACCAAAGAATGCAAACCCTTTCCCCAAACCAAACCGATGAATATCCATATTCTTTAAATCCAGGCATGCTCAATCCATACAATCCTTCGTACAACTACTATCAAACTCCACCTCCACCATCCATGGATCTAACACATACTCAATTTTCATCTATGCAATTGCAAGATATTGTTGCGCATTTCCGATTTGACCGAGTTCCTACATTCTTGGAAGCATATGCTTTAACCAAGACGAAAGCTCTAGATTGGCAAACCTTGGTCCAATACTATGGAACTGAGCCATTTATTGGGAAAGATCCGGACGTTGATGTAATTCTTAAATCTTTCCAGTGAGTGTTGGAGTAATATTAGTTGTAAATGACTTGCTTTGAATGATTGTTATGGATTACTTCTGTATGATGTGTCAATCTTTTCATGCTTATTAATGAAATTGTTTATCCTTTTGTTGATTTGGATGGATATCTTTTCGCATGTGAGACATCTTGTAAATAAACGGATTATAAAGACTATTATTGCAGAGCATACAAAATAAAGGGAGAAATAAATAAAATCTTGTGGCTAAATTGATAATGATCTATGACAAACAGTTCTCCAGAAACATTCTCGGTCGAGTCACTAGTCGACCGAGAACACTGTCGGTCGAGAAATCGTCGACCGAGCAGGTCTCTGTTGTCAAGTCTGAAATAATTCTGCTGCAAATGATTGCTCATCAAATAATTTTAAACCAAGGATGCATGTTGAACATCATTTGTGAAACAGAATATTTTTTTATGCATATGGACAATCTTCAAACATATTGCAAAGCATTTAAGTCTTTATTTGGGATATCTAAGGGGGAGATCATAAAAAAAAAAAACTTTGACCATTTGATTGAAGAAGCTTACAAAAACATTGTAACCACCATGTGTAGCTGGAAATTTTCATTGATTATAAAGAAATTTATGAATTTATTGAAAATGGTATCTTGCACTTGAAGGACCTCTCTACCCAAAACAGGGCTTAACATCCCTTGCATTTGGATGGAGACATTTTTATGTACTCGACGATTAGAGGATTCTCATTTAATTTAGGGCTTAACATCCTTTGATAAATGAGAAATAAATATACATTCATCATACGCTTAAGGGAATCTCCTATCATTTCAAGGCTTAACATCCTTTGCAAATGATTGAGAAACAAATTGTGGATAAATTAGATAAAAATCCATGTTTCTAATAGGATATCTATTTAAGGGGGAGCATAATATTAAGGGGGAGATGAAAAATAAAATATTCAACTTGGATATCTTTTTGAAATGACAAAGGGGGAGAAAGAATATAAAAATCAAACATATAAATGAGTTTCATAACATCTTGGCCAGCACTCACTTGCAAAAGGTAATTTTCAGGTATGAAACTCACATGCTTTATATTTCCTTATTTCATATTTAGGAAATGTTTGTCATCTTCAAAAAGGGGGAGATTGTTGGATAAATTGGATATTATGATAAATCCCTTTGTTTCGATGATGACAAACATTTCATTCTTATTAATCTAACGAGCTACTTGAGTGTGCAGGACTAAGATGGATGGCAAAGCAACTAGGGAAAATCCCCAAGCTAAAATGTTTATATTTTCATGCAATGTAATCTTTGTTGTAAAAACTTGTACAAATATATAATGTACAAGTACTTAGAATTGCATGTAAATCAAGCATTAGATTTTCCCTAGCCAAACACCATAGTTAGACACGTCATCCCATTTAATTAGGATCACCTTTGCACACTCTCACATATAATTAGTGCCTAAACTGAAACTTTGAAACATGATCATTCTCGGTCGACAAACTCCTCGACCGAGACACTCTCGGTCGACCATCTTCTCGATCGAGAAAGATCCAAAGTAGCCGTTAGACACAACAGACAAGTTAGTTGGTAGTTGAAGAAAGACGTTGCAAATCACTTGTTCCAGAGAGCCTGTCGGTCGACAAAACTTCGACCGAGTAGGTGTCTCGGTCGACCATTCCTCGACCGAGATGATCTCTGACAGCAACTGCAGAATAAATTATTTAGCCGTTGTTAAAGCAACAACTTTGTACCTAACGGCTAGTCAAGCACTTAGAAACCCCTAGAAGTTGTCTAGAACGTCCTTAAGCATACTTAGGCCATTCCTATAAATAGGACAAGCCATAGGACACTAGAATTGACTTGTTACACTTGAGAATACACTTGAGCATACTTGAGCAATCTTTTGCAAGCAAATTTGAGCACTGTGATCATAGGCCTACATTCTCTTTAGCTCAATCTCGTGTCCTATAGGCTAGATTCTCCTACCCACAGCAATTACAAGTTCACATACTTGGCTAGGAGATCTTACGCTTGATCTAGGCATATCAAGCCTCGGGCTTAAAGGATAAGTTGTAATTTCCTTTTTCTTTCTTGTTCCTTGTTATCTTTTGTACTCTCCTTGCTACTCCCAGGGTTGGAGGCTGTGGATTGGAGAGGGTTGACTTCTCGGAGGAGAAGGGGACTTCAAGCTACTTCAAGAAGGCTATCGCACGGGAAGCTACTTCAGAAGGCTGGTGCAACGGGAGTTGGTGCATCTACTTCAAGGGAAGGCTGCTTCGAGTTGGGCGATTACTTCTAGGTGAAGGCTGCTTGAAGGGTTTAGGGAAAAGAGATTGTATTTTATGTAATTCCTTGAGAGGTAATAAAATAAATTTCTTTTCAAATCCCGGTTGGGTAAGCAACCGGGTAGTGGACTGACGGCTATAGTATTTGCTATAGTTGGAACCACTCTAAACCTTGTGTCTCCTTGTCCAATATTTTTCTTTGTGGTTGCTTGATTAATTAATTGTTAAACTTTTTATAAAACTCTATTCACCCCCCTCTAGTAGTTTTCAGACACAAGCAGGAGCATGGCGGCAGCGACGGAGGTCAAAATTGTTTGAGAGAGTAGGGGAAATGTCAGGGGAGCAATGAAATAAGGATTCAAGGAAAGTGTTTTGCATGAGTTCTATTAAGTGGCACATAATCGTATGTTATCATTGAAAAATTGACACTGTAACTCTTAGACATCAGTTTAAAGAAAAATACAGACACATAACCTAGTGCTGTCAAACATGATCGTGCTTACCAGCACAGGCATGTTGGCCACTTAGATGACAGTTACCTATAAAAATTGATGCAAGAGGTCATTATCCAAAAGAAAAAAACCAGTATGTGTAATATCCTTAATCATCAGATGTATAAAAAATGACACATATCCTAGTGACATGGACATCAACCAAAGTTAGGTGTCACATGAACTTAGTTTATTCATGTTAGTATGTAGACTGTCCCCCAGTCATTAGATTACCCATGAAACAGCTCTAGGCTTGTCTCATACCTTGAGTAGGAGATGGAAAGTAGGCAATCCAGCCTTGACTCCCTCTGAGACCCCCTCTTTCCTCTATAGGGTCTATTTGCCCAAGATCTCATTACTGATGGAACTATGATTACCATGCAAACTTAACTATCCTAGATTTTCTAGGACTTCGTGCCCTAATTGAGAAATTCTCTTTAGGGTGTGGACTCCTCCTCGCACATAGGTTTACACACAAGCTCTTTTCTTCATCAAACCTATATATAGGGGCGTTATTAGAACCCCCAGGCCCATAGCAATTCTCCCTTAGTGCCAATTTCATCGCTTTCCCCTGCCCACTTAATTGAATGATTAATCTCACAAGGGTGTTTTGGGGTTTTCGTCATTTTTTTATTGACAATAGTTCTTCCCCAACAAGTCCCTTCCTTGATTTGTTGGTCTTTATTGGGCCAACTAGGCAGGTCGCACTAGCGCCTTGGTAAGGAGAATTTCCTACATGGTTTTTCCTTTGATTTTGATTGGCCAATCTTGCAAAATTCATAGTAAATCATAGGATGATCATAAAAATACCCAAAAAGTCATTGGAAAGGTTTTCCAAAGAGGAACCTTTTTTAGTATTTTCAAACCCTAGTTCTACAAGATCAATCCTTGTTTCCTTAAAAGACTCAAATTAGGTTTTAAGATGTGTTAATGATGATAATTAATAAGAAATCATGTAATTTCAAGAACAAAGGATTTGTTCAAGATCAGGGAGACTAAGTTAGGATCTACTTTGCTCTAGGTAAGAGTGTCATGCAAATATGCATATATATGTTGGATGAATTGCTTATTATGTATGATTTAGGATTATGCTTTAAATTTCCAAGTTAATGAATGCAATTAAGATAACAATGATGCCTCTGATTATATTGTTGATTGTTGTTCGCTATAATAATAAAGTCATATACTTATCACTGATGCTCATTAGTTTAGTGATACAAAGATTTAATTATTAAGAAATTGAAGAAAGACTCATGTAAATAATGTAATGATAATTTCACGACTAAGAGGGAGAAATCCCATGATGATTAAGATAATTTACTTAAGTTGTGAATTTTTCCTCTTTATGTTGTTTTGTCTTTATGCATTGATGAGCACTTTGGTGCAACTAAGATGAGCCTTAATTGGCCTGATGAGAACTTTGGTGCAACTATTGGATGAGGACAATTTACATTGATGGCAAGATAAGAATAACGATTTTTATGATTAGGATAAGAGAATTAAGTAATTTATTATATGTTTCTCACAATTATGGACCTTTATGGTCATTATGGACTTTTCGAGCATGATGTGTCCCACATAGGCAGTGATGGAGAGAACACATATAGTAATGTTTCTTAACTCATTGATTTAATGAAAGCTAATCAGTAATGATAATTCTTAATGTTAAGACATGCCAAGTTTATTTCAGTTCAAGTATTTATGCTTGTTTTTTCAGTGCTTATAAATTGCATAGTGTCGCTTATGTTGTTGTAGTCTTATGCATGGTTGTGGGGTGAGATATCCCTAGATCAAGGAGCAAGAGGGAACTAAAGTGATCCTTTTAGAGTAGTTGACATAAGAGGAGACTTTATCTTGGTGGGGGGCCATCTACTACTCAGTAGATACTTTAGTCTAGTTTATCATTTCATGTTTTAGATTTGCTTCGTCTACATGTATTATTCTTGAGATCAAGATGAGACAATTTATGTTTTCCCCTTTCAAAGAACAATGTATGAATCCATATTTTGAGTTAATGCACAATGTTTCATTTATCTTATTACTATTGAATATCATGTTTTGTAATGTTCCTTGAAGACAAGTTGCCCTTGTTATGGACAACATAGGGTTTTCTTCAGCTGATATATATGTGCTTGGAGGGGCATTTTAACAACTGACGCTCATCTTAAAAGTTTTTGGAGGCAAACATTTTACCCTGAGAAATTATATTTAGTGAGTTATTCTAGATGTCTATTTTTTTTTATAAAATTAATTGACGTTAATGAAAAAGTGGTACTCGAGTCTTTTCTTAATTGACATGACTTTATCTATGGTGATATTAGTGCTAGAAAATATATGTTGTTTATTAGATAGTGTCAATTTTTTAGTGTAACCGACGTCAAGAAAAATGGCATTAGAGGCCACAAATGTACTAGTGTTGAGCTAGGGTTGGTTAAGGAAAACCCTAAGTGGGTCAAGGGATATAGAAACCTTAAGGTGCAGGGTTAGTCCCTAACCCGAACCCTAAACCCTAATCCTGGGAAATGGGAGTAGTGTGGATAAAATAGTAACAATGCTTGTATGAACCCTAATTAGGGTAAAAGCAATAAGAAAAACCCAAATGAGTTTAGGTCACCCAATTTCCTATGCATTACAAATGTGGATCAAGGCATTCATGATTTTTGTGAAGAGTTTTTTTAAGATATATAAGAAACCAATGGTTAAATAAAAATGAAAATATGAACCCCCCGATTTGACTTTTAGGGTTGGTGTCCCGACCTGGGGTGGGTCAACCCAAGAATGGGAAAAGGATCTTAGGGGAGTCAAAACCCGAAACCCGTGGGGTCAGGTTGTGTCTAGAGAGACAAAACTCCTCCTATGAGTTAAAAAGGCACCCTAGGTTAGGACCTACCCTAGAAGGGTGAGTTTACAAAACAGTTTAAGAATTGAGATAACCTAGAATGTCACCTAAAGCATGAAGAGTTAAGTATACAAAACATGAAAACACATAAATTCTTTGAGCCAAAGTATGCCATCTCTAAGGAACACAAAGAAAAGTCACTGAGGAAGTGGAAGATAGTATAAGACCAAGCCCGGAGGGAAGGTCACTAAGAGGTCAATCATGGAAGATAAGACCTTCATGAGGATAAATCTTGGAAGGGAAGGGAAGACCACCATAAGGACCAAGCCCGAAAGGGAAGGTCACTAGGAATCCAACCATAAAGAATACAAGAAGTTGGGTAATGATGTTGAATACAATAATAAAGGAAGTTGTGCACAAACTCAGAAGTGAGAAAGTCACTATCCCCTAAGTTCACAAAATATGAGAAAATTGTGGCATTAGAAAGTAGTTATGGGATGGAGTCATTGTACAAGATGATTCAACCAATGTGTAAAATTGAAAGATAATGTATGAGTACACCATCTCATCTCTAGATTGGAATGAATGTTGTATGTGGGTTGCATCCAAATGTTTATTTCATCTTATTATGAGTAAGAGTGATTGAGTAGACACATGTTATGCTTAAACATGGATATATGAGAATGAATACCTATGTTGAAATTTAATGAAATAATCTAGTGTTTGAGGTGTTATCACACCCTTATTCGAAAAGAAATGAATGATAGCCTAGAAATCTAGGTCAAAAGATAGCCACCCAGTGAAATTGAAATCTCAAGTGAATATGTAACCACTAAGTAGTAATATCATATCATGAATGAGGATGTGGAATACCCAAGAATTGTTTTTTATCCCAACCACAGTAATATGAGAGTTTTGCATATCAATATTCAAGTAGGATCATTGACCCTAAGGTTTGAATAAAAAATGAGTCATCATTCACCTTAACTTGACTAGATTTGAATTTTGGGGAGAAAATTCTTTTTAAGGAGGGGTGAATGTAAGATTCTTAAGTTTTGTAAATTTGTATTCCATAAATATAAGACTTGATTTGATAAGAAAATTCTCTAATTATAACTGATAGAATAATAAAGATATCCACTTTGTGGTATGAGTTCAACCCATGTCCCAAGTGAGGCCCACAATACTATTTACTTTGCAAATAGGTCCTTCTAGAACAAGTTTAAGAAATAAAAAGAATTTGTGCATAAATAAAGGATAATGGCTTTATGGTTTGGTAGAAAATGGAATTATGGAATAATAGACAATTTTCAAAAATACTCAAAGATAATTTGTGATTTAGATAATTAATGAAGTTATTATCTAACCGTGAATGACAACACAAGTTTTGAGGAATCAAATAAAGATATTTTGATCTAATTTTTGGAACACTTGAAGATAATATGAAAACTAAGATAACTATATAATATGAGATAAAAAGGAATTTCCAAATGATGTGGTTAATTGTTGTTAGGAAATACTTAAAGGGCAAGTTTTTCCAACAAAAGATATCCCAATAAATCCCAAAAAATATATAAGTTTAGAAAGATATTAATAAGTTTCTATCTAAGTTTCATAGAAAAAGGAGGCTCCTAGTAGCCTATGGAAAATTGAGAATGAAGAGAGACTTGCTTGTAATAATTAAATATTGTTTATGTTGTTTGAAGAAAGAGAAATGGGTATCTAGAAATATCCCTTTGTTACCAAACTTGGTTCAATATGAGACTCTAGCATAATAAAGGAAATATTTATTTTTTACACCATTTGGAGTAAATATGAGAGAGATATGAATTTCTTAAGTTCCACAATCAAGGTTCACAAAGGGGTACCTGGAATACGAAATAGGGAAACATGTATTTTTATGACTCATGAAAAGTACTCAAGATAATTTATGAGATAGACAATCCAAATATAAAATTATGGAAGAAAATCCAAGATGTTCTAAGATATTTTTTGTCCAAGATAATTTTGTTGGTAATTATGTATGGTTGCTTTTTGAAAATGTTATATCATGATATCAAGTCATAATGAAGTGGAAAAAATCAATTTAAGACAATAAAGCAAATTAAAGGAGGATTAGTTAGATACTTCTTCTCATGTAATAGTTCTCGTGTTAGAAATCCATGTAACTCCATAGAAGAGCATTCTCATATAATTTGTCAATAATATTTATGAAATAATGGTAATTTATTTACTATTATTTGTTATTTGTTAAATCTGGATCTTAGAGATTTTAGGTAATAACTCTCAACTTTAAGGTCTTTTCTTAATTAGGAGATGTTGAAAAGTCGGGTTGTTTCAACATGTGTGGTCAGAGACAAACAGTTAAATTGCCCAAACAAGCTAGCAGGGGATAAAATTGGCATTGTCCACCACCCACTGACCAAAAACATGTGGGGACTAGCATGAGGGTTGGAGCCTTGGGAGTGGGGTATTGAGAACGTACAAGGCACTTGGGCCCCCTCCCTCGAGCCGATAGAAGGCAGTCACCTCCAAAGTTGCCTAGAACAGCTTCGTAATGGCTAGCTCGATCTTAGATAATTCCGCAAAGACACAAAACCTTACATGTATGTTATTAAAAAAATTAGTGCTTGTTTGGTTATGTATAGTTGCAACTCAAAGTCAAATTGAAGGAATAGTAAAAATGGGGAATACTGGGATACCAATGCATATGCAATTGTTTGGTTAAGTGAAGTTCGAGCCCCACATTTTAAATTATAGACATTCAGTTGGTAGGAGTTCATAGATAAGATAAACAAAGTAGGAGACAACATAGTGACACACTCTAAATACTGTGGAAAATGAACCACAACCAATTTAGGTGCAGTCCATTTTCCCCATTTTTTTAAGAAATGAAAGTAGCGTGCAATTCAATTTCTGGTGAAGATTTGCATTAGAACTGTACTAAACACTTGAAATTGAAAACATTGTGCTATTAGATTTGTATTTCCATCCAATCAAATTTTACATAAATAAGTCATTTCTGACTCTCCCCATTATACATCATCATCAACAATTTAGAACCACAAACATATTCATTCATTCTGAGAGGGGAGACTATCCTTGAATAATGTGGAAAATACTCCCAAACATAGATTATATGATAGTGTTTTAGGATGGGAAAATTATTCATAGGATGCATAGTACAACAACATCCACACCATGATATGGAGAGTTAGAACCACCTCAATATTGTGTCTTGGAATGTGACCTGCAAACCAAAAAAGGGACAGTGGTTTGGGTATTAGGTTAGTGGAAGATTGGTCTAAGGAAGGGTTGTTAAAGAATATGTGGGATATTGCAAATAGTAAGGAATCCTTTTGGGTGAAGTGGCTACACGAACGGTACGTTAAGGAGGAGTCTTTATGGTAAGTTTGTACATACCACCTCATCTTGGATGTGGAGAAAACTTCTTGATTCAAGAGATAGTTTAAATTCCAGTGTTGCTTTATGTGTTGGCGATGTTATAGTTTTTCTTTTTTAGAAGGATCCTTGGTTACCAAGTAAGAAATCCCTCATTGATTTTTGTGATAAATAGCTAATCCTTAGATTGGGTAGAGGACCCAATTGCAAGCTGAATGTATGCTTCTGTGATAATTCTTAGAGATGTCCTGATATTAGAGGGGGGCAGCTGATCGAGAGTGTGTTGGATAGTATTCACGGTCCGAGAGATGTACCTAATCACCGGAAGTTTAAAGGCAAGAATACCTTTAGTTTGAAGGATGGTTGGGAAGTGGTGAGAAGCAAATGTACAAAGGTTGACTGGTCGGATTGTGTTTGGAAGGGAAGACATCTTAGAAGATGTTCTGTATTTTCTTTGGAAATGCTTCTTGAACAAAATTCCAACTATTGAGTATTTAAAAAGAATTGGCTATTATCTTGCTTCTGTATGTGCTCTTTGTAAAAAGGAGGAGGAAACTAGTCGTCATCTATTTTTTGAATCTTGTTTCAACCTGGATGTTTGGAGGTTATTTTCTGTAGAATTTTGGCAATCGTCCTAGAAGTTTTCATGACCTTATTTGTTTGAGAAAGGAGAGGAGTACTCATCCAATTTGATCCTTTATAAAATCTGGTTGGAAAGGAATTTGTGCATCTTTGGACGGCCTTTGAAGAACCCAGAAGTGATATGGAAAGCCTATTGTATGGACTCAGAGAATTTACAAAGACAATCTTGAATAGATAGTTAATCTTACTTATACAGTTGGTTTTTTTTTGTCTATCATGCTATGTACATATACTTTTTGATATAGTAAAAGAGAGACACACTGGGTTCACCAAAAAAAAAACATCCACACCATTGCCTCAGGAAGGCATGCCTCAGCCAATGTTTGCACTGTTTGGCATGGGCCAAGAGCAATAATGTGCTTTCTACTCCTACATAATTATTACAGATCTCCTTGACCTATGTCTTTCTATATTATCCATGTAGCACTATGCATGCATGCATCCACTATAATAAAGCAATCACAACCCAAGTACTTGCAATTATTACTCCTCTTACAAATAGAAAATAGATTTGAAAATTTAATATATATATATATATATATATATATATCCACTTTTTATCAGGATAAATGACTAATCGAACAAGATTCACATTATGCAGATTTCACGACTAAGTCCAGAATATGTATTTGATAATAGTCAACGTAGTGTTGAAAAGCCATCAATAAATATACTAGATATAAACTAGCACAATGTGTGCAGTCAGATGTTCATTTGATTATGAAATAAAATACAAAGTTAGTTGTTGATTATATTTTTTAATTTTTTACTCATTATACATATGTGTAAATCATTATGTTATTTTTTTAAGAATAAATATTAACAACACAACAATGTCATACTAAAAAATCAGTTCATGGGCCATGCTATAACATTCCATAATGTCAAATTTTAGTACATTTTACATTATTTGTATGCATATATATGTCCAACAAAGATAATAATGCATGCTTCTAAGTCAAAAATCAATATTTAAATGTATTCTAGATAGTACTAAATACTTAGCCCTACTCTAGGATGCACAAAAAATCATCAACAACTGAATGGAAAATAAAATAGGACAATGCATACAACATGCAAAATTTGTTTTTTTATTTATATTTGTGTAATAGATTATTAAAGTGTTATATAATATCATCTCATCATGTAATATATTTCCAAATTTGAGTTATTTATATTTGTATAATAAGTTTGTTGTGCAATATAATTACATCTTCTAATATATTTCTAAAATAGGTTGAGTCACACAATGACATCATACAAAAAAAGGCATAGTAGAACTTTTATATACTTCTTTTGGTACACTTCTATACAAACTTTTAGGCGAGAAGCCTACTAATGCGGCTGTATAGCATGCATGCAGCTGCAATGAAATCAATAAAGCCACCCAGTCACCACCACCCACCCACCACCCAACCACTTATATTTATTCTCTCATTCACAAATAAAAAAACTTAACTAAAATCCAAAATAATTATTTATTTTTTCCTTCTAGAGTTGTGTATAATGTATCTGCCACTCACAGTCACATTTTTATACATTTAATGATTAAAATTCAAAAGTCATACTTAAATATGTTTAAGATAGTACCAAAACCTATCAACAACCAAATCTAACATAAACTAGCATAATGTGTCATATTTCAAAAAAAAATATTGGTCATTTATTATGGTGATATAATTATTAAATTTAGTATGTATCGAAAAAATATATATGTGATAAGTGATTATGTTTGATTAAACTATGTTTATTACATCTCTTCAAAATTTTCCAAGTAATTTTAAGTACAATACTATTTAATATTCATTACATCACTAAAAAATAACAACAATTATACTTATCATAAACCAAAATAGTGCTTACAATCAGGATAATACCATGATTAGAAAAATATAATACAATGCACAATGATTATTCATTTTTTATAACTTTTACATATCTAGGCATAACCTACATTATCGAAAATGACTGAACAAGCTCACACTGCTCAATGTTGAACAAAAATAAAACTAATTTACTAATGACACAATACCAAAATGCATTCAACATATGTCTAAATTGTGTACATCACATGACTTTTATTCCTTCACTTTAGTTACAAATGGAGACCAACACGCTAATTACGGTGAGGTAGTACCACATGTACACGGTGTCAGACACGATTTGATGGAAGAAATTAGGAGGAAATCTTGATGCAACAGAAGGCATGGCATAGCGAACTCCTGGGTGTGGATACTACTTGAGCGTGACAATGGCCATAGCGTGGTGGCAGACTGGACGTGGCTTCTTCCTAGGAATGACAACGTGTTAGTGGAAACTTTGGCACAATAGTGAGTTGGGAATGGATGTGGCATAGGCGTGATGACGACTTGGGAATTGTGATGGCCTGGACGCAGGGGCAGAGTCAGGAATCAGACATTTGGGGGGGGGAATTAGTAAGAAAAAATCCCAACAACTATATGAAACAAGATAAAAAAATAGTAGTAGAATGATTATATTAGATTATTTGAGTTGGGATTTATGAGTTTTCAAAGCATAAATTTCATCAATTATTTCATCAGTTGTGATCTTTCCATATATATATATATATATATATATATATAAATCAAAATTTGCAAAGAAGTCATTCTCCATTTTATTTCGCAATCATGTCTTCACAAACTTCATAATAGAAAATATTTGTTTAGTAGTAGCAGTTGAAACTAGAAGTGTCAACACAAGCAGAATCACTTTGTAAATCTACTTGTAATTTTTTACACTTCTTCTTTCAACTAATGTCTGGCAAAAATCTGAAATTTTGCAAAGGTTTTTCATTTTGAGATGAAAAAGCACCCCAATTTTGTAAAATTTTCAATTCAAACATCAATGTACCGTTATCTTCCTTGCTAAAATCTTGTGGATAATATTTATCTACAAGTTCATATATGCCATTAACTTGAAAAGATTTATAGCAATCCCATGGGTCCAACGATGATGTAAGATGAAGAAGCTCTATTGTATGTTCATTAAATCTATGGTTTAACTCAAATAGTTGAGAATCCATAGCAGCAATAAAGATTTCAACTCAAGATCAATGCTCCAATGTAATTTCATCAGTTTGGGGTTGAACATGTGCATGGATAAGGTAACTAAAATACAATAAAAGAATTTGTACTTTATGTTCGATGCAAAAGGTGCTAATAGAGTCCATGAAGTTCACCCAACCATCTTCCCTCATCGCTTGAATAAGAAACTTAGTACTTGTGACCAAACTCATAACATTAATAATATATTGTTCTTGACACTGGAAATCTTGACAAAGAGCATCACTTATCTTGAAGACTTCTTTGATTAACAGTAATATAAAGATATATCCAAATGATATCATGGTGGTATACGTCTATTTGCATCTCCAGTTTGAGAGTAAATGGCTCCATGTTTTATGATATTTCATAACACAACAATGTAGGATTATACATGTGTATTAGTCTACACACTGAGGAATAGTGTGAACTCCATTGAGTATCACCAAGGCGTTGTAAGGTACACATTTGATTGAGTCCCCTTCTAGTTTCAAGATCACCTTTAGCTACTATTTTAGTTGTATCATTAAATTGTGCATTGTGTAGTTCTTCATTGCACTTGTAAGAGGCTCTAATGATTAGTGGCGGAGCCAGCCGCCTCATAAAGAAGGGGCATAAATGATCATGGTAGAATTGTATACATGACCTTAGTGATATTATGCATTTATATATGAAGTATATAGGATGTCACTACTTGGATGTTGGTCAGCCTGAAAGATATGTTATTAACCAATTTACTTATATTCCGATGAAAAGAATAAATACATCTTACAAAAATTTATGAAAAAAGTTTACATAGCTTCTACATTATAGAATGTCTAATTTTCATACCTAATTAGGATACTTCCCTTATATATGTGTGTATTATTTAAAATCATTAAGTATCATGCATCATCCTACATATATTTGAGAAGCACTCAAGATGACAAATACCGACATAAAAGGATACCATGTTTTCTTGGCTAACGCCGTCTTATTTTTTAAATCTGCTCTGTAAATGTATGTAATCTCAACAAAAGTACATAAGCTATACATTTATCATTGATTGTATGGACTATATTTTCTTTTTATGAGGTGCATGTGTATATTCTTATTTAATAACTTTGACAATTCTAGCAATCAAAACAAAACATAGAAATTAAATTAATTAATTTATATAAGTAGTACCAAGTGACAAGTTATATTTATATATAAGTTAATATAAAACAATATAGTAACTTATTGTTGAATAGTATACTCACTATGGTGTAATAAATGTTCATTAAAGTTACCTCATAAAAAGTAACTATTATAATAATTAGTTGTGAATACAATACTGCTATAGTCATCTCTATGTTGATATGAAAATAAACTGAATACCATCATACGTGAGATTTGAAGTTTAAAATAAAGTAATATATATACTTTAGAGAAACTACATTTGTTAACATTAGTGTACATATATGAATGCATAGTTGTTCATAAAAAATACTTCATATTTTAATAAGCAAGACGTTGGTGACTATTATGAAAGTTGTTGTGCCCTATGAGTAAAATAACATAATAAAAAATATAACTTGACATTATAACTTCACAACACAAATATTAAACTAAGTTGCCCAATATTTCTTTAAGGTTTTTTACTTTTTTAATTTTATTATAGTTTTAGTATCTTTTAGTGTGATCTCTTAATTTTAATCATAATTGTATTATCATATGCATGAACTATGTTCTATGTACTTGATCTAAATGTTTAAGTATCTCAGGTAGAAATTATTTATATTTATAATTATAGTGTTATATATATATATATATATATATATATCTGTGTGTGTGTGTCTGTGTGTGTGTGTGTGTGTACACATGTTCACAAAATTCAAGAGATGGACGGGGGCACGTGCCACTCCTTGCCCCCTTGGCTCAACCAATGGTCATAGCAACCATCGACACTGCAATTGTAGACATGGCCCATGTCATCAATCTATCTATTGACAACTTAAAGCAACCATGACTGCCTCTCTACAAGGATGTCATTGTGTTCAATTCGTTTGGGGAAATGTGGCACAACATAATCGTTTGCTGCTCTGTTGGTAATGAGGGGCTGACTCCATACAACATTGTGAACTCAGTGTGGTGGTTACTGACTATTAGTGCATGAACCATGGACAGAAGGATGAATGTTGTCGTACTCTTTGGAAATAGTAACAATGTTCATGGGAAGTCTGTGTATAAACCAACAGACGAAACTATTTACCTCCATGGCTCCTAATGTTGTACACTAGTTAGTGGTCCATCAACCACATGAATGGGAAGGTTTTTTGTTGGACCAAAGTGAAGAAAATAAAAAATGTGAGTGATAGTGTAGTAGTGAAGAATGGAGGACATGACATCATTATCATCAACAACGAATTATAAAGCATAATTCATCCCTTGTGTAAGCCATCATGGGAAGATCATCAGATCATTGTAGCTCCATCAATCTCATTCCTATCTATTTATTAAGACCTAAACTACCTGACAATATGTTTCAAGATCAGTGGCGTGAACCAGCCGCTTCATAAAGAGGGGATCAAATAAGCATGGTAGTATTGTGTATATGACCTTGGTGATACTGTGCATTTATGTCCAATGTATATTGGATGTCACTGCTTGGATGTTGGTCAGCCTAAAAGATATGTTATTAACCCATTTACTTGTACATGGATGAAAACAATAAATAAAGTTTACACCAATTTATGAAAAAAGTTAAGATAGCTTTTATATAATAGAATGTCTAATTCTCGTATCTAATTGGGATACTTCTCCTATACATAATTTCTAATTGTGAAGTATCATACACCATCCTACATATATTTGAGAAGCACTCAAGATGACAAATGTCAATGTAAAAGGATACCATGTTTCTTTTCTAACGCCATCTTATCTTTTAAATCTTCTATGTAAATTTATGTAATCTCAAAAAAAGTACATAAGTTATACATTTATCATTGATTGTGGAGATTATATTTTAATTATTTATGAGACACATATGTATATTCTTATTTAATAACTTTGATAATTCTAGCAATAAAACACAATATAGAAATTAGATTAAATAATTTTTATAAGTAGTGCCAAGGGACAAGTTATATTTTATACAAATTAATACAAAACAATATAGTATTTATTGTTGAATAATATACTCACCATGGTGTTATGTTATTCATTAATGTTACCTCATAAAAATTAACTATTACAATAATTTACTTGTGAATACAATACTGATATAGTCATCTCTATGTTTAGATAAAAATGAAATGAATACCACCATCTGTGAGCTTTGAAGTTACAATAAAGTAGTATATATTTTAGAGAAACTACATCTGTTAACATTAGTGTACATGTATGAATGCATAGTTGCAAAGACTTCGTATTTTAATAAGCAAGATGTATGTGACTAATATTGAAGTCGTTGAGCACTATGAGTAAAATAATATTATAAGAAAGATAATTTGACATTCTAACTTTATAACACAAACAATAAACTAAGTTAGCCCAATTTTTTAAAGATTTGTTACAGTTTTATTTTATTATACTTTTAGTATGTTTTAGTGTGATTTCTTAATATTAATCTAAATTGTATTATCAACTGCACGAATTATATTCTATGTACTTTGATCTAGAATGTATAAGTATCTCATCTATAAAATACTTATATTTGTAATGATAGTGATACAATTATATATATATATATATATATATATATATATATTTGTGTGCATTACATATACACATGTTAACAAAATTAATGGGTTGGAGGGGGGAACCTGCCCCTCCTTGCCCCCTGGCTCTGCCAGTTCCAAGGATATTAAAAATGGTAATTAGTTTTGTAAAAAAATGTTGAACATGAATAACATCTCTAAAAGTTACAACCAAAGCCAACTAGAGCATGTATGTGAAGCAATGAAGATAATAGATTCACATTCTTTTAAGATTAAGGACTGCAATCCATTCTGTTCACCACACATATTACTCGCACCATCATATCATAGCCTCATATATATTGCATTCTCAATTTATGTTGAAACAATACACAAGAGATCTTATTTTCAATGAAAAAGAATTTGTATCTTCAACATGCACTATGTCAAGAAATCAATTCTAACAAATCCATGTTCATCAACAAATCTAACAACAATAGCTATTTTCTCCCTTCTAGTTTCATCATGTAACTCATCCATCATTATGTAAAATAGTGATGTTGATATTTATATTCTGATACCCTTTTGAACTTTGGATGAAATAATGCTTAATATCTCCTTTTGAATTGTTGGTGATGTGTACTTTACATTTCCTAGAAAATTATCTAGGACCACCTCGGTAACATCACTATTATAATCAGATAAAAATTAAATCATCTTGATAAAATTGCCTCTATATATGGAAGATAAAGACTCATCATGTCCACTAACTGCACAAGCTTGAAAACCAAGCCATCGAGCAATCTCAATAGATGATTTTAGACACAATTGATTTGACTATATTTGTTGTGATGATTTTTCATTCCATGACTCTGTCTACGTGGCATTTTTGGTTCATTAACTCCTTACATGCCTTTGCACCTATGGTATGAGGAGAACAAGGATCAAGCCAACATGCATCAAGAATTCACAATTAACTCCCCCAATTTTTTTTAAAGTTTTTCAACTCCTTTATTGTGTATGTTGACAACCCAAAACATGCAAATGGATGTTTGGGAAATAAAAAATAAGGTACGCAGAATGCAACATCCTTAGATAGAGAGTACTCTAACCATGTTGGGAATTTCTGAAACTAAGAGGCCTAAAGTTGACGTGGTTGCTTCTCACACCCTGATGATGGATAATTTTGTAGATGATGTTGGTACGGGCCAACAATAATATAGGCATATTGTATTTCATCTTATTTTGGTAGGTGATATCTCCAAATTTGATGTTGCAATGTTGGATCACAAACTATATATTGATCTTCTACATGTTTTGGTTTTGATCTTGGACACTTATTTGAAGAATTAATGTGTAGTGCCAGCAAGGTTACAAGAAGGAGGACCAATATGAGGCTCTTATGTCGGTCCCAACATTTGAGAGGATGGAATTTTGGTTCACAGATTTTCTTTGAATAGAAGACATGAATTGTTCCCTTCATCACTATGATTCAAACCTGATCAAGTATAATTTAATTTTGTAATGTACCTACAAAGTTATATCAATATTGTCTTGAATATAATTGGATCAATGTTTCATTAAGTGAACTAGACATAATTACACCTGCAAGTAAATTGATTTCTAAAAATTATACTATTTCATTGGACGGAATAGTAGCCTCATCAAAATAAGAAACTTATGGCCGTGTTTCCAATCAAACAATTGTAATACACAGGCAACAAATAACAAACAAGTAAATATTTGTAGTAGGAATGATGTAAGGCTTACGAGATCATATTAAGTTGAATTGATGAATATGATCTAGCTCCATGTCGCCTGCCGATAATGTTGTCAAAGATGGGTGTGCATAGGAGAACAACGGAAAATAAAGATTTGTGAAGCTCCAATTGTGAGTGACATTATCGCATTGATCATTGTTGTTAGTAAGAAACAACTCGTTGTTCAATGTATCACCAGTGGTGTGCATGCGTTATCGGATCGTGGAGGGTCCATGGCTTGGTGGAGAATAAGAAATTACAATTCGTTGAGTGTGTAATGGTGGGGAACGCAGGACAGAAAAGCTACAATTCTAGGTGGTGAAGATGTTATAAATTTGGCTGTAGCCTTTGCAGCTACATGAGAGTTGAGGGGTTACTAGATTATGTTACTAGGTTTAAAAAGCTACAAAATTTAAGATAAAACAAAAAGCAATAATGCATTGCCGTTTCAGTTAGTGACTCCAAATATGGATGAGACTCAAATCCTGGGAGACTGACAATCCATAGAAATAAAAATGAGCATGTCATCTTGGAAATGAACAAGACATATATAAAAATTATCCTAAACCTTAGGGGAGGTGGTGTGACCCTCACCTGTAACATACCCAAACCTAGTATGATGACTCTTGGAATCCTGTTTCCATGATTAGGAGATTAGAATGTTTGGATCTTTAGATTTGAATAAACAAGGATAAAGTTATAGCTTAATGTACATTGTTAATGCATATAACATGACTAATTCAATGGTAACCCATAATATATATAAGCCTAAAAATAAGTATAAAATATTAAGTGGCATATTCACATAATCAAGTGCTAATATGAATATAAATTCATTAAATAGGTCACACATATTTCCATTGTTAACTAATACTGATATAATGACTAAATAAAAATGAATAATATGCTTTGGAGTAACAATTGGTAATTCCATGTCCACAAATATGAATAATATATTGTTACTTAAATAAATATGGACTAATGGATTATATATGTTAAATGAGTAAAATGTGGATTTTCATGTATAATAATAAAACATAACTCTTTTTGTAACACTATAAAATTAATTGGATCTAATTTAAGATTATCAACATATACTAAGATAAATTGTTTAAAACCATAATGGTGATATAACTCACTAAAGGAAAATTCAAAACCCAAATATATTGGTAAATGTGTTCCTTAGGTCCCAACAATCTTTAGTGACAAGCTTCACCTTATTTAAGTAATAATAACTATCCTAAATTCAATTAGGAAAACAAAATACAATTTAAATTTAAAGAAATTAAAATAATATATTTATTGACCCCAAATATAGAATTTGATGATATAATTGAATATTGCATGTGATAATTAGTTTAGGTTTTAATTTTTATTCCAACTGGATACTTCTAGATACATAAACTAATTTAGAAAAGAAATTATGGGTTTTTCTCTAAAATAATAAATAATATGTTTAATGACTTTACAAGTGTAAATAGATCCTATTTTCTAATTTAATATATTGAAATTAGTCTTAGTGTTAATTTTCACATATATTGAACAATCTTTATATCATAGTTTTATTTAGGAGAGAGAATATAACTTTACATCAAAAATATAAAATAAAATGATAAACCATCCCAAAAGGGAGAATTGATACCAAAAATTGAATTCTTAGAGTCCTAGCTAGTCGAGGTAATTAATTTGGTATTATATGAGCCTTGGTTAATACCCCAAACTAATTAGGAAAGAAAATAAAATAAGATAAGATCCAAAGATAATAATCAAATCATTGAATGATACCAAAGGAGGAAACTAGTCACAAATTCAATTTACATATGTCTTATTTAGTACAAATGTCAAATTCTATATTAATCAGGTAGTTGTGGTTATCTCAATTTATTTTGAGTAAGAAATGACCTTTATCTAAATATAACTATATTCCATTACTTTATTTTTGAAATGTTTCTGCCACGTTGGTTTTCCTAATATGAACTCTCCCTTGCAAACCAAATTTTAATCGTGAAATTGAATTGCTTTCTCCTACCCTCCGCTTACGTCTGGGTTTTCATGATATATAAAACCCCGACGTCTCTTTGATCTCTCTCTCTCTTTTTCTTTTATCTTGCTATCTTATTCCTTCTTTCCTTGCATTCCTTTTCTCCAATCCCTAAGGAGATCCTTCTGCATCATAGATCCCAAACTCATGCCTTGTTGTGCAGTATAAAGGAAATTCCATTCGCTTCCCAATGTTGGTGTCTGTGTTCATTTTTGTTTTCAGAACCCATGTTCATGCCCTCTTCCCTTGTGATGTAATATAATTGTTCTTGTTGGCCTTGAGGAACTGTGTGTATGTGAGGAAATAGAATGATTATGTTCATCACCATCCTCTTATGCAGTTTGTGCAGTCATCATCTACCTTGTGACCATAAATTTGGGGAAGGTATGATCTTAGTTGTTTGACCATTTTCTCAAGAAAAGACCTTCACACCAATAGCATAAGTGTCAGGATCATCTCCTATAACTGTATAGATCCTTTAAGATCCCTCCCCAGGTCAACATGTGGTTGTCCGTCGTGGGATGGCCTTCGGTGAGCTCTAGAGAGCCTGGTTAGTCAGAGTAGTTTTTTGTGAATCTGACATTGCTATGAGAAGCTTGTCTTGACATCCATTCATTTGGGTTTGTAGAGGCACAAAGCTTCTCATTTCATGCCAGGCATGTGGTGGCAGTGAATGCCTATGAGGCTCCCCACATTTCATGGACCAGTCTCTGGTCGGTTGGGGTCATGGTAGTCACGACAACCCTATTATACAAATCTCTTGATTCTTCCATGGCATTGAGTGGATTGCCCTATTGAGAATATTCCTTCCTTTTTCCCCTTTTCCCACTCCATCCCCATCATTAAAAATCGTATTTTTGTTCCTTCATGTTTGAACCTTTGATTGATTTGTCCCTCCGCCTCTGTCTTCAGTTTACTACTGGAAACCTAGTTCAACACTTTGGTTTTAGACACAACTAGATTTCCCTAGTTTTCACTTGTCTGGAGTTATTGGTCATTTACTCCATTCAATCATGGCAGGAGGAGATCTAATTCTTTTTGGCCACCCCATGATTCGTTCAGGGGTTGGTCATGTAAGAAGAGTGTGAGGAATTTGTTGGGATTGCCTCCTGAGGTTGGAAAGTCAGGATCATGAGTTGCAGATTGAGATATTGGGCTTCTAGAGCTCATTTGTCTCTTTATCAAGGACGATGATACCACATTTTAGTTTTACGAGTCTTCCTTTTCCAAGTTGTGAAATTGTCATGCTTATTTTAGTTTTATAATTTTTCATCCCATGTTCTTGTTAGATTGCACCATTCTCTACTCTAGGTTGTGTGTTGGCTGATCTTGATAGGGCCACATGAGTAAGTTTTTTTTATACTTGTCTTACTGTATTTTTTGATTGGTCAATATTTCTAAAATTTGTGATAAAGTATATATAATTTAGAAAAACAAAAAATATATATATTTTGAAATAGTAAGATTTTCCTCATACAATGGTATCAATTTCATCATCTTATTCCAATATAATAAATATGTGCTTTTCCTAGGACTTTTCTAATTGTTTAACATTTCTAAAATTCATAAGTATGATTCCTAGCCAAAAAATAAAGTAAAATATGATATGACTCAGAAAAATATAATCTATAATATCATATGATTTTTGTAACTTAATTTAATAATAATAATAAACCGATTTGTAGGGTTTACATAATTAATGTAAATGTAATCCTGCATATATATATATATATATATATATATATATATATATATATATATATATATATATATATATATATATATATATATAATAGGTGCTTTAAAGACCTAGGTTTCCACCTAGGACTGACTTTGGACTATGAGGTATGTGGATCTTTCCCAATTATATAGGAAATACTATGATGACGAATAAATTTTCTCATATGAGGCATAACTTTATTAAATCTTGATTGTCCTTGAACATATCTTTTAGTTCCTTGTTACATCTTGAATTATAGTTGATATCTTCATTTAAGTTCATCTAATCTATTATTTGACTTGGATGATCTCGTCCTCATTTATTTCATATTTATAATCACCAAACCCAAATCTTATCTTTATATTTTGTTTGTATACAAATAGTCTAGGTCTACATTTGCAGCCATACATCTATACTTTCATAATAGTTGGACGTGCATATTCCATCTAGAGCGTGCATATTCGGCTCATATATTTCAATGAGCGCAAGTATTCTTCCCAGGGTGTGCGTTTTGCACCCAAAATATTTTTAGGCTTGATTTATGGGTTCCATCCCTACATAAATAGAAGTGGTCTAATTATTTATATGCACTATTGAAGACTAATAACTGTTATTTTATGGGAAGATATTTTTTAGTATTTTCTTCTATTTTACAATGCCTCGTCTCCTGCCTTATTATATCTCTTGAAGGTTATCTTCTTGAACATCCCTATTTTGATTCATCTACTTACTCCTCTTATTTTTCCTTAAGTATTACATATTTGTCATATATTGCACATACTCAATTTTTACTAATGTCCCTTCCTTTTGCTTTCCTCCTCCTGGGTGTTTTTTTTCAACCCACCCAGAGGTAGAACAAACCCATGTGTAGAACTTGAAATATTGGACATGGTGACGTCGACCTGCTAGGTGGAGCTCTTGGGAGATAGAGTTGAGATAGCCAGATATCCCTCTACTTAGATCCTTATGTTGTTGCTATCATGTTAACCTAAATGGGACAATATGTTGTAATTATGCTATAATTGAATATAGTCATAAAATATATTTTGCTTGCTACACTTAGGTTATTCTTGTATACCATCATAGGGAATGAAAAAAAAAGTACACCTATTCTAGTAAACCTTTTGAGGGGGTTGAATAGATGAATTTATTCTCAAATTTAAGTAGAGAATGGATCTCCTCCTAGATCCCGCTCCTTACACCACCACCCCCTATATTTCTGCCATTGCATGGATGTTGCGGTCGGTGCAACGGCTGACCAGGCATTGCGGTGGGCTGGGCACGTTGGCGGATTGGGAGGGGATGTGGCATTGGCATGATGGCAGCATGGACATTGCAGCGAGCTGGGCACGATGATGGCCTGGATGACAACATGGTGGTCATGACGTCAGCCATGGAACCAACACACTGCGCATGCTGAGCATGATACGGTCTGCACTTGGAGAGACCTATGTTTAAAATTGGGAGAGAAAGGGGGTGGGGTGACTTTTATAAGCACAACTATTTGTTTGACTTCTTGCACTGTGCTTATTCTTATCTAGTTTTATGTGAGCGCATCTCTTTGGTGACATGTCTGAACGGGTGAACTTAATAGGGTCTTAATGTCCCGAAATTAGGGTCCAAATTCTGGTATATATGGTGTGCTGTAAATCGTCTTGTATATCAGTAATCTTTAGGATGAAGTTAGACTTCTGTTCATAATCACATGCTAATAACTGCAAGATGGAATGTTGTGAAAGGCAGGCAATCATAGGATGTCATGCGTGATGCGGCATGCTGTCCAGAAATGTGAAGGGTGTGGCATGCACATCTTGCACGTTAATAGTGCACAACTTGGTGGAAGATTTTTGTAAAATGAAGAGGTATTACTATTTATCTTGAAACCAGTTCTAATGACAAGTGGAGTGCAAAATTTGAGGCAGCCGACACCTATTCACCATTAAATGTATTGCACAGGCGGTCGTGATCAATCGGACTACTGTCTCCTCGAGTCCTCCACCATGTGGACTAGTAGTTAAATGAGTCTCTCGATCACCCTGATCCTATTTATCTCATGAGAGGGATGGCAAGGTGCGGCAAAAATCCCGGCCCGTGACCATCAGGCACCAGTCATCACCTCACCAACACACGCTTGAAAATCACCACGCTCGAGCCATAATATGAAACGGACGCAGGAACAACTTCTGTGACAGATACTGCATAGCAGCACCCCTGCTTTGTACTCTTTTATTAAATGAAGTTAGGAGGTAATATTATTTATCCTACCCTCCTCGTGTAGGAGAAGTCAATCAAAATTTACATCACCGCTACTCTACGGTTTTGGCTCCAACAGAAAAACTCGAACAAAAAATCAAGCAAAAATATACGTATAAGATCCTCTATGTATATGTCCATTCGGTATAGATGTAAGGTATACCTCTTCTTTCCATGTTCACCAGCCCTCTCACTCTAAGAGGAATGAGGGAGGGTTCCATGAAAGAAATACCCTCCTTGAGGTGCGTACCGAAATACCAAACTGTCTTGGGACGGTGTTCAAAACTGTCGGGACATGAAAACCATAGAGAGCTTGGCTAATCATCATCTCTCTCAAGTCTCTAACTTGATATGATAGTTTCCAAGGGCAAGGGACATCTTCCCATATGATATCATGGGTGTAAAGGTCATTTGTCTCAATGATGGATAGTGGGAGGTTGTTATCATCTGAGAGTTTAAGAGAAATAATAATCCCTTGAATCATTGCCTCGATGTGGCTCTGACCCCTCAACAAGTATCTAAAAGCTAATCTCACATAATCGTGCTAGTTTCTAATCACCCTGACTACCCATCTTCTCTTGGACCCATCTAATGTCAGGTTGTGTCCCGTAGTCAGGTTAAGCTTTTAATAGGCAAAGTTAGTTCGTTGCTAGGTAGTCAATCTGATCTTCCTGATACTCAAGTTGGGGACTAGAATGCTCATAGAACGGGGGTGGTAGAAACTTTCCCAAATGTGTATCAGAGGGACTATAAATGTGTGTCTCAACCTTCGTACCTGACTTGGCATCTATGACGCCATATCCATAACACCCAAATTTAGGTATTTATGCTAAGAATTTATTTATGGTTGTGTCATTATAGCCTTAATATGCCCAAAATAACTCTAAATACGTATCTTTTCATAATTTATATATCTTTCAAAGATAAAATCGCTCAACTAGCAAATTTAAGATGTGTAGACACCGAACATGAAAAGACATCTATTCTCTAAAATTTCGTCCTGACTCATGGTTCTGACAGCATCTAGGCTTCCATTTGTAGTGACTGCGACACATGTCGCAACCGCTACGCTCGTCATGGCCGCGCCGAGACCGACACAGTTGTGTCGAGGACAAGGGTCAGCTGTACCTATCTCGCCCACAACACCGTCCTCAATTGCGACATCTGTCGTGACCAAACGCCCGATATGGCCGTGCCAAGGACAAGTGTGATGCACCGTTTGAACAAAACATCATTAACTAAGCGGAAGCAATTATTAACAGTGGAATTACTAAAAATCACTAAAAATTAAAACTATTTACAAACAGATCCATACACTGGAAAACTCTTTCAAAAAGAACCAAAGTAATTCAATTACATTCTGGTTCATAAGTACATATCTTGTACCGTTTCTTCTCAAGGATTACAAGCATCAACTGCCCTGTTTAAAACTATACTCAGGCAACATTAAATCATTGAGGCATCAAGCCAAAATCTAAGATCGATTCATTAAACTAACTACTGACTACTAACTCCGAGGACATGAGAGTATAGAGATGACACATGACTCTCTATACAAAATATGACAGCCAGTGCCTCCACCTGAGATATCACTGATGTCCCTAATGCTGTTGTTGCTTCTCTTCCCCTACTATAGGGTTTCTGCCTCTTCTTCTACGTTTACCTAAAAAGTTGGATCCCACGGGGGTGAGACAATTGAAAATTGCCCCAGCGAGAGATATAACTCCCTGCCAGAAATATTATTATTGCAAGTTAATGGAATAAAACTGAGCAGAAGAATCATAAATATTCAATAGTAGATAAATCAATTATCTAAACATATTAGAGAAATGTTCTTCTTCAAAGTATTTCAGCTTGTAACTTAATAAAGCAGTATGTCATTTATCCAATAAGGAATATGAAGAACATGTATAACATTTATCCATTTAAGATATGCTAAGAAAGATATCATCAACCAGTGATTCTCATATTTCAACCTTAAGAAAATATACTACACGGTTGATTACATATTACAATCATACTTAAGCCCTGAGGAGATGAGGTATACCGCTCATACTCCAACCGACCATTGTGAAATCGAAATCGGTACCATACATAAGTCAATGGAAGAGCCAGATTCCCATGACCTCATCTTCCTCAGTAAGTGTGAGGACAAAATGCAGGACATCTTATGTCTCTGCTAAATAGTTTTCCAGGGTATACTGGAAACTTCTCTATAGAGTTACAGTGGCGGCTGTACTCTCTTCTCAATCGAGAGATTTCATGTTTATCTCACATCGATCCAGCATTAACATTATCGGGAGATTAGTAATACATCCATCCCTGCATTCATGAGATTAGTGATACATCCATCCCAGCATATATAATGAAGGATTGAGAGATTTAATGTTTATCTCACATCAATTCCTCCATTAAGGCGTAAGGATATTCACGCCCATAACCCCCACATACTCAATAGTATGCCCTCCAGGAGATCCCGTAGGAAAACCTGTTTCACCATCACCAAACTACTGACGATGATGGATCTATGGCCAGGGCTCTACATGATAATATTTCACTTGATTAATTAAGTACATTACCATATTCTTTTAGCATCAGTCAGATTTTCAAACATAAATTATTATAACAAATGCTATAAAGAATGTGTAATGCTTCTATCAAGTACTTTTCAAAACTTTATGAAACATTGGGATCCCAATCCCTTGTCACATCAGGGGTATTCTCATCCCTTAACATCTCATCATCATGATTATGGAATATGGGTATTTAAACCCTAAGTTTATCAAAGAACACGTGTTACCATTTATCATGTAACTAATACCTTCAAGTCATCTGACCAAGGTAAACATGATACTTGCAATACAGGCATCTCACTTGGTACTTAAATCCCATTAATCACTTGTTACCTCTGATTAGGCAACAAAGCATATTATGGCTCACAAGGCCCATAAAACAATTTCAATAAAACATCATGGCTCATACCTGGCTATGTCCAACATCTCATGATACCTGCGTGATTAGTAAACATGATAACAATTGTATCAATTACATATCAGCACTATGCAATGTAAGAGTAGCATCAATATTCCCTTATTAGGGTTAGGATTTCCCAAATCATGTCAATTAGGAATAATCATCCCATTACCCAAATTAGGGTTATGGTTTGTCATCATATTGCTCAAGATTAGGGTTTCATGCACTATAACCCAAGATTAGGGCTTCACATACCTTCACCCTATGTTAGGGTAGAATTTCATATAGCATTACATAGCATCAGCCTGGATTGAGTTTCACATCACATCTCTGCATTAGGGATTCACATGACATCACCCTTAATTAGGGTTTCACATGACATATCTACATTAGGGTTTCACATGACATCACCCTTAATTAGGGTTTCACATGACATCACCCTAAATTAGGGTTCATTATAACTTTTCCCCAAATTAGAGTTTCATAAAGCATCCTCTTGAATTAGGGTTTTTCATTATATTACCCTAAATTAGGATTTCTTATATCATCACCCTAGATTGGGGTTACATCATTACCCTAGATTAGGGTTACATGTAGCATTGCCCTAAATTAGGGTTAAGGTTCATCAACCTTCTCAATTAGGGTTTCATGATCTCTTTATCAAGGATCATACCCTAACTACATATTATATTCAAGTTGACAGTGTTGAGGATTAACCATTACATGATTATTATACATGTATGGATCTCTCTCTCTCCCTCATCATCTCTAGGATATTAATCACTTCAAACTTGATTAAATTAGGTTAACTTGAAAGAAGGGTTAGCATAGTGTATTGAGTTACTTTCTTCACAAGCATCAAGATTAACCACTCAAAAGGTACTGATCACTTAAGTACCTTGAAGGTACAATCATTATGATTACCTTTGATAAACATCATTAACAATCATGGGGTTGATTGTACTTACAAGGTTTGAATCAATTAACCCTTCAAATGGTTTTAGGGTATTATACCTTTAAACGGTCTTGGTTCAATTGTATCTCCATACGGTCTTGAGGTGCTTGACCTCCAATCGGTATTGCCCTAACTCCCTCAATCGGTTTTGAAAGCATTTGCTCAATTTATTATTGAAACTGAATGAACAAATCATCATTGAAACCGAATGAACATCAGACGGTTTGAGACCGTTTGCCCTCCAAATGGTCTGAGGATCGTTTGGTCCAAACATCTTGAAACCGATTGGATCAACTAGGGTTTTCCTCCAACCAATTGATTGATTTTAGGGTTTGCTTTATTGAATTGATCATCAATGAACCATTAAGAGTACATCCAATTACATCCCTTTGATCCCCAACCATCCATCACAGCCCTTGAACTTCAAACGGTCTTGAGACCATTTGGTCTCAAACGGTCTTGAGACCGTTTGGACCATCAACCATGACATTTATCCAATTCAATTAGGAATTCTTCAATCAATCGATTAGGGTTTGCAATCCATGGATCACCCATTATGGAATCCACTTATCATTAAATCAATTTGAGCCATTGGATCTCCATCTTTCACATCAACAAAAAACCTCAAATGGTTTTGAAGTTCAATATATCCATTCCATCTTGAGATCCATTACCCATTCGGTTTTGAACTCAATTACCCATTCGATCTTGTAGTTAATTATCCATTCGGTCTTGAACTTAATTACCCATATGGTTTTGAAGTAAATTACCCATTCAGTCTTGGGTTCAACTACCCATTCGGTCTTGGGTTCAACTACCCATTCGATCTTGAACTCAATTGCCCATTCAGTCTTGAAACTGAATCAATTCAATCGGTTTTGAAACTGAATGAATTCAATTGGTTTTAAAAACTGATTTCTTCTTCCTTTATTGAGGTGTGTGCTTGTGATGACATCATCATCTTCAAGCTTCAAACCTTCAAAATCAGTTGTGATTCTTATGGTGATTTCAACAACTAATCAAAAGGAAATCGAGAAAGATGAAAGGTTCAACACATAATGAATAAATTGCAAGCAATAATGACATTTAAGGGTTCAAGTTATATAACCCGCCTTCAAAACTGAGTGAAAGCTTCAAGATTCATGCCTTCAATGGTGAATGAAGCTTTCTCAACCTACCAAGGCTCGTCCTCAAGTCTTTGAGTGAAAAGAATGACCAAGGTTGAAGATTGAATGGAGAAAAGAAGAAATTAAGCATTGAATTTCGATTTCCACCATGAAATCAAGGTTGAAGATGACTATGGAGCTTACTTACAGGTTGGGGCACGTCCTCCTGTTTCTCCAAAGCTCCCTTGTGCACATCCAAAGCAAGGGAAGAAAAAGGGATCGAAAAAGCCTTTCATGTGGGTTGAAAATGGGATGTTTATAAGGGAATTTCAATGAGAGAGAAAGTGATATAAAATCCTTTAGCTCCCAAAATTGGTGCCACATACTCCCCTACATCCCTTAAATACGAATACATCTCCCCCACCTTGTAATTCCTCTTCATTATCCATGAATTAAAAGAAAGTAAATTAAGCACCTTAACCATTATAATGATAATATCCAAAATTGAGTGGATATTACTTTTTAGTTAACTAATGTGAGTGGGCTCTCCACTGACTTTAGATATTTCGTGGCCTTTGCAAGGAAAAAGGACTTTCACACTTATGCAAATTCAACCATCTCATTTTTGGTTGAAGGGAAATTCAATTAATATATTTATTTTTGCATTAAATTGAATTAGGGTTTCAATTATGCTTAAATCTTGATTATTTTAATATCAAGATTCTCTCTCCTCCAAAGTGATTCAAATGAGATGCCCCTCCCATTTTATTTTCTCTTCATGATGCCAAGAAACATGAGGGACTCTCTAGATGTTGTATTTTGCATATTGAACCCTAGGTTTTGGGTAATTTGCACATTACACCAAAATTAGGTTTTAATGCATAAACATTGCTCAACAAGCTCTTTCTTAGTGCTCAGGATACCACAAGCCATGCCTCTGCATCATTCTCATTCTTATGATGCTTCAACACTTGAGGAACATTTTATCATGTAACATTTGCAAGGTAACCCCTCAACTTGGGTAATTTGTACTTTAGTCCAAAACAGGCAAAACATTGTTTTCAACATCATTCAAAAAGGACTAAAATTGAAACATAAGTTCCTCTTGAGCCTTAATTACTTTTCAAGAGATAAGAGTAAGCATATAATTATCTTTATTAAACAAAACATCTAGGGTTTTGTAACATACTGAAATCCCCTATATACCTCTTTGTACTCTTTTCTATAAGTTTTGTCCTTCATTTTCATTCCATATGTCTTTGGATTTGATTTAATGGAATTATGATGGTTATTGGATAAATGTTTCCTATATATTCTTATTACAAGGTTTCATGCACAAATACCTCAGTTAGATATAGATAATGGGTCTAAAATACAATTTCACATCAAGTAATAAAAAGAATAAAATATTTCGTCCTAGGACTTTCTAGCATTTCCTAGAATAAGAGAAATAAGAGAAAATCCAAATTTTATATAAGGGAGAAGATAAATGTAATAATTAAAGGTAATATGAGAATTAATGGGTAAAGAAGATAATTAGAAAGATTTTTGCACCAAATATTATAATCTGAAACCATCATGATAATTTGATATTTAAATTCGTTCCCTTGAGCAAAAAGTAACTTAAGGGCCAAGTATCATTTAAAATGGAACCTAAATATAAATATTAATAACATTATCAAAAGAATATAGGAAATATGCCAATAAAGAGAAATAAAATATTTAACGTTCTCTAATCAGGAAAATAACTCCAAATTTGTATTCTAAACATAAAAATAAGCCTCGGTGCAAATTTGCAACTAACTTGGATAATGTGTGAAAAATGAGTAAAATAGGAGAGAGAGAAAGTGTGTACAATATACTATTATTTTAATAAATAAATAAATAAACTCAACTTGTAAAGATAATTGCAAAATCGTGTCCCTTAAGGAGACTTATGGTTGAAGTTACACAAAATTTAGATAATGTTATCACCTCTTTTGAAGGAGGTAAGAGAAAATGATATATTAATTATTTCACCTATCAAACTTTCTCAAAAGGCAAAACTAACTCCATATTTGGATTTTACGCGTCAAAATAAGTCAGGGTATAAAATTTGGTAATTTTTAGGCAACGTTTGAGCCTCCAAATGAAGAGAGAGAAAAACATTTAAGAATTTATTTGGAATTTGGTCGAATTTTATTTTGCAACCTGTTCTTTGTCTCATCCGGACGATCGGACGGCCCAGAATCCATCGTGGACTCGGGACCATTGATCTGACGACTCACATGCGTCTTCTACCTCTAGCCAAATAAGGCAACTGGTTCTTGTTTCCGATTTTTCAAATCGCATTATCTTGAGTTTTAATCGATGGATTTTTCTCAAACTTTCTTTGTTGGATTCCTTGCGCGATTGCACACTGGTTTATCCCAAAAACTTTGGGTTTAGACGAGTTTTCGAGAAATGCCTAAACTGGCCGCCGACCTCCTCTCCTTGCCCCTACCTAAACCCTAACCTAGGGTATTTTGCCTATATATACCTAGGTCCCCATGACCGCTATGACCTTAGCAACTCGTCTTTGCCTTCAATTTCAGCTTTTGTGGACATCTTGACCACCATCCTGCCACCGGTTTCCCTTGCTTTTGTGGCACTTCTCGTGTCCTTCGCTCTACGTCTCCGATCAATTGCAAGGTATCATCAAATTCGCCTCTTCTTCCTCTTTCTTTCGGATGCTTGAAAACGAGTTTTCGTTGGGTGTCGTGGATTTGCCCAAAATCGGCCGTGTGCTTCTCGCTATACTTTGCCCAAGTCGCGACTCGCGAGCAAGGGAAGAAGATAGTCTCGCGGTTTTACATTTTTACCCCCCGGGTTTGTTTCTTTCTCGGTTCCGCGTGAGGGGGGCTCTTTGGACTTTTTGCTTTGGTCCGCCTTTGACCGGCGCTGACCGCGGCTCATGCTTCAGTAGCATGGGGTCCCGGTCACAGGGCACGGGTCCCACCCCCTATCTCTCATGCTAGCTCTCTTTCCCTCTTGCTTTGCCTATGTGGCACTCCCTAATTGGTCAAAATAGAATAATTTCTATAAAATTAATCATGTGGTCAAAAATTAAGAGTAGATAGTGTTTTGAAATCAGGAAGACAAGACCTAGTCAATAAAAATAATTTTGAGTCTTGATTTTGATGTTTGCGAGAACGTAATTGTTAGAATGAATTAATTAATTTAAAATCACTAAAATTAACCCTAAAAGTCCATATATTCAAAACCTACAATGTTATATGTTATTTCGATCAGGAAAACCTAACTAAGATGGTGATGAGGTTTATGGAGTCTAAATCGATGGTTTGCACAAAAAGTTAGTGAATTAGGGTTTTCAATCTTTTAAATGAATGCATGTAATTCTAATTTATGAATCTAATGATGTATTAGGGAAATTGGGTTTATAATTCGTGTGAAGAGTTGAAAAGAGAAATTCTAGAACACCTGAGGCTAAGGTATGTATTTTGTTTGTGTATCTACCTTTCAGTTGGGAAAACATTAATCTATTACCCATACTTTCTTATGAGGTTTAACTTGATCTAAATCCTTGAATCTTGAAACCTAAATTGCTTATTGCCTCAAAAGTAGATGTAGTATTCTCTTGATTGGGTATTCATACCCCACTGCCATGTTACATATTCATTTTCTTAACCTTGCCATAACTCTTTTGTTAGCATGTAATTAAATGATCTATTTAATGTTTAAGTAGTGGTACTTATGTACAAACACCCATAGAGGGCATGTATATAATCTCCCTAGGGGAATGTTTATAATTCTCCCCAATAAAAATTATAGGTGACTGGAAATGTCTTATTCTTCCCTCACCTAAGGTTAGAGGTCCGGTAGGTGCCTCAACCCTACTTAGTTAGGTAGACATATTAATTTACATGCAAAATCCTTTATTAATATTTTTGTTATTGGCAAGTCTTATTATGAAAGCATCATACTCTTTGATGTCTCTTTAAACCAAAAAAAATCTAGCCTAATTTACTTATTACAACTTTCATTGCCATTGTTAGAATTTTTTTGTAACACATACTTCCTTTGTTTTTCCCTCTTGCTGGGTGTCTTCCCAACCACCCAGGTGTTGGTGCTGAGCAAGGTGAAGGAAGGGCTTGAAGAAAGGTTCCTCTGCAGTTGATCGTTAGCTTGTCAAGAAGGATGGCTAGGTTTCTATAGCTAGATCCTCTTATCTTACCTTTTCTTTTAGAAATCAATTATGTAATAAACAATAAAGCCATGTGAAGGCTTATTATTTCTTTCTTTCCGCTGCTATTGACATTTTATTATGTATCTGGAATCATGCTTATTTACTTGGAATATTATGCAATCATCCTCAAAGTCTCTAAATTTTGTTAAAATTGTGGATGTTTGTATTTCCTTTAAATTTTAGTAAAGAGGTGATCTCGCCTCTTTACAGGTTTAACCATAACCCAGGTCAGGGATGTTACAACAAGGGTTAGCTGCACCTGTCTCGCTGGTAACACACATCATGATCGGGACACCTGTCTCGACAAATACATCTATTTCTCCCGCTTCATCTGCCTCGACTGCTGCACCTATTTTTCCTGCGACATCTGCCTCAACCGCTACATGGCACGATCGCGCCGAGCTCATCACGGTCGGGCTGAGGTCAAGGGCCATCAGCTGTCTCAACTGCGACAACCGTCTCGACTGCAATGACGGTCCCGACTGCGACATCTGTCTGGACCGCTATAATATCTGCGCCCCCGACATCTATCTCGACCGTGACATATCTCGACTGCTACCCCCAGCACGGACGTGCCGGTACAAGTGTAGAGATCGGGACATATGCTGTGACCACTTATTACATACACTCTATCTTCACCTATAAATACCCACTGCTTACTACCTGAAGAGGGGTTCCGATCTTTTATTTTGGTTCCACATTGTGGTTCTGATACTTTTTGATTCCCAGACACCCGTTGGAGAGTTCCGATGTCTGGAAAGGTTGAAGTGTTCATCCAATGTTCGTCTCTTCAGTTTTCTTCCATCCACCACCATTCACCCACTTCCCACCATTACCAACCATCATCCACCCCCATACATCTACCAGGTTGTTGTTTGGGGTAGAATCAAAGAGAAAGGAGGCCAAGGAGTCCAAAAGATAAGGAGGACTACCCAAAGTTGAGATCTGGCCCATAAGGAGTCTAAGGAGTGAGAGTAACCTCTCCTCTACGGGATAAATCTCTTCTTCTTCTCCTTTCTTCTACTATTCTCTTTGGTTTCTATACAAATGATATTCTTCTATCTTTTTTCGGTGCCATCTATGCTTGTTCATGGCTAGTTGAGCTCCTTCTTGGCTAACTAGCCCATTTTAGGCATGTGTATGTACTTTTACCTTAAGCAAGTAGTTTTATTCTAGATCTACTATGTTTTCTATTCTATCTTCTCTTTTTGGTTATCATTGCTATTTTGGTTGATGTCTTTCTTGCTTGAAGTTCTATTTCTGTCTATATCGAGAGATTCATAGTAGAAATATATAAGAGAAGGTAGTTTAGATCTGAATTTGAAAAGAGGATGGTTCAAGGTGATTTGTGTAGAACTGTAGACCTGGGAACGGTCGGGTCCAGCCTGGCACGGTCGAGCCCACTATCAGGTTCTACCCAGATCACACATGTTGATAGTATGTCGTAATATTCTAGACCGGAGAGGGTATCTAGAATATTCTACGGTGCTGATTTGTCATCCTCGAGAGAGGTTTCATATCATTGATGAGTTTTAGTCACATTACACAAAAGCGAGTTGGATGACCCCACAGGAACAGATACCACAGTACGTACTATGTTTGGATGTAGGTTGCCTACTGGGGTGTTCGAGGGTTGTCTACGCCCAAGAACGAGTATATAGACTTCTGAAATTATGGTTACATAGCCTTGAACTCCTTCTCTTTGATTAGTAGAATCCGACAGACTCTATTTCATTCTCTTTACTTTGTTTTGTTTTATTTCATGACACCTTTCTAGACTAGTTTAGTTTCATACTTTTATCAACTATCAGAGTGTCTTAACTGACTCAAGAGCGATAGCTTAAGAGTCCTAAGCATCCCCACATCCCTATGTTTGCCATCATATATCTACTTTGACCCCATAATAATGTTACGGGTGTCCTTGAAGGTTTTGCGTTATAAATAAAGTCTAATCACCTCTTTGGGGCCGATAACATATACACCAGCAAATGAGTGTGATCAGCTATATGGAGATCCATCCTTTCAACTCGGGTCCATGGAGGCCATCTTTGCTAGTGAAGAAAAGGTCATCAAGCATCCAATCAATGACCAAGGTGTTTTGCTTCATCAACTCATAGAATTTATTCCAGAAAAAAAAAGTTGTTGTGTGGCTCTATAAGAAGAAATGAGTCATAGACTCCGGGCTGGGGTTGGCACATCAGCTACAACGAGAGACCAAGTGCACTTGGTTCCTTTGGACATTGTCATATGTGGGAAGGGCATGCCTATATATATTCCACATAATAGATCTCGCTCGGGGGTAGGTGTTAGGATCCCAGATCTGCAAGGTATGTTTAGGTAGATCTGCAAAATAAGTAATCATCTTCTTAGCTAATTGAAGAGAGAAATTACCCACATTTGATAGAGTCCAAATCAAAAGGTCTTGGCCTTCACTAATCACAATGTAAGAGGAAATAATGAGTTGGATGTCTTCTTCATTTAGCACCTGGGCGAGCGAGGGATAATACCATCCTTCACCTAGGATCCAATAAGTAGCACTACTACAGAAACAACCTTTGGCATCAGTTGTTTAACCCCCTTTGGCGACGGTTTTCAAGCGACGCCTATGTGGGCGCTGCTAAAGGTCGAACTCTTCGGCGTCGGTTTTATAACCGACACCTATATGACATATAGGCGTAGGTTATATATAGTTGGCCGACGTCTATAAGGTTCGCGCCACAAAAAAGAGCACCACCTAGGACACTTTCTGCGTCGGTTAACAACTTAACAACCGACGCCATACACCCAGATGACACGGCGAAGCACGGCCGTGCTTCGCTGCACGGCCGTGTTTAGTACTATAGGCGTCAATTTTATACTAATAAGCGACGCCTTTTCCACCACGGCCGTGCTTTCCTGCACGGTCAGGTTGTTTGTCCTATTAGGCGTCAGTTTTTATCAAATAACCGACGATGTAGGCCTTTGATGACGGTGTTCTATAAATAACCGACGCCTATACTTTAATTTTTTTCTTATTAGTTTGCATGCCTGCTGTGGATGGTCAGCAGGATGAGAACCTGCAGTTCAGTTTTTTGAGCTGCAGGTTTATGACATCCATTGATATCAGCCTACAAACAGGCCACAAACCTGGCAAATCAACAAATATTTTTTCACACAAGTAGATACATTCAGACATCAATTCAATTCTCACATTCACACATGTAGAAACATTCAAATACATGTAGAAACATTCAGACATGTATAAACATTCATAAATATTCATTTACAAAATATCATTCAGCATCGCTATCAACATCCCAATTATATCTTACAATCGCCACTGCTTGTATGGCTTTTGCCCATTCTTCTCTTATTTCATTTAATGCTTCCATCGTATATGGAGCATGTACATTTTTTAAGCGTTTACCTATAGTGTGGTCAGTTTTAAACACCTGCAAAGAGAATGATGTATATATATAAGTAATAATATAAAAATAAGATTGATATATTTCATACTAACTAATGAGACTATATATAATACCTCATGTATGGTATTAATATCCAATGCGGCATGTTAGATAATCATATGCATAAATCACATCACATAGTATGCGCATGCCCAACCATTGTCTTGTGTAGCGCACTATAAATTGAAACATACAAAATATTAAAAAATACAACTAAGCACAGTTCACATAAATAATATATACATTGGAGTCGGAAACTTACTTTTACGTTCTCCCAAATTATTGGCTGGTTCTTTCTCCTTGGGACATTTCCTCCAACATTTTTAAATGCATCTAAACCCCTACATGTTAATCTAACACAGTAAATTGCATAATTAAATAGTAATGTAATAACAGATGTTAACGGATATAAAAATGAAATATTTCTCACCAGAATAATGGCATTCTCAATATGTGTCCAATTTTAGTGTTCAATGTACTTCTCACAAGATCTAGATAATAAACAGTGAACATCCCGGGGACAATAACTAGTAACTCCCAATGTCTACCGCTAGAGGTAAAAAAGTTAAAATTAATAACTCAAAATCCACAATAAAAATGGAATTTTCTTAAGTCCAAATTATAAATAAGGTAAACTTACTTGACATTGAATGGAGCTATTATTATCATCTTCTTTTGCTGACCGAAAACTATAAAAGCATCTATATAGTATTGTTGAACACTATCAGGGTCTTTAGCTACCATACTAATCAATGATGGAATAAAAAATCCCACATGATCAAATGCAAATTGTTTGCATTGATCTTCGACTAAGTAGCTGCAAAACATGTATTACGTATGCATTAATATATAAGAAACCAGATCACCGGATCTTACACAAGGTATATGGATGTATAAACAAGATCTCACCTTATCCATGTCTCTATCATTGATGTATTCAACCAATCATACATAAACAGCTCAATAATATCTTGTATAAATAAAGAGCTATCGTATGATTGACCTGCATAATCTGCTTCTAAAGAAACAATTATAGGGCAATGTATATTATGTGCCCGTAGCCAACATGCCATTCCCCTACAAGCAGGACCTAACAGGTATTTTAGGTCAGTTGGAACCCAACTTGGTAATGCAGGAAGTGGAGGTGGAGGCCTAGGTGCTCCGGGTGTCTTCTTTTTAACCTGTATATATAATTTCAGATCAGTTGACCTCATATATACACATTAACAATCTAAAGTAATGTAAATTTATCTTACAATTTCATCAGTGTAGATGACATCTGCTTTGGGCCACAATATCACCCCGCCTTCTGCCTCACCAAGTGTATCAATATCTGGGTGGGAATATGGCAATGCGGCTTCCCTCCAATCAGGTAATACACATATCGGGCTCACACGAACGTAGCCCTGTGGCATTGGAGTCCCATGAAACGTTGCCCCAGGAAGGGACTGGTAAGCCTGTGCCTCTGCAACAACATAGTCTTGCATTCTTAAGCGGCATGGCTTCAATGCCTACAAATTTATGTAAAGAATGTTATACATATATACATATCACCTTTCGAACATATCATCTTGAAAAGACTAGCTACAATGTCATAAACAATACTTACAGCAGACGTGCCAGGCGATGGGTCTCTAGGATTACTCGCAGTCTGTGCATCAGGAGAAGAGTGGGTCGCCATAGGCTGATTGGAAGCCTGAGATGCCTGCCACCGCACTATTTCTTCCTTGACCTTCTCAGCAACTATATCATTGACCTTCTTAGCAACTATATCCTCGACTCTCTTATTCTCCTATACATGGATAAAAGAAACATTAGCTTCTTATTATTGAATTCCCTTTTGTAGTAACATTCTAAAAAAAGAATAGGTTACCTCTTCTTGTGAAAGTCCCTCTCTGGGTTTGCGCTGGGATGGCCCAAGGAATACTTTGATGCCCACACCAGCGCCTGCACCCCTAACATGTCCAGGATGCTCTGGGTTACCCAGAGCAACTGTCAATTCATCCCTTATGCCCTGAGGGATGAACGTGCCTTATTTACTCTGCTCGTGCAGCTCCCGCTAATCACCATCAACAGAAATTGGTAAGTTAATACCACAAATAATCAATATTCAAACGATTGCTCTAAGAGTTGTATTTTACCATTTTCGCAGCTGCCTCAGCAGTTACGGGCTTCTTTATTTCACCCTTCTTGTTTTGCCTCCCAGCTATCCAGATATCATGGCGAGGCATGGGTGTAGCAGACTCCTGAGTAGGAGAAGACTCCTGAGTAGCCGCAGACTCCGCCTGTAGTCTTTGACGAACGCTTGCATAGCCCTTTGGACCCATAGTGTGGTCATGCACATTTAGTGCACGCCTTGCTTTTTGCGCATCACAGAGGGCCTAGTTAGTATGCACATTAATGATTTGGTTAGTAGCACTAAATGTTAATCTTGAATAGGTGAATACAACATATATTAATTAAATTGGGAGTGACGCCTAATACCTTGAATTATTCAGATTTTATTGAAGCAACAAAATTGTCCCAATCTTCTTTGTCCAAGAAGTTCCACTGCTCAAGGGCTGACTTCTTCTTCTTATCACCATCTTTTATGTATTCTCTGTTCAGATTTGTCCTATAGTTCCTAAGCATCTTTCCAATGCGTTGCATCATGCTTTTACGATGCAGCTTCTCATCCAATGCAAACAGATTCTGTAAAATAGAATTCTTATTAACTAGTATCCAAAAATAGAATTGCAAATAATATAATTTGTAATCAACAAAATAGAATTGCAAATAATAATAACTCACGCATTAATCCTTCCATATCAAGTCTTTCTTCCCCTGAGGAACTTTATGCCAATTATCATACTTAACACCACAATGGCTTCGAGTGACACACCCAAGATAGTTTACAAAATTATTGCGGTTCACTCCAATTGCATTTCCTCCATTATCAAACTCCACAACCAATTTGGATCCACTACCACTCATCACTATTAACTTCTTCAACAGAGTGATGCCCCTTTTCTTATTAAGTGTTTGGTGTTGCGCATCAAGTTGCTCCAGTGCTTCAGTGGGTACATGTGCATCATCAACCTAAAATTTGACAAAAATAAACCCACTGAATTAGCGCAATATAGAAATATGTGATATATGACATAACTAGAAGATAATGAATTTTATAGAAATACAGGATATGTTTTTAGAACTTACATTGGTATCCTCGCCATGCTCGTCATGGACAGCATGCTCATCATGGACTTCATGCTCATCATGGACATCATGCTCATCATGGTCAGCCATATGAAAATGTCATTAAAAAGGCAAACATTTAGCATTTGTATTAACTAGAAAAAGGCAAACATTTAGCATTTGTATTAACCAGAAAAAGGCAAACATTTAGCATTTGTATTAACCAGAAAAAGGCAAACATTTAGTATTTGTATTAACTAGAAAAAGGCAAACATTTAGCATTTGTATTAACCAGAAAAGGCAAACATTTAGCATTTGTATTAACTAGCATTTGTAAAAAAATATAAACATACATGTCTCTAAAATTGTGATCTTTTATCAATTAACAATCCTTCATTGTGATCTCCGCGCACATATAAGTCATCATTAGCTTCAATATTTTGTGGAGTTGGCAACCCAACTGAGAATGGACTGGAGTCATCATACTTATCATAGTACTCTTCTTCATCTATAGGATCTTCAATGAACTGTCTCTTACCATGAAGAACAACCGACCATTTATCATTTGCAGGATCATCGATATAGAATATTTGTTTCACCTGTGATGCCAATATGAATGGTTCACCCTTCTCGCCAATCTTTTCAAAGTTCACCAAAGTGAAACCCAATTCATCCACTATAACTCCTTTGGTGTTATCAACCCAATTACATTTAAAGAACGAAATTCTGAAATCTATGTTGTCAAACTCTCATATGTCTTCAATGAAACCGTAATATGACATTTTAGCTTCACGTGGACTCTTATCCTTTGTACTTGCAAAATACATAGTCGACGCTTGAAGAGTGACCCCACTATTTTGGACGACACTCTTATCATCTTGGCGCTTTGTGTAATATGTGAACCCATTAATGTCAAACCCTTCATAAGACATAACATTCGATTTTGGTTTAAAGGTGAGGCATTTGATAGTTTTTGTAATATCATTTGGTATTTGAGATAGTTGATGTAAGACTTTATCTTCAAACCACTTAGTAAAAGTCTTATTATGCTCTATAGCAAGCCACATTGAACTTGCTCGAGGATGTTGTCTCTTGATGAAATTGGTATGTTCCTCGATATAAACACTCACTTCGTCCATGTTGTGTAAAATATACAAGTGAGCTTGTTCCAACTGCTCACGGCTGATTACTTTCACCCGTGATCCCAAAATTCCTTTGCCCTCCTCAATATTCTTGTCATTAACAGGAGTGTTATTACCACTCAGAAAGTCATTGCAAAAATCCATAACCTCTCTCACCACATAACCTTCAATAATACTCCCTTCATGGTGATAACGGTTTCGAACATCACCTTTAAAAATGCTCATGTATCGTTCAAAGGGATACATCCAATGCAAGAAAACTGGTCCCAACATTTTAACTTCTCTAGTCAAGTGGACAACAAGATGTACCATGATATCAAAGAACAAAGGAGGGAAATACATCTCAAGCTGACATAGGGTAACAACCACTTCTCTTTGCAAATTATCGAGAGTATCAGGGTCAATAACTTTGCTACATAGACTGTTGAAAAAGAAACAAAGTCTGGTGATTGCAAACCTTACATGCTTCGGCAATATAGATCGAATTGCCACGGGCAATATTTGTTGCATTAGAGTGTGACAATCATGAGATTTAAGACCTATCAACTTTAGATCTTTCATTGATACCAATCTACGGATTTTGGATGAGTAACCATGTGGCACCTTAACATTTACCAAGCATTCACAAAAAGCTTTCTTCTCCTTTCTAGACAACGTGTAACAAGCGAGAGGTAAGTATATTCTTTTATTACCCATTTCACGTAATTCTGTTAATTCTGACCTTATTCCCATTTCACGTAGGTCCAGTCTGAATTTTATCCCATCTTTAGTCTTACCTGGTATATTTAACATAGTACCAATGATGCTATCACAAACATTTTTCTCAATGTGCATTACATCGATACAATGCCTGACTGTCAAAGAACTCCAATAAGGAAGATCCCAAAATATTGACTTCTTCTTGAATGAAGAATTGTCACTCTGTGTGGCCATACTACATTGTGATTTCTTACCAAATTCATTGACAATGTCTTTTACTCTTTCATAAACAACATCCCCTGGTATAGGTTTAGGTGCACTCCGTTCATCATTCCATCCATTGAATGCTTTGCGCTTCCTATGATACAAATGGAATTTTGAAAGAAACCTTCGATGACCAAGATATACAGTCTTGCCGCCATATTTTAGTCTTATTCAATCAGTGTTTTCTTCACATATAGGACACGCTTTAGCTCCTTTGACACTATATCCAGACAAATTCCCATATGCTGGAAAGTCATTAATAGTGCAAAACAACATAGCGTGCAAACGAAATGTCTCTCTTCCTGAAGCATCATAGGTCATCATACCTTCAGCCCAAAGTTTCTTTAAGTCATCAATCAGAGGTTCAAGATTAACATCGATATCATTTCTGGGTTGTTTAGGGCCCGATATCAACAACGACAACATAACATATTTATTTTTCATACACAGCCAGGGAGGAAGATTGTATATAACAAGCATGACTGGCCAAGTGCTATGTTGGTTGCTCAATGTCCCGTACAGATTCATCCCATATGTACAAAGCCCAAGTCTTAGATTCCTATCTTCTTCACCAAATTTGGGGTACAATAGATCAATCGTCTTCCACTGTGGGGAATCAGACGCATGTCGTAGGATCCCATCATTATTTTTCTTAACATCTGCATGCCACCTCAAATTCTTCGCATCTTTCAGATTTGCAAACAAGCGTTGAAAGCGTGATATTATAGGTACATACCACAACACCTTGGCAGGAGAACCAATTTTGGACTCCCCCGAAGTCGTCAATTTATACCGTGACGCACCACATTTTAGACAATCTTTCAAATCTACATAGTCCTTTTGAAATAATACACAATCATTCAGGCATGCGTGTATCTTCTTGGCCTCCATTCCCATTGGGCACAACATTTTCTTTACCCGATATGTTGAGATTGGCAGCTCGTTTCCTTCAGGAAGCATTTCTTTCAACAAAGTCAACAATTCAGTGAAGCTTTTTTCGCTCCATCTATTGTTAGCTTTCAACTTATACAATCTCAACACAGCACAAAGCTTCGTAAACTTAGCACAGCCTGTATATAATGGTATCTCAGCATCATGCACAATGTTTCTAAAGATAGGAGGTGGATCGGTGTGCTCTACCCAACAACTATCCAGCATCGCATCAACGATGTCTACTGGAACTGGTTCGTTCACATCTACGTCACCGGAGGCAATTTCTTCTTCCACCCAAGCACTACTATCGACATCTACTGGTTTCGAGTTTGAAATCTCTCCATGCCAGTGCCATTCTGTATAGCCTTGTACAATCCCGTTGCACATGACATGACTTTTGATTTCCTCACCAGTGTTGACTTTCAAATTGTTACCGCAATGCCTACATGGACAGTAGAACCTATCTGTAGGTTTTTTCCTATGTTCCTCGGCAAATCTAATAAATTGATCAAGACCAGATATAAACTCTGGGGTGCAGCGATTGCGAATGGACATCCATGATCTATCCATTCTATGATCAAAGAGAAAACAAGTATATATTTGGACAAGATTAGGGTATACACTTACATCCTATCCAAGATTTACTCCTATTATCTACAATGAAGCCGGACTCCATACAAACAATATATAATTTAGTGAGATTAGGTGTTCAAGAACAGTCACAAACCGAGGACTATCCAAGATTTACTCCTAATGAGTAAGTCTTGGACGGGTTTCTAGGCCAACAAACACATGTGATGTCATTCTTATATATAATAAATGTGTACCACCTATCCCATCCTTGAACACCTAATCTCACTAGTAAGTGTATAATGTGTATTGGGTTTTCAAGAAAATTTTGGCAGCATTTCCCCGCTGTTCTCTAAGTACATATGTACTTAGAGAACAAACGAGGAAATTCTACCGAAATTTTCTTGAAAACCCAATACACATTATACACTTACATCCTAAGTGAGATTAGGTGTTCAAGAACAGTCCCAAACCGGGGACTATCCAAGATTTACTCCTAATGAGTAAATCTTGGACGGGTTTCTAGGCCAACAAACACATGTGATGTCATTCTTATATATAATAAATGTGTACCACCTATCCCATCCTTGAACACCTAATCTCACTAGTAAGTGTATAATGTGTATTGGGTTTTCAAGAAAATTTCGGCAGCATTTCCCCGCTGTTCTCTAAGTACATATGTACTTAGAGAACAAATGGGGAAATGCTACCAAAATTTTCTCGAAAACCCAATACACATAATACACTTACATCCTATGTGAGATTAGGTATTCAAGAACAGTCCCAAACCGGGGACTATCCAAGATTTACTCCTAATGAGTAAATCTTGGATGGGATTCTAGGCCAACGAACACAATAATAGATATGTACATGTTAGGGTTTCATCACAATTAATGTTAGGGTTTCATCAATGTTAGGGTTTAATCAAATCAAATTAGGATGCTAGAATGGACAAGTTTAGATCTTATTTCAACATGCATCAAAATTTATTGAATTAGGTCAAGCATTAGGATTAGAAGCACAAATATATGCAAGCAAAAGATTTGTTCGTATCCTAGAATTTACATAAAGCATTACATATAGATTTGTTCATATCCTTACCAATAGCAAATACGGTCGTGGCTGTGTTGGCCTACCATGGCCGTGCTGGGCAGCACGGCCGTGCTGTCCAGAATGGCCGTGCTGCCCAGAACGGCCGTGTTGCCCAGCACGGCCGTGGTAGGCCAACACAGCCACAGCCGTGTTTGCTGCATGTAGGTAAAAAGCTAGGGAGAAAGAAGAACATAGGCTACGCGCGGCTAATACCTGGAGAGCAGACCGAAGCTAGGTGGCGTGGCCCGGCAGGCGTGAGCAGGGAGGAAGGAGCGGGCGGCGGCGGAGACACAGGACAGAGCTAGGGCGGCGGCGGCGACGCAGGACGAAGCAGCAGCAGCAACAACGTCGGCGGCGGCGCAGAGCAGCAGCAGCGTCGGCGGCGACGGCGAGAACTAGCAGGCAGCTAGCGGGCGATCGAGCAGCAGCTAGAGGGCGATGAAGACAATGAAATAGGAAAGGGGAACAAATGCGATCGATCGTGGGTCTATTAAGTTCGTAAAAGGCGTCGGTTATCAAATATAAACGACACCTAAAGTCTTCGGCGTCGGTTGTTCCTTAACAACCGACGTCCAATTAGGAACATTTTGCCCTAAATAATTTGGCGGGAACCATTATCGGTGTCGGTTATTAAAGGATAACCGACACCTAAGATGGAACTTTTCATGCAAATTTTCATTTTAGAAAGGCGTCGGTTTTGTTGGTAAAAAACCGACGCTGTCTGTGCCAAATTTGTTTCGCTCGAAAATTGGATTTCACAGGCGATTTTAGGCGTCGATTGTTTTTTATCCAGCCGGCGCTGAATGCAAAGCGGTACCCGTATCTTGGCTATAGACGTCGGATGACCTACATCACCGACGTTGAACGTTATAGGCGTCGGTTTTCCTAAATAACCGACGCCCAGAAAAGTGACATTGAATGTTGTTTCTGTACTAGTGTAGGTACCCTAAAATCCATATAAGCATCCAAGTATGATATGGTGAAGGTCTGTAGTGTCCTATCACACTAGGTTTAAAGCCCAAAAGGAGATGTTTCCTTCTCCAAGGATCCATCTACAATGTGGTATGACCTCGGGAAAGCAGTTCCAGATCTTACACCATTATGGGAACGAGAAGGATCCCCTTTTTAGGTAAGGGGGTTAAGCTACATATCCATTTCTATATGAGTTGTGATACTTGTTTCTGCAAAAAGACACCCAACTCGACTCACCGGAGAGGAATTCCCAGCATGCTTTGTACATGTATGCATTGGAAGTAAGTTGTAGAGAAGGAAGGCCTAAACCGTCATTCATGGTGCACATGATCACTCTATCCCATACCACTCATGCCTGTCGGTTGTGGTTAGAGCGATATCTCTAGAGAAAAGATGAGAACATCATATTAACCTTCTTTTCACTCACTGAGGGGATCTCTATGGAAACAATAGTGCATAGAGGAAGGGACGAGAGGATATGGGCCTGCAACATTCTTCTACTTGCAAAAGAGAGCATATTTTCTTTCCAATTGTCCACCTTCCTTTTGATTTTGTTCAAAAGGAATTCATAATGCACTATTCATTGTCTACCAATCATAACAGGGATACCCACGTAGGTAAAACTGTCTTCTGTCTAAGGCATCCATAGTGCATCGACAATCCTGGGAAGATGAGGGATTGAACTGTAACAGAATCTAGATTTCACATGGTTTATCATCTACTAGAGGTGCATTGATAAGCTGAAAGGACATCTTCTATATTGTGAATGGAAGATGAGGAAGACCTGATGAAGAGGATAATATCATCAGAATATAAAAGGATAGCCAATTCCCAACCTCTACCCTTAGTCTTGAAGCATTCAATCTCTAAGCCTTGTACTTCTTGTTGAATCATCCTGCATAAAATCTTCTCCAAAAAGATAAAGAGAAAGGGAGAAAGGGGGTTTCCTTGTTGCAATCCCTTATGCATCGGAAAGAAACCATATGTCTTCCCATTGAGTGTAATGGACATCCATGTAGATCAATAAGAGTAGTCATCAAACCAAAGCCTTCTAACACTCTCTTAAGAAAATCCCAGTCGACCATATCATAAGCTTTGGTCATGTGATATTTAATAACCACATTCGGGCAATTTCCTCCTTGTGTGATATCATGTACCAAATCTTTAGTCAGTCTAATATGATGAGTGATGTCTCTGTGATTCACGTAAGCTCCATGTTCCATAGATACCAACCTGGGTATGTCTACTACAAGAAGACTACTAATAACCCTGGCCATGATGTGTAGAGAGACATTTTCAATAGAATTTAGGATAGAAGTCTTTGGTGACAAAACAACGATGATCTATCTTCAAAATCAAGGCTAATCTGCAGAAAAAAATACTTTTATGATAGTGCCCACCTTTGAAAAAGAAATCAATACGGTTCATGTAGTCTTCTTTGATCTCTTCCTAGGCAGCCAAGTAAAACTGTAGAGAGAATCCATCTAGTCTTGGCATCGAGTCTCTATCTATCATCTTGATGGTTTTAAAGACCTACTTAGCAGAAGGGTGGTCATCGAGAAGAGATTATCATCTTTCATCAAGGAGGGTGTAATAAGACTCAAGAAAGCATCTCATTCAGTACTATGACCTACACTTGACTTATCCTATGTGTAGAAATTAGCAAAATATGCAGAGGCATACTGAATCATCTGGTCGGGGTCCTTCATGGTGTCACCATTGGGCAAGATAAGGTGGGTTACCCTCCCTCTTTGTCTTCTGTCTTTTACAACTGAGTGAAAGAACTGGGTATTGTGGTCACTATCTTGTAACTAGTTAATCTAAGATTTTTCTCTCCATAAAGCTTCTTCTTGTTAGAGGATGACTCCAAGTTCCTTCTCTACTTCTATAAGTAGTCACTCATTAATGGAGCTTGGGTTATTGTCAAAGTCGACCTATAGTGTAAGGACCCTGACCTTCATTTTGGGCTTATGCTATTTGCTTTGCCTAAACCTTGTGTTTAGTTGCTTTCTAATCACCTTTAGTGGTGATTAGGGTTTTCTTGTGCTATGTTGAGAGTTGGAGGTGCTACTTGCAAATAACCTATGTTTAGGGTTGATGAGCAAGTTTGGCACCTTGAGAGATGATTCTATCTCTCCTTGCTTCCTCTAGAGTTGAGAGGAAGGGTTGGGCTCATTGCTTGAGTTGCCTTGGGCTTTGTTGAGCTTTGTTGGGCTTTTTTTCACCTTGTTTGGGCTTTTCTCTGCCTTGTTGGACCCTGTTTCGGGCAAGAGAGCTTGGTGCCGGCCATGGTTGTATCGCCCATGGGGCTGTATCAGGCAAGGGAGTGAGTGTGTCGGCCATGGACCATCTTTGACTCTTAGCTTCGTTTGTGTCACCACTCTAGTGGACACTTGGTGCATGATGCTTGCATGTGGTAATTGCCTTGGACATGTGTATGAGGTGGGATGAGAAGATGGCATTGCCCATGGACAAGTGTCCCTAGGTGGGCGACACATTGCCTTGTTTTCTCCTCCACCCTCTTCTATATATGTATCTCCTTTCTCTTTCTAAGGATCCCTTTAGTTCCTTAGTTTCCCCTCTTCCTTGGTGAATGACACCTCTCCTTTACAACCTTGGTGGTTGATACCCTTGGAGGAGCTAAGCTTGGTGGTCGATCCTTCTCTTTGGAGTCTTCTTCTTCTTCCTCTTGTGGTGGCCGAAGGTGTTTCTTGGTGGTAGGAGCTTGGAGCTTGCTTAAGGCGAGTTACATAACTTCTAACCCTAACTATTCTACCTTCTTTTATGTTGCTATAATGGATGTGTTGGATATATGATCATGACCGGCCATGCATGCATTAGATATGTTTCTTGCTCTAGCATGTACCTTTAATCTTGTGGATATAGTGATCATGTTGTTGATGATGTTGTTATTTCTTGTGTACCTTTGGACCTAGTTGGCCGAACCCATAGATTAGGATTTCCTTTGGGGCAAAACCCCTTTCTCTCCTTTGGTCTTGAGAAGTGAGTTCAGCGTTAGTAATATAGGCAACACCCCTCTCACTTGGTTGTTGAGAGGTGAGTCTATACTCAAGTTTCTTGAGCAATACTCTTCTCTCACCATGGATTTGATAGGTGAGCCTTGGTTGAGCCTTAGGCCGATATGGAAATGATCCATCATGTTCCCCGATTGGTGATGGAGGTTGTGAAAAACCCCTCTCTCTTGGTTGTTGAGAGGTGAGCCAATTCTCTTGATCTTTTAGGGTTTTGATGATGGTGATCTTGAGGTTGATGATGACCTTGTCGGGATGAGCTTGGTGTCTTGCACGATACACCTTGTAGTAGTACTGCCCGACACACCTCCCTTGGTCTAGGGTTTTGATCTTGGCCGATATGATGTGTTTGGTTGGCTTTGTGCCCGATATGTCTCTCTTGACCTTGATGATGAGCTTGGGCAATATGCCTTGATCTAAATGATCCTTTGACCTAGTAGTTGTTTCCCCCTTGGCTGATAGAGTGCCTAGTTGATATCTCTATTTGGAGTCTTGGGTGATACATGTTGGGTCGGGCTCTTGCCCAACATGGGTTGAGTGGTGGCCCTTGTGAGTACCTTGTGGTGACCGATATGGTGTGTTGGTTTTAGTTGGGCGATAGGCTTCCTTATGGTGCCTTTGTGTCGTTTGATGATGAGTACCTTAGTGGGCGATACAAGGTTGGCATGGGCGCCATGATCTTAGCCGATATGGTAGTTGTTGTCCGACATAACCCTAACCCTAAACATAGTGGGTCGATAGGGCTTTGCCTGTTTCAGTGGGATGTCGTCACCTTGGGTGCACGATTTGCCCCATGGACTTAGCTACACGATACACCTTGAGTTTGTGTTGGCCGATAGGCGAGGCTAAATGCCTTGGCCAACAAGTTGTAGTAAGGGTTGTTACCATGCATGTTATCACCTATAGTAAAGGTTTACTACCCATCACACTTCTAGTGAGGGTAGCGAGCACCTTTGGTGAGGGTTATGTCCAACCCAGAAACCCTAGGTAGTAGTTCGTTATCATGTAACCGCATCTTTTGATATATGGATAACAGTTGCAAACCTATGCTATGTTGGATGTCTAAAGATGATGTCGTTTAAGATGAATAAGATACTTGCCCATGTTTATAAGGTAAAGAGCATAAATGAATGTCCATGATTTGATAGCAGTGATGTAATTGATACAATATGACACATATTTATAATCATGACATGTGCATATGCAAATCCTAATGACATGATAATCCGTAAGAGCTATGTCTGGTGATTTTAAGTTATCTCTCTTGATGTGCATACTAACCATGCAGGTGTATTAAATGGATTCATAGCTAGGTAAGAGCTATGAGGTATATGTGCTTTAAATAATACTAAATGATAATAATCCTTGTTGATGAGATAACATGCATCACCAGTATGATGAGATAGGTCTGAGGACCTGATAAAGGTTGAGTGCCTAGTTGAGGTGTTATCCTTTGATGATGAGATAAGGGATTGCTATCCCAGGATGTTGATGCCTTTAGAGGCAGTAGAAATATGTGAGGAGGGATTGAGATCCCATGATGATGTGATAATAACAGTATTAATGTAGCTCAATGTTGTTTATGTTTTACAACTTGGTTGCCTCAACAACTCCCTTAAAATATACTAATTAATTATAGTGAAACATATCATGTAGTTTTCCCTGGCCATAGATCCATCATTGTCATAATTTGATGATGGTGAAACAGGTTTATCCTACGGGATTACCTGGAGTGCATATTGTTGAATATGCAGGGTTTTCTCCTAGCCAAAAATAGGAGGATTAGAGTACAACTGTGGTTGTAGACTCCGTATGGTAAAGAGCATGGTGAACATGCCCATGACTCAATGAGTAGGAGCATGAATGCGTTCATGGCTCAAGAGCACGGTGATCAGGCCCGTGGCTCAAAAAGTATACTAGCACCTGTGTCAAGGTGAGCTAGAGATATGGGTAGCTTGCAGACACTACGAAAAAGACATAAATTAACTACACATAATATAATTACATTTGTTGTATATGTAGTTAATAATGATATTTCTTTATAATTTATTTAAAATGTAACTAGAAACAATGTAGCCATAGTTTGGACTCCCGTCCAAAATTTTGCCATCCCGCGAAAATACAAAACCACACACCCAATCGCGCTCATATTTTCATTTTCACGAATTCGTAACTCCCCCTAGACACTCGACTTCTTTCCCAGCCCTCACAAGTTCGTAACTCCCCCCTAGACACCTGGCTTCTTTCCCAGCCCCCACCTTCGTTCTCCTCAGTACAAGTGCCACACTTAGGGAAGAATCGTGTCACCACCCTACGCCCATACAAACCATCCACTCCACCATTCTCTTTGCTCCGGTCTCCCTATTTCCTTACCTCATTTGCATGTGCAACCTCGTTGCTCCTGGAATGCCTTCTCCACCCCGTCCCTTCATCACTTCATTTCCCCAATTACTTGTGGCCGGATCTGTAGGTGTTACTTCCGTAATGGAGAGGACAAAGTCCATGGTGAGCTGGGCGAGGAAGAAATAAATAGGCATGTTTATCCATGGTGGTGGCTAGGTAAAAGCGGGACTTAATACTATCTTTGTGTATTTGTTGGTCCTCCCTCCCTACATTGAAGTTTGCTTCTTTGTTGATAAGTATGTCTCCGCTACAATAAATAGTTAAGTGTTATACTACTACTCTTCCTTCAGTTTCATGACATCTAAATCTTGCCGATGATATTTGAATATCATTCAATTCATTTTTGTACTTTTATGCTAACAATGTGTGAAGAAATAGTCAGCATTCCCAATGTTCTTTCAAAGCAAAACAACAAACACACAATGTGCATGCCCTGCTCTGTTACGTATGACCTCATAACCGCCACATCTTAATCAGGAAGTAAATTTTGTTCTCGGACCATTCACGCAACAATTATATCTAATTGGTAAGCACTGGTGGAAAATATTTCTGATTACTGGTACATTCATAATATAAGACTAGATTCTCGCTTTTCTTTCGAATACCCCACATCGTAAGTACTTACATTTCTTATCACATTTAGAGGGAACCGTTTCCAATTTAGTTAGTTTTCTAACGTGATATCTAATAAACTTCACATGCTATTTGCAAAGCTATTGTCCCTTTTGAGCGTTGGTTGAACAAGTACAGTAAGAATAGGTTAAAACACAATATGATCGGGTTCAGGCCCTGCATATATTCAAGTAGATGATAGAGCTAAGTGAGAAACATGTATGTTTTCTTCCCATAAAAAATACAAATTAGGATTTTGCTAACAAACTGGATATTGATACAACTTTCTTCACATTGTAGTGGATGCTCATTTGATGAAGTTAAAAGTGTGTTGACATAGCCTGTACCCCTGTGAATATGCCAACAATATTATGTTAATAAAAATAACGATTATGTAGTTGTTGATTGTGGATCTTAAAGGGATATGACTAGTAGCACATTGCACATCATGACTAGTGCTATTGGGACACTTGTCAGAGTCCCATCTATTGTTGTCTATTCAGCCTATGAGGACAGGAAACCTATAGATGAGCATTTAGGTCTCAAATGAATAAAATGTGGTCTTTAAGATACCTGCTATGAGGATAGGAAACCTTTTGAATGCTTAGAGCATAAGCCTTTCAGCTTTCCTGTCTTCATTATTGTCATAGGAACATGAGGTAATCTACTTTGCCTTAGAGAACTTATCTCCAATCGCAACTTCTTCTACAACCACTCTCACACCTTCCCCTGAAATAATCTTGATTCCTACCTATATCTCAGTTCTGCCTGGGTACCTACTCCTCTGTACATTCTTGTCTACCCTACTTTCTTTCATTCCATCCTCCACTGTCTCCGCTCTTCTGCATGCCTTCTCTCTCCACTACCTCCTCTTCCATCTATTTCCTACCTTCTTACTGTTGCAAGCACCAACAATAGAGAAGGATGGTCATAACAGTAGTAGGGATATAGGATACATATAGAGGAAGAATAATGGAGGATACGTGGGTGGGTGGGTGATGGGTGAGGGGAAGATGAGTGGGTGGAAAGTGTAGTAGTAAGTAGACCAGAATTATTTCTATGTCTATATTTTTTAACTGTACCATGATTCAAAACTATCAAGCTTATCCAATTGAAATTATTTATTTACCTAACAAATTTTTAGTGTGTAATAACAACCAATGAAACAAAGAATATTGAATCTTGTACCCTGAAGTTGTATGGGCTAGTATGACAACATGTATGTAGATATCAGTTGTCTTGTTGTTCAAATTGGTATGAATCAAGTTGTTAACGTTACATGATATTTCAGTCATGTTCTTTTTGCTAGATGTCTTAATATGGAAGTCCATATTAAATTATAAGATACCTACATGCATTATATTACTTCACTTTAGAGGTACTATACATTATAATTTTTCGATTTTTTATTGTGTTAATGTATCACCCATATTCTTTGTTTTCTTATTGTTTATTAAACTTTGTAACAAAGTACAGGCTAATTGGACTAGAACATACTCGTTTTTTGAGTGATTGTAATAGAGTATGGAAAAATTGCTACCAAATTCTATTTGAAGTATTGAAACAAACTTCAGTTCATTTTCATTTTTTTATGATCTCTACCTAACAGTATGCATTTAACATACAACCACATAGGCATTTTGTACATCCGTGTATTATAAACATGCATCATACTCATTCTTATTGGAAAGCCTATTAACAATATTATATTGGTTGTAGGATACTAGTGCACTGATTCATATTTATTTGTATACTTGAATTTGTTGTGATTGTTATGTGCGGTAGATATCAACATCATGTTCAGCATTTTGATGGGCATTGTTTACTTTATTGCTTGGTCATATATATGATAAGAACTACTGACTGATGCAGTTGAGGAAGACTTATGTGGTTTGTTTTGTGTGTTGACTTATTTATCTGTTTGATGCCTATGATTCAACAGTCCTACTGATCTCTATGACACTTTTTTCTTTCTGATGGCTTTGATGCTGCATTTGCAAAGGACTTCTATCTAAGATGTTTATAGCAATGATGGTACTATAATGTTGGGTTTGTTGGTTTCTCCCTATTCTCGGATTCCCAAGGGCCCGATATAACCTATCCTTTTGATATGTGATCTTGTGGAGCTTTTCTTTGATGATTAGAAATCACCTACAAAGGGCTACTGTCTATTGTTGGTTAAAGCCTCGCCACTTTATGTTTATTCATGATGTGGCTTTCCATTTAGGGGAATGTTCTGATGGTTGTTGCAAGTCCACCATCTTTGTGATGCTAGATGGAGAGTGGATGACTCCAGCAACGAGCAAGTGTTTTCTAATGCTATAAAATAATTTGATAGGCATAATGATTTTAGTCATATTATGATCTCCTTTTCCTGGCACATTGATTTTCATCTATGCAGGTTGGTACCTCTTTCTTCAAGTGCATGAAACACTTATCTTTTGGTCCATTATTTTCTATAGAGCTTTCTGCTTAGCTACTTGTAAATACCATCCTTAGATATTTGTATTGCTATCTGAATTTGAGAATGTAAGCCAACATGTTCTTTTCTTGATATTTTTAAAGCTCCTAAACAAAAATGTGTATATGTTGCAATGGCATTTTACAGTTCACAACTGAATTTCAGCAGGACTGCATTGGATGGATATTATGCTAAATACCAAGTGTTTAATAATACCAACTGTCTATTGTTGGTTAAAGCCTCGCCACTTTATGTTTATTCATGATGTGGCTTTCCATTTAGGGGAATGTTCTGATGGTTGTTGCAAGTCCACCATCTTTGTGATGCTAGATGGAGAGTGGATGACTCCAGCAACGAGCAAGTATTTTCTAATGCTATAAAATAATTTGATAGGCATAATGATTTTAGTCATATTATGATCTCCTTTTCCTGGCACATTGATTTTCATCTATGCAGGTTGGTACCTCTTTCTTCAAGTGCATGAAACACTTATCTTTTGGTCCATTATTTTCTATAGAGCTTTCTGCTTAGCTACTTGTAAATACCATCCTTAGATATTTGTATTGCTATCTGAATTTGAGAATGTAAGCCAACATGTTCTTTTCTTGATATTTTTAAAGCTCCTAAACAAAAATGTGTATATGTTGCAATGGCATTTTACAGTTCACAACTGAATTTCAGCAGGACTGCATTGGATGGATATTATGCTAAATACCAAGTGTTTAATAATATTTGTAACTTCATATGAATATCGAATCATAGTAATCATTTTAATGTTGTTTTATGCCTCGAATTTGGTGTCTTTCCACGTTGTGAAGGTTCCTTTGTTTTCCAAATAATGTCTCACAAAAGATGTAGTAAAGTTTGGGGTTTAATATTGCCTCTAAATTAGTCTATTCGCCTCACTAGAATATGATTCCATTTTGGCCAACTAAATTGTTCTCTACTTCATATATCTATTGGAAACTAAGTTATTCGGTAGTGACATGATTTTTGTGCTAGTTCTAGCTTGTTCTGTATCCACATGACGGCAGAATAAGCTACATAGGGTACCCTTGTATCACATATTCATTGTACTCATTATTTCAAGAGTTGGTCCGGACAAGAATTTTGGTTACTACATAGGAGCACTATAGTTGGTCCAGACAAGAATTTTGGTCAAATCTGACTCTGTTGCTAGCAATCATTAGCTCCCATCTGTTGAATGCCCATATGAAATAAAAAACATAGTCCCAAGGCAAACCTAAATCTGTATGAATAGATCTATTTTCATACTTCAGTAGCAAGCTTGCAATAAAAAAACGTGGTGAGTGTTTTCAATGGCATCTCCACAAAGACTGCATGCCCCAAATTTTGTAATATGTCTTGATGCTACCTGGATGATAGTTGGGATATGCTTAGAACAAATGTGGCATAGTAAATGACATATATTAGGAGGAGATTTTGGATTCTATGAGGTTTTGAGTTTCTATGATTTGTTCTTGACATCCAAACCAATTTGGGTATTTCCTTTTGTAACCAAGCAAATAGGCTAAGCGAATGGTGTAGTTCCCATTGAATGTAGGAAGACTATATAATTCATTAATGTTGTGGTTACAGATGGGTATATTCAATATGATACCTTTATCCACATCGTTAAAGAGTTCATTGAGCTTTTCCAGATTCTTGTTGTGATGTACATGAACCAACATAACCTTCACATTTACAATGTTGATCTTACGCATGTTGTCAAATGTGGTGCATAAACTTTGATGTTTGGAAACCACATGTATTTCCAAACACTCATCTTGTTTCCATTGCTTAATCACTTTTCCTGCAGTGGGAGGAAGAGAAAACATATTTTTATGTATACTTGTAGGATTGACATTCAAACAAGCACATGGTGCTTTATTTTCTTATTTTATGTAAGACACCTTCAAATATAATGTTTTAGATGTTATTTCTTATGGATGTAGTCACTTCTACCAAAATTACCAGTTAAACTAAAACATAAACTTTTCATTTCTTGACTGATACACTTGATCAATTAATTTTCATTTTTATTGCAATTGTTGCTGTTTGTGATTGTTGGAGCATCTTTTCTTTCCTACTCTGCAGTTTTTGTGCTATTATTCTGTGAAGCAAGTAGGGTGTGATCTTTACTTCTTATTGTTCCTTGTTCTCCTCTGGTGTAGTGATATCCTATTACTGTGGTTGTTGCAAGTGGTGAAGATGGATGAATAATATGGTTGCTGGCTGGTTGATGATTCAAAATGCTCTTGTTTAGTATGGATCAGGATTGACAACATGAACTAGTCCTCCATGAAGATTTTCTTGATTTCATCCACTGATTGTATTGCTAATGCAATTTCTGTAGTATAGTGGTTCAAATACTAAGTTTCCATATGCTTTCTCATATAATTCATTGTGCTATGTTGAATCTAGATACTGATTGGAATATCAAGAGATATGGGACTGATTTCAACTATCTTGTCATCTAGCTTTGAATAATCAGTAGGTATTGCACGCCCATTCCTGGTTCAACTTCCTGTTGAAAATGATTGGTGCTTGAAGATTGATTGCATCACATTCTAGAATCATTTTTCTAGATCCCAGTGCCACAACAGTTCAAATACCCAACAGGGTGGCCTCCACTTCAATAGTAGCATCATCACATAGACCATTGATCTTCCACTAAACTACAACAAGGATTTGCCTTTATCATCTCTGATCATGGTACTGAGAAATGCACCATTCATATTAGTCCATCCATCAATTTGGGATGATCTTTAGGAAGTCAGGTCCAGAGGGTAACAACACCCAGGGAAGTTGGTAGGTGGAGGGAAGAATGAGATTGTGTTGGTGTACCCAGATTGTAATCGACCATAAGAGATTTAGTACCAATAACTAAGGTGGGTAGGTGTGGTTGCTTGTTATTGAAGATGAAAATCATTACTCACAGTCCAGCTGGTCCAACACCTGCCAAAAAGATGCAAATGCTCATCATTATTCAGGCTTAGTTTCCACCACTTGAAGTAGTATAGCTTCATACATTATTGATGTTATTGCTCATATATTAACTAAAATTTGTTCGCATTATGCTTTCTTCTTAGTTATCTTGTTTTTCTTCTTATGTCACTTGTGTGCGCAACCGTGAATGTTTGCAGGTCTCAGTGAAGTTCAAATCAATAATGATGATGCCCTAGAACTCCCATTGATTGCATCAAGATGTTCTTGTTTTGATGATCCAACTGCAACTAGTAATAGAACAATATCTTGTACAATGAGGTTTATATCGTCTAAGTTGATTCTTGGCAAGATGTCATTTTCCATGGAGGTGATAAAATCTCACTATTGGGAACTTCTTTTAAGGTAACTAGTAGGTTGTATTAGCATTTATCAATGACATTACTGTTACATACCATCATGGTGGAATTCTAATGGGGTTCACATTCTAGAATCTTCAATTCCAAAGACTTTGAGCCTGAATGTTGAATCTTCTATGCCACTGCCTCAAAACATGAATTCATTAGCCCGTCAGTTGCAAGACCAAGATTCATTGTCCTCTCAGTCCAGTGGTCACTCTCATCAAGAAGCTGGAGGAATGATAGTCTTTGATCAGTCCATTTCTGTGCAGTCTGGTACTATACTCTCCTTGACGATACAATGTTTATTAATGTTATCATAACACTACAAAAAATGAGGCCTTTCTGTAGGATATCCACAAACTTTACCCTTTGAAGTTTAAATTTGATTTTTGATCCATTCTGTTGAAGCTGATCTCTATGCCTTACACACCAATCAAGTTTTTCTGCACATTTCCTGCAAATTTCAGTCATCCAGGTTAGGTTTTGATTGTTCATATGGGTGGTCGTGACAATGATGCTGACTCCCAAGATACTGCTGCTATAAGGTAGGTCTAATATAAATTAGATATATTAGATGGATCAGTTACAAAGTTATCATTCAAAAGTAGTGAAGGAAATCTCAGTTATTACAAATTCCATCTGCTACACACCACAGATATAAGCATATGCAATTTTTCAATAATTATGCTTATACTTTCAAGTTACAAAATGCACTGTATTGAAGAGAAATTGTCATACCAAAGCAAGGAACGTGCCTCATTTCAAATATAGAATAACACATTTTATCTAAAATATATGATTAATGCACTTTGTATCATTTAAGAATAAAATAAGTAAAAGCAAAGTTTTATTGAATCAATAAGCAAATTTGGTAAGGTAATAAGTCAAATAACATTAAGTAAGCAAGGTATAAAGCTTCTAAACAATATGTTCTTTTCCATATTCCTAAATAGTATATTCTTTTGCATCACTTTGTTTTCTTTGCTCACTATTTTCTCAGGCAGGAAACTCTATTTTTGGTCATACATTAGGGTGAAAATAACTAGCATTGTTTTTAAACAAAAACACAACATGATGCAATGGAAAAGTGCGATCAAGGTTTGGGATATGGTTGCTTGGATAAAGCAACGCTGCAGCCTACGAGCACATATACAACGATGAGAGGCAATAGCTTGCGGGATTGGTGTATCCTTTTCACATCGTCGCTGATCAACTCTCGATACCATCGATAGGAATGTCGATGGTATCGACAGACGCTCTTCTATCACTGTGATAAACTCGATACCATCGACTTCTGTCGATAGTATCGACGGGGATGCATGTTGCTTCACGGATGGTCGGCGATGGATGATGGACACTCATGGACACCGGAGGCTGGCTATTGATGATAGTAGCAGCCGGCAGCTGTTGCTGCTTGCTGATAGGCGACAGAAGATGGCTGTGGCACCTACCCACAATGGCGACTGTTGCTCCTGGCTTGGGCAGCGGCGGCGGTTGGGCGGCTGCTGCGGAAGATGGTGGTGGCTCTGGTGTCGGGTCGGCGCTGTTGTGATGGACACATCAGAAGGAGCGATGAGTGATGGAGGCGATAGTGGCAGCAACCATTTTTTCGGCTGTTTGTTTCGGATGGCGGATGGAGATTACTGTCGGATATGGCGGCTAGAGAGAAAGGGAAGAAAGAGCCATGTAGGCTGGATTTTCCTAGCGATCAGCCGGCTTAGGCCATGGTAACGACCGCCCATAGGTGGAGAGAGCCCGCGGTTTCTCTCTACGGAGAGAGGAGCGGCGGTGGCTGCAAGGGAGAAGTCGGCTGCTTGAAGGGAGGGAGAGGGAAGCGGCAGCGCCAGGGTTCTCTCAAGACGGAACACACTCTAATACCATGTGAAATATAAGAATTGAACTAATGTAATTGTGATATTTACAAAGACTGACGACCTCTCATTTATATAGGAGAGGAGAGACACCCTATTACTTAGGACCCAAGTAAACTAGACGGGCTAGAATATAAAGGCCCACTAAACTAATTAGCCTATTAACTAATAGACTAATATGGACTCTCTAACACTCCCCCTCAAGCTAGAGCATGGATGAAACACATGTCCAAAGCTTGGAGGTTACAAGACTCGATAAAATGATAAAAGAAATGATAACTGAAAGATAAAAGATAAATATCACTCCCATACAAAATATGTTACTCCCCCTGAAATAATTCTCCCCCTGAAACGTATGGTGATGATGACTCTGCAGGATAAAGATACTCAAGCTTTGAAGAAGGTCTTCCCTGATAGGCATCTGGAATGAGGACATTTGAAGAATGGGCCTGATACTACAACAATTCGCCATAAAACTTTGACAGACGATCTGCTGCTTGATACAATGCAGGAAACATAAAACTCTGACGCATGAACCTCGGGACTTGACGGGAAAGGAGATCATCCATCAAGGAAGGTCCCAAGTAGATCAGCAATAGGTGATGTTGATACAGCAGATGTAGCTCGGAGAAGATGTGATGAAGCAGCTCGGTGAAGATAAATTGAGCTTCTGAAGAAGCACCCATCTGTCTCATGTGAATGCAACTAAAGGAATACACCATCAACACCTGACATACATAACACGGTACAAATGCAGATGCGGTGTCGACGCTGGATTGTCAATGCTGGATGAAGTAGAGAACCGGTGTGCTAAACAATGTGAAGCTCCATGAAGATAGCTTGGAATATATAACATGAATACATATATCATCATCTCATCTCATACTCTCTCTCTCATACATTCTCTCATATGCTCTCATGCTCGCTCTCTCTTCTAATCTCTTCCTCTCCTCTCTATCCCCCCCCACACACCAAATACAACTAGAGTGAGTGTTTGGTGTGGAAAAAAGGATACATGACCCCCCTACTGTGGAAAGGGATACACACAAGATATGGGTGGGTGAGAAAGAAAAAAGGTGGATAAGAGAGGAATATGTGAAATGGAGATGAGTAAAAATGTGGAGAATGGAAACTGATAACCGGAGAGAGTATACTAAATGGGTCAATATGAGATCTGGGTAAAAAAATAAATGGATCTAGTCTCGACCCGAAATTCGATTAGGGTCAAAATAGGATTCGATTAGCAAAAATAGGAATGATTAAGGATCCAAATAGAGACATGGATAATGAAAAACTACTAGAGGGGGGGGGTGAATAGAGTTTTTGAATTATTTTAACAATTTATTGAATTCAAACAACCACAGTTGAAATTGGAAGAAAGAGACAGGTGTTTAGAGTGGTTCCAACTATAGCAAATACTATAGTTGTCAGTCCACTACCCGGTTGCTTACCCAACCGGGATTTGAAAGTATTTATTTTATTACCTCTCGAGGATTTATACAAAATACAATACTTTCCTTTACACCCTTTGAACAGCCTTCACTTGAAGTAGGTGCACCAACTTTGAGGTAGCCTTCTTTGAAGTAACTCCAAGCTCCCCCTTGAAGTAGCCTTCCTCTCTAGAAGTAACCTCCTGTTACACCAGCCTTCTGAAGTAGCTCAAAGTCTCCTTCTTCGCCAAGAAGATCTTCACCCTCTCCAATCCGCAGCCTCCAACCTAGGAGTAGCAAGGAGAGTACAAACAATAATAGGGAACAAGAAAGAAAAAAGAAATTACAACTTATCCTTTGTAGCCCAAGGCTTGATTTGCCTAGATCAAGCGTATAGATCTCCTAACCAAGTGTGTGGACTTGTGATTGCAGTGGGTAGGAGATACTAGCCTATAGGACACGAATTATGAGCTAAGAAATGAAATGGCCAATTGTCACAATGCTCAAATTGCTCACAAACAGATTGCTCAAAGTATGCTCAAGGATTTCTCAAGTGTAGCAAGTGTGTTTGAGTGTCCTATGGCTTGTCCTATTTATAGGAATGGCCTAAAGATGCTTAAGGACGTTCTAGACAACTTCTAGGGGTTTCTAAGTGCTTAACTAGCCGTTAGGTACAAAGTTGTTGCTTTAACAACGGCTAATTAATTAATTCTGCAGTTGCTGTCAGAGATCATCTCGGTCGAGGAATGGTCGACCGAGACACCTACTCGGTCGAACTTTTGTCGACCGACAGGCACTCTGGAACAAGTGATTTGCAACGTCTTTCTCCAACTGCCAACTAACTTGTCTGTTGTGTCTAACGGCTACTTTGGATCTTTCTCGGTCGAGAAGATTGTCGACCGAGAGTGTCTCGGTCGAGGAGTTTGTCGACCGAGATTGATCCCGTTTCAATGTTTCAATTTAGGCACTAATTATATGTATGAGTGTGCATATGTGATCCTATATAAAGGGGATGACTTATCTAAATGTGGTGTTTAGCTAGGGAAGATCTAACACTTGATTTACATGCAATCTAAGTACTTGTACATTATATATTTGTACAAGTTTTTACAAAGCGATTACATTGCATGAAAAACATAAATGTAAGCATATGGATTTCCCTAGTTGCTTTGGCATCCACCTTAATCCTGCACACTTAAGTAGCTCGTTAGATCAATAAGAATGAAATGTTTGTCATAATCAAAACAAAGGGATTTATAGATGTCCATTTAGCCAACAATCTCCCCCTTTTTGAAGATGACAAACATTTCCTAAATATAAAAATAAAGGAAATATAAACCATATGAGTTTCATACCTTTAGATTACCTTTTGTAGCTTTTCCTCTTGTTTATTAAAAATGTGCTTATTATTCCCCTTGAATTATGGAACATGAAATCCAATTCACTAGGGAATATAGCAACTTTCAATGTAAAGCCAAGAGTTTATTTATGAAACTCATTGATTGAGTTTTTCTAAGTTTTAGTTTTATATTTATTTCTCCCCCTTTGTCATTTCAAAATATCCGTTTAGAAATAAAAACTCCCCCTTAATTAGATGTCCCATAAAATCTAATGAAAAAGATGTCCATTTAAAAGCCAAAATATCATGATGTAAATAAGAGTTTTAAGTAGCACAAATATCAAAGAAAACATCTTCCAAAGGAGTGATAAGCAATTGCTTCCTAATTTTGTTAAATTGATCTAGTGGAAGCAGTTTTGTAAAAATATCAGCCAATTGATCTTCCGTATCATCATGATGAAGGGAAACATGGTTCTTGGAGATGTGATCCCTTAAAAAATGATGACGGATTTCAATATGTTTAGCTCGGCTGTGTAAAATAGGATTGTGTGCTAAGTTTATAGCGCTCGTGTTGTCACAAAAAATAGGCGTAGATGAAAGAGTAAAACCATAATCATTTAATACTTGTTGCATATAAAGCACTTGAGCACAACAAGACCCGGCTGCCATATATTCAGCTTCAGTTGTAGATAGGGCAACCGTATTTTGTTTCTTGCTAAACCAAGATACTAAAGCTCTCCCTAATAAGAAACAGCCACCACTAGTACTCTTGCGATCAAGTCGACAACCAGCATAATCTGCATCAGTATAAGCTTTAAAATCCAAGGATTGTCCTTTTGGATACCATAAACCAAAACAAGTAGTGTCGGCTAGGTAACGAAGAATTCGTTTAACTGCTAGAAAATGAGAGTGCATAGGTTGTGATTGAAATCGAGCACAAAGACCAACGGGAAACATAATGTCCGGTCTAGAAGCAGTTAAGTAAAGCAAACTACCAATCATGGCTCTATATAAAGAATCATCAATAGGTTCCCCATTTTCATCCTTATCAATTTTAGTAGAAGTAGCCATAGGAGTAGTAGCATGTTTGCACTGATCCATCCCAAAACATTTTAAGAGTTCTTTAGTATATTTTTCTTGGCTTATGAATATTCCGGCAGGTGTTTGCTTAATTTGAAAACCAAGAAAGAAAGTTAGTTCACCCATGAGGCTCATTTCAAATTCTTTTTGCATAATATCACTAAATTGTGTGCACAATGAATCATTAGAAGCTCCAAAAATAATGTCATCAACATATATTTGCACAACTAGGAAATCAGATGTATATGTTTTGAAAAATAAAGTAGAATCTGAATTTCCAATAGAAAAACCATTATCAAAAAGATATGTCTTGAGCCTCTCATACCAATTTCTAGGTGCTTGTTTTAAACCATAAAGTGCTTTCTTAAGTTTATAAACATAGTCACCTTTTTCCGGTATTTCAAAACCAGGTGGTTGGGCAACATATACTTCTTCTTGAATGATGCCATTTAGAAATGCACTTTTTACATCCATTTGGTATAGTTTGATGTTTTTATGTGCAATAATAGCTAGTAACATTCTAATGGCTTCAAGTCTAGCTACCGGTGCATACATTTCATCAAAATCTATTCCTTCTTGTTGATTATATCCTTGTGCTACTAACCGAGCTTTATTCCTTATTACTTCTCCTGCCTCATTTAGCTTGTTCCTAAAAACCCATTTAGTTCCTATTATGGTTTTATCTTGTGGTTTAGGAACTAAATCCCATACATCATTTTTAGTGAATTGATTCAATTCTTCTTGCATGGCTATTATCCAATAATCATCTTTAAGAGCTTCAGATATCTTTTTAGGTTCAATGATAGAAACAAAAGCCATGTTTGCAACATCTTTGAAAGAAGACCTAGTTTTAACTTTATCATTAGGATCTCCAATAATTAATTCTTGAGGATGATCTTTAATAAGCCTAGGTGTAGGTTGTGGTTCAACTTGGTGATTATTTGTAGTACTTTTCTCACTATTATTTGGTATGTTTAAATTTTCGAATTGATTTGTGAGATCTATGATTTCTAGATTTTCAGATTTGGACTCTTCATGAAAAGAAACATGAATAGATTCCTCAACTTTTCTAGATATAGTGTTATATACTCTAAAAGCTTTGCTAGAAGTGGAATATCCCAAAAAGAATGCTTTGTGTGATTTTGAGTCAAACTTATCTCTATCATCTTTGGTATTTAAGATATAGCATGTGGAGCCAAAGGTATGAAAATAGTCAACTCTAGGTTTCTTAGAATGTATTAGTTCATATGGAGTTTTCTTTAAATGAGAGTGAACAGTTACTCTATTTAGCACATAGCATGCAGTGTTTACAGCTTCAGCCCAAAAGGTTTTGGGTGTGTTATGTTCAAGCATCATAGTTCTAGCCATTTCTTGTAGTGATCGATTTTTCCTTTCAACTATACCATTTTGTTGTGGGGTGCGTGGAGCAGAAAAATTATGAGTGTACCCTTGAGATGTACAAAACTCTTCAAATGTATGATTTTCAAATTCTCCACCATGATCACTTCTAATGGTACATATTTTACTTTGTAATAGATTTTCAATCTTGGAACAAAATTGTATAAAAACATGAATAGTATCATCTTTAGTTGCAATAAAGTGTACCCATGTGTATCTACTATAATCATCAACAATAACAAAACAGTATCTTTTACCACCAATAGATTGTGTCCTCATGGGTCCAAATAAATCCATATGAATTAATTCTAAGGACCTACTGGTGCTAAGTACATGTTTTGGTTTAAAAGAGGTTTTGGTTTGCTTTCCCATTGTGCATGGTTCACAGTTTTCAACTTGATCAAAAGATAAAGTAGGCAATCCACGAACAAGATCATATTTCACTAACTTTTTAATAACATGTGAACTAGCATGTCCTAGCTTTTTATGCCATACTTGTAAGGTATTTTCATTTGCAAGCAAGCATTTTCCCACTACTGATTTCATAGAGTTAGGTTTAAGAATATAAAGATTTCCAACTCTATTTCCTTCATAAACAACATTTGTAGTGTATTCTATCAATAACTTGCAGCAAGTTTTGTTAAATAACACATCATAACCACTATCACATAATTGACTAACACTTATCAAATTATGGTGCAAACCATCAACGAGTAGAACATTCTTTATTTCGAGGTTAGTACCAACATTACCTATTCCAACGATTTTTCCCTTACCATTGTCTCCAAAGGTGACTGTTCCACTTTTCTTTTCTTCAAAGGTTTGGAATGCATCCTTGTTTCCGGTCATATGTTTGGAACATCCACTGTCAACCACACATTCCTGCATTAAAATGTAGATTTTGGTACCCATGTGATGGTCTGATATGGTTAGAATCATTTAAGTACAGATTTGTATAAGAGTTCTGAATCAGAAGTCCAGTCGGTCGACAATTGTTCGACCGACATATGTCTCGGTCGACAAATTGTCGATCGAGAAGAATACTGTATTACAAACCAGAAAACACAGAAATGTAGCTCAGTTGACCAATTTTCGACCGAAATAATTGCTGTAAATTTTGATATGTTACAGACATTCGGTCGGTCGACAATACTTCGACTGATTAATGGTTCGGTCGACAATACTTCGACCGACTAAGTTTCTGTTTCAGTACAACAATGCAGAAAATTAACAATAAGCATGAAATCTTTTGTTTAGTTGAGATAAGACAATATAAATAGCAAGATGGAGCTTTTTGGTCATATCTCAACTAAATTCTATTTGAATCTACTAAGTTTGAGGTTTTGGAACCCAAACTAATTCGGAATCCTTAGTTTTATAAGGGCATGAAAAGGAATAGTGTCCAAGACGTAAACAAAAATGGCAAGTAATAGAGTCAACTTCATTTCTCTTTCTAGCCATTGTGTTCTTAGGTACAAACATAGTTTGAGTTCTTTTGGGTTGATTTTTCTTTGGAGCATATCCCAAACCTTTTCTTCCGTTGAAAACAGTACCAATGCTTAGAATGTTATCAAGTATATCTTTTCTTCTTAACTCATAAAGTTCTCTTTGCAGCTGAGCAATATCATTCATTTTCTTGTGTAAATCTTTTCTTGCTTGATCTAAATCAGATAGCAATGAATCTCTTTCTTTTATAACATTATCATAGTCTAGATGGTTACACAAAATAGGTTGAGTCTGAAAATCTTTTAGTTTAGCTAACAAGTCAGTCTTTTCTTTAGAAAGAAGATCAACATTTGTTTCTAAAGTGAGTAGCTTTCTAGTGCAATCATCTAAAGATGTTTTTAAAGACAAATTCTCAAGATCAATGTTATTCTTTTCAGAAGAGAGATTATCTAATTTAGAAATTTGCTCATCATTTGATTTGATAACCTTCTTTAGTTTCTTCTTGACATCAACATACTTATCATGAATTTCCTGTAGACTAGTGACTAACTCTTCTTTAGAAAGATCAAGTAGGATTACCTCTTGAGAGTTTTCATCATCTTCTCTTGCCATTAGACAATCTACGGTTTCTTCTCCGCTTTCACTGTCACTTGATTTGTCCCATGCAGCTTTATAGGCTTTTTCTCCCTTCTTCTTGTGTGAGCTTTTCTTTCCTTTCTTTGCTTTAGGACATTCATTTTTGAAATGCCCTTTCTTCCCACATTCAAAGCACCTAGGAGGGGTAGAAGAAGAGCTGGAAATTTTGTTAGATTTAAATCTTTTGTATTTCTTACCATTTACTATCAAGGCTTCTTCTCCCTCTTCTTCACTTGACTCCTCACTTTCTTGTGTGACAGCCTTTGAAGCTTTTAGAGCCACATCCTTCTTCTTTCCTTGCTGAAGTTCACGTGCTCTTCTTTCTTCCTCTTCTAGGGTTGCTTCATGAGCTTCTAAGTTGCCAATAAGTTGCTCCATTTTCAGTCGAGTGAGGTCGTTTGCTTCTTCAATGGTTGTCACCTTTGGCTTATATTTTGGAGGAAGTGAACGAAGGATCTTTGATACCTGATCTTCTTCAGGAATAGGTTTTCCTAGAGCACTTAAACCATTAACAATAGTAGAGAATTTTGCAAACATTTCACTAATTGATTCATTAGTATCCATACGAAAGTGTTCAAATTTTTGTTTAAACATGCTAATTTTGGAATTTTTGACTTGGACTGTACCTTCATAGGTTATGGACAGTCTATACCAAATATCATAGGCTGTGTCACAATTAGATATTCTATTAAATTCTCCTACCGAAATAGAACAATATAAAATGCTTACAACTTTTGCATTCATTTGGGCCAGCTTTACCGTATTTGCATCCCATTCTGCAAATTGAGTTTGAGGGAGCTCGTATGGGGTTGACACCATTCTCCATAAGTCCCAATTGATGCCTTGGAAGTATAACTGCATCCTTCTTTTCCAATATTGGTAGTTTGTTCCATCGAACGTTGGAGGCCTAGCAACAAGTGTCCCTTCGAGGTTGAGGTTGTTGAGCACTCCATCACCCATTTCTTCAAGACCTTGTTAGGGTTCCTTGAAGCCTGCTCTGATACCAATTGAAAAACTACTAGAGGGGGGGGGTGAATACAGTTTTTGAATTATTTTAACAATTTATTGAATTCAAACAACCACAGTTGAAATTGGAAGAAAGAGACGTGTTTAGAGTGGTTCCAACTATAGCAAATACTATAGTTGTCAGTCCACTACCCGGTTACTTACCCAACCGGGATTTGAAAGTATTTATTTTATTACCTCTCGAGGATTTATACAAAATACAATACTTTCCTTTACACCCTTTGAACAGCCTTCACTTGAAGTAGGTGCACCAACTTTGAGGTAGCCTTCTTTGAAGTAACTCCAAGCTCCCCCTTGAAGTAGCCTTCCTCTCTAGAAGTAACCTCCCGTTGCACCAGCCTTCTGAAGTAGCTCAAAGTCTCCTTCTTCGCCAAGAAGATCTTCACCCTCTCCAATCCGCAGCCTCCAACCTAGGAGTAGCAAGGAGAGTACAAACAATAATAGGGAACAAGAAAGAAAAAAGAAATTACAACTTATCCTTTGTAGCCCAAGGCTTGATTTGCCTAGATCAAGCGTATAGATCTCCTAACCAAGTGTGTGGACTTGTGATTGCAGTGGGTAGGAGATACTAGCCTATAGGACACAAATTATGAGCTAAGAAATGAAATGGCCAATTGTCACAATGCTCAAATTGCTCACAAACAGATTGCTCAAAGTATGCTCAAGGATTTCTCAAGTGTAGCAAGTGTGTTTGAGTGTACTATGGCTTGTCCTGTTTATAGGAATGGCCTAAAGATGCTTAAGGACGTTCTAGACAACTTCTAGGGGTTTCTAAGTGCTTAACTAGCCGTTAGGTACAAAGTTGTTGCTTTAACAACGGCTAATTAATTAATTCTGCAGTTGCTGTCAGAGATCATCTCGGTCGAGGAATGGTCGACCGAGACACCTACTCGGTCGAACTTTTGTCGACCGATAGGCACTCTGGAACAAGTGATTTGCAACGTCTTTCTCCAACTGCCAACTAACTTGTCTGTTGTGTCTAACGGCTACTTTGGATCTTTCTCGGTCGAGAAGATTGTCGACCGAGAGTGTCTCGGTCGAGGAGTTTGTCGACCGAGATTGATCCTATTTCAATGTTTCAATTTAGGCACTAATTATATGTATGAGTGTGCATATGTGATCCTATATAAAGGGGATGACTTATCTAAATGTGGTGTTTAGCTAGGGAAGATATAACGCTTGATTTACATGCAATCTAAGTACTTGTACATTATATATTTGTACAAGTTTTTACAAAGCGATTACATTGCATGCAAAACATAAATGTAAGCATATGGATTTCCCTAGTTGCTTTGGCATCCACCTTAATCCTGCACACTTAAGTAGCTCATTAGATCAATAAGAATGAAATGTTTGTCATAATCAAAACAAAGGGATTTATAGATGTCCATTTAGCCAACAGATAATGCATATGGGGGTAGAAAACATGGTTGTTTGGTAGCGGTGGAGAGTGATGGGTGATCGCCGGCTGTAGATGGCAACAGTAGCATGATGATGCACACAGCAGCAAATAGTCCAATGAGGATCGCCGGGATGATGATGGAGCATCTTATGGATGATGGCTAGATATGACGCTTCGGTTGATGAAGCACTTTGTCACAACATAGGAGATGACAAAGGGTCTCCTGTGTGACTCCGAAGATATTGCATGCCAAGAGGATGCATGCGGAGCCAAGGGGAGCCTCTCCAAAGCGGCGATGAAGGCTGATCTGAAGACTTCATGAGATGGAGCGCCGGTTGAAAAAGTGCGATCAAGGTTTGGGATACGGTTGCTTGGATAAAGCAACACTGCAGCCTACAAGCACATATACAATGGCGAGAGGCAATAGCTTGCGGGATAGGTGTATCCTTTTCACATCACCATTGATCAACTCTTGATACCATTGATAGGATTGTCGATGGTATCGACAGACGCTCTTCTGTCGCTGTGATAAACTCAATACCATCGACTTTTGTCGATAGTATCGATGGGGATGCATGTTGCTTCACAGATGGTCGTCGATGGATGATGGACACTCATGGACACTGGCGGCTAGCTATTGATGATAGTAGCAGCATCGACAACTGTTGCTACTTGCTGATAGGCGGAGAAAGATGGTTGCGGCATCTACCCACAATGGCGGCTGCTGCGCCTGGCTTGGGTAGCAACGACGGCTGGGCGGCTGCTGCGGCAGATGGTGGTGGCGCTGGCATCGGGTTGGTGTTGTTGTGATGGATGCATCAGAAGGAGCGATGAGTGATGGCGGCGATAGTGGCAGCAGTAGTTTTTTCGGCTGTTTGTTTTGGATGGCGGATGGAGATTACCACCAGATATGGCGGCTAGAGAGAAAGGGAAGAAAGAGCCATGTAGGCCAGACTTTCCTAGTGGGTAGCCGGCCTAGGCTATGGCAACGGCCACTCGTAGGCGGAGAGAGCTCGTTGTTGCTCTCTTTGGAGAGAGGAGCGGTGGAGGCTATAAGGGAGAAGTCATCTGCTTGGAGGGAGAGAGGGAAGCGGCGGTGCTAGGGTTCTCTCAGGACAAAACACACTCTGATACCATGTGAAATATAAGAATTGAACTAATATAATTGTGATATTTACAAAGACTGACGACCTCTCCTTTATATAGGAGATGAGAGACACCTACTTAGGACCCAAGTAAACTAGACGGGCTGGAATATAAAGGCCCACTAAACTAATTAGCCTATTAACTAATAGACTAATATGGACTCTAACATAAATCATCTCAATAACTATGGTTTTGTAACACTAGTACTAGTGGTGATTCAAGATTTTGCCTTCAAGAAGTTTATCTATAAATGCTTTTCATTTGTCTTTAAGGGAGACCACTGGGTCAAACTACCAAATTCATTCAAATTCAAAATTTGTCAGCCAGAGCATGTTTGCTTTCTTTGGTCTGTTAGGGCAGTGTTACAAAAACAATACACCAGTTCCATAGATCACACACAAATACAATTTAATTATTTTTCTATGACATTACAACCCACTACATCCATATATAATCATATGTTATTCAACTATGCAGCTGATATGAAGATGGCCCAAAAAGTGGCAGGTCCAATATAACACCTTAAAATCCTATGAGGTAGGAACAACTTGCATTGAACGAACATAAACTATTCTATCTCATGTTTTAGTTTATTGCTTCTTTTGGTTGATGATAGTGACTGCTTGACTATTGAAATTTGAGTGAGGGTTATGGAGCTTGCTAGCTACACTACATGTGGTGGAGAAAGATATTCCTATACGTAAGTACATGAAGTTATGTACATTATTACCAGGAACAAACAAGTGTAACTTCATGTTGTTTACACAATCATGATTGTTTCTGTAACTTACCAGGAACCACCATGGAAGAGTCATGATTGTACACATTCTTAGTGTAACTTCATAGTAGTTTCTGAGGAACATCCTATGGTTGGATACTGGTTTCATGAGACTAAATCAGGTTTATAATAGCTCTTGATGTTCTACTAGGCCCCAATTAGATGGAACTTGATATCATATTCAGCCTTGGCGTGAGTCTCTCATTCTTGGCCTCTTTGATATCAATGATGGAAGTTTTCCATGTACTTTCTGACATATTCTATATTCCATCTATATTAATCTGGTAAGACACAGTTAGGCCATGAATAGAACTTTGCATTTTTGATAGTATTGTATCATGATGTCAAAATTATTTCACTAAAGTCTTTTCTTACTATAGTCAGCTCTCAGTTGGATACTGAAATTTGTTTCAAATTTTAGTGTTGTAGGGATGCATCATAGTTGAAATGCAAAATTGATCCTAAGGAATCATTAGTGCTGGCTCGAAAACATTTGAACTATGATTATAAAGATGATCAAGCAGAATCTATTTACATAAAGCTAGGAGCACTTTTGAAAAAGTTAGCACACATCCTACTACTAAAGGTACTGGCATGCTTGAGAAGATTGATAGTCTTTAATTAGCTATATCTTTGTGTTCTAGATTTCATCAACATACTCAGTTCTATGCTCATTTTCCTAACCAAGGGCTTCATGCATATCCACTTCAGAATAAACTACTAAGGATAAGCATAGAGAAGGACTCATCGGCTCACTGTCACAATGATCTGGTTTGTGGATTATGTACATAATACTACTTTTTTGTGTTAGTTGTTCACCTATACTAGTTATTAAGTATTAGTTATGTTGGTACTGGAAGAGACAAAAACTTATATCTTAATATGAATCTGAGTTGGGAAGTTAAAAATGAAATATAAGACGTCTCTTCATGAAGTTGAGCTGGTATTTTTAGAAAATGTAAATTCTCTTATCATATACAAGAATGTATCTATGTTATTTTTCCTTTTTTCTTGTTCATCTTCTTCCCATTCTCACTGTCTTAGTTATTGTTGTGACTGCCATGTGCTATTATAGATGTTGTACCTTTAGACACAATGTTGCAATTTCAGTAACACAGTGGAAAACAACTGCCACAAAACCCCCTCCCCCCTTTACTACCCTTGTCGACCCCCTGCTATTGTGTGTGCTTCCTTGTGATGTAGTTATACCATGATAAAAAAATGATTCCTCCTTAGTTTATATGGAAAATACTTCCATTTTATACAAGATTACAGTCCTTCACCAACTTTAAATGTAGGAAATAGAGAATGAGTTACATCATTTCTTATTTTCTTCACTTGCAGGCAAGGTAAATCTTTTAGTAGCTTATATTCAGGTCAACTGCTACTACTGCTTGTATGTGATATACTCCATCATTTCATTACCTGTATGAAGTTATTGAAATTTCTATAAAAGCCTCTTAAATTAAGATTTCATACTTTTTCCATGGAAAAAGGAAGACTGCCTTAGCTTCTGGGGCGGAGTGTGCTACTATTTTACGTGCTTTTACAGTTATGCAACTGTTGTTTTTTCTTTTCCCCACAACTATAATGGCACCTTTACATTTTTGAAGTCACCATTTGTGTTAAATTTCTCCCAACCTTCCTGTGGAGGGTGCTATGCTTGATTTTACTTTTCTTGTGAGTTCATTAGATTCATCCCCTCCTTTTTCCTAGCATCTGCAATATTTTGCAGCAATACTCCAGGGGTTGTAACCTTCTTCATTGATCATGCCATTATCCATACATAATAGAATCTGGACCACAATATTTTCAACATTAATGTGAAAATATTGTAGAACTTGCATGAATTAGCATCTACTGGAAATGAAATTGGGCATTTTCAATATTGGCACTCTTCTTAGAAGTAAATGTTAGTAATCATCATGAACTTGCATCAATCAGACCCCTGTTGATCCATCTGTGAAACTGTACCCCATCTGCTGATCCATCTTGATGCTCCCTATGTGTGTGTCTGTCTTTTTATCCAGTTAGAGAGGCAAGCCAAAGAAAAAGAAGATGCTCCATAGGTTGGAATGCATCAGGTATATTGGTGTTATTTAAGCTTACACAATCTCAGTTTACAAATTTTCAATAATTGCTAAAAGACATTGTAACTTGTTTACTATTGATTGTCGCATATTCCTTTCTTTTGCCATCTACAGGGCCGCGAAAATAATCAAATGTTCTCCAGGGCCTCCAATATAGATTTGTCTTTGAGGAGTGCTTCTCTAAGTGCATGGAGGATGTCTAGAGAATGAAGTAGCCGACTAAAAGTTATCCATTATCCAGGTAGGCATCCTATCTAGCCTACAAAGCAACAAATTAGTAGAATCTTAACATGTTGAATGGAAGCTAGGTGTTAGTGCTCCTAAGTAATTATCTATCAGCAGATACTACAACTCCAAAGTCGTTATGTATTTTCTGAATGAAAGCAATACTCTCTAGCATCTTTACTCATCTAAGCTCGCAATCTATGGTATATTTTTCATCATCACCTACTATTTGCCATGATATGATGTGTTTTAATATATGAGGCGTCAGATACATGATTCAAGGCTGGATGTGAGAGATCTTGATGTGTTCGTGCATGAAACCCAACATCCTTATGAGTTATGATCTAGGTGGAAAACTTACTAATCCAGAAGGGATAAAGAAGGTAGGACACTAAACTCTACATGCTTCGTGGTGGAATAGTTTTCTCACTACAACCAAAGTTCAACATTCAAAAAAAAGAATAGATGATGCCCTCTGCTAAGTTCACTCTTCACATAGAAAAATGGATGTTTCCCTATTCCAAAATGCCTCAAATTGCATTTACTAATTTGAATGTGAACTTCTTCCTCGCACCAGGTCTTCTTTGGAAAGAATAATACATTAGTATTCTGCATACTTTTGTTATTTCTACTGGAGATCTATATGTTGGCTTTTCTGCGTTTAGCTTTGAAGTGTGCTTAAAAGGTTGGTTTCCTGGTTCCACTTTAAGCTGTACGACTTGCCCAATTATCAATTTATAAGGTCTAATGCATTTTGATACATTAATAGTTTGATACTCCTAAATTACTAGTTTGATACTCCTATTTTTTGTATATTAATAGTTCCTTAGCAGCTAACTTGATATTAATCTGTATCTCAACAAAGAGTAGCACAAGACACAATAGCTTATAAAGATGAGGAGTTGAGAGATTGGTTTGCGCATGTGTATAAGAAATGACTTTGCAATCTAGTGCTAACCCTTCTCAACTATGATGAGAAGATGAAATATTGATTCTAAGCTAAGAGAAAGAACATCTTCGCAAGAGGGCAACCCTGCTCAACCAAGTCAAGATTGTCTTGTTTATACTTTTTAATCCAACACATGCTTTTCTTCATGATGGTGCAACAACAATAAGAGCTCAAACGAAAGAAGAAGACAATAAGGATGCTAAAACTGGCCGAGAAAGACACAACTCTTTCACAAAGATGTTAGTAGACCACTGAATCATTGATATATGTATATACTTTTCTTTGTACACATTGTGTAATAGGAGCAAGGTATATGTCCTCCCCATGTACATTTGACGCTTCATTATAAATGAAAGTAAGATTGTTGGCATAATGAGCATAACTTGTTCTAAATACTACAATTTTGTTACTAAAAGAGCTTGTATACTAACAAATTACACTATATATATATATATATATATATATATATATATGAATAATCAAATTAAGCATATATGTATGTGTACTAAATGGCATAACATATGTAGCTAGATGCATTATCAACTACATATATATGTATATAGTAACTGCTGCCTTTCCCTACACATTAAATACAAATAAAATGTATTAACTTCATGTTTTTGCTACATACTGACTGCAAATGCAATCGTAGTCATACATTTAGCTATAATTACACTTACATTTAAATATGTAAGGACAATATCTAGCTACGCTTCTGATTACATATGAATTTGTAGCGAATGGATTATCTAACTACATATTTTTAAAATATAGTTAAAGGCTTTAGCTATATGAGCATATACTACAATTTGTATATGTAAAGAAATATGTAGTTAAATCCTTTAACTACAAAATTTGGGGTTTTCGCTACAATTTTTATTTATAGTTAAAGACCATTTTTTTTGTAGTGAGAGCTGACCCTAAGACTGAGGCCATATAAGCATGAGACTGTGGTCCTCCTTTGGTTTTCATGCACTGACCACGAGGAGGTGAGGTCATGGAGTCTGGCTCTCCCATTGACCTTGTATGGCACCGATTTTTGGGCTTCACAACCAAAGGTTGGATTTGAGTAGGGACAACTCACTTCCTCAGGGCATAACAAAACGTAATCCAGTTGAATAGTATATATACAGGTTAGAGCAAAATATGGAACATTGGTTGAGGCCTTTCTTATGTAGATGGTCCAGTTATCTCTTATAGTTACTTGTACGATCTTGATATTTTGTGATAAGTTCTTATAAAGCTTATCTTGTCAATCATGTTCCATAAAGAAATACTTGGTTATATGCCTCCAGGATATCTTGGTAAGATTGATGGTAATAATAGCCTTGCTCAGTATGTTGCTCTTATTATATGTCCTTACCAGCTATCTGCTTTATCTGATTTAAACCTTCTCAGGTTTTATAGTTTTGACGGAGAGTTATGTTTCTCACTGGGACTGTGTGTCTCACCATGTTGGTTTACAATCTTTTTAGGTGATCGCGCTAGACGTGGTAGTGGTCGCAAGGTTGTGGCCGAGCAGCAAGAGGAAGAGAAGTAGAAGGCAAGAGATGGACATGCTGCTGTTTGGTGGTTTTGTAGTAGAGTCCTAGAGTCATCCTTGTACTCTCAGGTCCTCGGAGGTGTTTGACGATGTTTCACGATGACTAGTTGCTATAATTTTGTATATCTTGATGCTAGCCTTACGTGGCCCGTTATGTATGTATAAATAGGTGATGAACTCTGGTGCTAACAGTACATCTGGTTCTGATAAGCTGTGGACATATATCAAGGCTTGTAATATTTATATAACATGTTTCTCTACAGGATCTGGATGCAAAAGTTCTCTTATGTATGCTTTCCGAAATCGGTTTTTAAGTAACCCGTGTTTTCAGTAATATGTGGTTTCGCATGTTTTCGTGTGTCACCTTGTTGTTTGTGTGATGGCGGGGTGTCACATATAGCATGCGCACGATATCCTCCAAGTCCTTTCGGTGAATGTTCTCAAAAACTTTGTTCTTCCATTTTTAAAGAATCTCCTCAGATTTTTCATCTTGTTGTAGAACCTTAAAGAAGTGTCTCCCCATCCTTCCATTTCCCATCCTATGTGTAAGGCATCAAGGAAGTTCAGGTGAGAGAATCATACTTTTAAGAATCGAAAGGGACTCATAGTATGGGGGTGTTGCCCATGTCAAAGGATATTAATATGGTGCAATGATCAGAAACCCTAAATAGGGTGAGGTGTATCGTCTTGCAGCTGGGGAGCAAGATAGCCAAGTGGAATTGTGAAAACCTCTATCTAGTGTTTCCCAAGTTGTGGGTGTCTGGTGTTGTTCATTAACCCGTGTAAAACGACTCCCCTCACAAGGTAATTTAGTGAGATCCACATCAATCATGAAATTATTAAAATCCATCATGCCTGAGGAGTCTATTCACCCGTGCCTCTTCTTTTCCTCTGAGCCCGATGATGTTGAAATCATCTGCAATTTCCCAATTCTGATCACCAATAATGCATGCCAAATTGATCAAGGAATTCCATAGGGTCCTTCTAGCAATTGAGTTGCATCTAGAGTAGACCACTGTGATAAAAGAGACGATTCCTTCTCAGCTGGTCAACTGAATAGTAAGATGTTGGGGGCGGGAGGAGATGATGGATGGGTGCAAAGACGAGTCTGCGAAGGCCCAAATCTTGTCGCCTTGGTCATGGTTGTCTGCTTTCCAATCAAGTCTGACGATGTCCATAAGCTCTTTAGCACGCTCTGCATAGAGGAAAGGCTCGAGAGACCAATAAGAACTCGTTTGTGGTTCCTGCTGAGGTTTCCAATGATCTTGTGTGTGGGGTTGTTGATTGTTCCCCTAATGTCCCAAAAGAGGTGTTCAATCATTTGGATTTTTGTAAATACATCTACACTACCTCAGCGCTAGAGGCTTAGGGGAAACTAACTCCTCGCTTACGTTCACGGCTCCTCTCATAATCATCATAAAATCCATAATTAGCCCTTTTAGTTGCATCTAGATCAACATCAAAAAATTCATCATACAACCTATCTAATTGAGTCTCTGCAATATATCTCTCCCTCTGCGGTCTCTATTCTTTATGGGGGTACATACTGATGTGAAGGACTACCTCTCCTTCTATAATATCTCCTCTGTATGTCCTAACCGTCAAAGGAACAAAAGTCACTCAACTCGATGGCTATGGAGGACTCTTCTGTGACCATCTCGGTCCTATAAAAATCTTGATCCTTTCCTGATGAGGAACGGGGGGTGGCCAATTTGTTCCGGTCTGGGACCCAACCATGATGCATGCACTTAGTTGCTCTGATGCGACCTTTTGATCTCCCTCTGAGTGGAAGAGGTGGTGTATGTCTTGGGTGGTAGCCTCGGGTGACGTAGAAGATGAAGAAGCATTTTGTCGTTTGGCGACCACTATCCGTTGAGCATGAAGGTTGTGGGTGGGAGGCAATCATTCTTTCTCTAGGGCAGAGGCGCATTGCTCTGAGAAAATGAGACCATCCAGGGCAAAACAGGTGATGGCGTTGCCTTCCGGAACCCAATGGAGGCACGAGGAAATCATGCAAGAGGCACCTCGAGGCCGCTTCGACGGGTGTGAGGAAGAAACTTTGTCCAGCTGCCCCAGCTAAATATACTTTGTCCGTCTGTCCTGGTTATGAACTTAGAGGGAACACTACGATTGCCTATCCCAACACAACATCGACGAGTGGGGGTGTGGGTAGTCGGGTCCAAATCCTCTGTGCCCATATGTGTGACCCGAAGATGTCATCGTTAGATTGTGGGGCCCATGGGAGTGTGATGGTTTGGATTTGGTGGGCATACATGTGACGGGCATAGAGGATCTGAGCCCGTGGGTAGTGCCTGGGCAATGAAGTGTCACACCGGAGTTTGGGATGGGTTAGGGCAGCCGCATTCCGGCTGCGGCGAGGGTTGGTGCGGCTGGGCACGCGTCCGTTCGCCTCCTTGTCGACCGCCTCTTTCTCTTACGCTCCCTCCGCCGCCTCTGCTTTGTATCTCTTGCTATAGCTTTTCTTATCAGGGATCGGAAAAGAGCATCCCACTAGGTTAGACGTCCAGGTCAAGATCACTACCGCAGTATAAAAAGAATTATAAATGGTCCCTGACCTCTGGAGTACCGCTGCCTTCTCCACCGCGCGGCCTCGATTAAATTCAACTCATCACCAACATCGTTGACTTGTAACTCACAAAGACAAGAAAATGATGGCAATCTTGAGTATATTCTGAAAGAAGCATCACATGCAGCTGCATTCAGACCAGCAATGTTATCGATGGGACCAACACGTAGAAAAAATAGAAGGCTTCAATGGTTGAACAACAGGACAACACACTCTGCTAAAGAAATGCATGCCACATGCTACCTTTCAACTAGTAGGCTGGAATGAAAAGACCACTGGTTCGTTAGTAGACAACTAAAACATATATTGTACCCAAATGGTCTAGTCTTTGTCAGCTAGCAAAACCGTTTACATACCAGTAGACGCATTCACCATATAGATATCATACTCACATGGTTATAAATTCTAAAAGTAAACTAAACCAAGCTATTCCACATTAGACCAGTCTGTACAGAGAAATGAATAAATTTACCTACCAATGAAATCATGCAGTGCTAGCATATTATGAAAGTGGCATCAGCAACCTTATTTGAATAATGTATGTCACATCAATATCTGAAATGGATTCCATGTCAGCCACGAAAAAAGTTGAAGTATATAGAAGAGACACAACATATCGACGGAACTGTCTCAAATTAGTGTTGTTTGTAGCATTTAATTAGTCTACACTGGTGGTACATCGCATATGGTTCGTATGCAACATTTCAGATGACTGTTTTAAATTAACATAATAAGATAGGGGTATGCAACCTCTCGATTGAGCACCAGAGTCCACCTATAACTACATTAAAGAAGTACATATGTTACATATTTGTAAAAAACAACTAGAAAAGTACGCCAATATCATCTAAAGCATATAATGTTGAGAGTAGATTAAATCACATGCAATCGAAGAGGTCAAGTTTGTACTACATCCAAAGGATACACACAAATGAAAGAAAGTATCACTGCAGAAAGATACATAAATAGTTGGAAAGACACATGCAATTTTTTCACCACCACCCAAGTTTATTTCTCACACCTTTGTTTTATAACTCCTAGTTTTTGTTTTTGTGTGTAGTTTTTACTTTTTCTTATCCTGAGAGATGTTTCCATGTCTAGTATATTAGAGCACGAATGAATGTATTTTGCGTGGTTGCTAACTAAATCGTCCAAAAATATCATTTAGCAATAACTATCTAGTTAAAATTAGATCACATGCATGGAAAAATAGTTTAAAATAGAACATTTTTAATGTCATCGAATGCGGGATATATTAGGATTAGGGAGTTATGTGAAACATCATCAAAAGGTAGTAGAAGATAATACATTTAAGCCAAGAACATTGAATGCGGGATATATTAGGATTAGGGAGTTATGTGAAACATCATCAAAAGGTAGTAGAAGATAATACATTTAAGCCAAGAACACTAAAGAAGAGAAATAAATTTAATATAAAAAAAAGACTAAAGCTCCGACAAAGCGTGCCGAGGCGTACGATAACGATTGGACAATTTCGGTCAGCGATGGGGCAGCCAAAACGCTGTCATCCTAACACCGATGAGATCTGTCGCCTGATATTTTCTACTTTCTATGGTATTCACGCGATTCACAGCGATGAAATTCACCGGGTCATTTTCTCGCAGTGGGCAGCGGCTGACGTTCACCGCTTTGCCGAACGCTGCATAAAGCTAGTCGGCACGATGCCACACGTGGAATGAATGTCAATCGGATGTGTGATGAATTGAGGCGGGAGCATGTGATTGTTTTTTTCTAACGCAGCGATCAACAAATGCACGGCTGCAAATTTCACATATTTTATATAATTTTTTTAACCGCAGCGTTTGGCAAATTATAAGAGCAGAAATTGTTAAAATGGCTGACCGGCGATGGGCAATCGACCATGAATGTAATCGCTTTTATAAACCCTATATTAGACTTCTTGATCATCATTTTGATACAAATAAGTAATATGTTGAGTTTATTCCCAATAGCCCCCTCTATTTTCCTGAAATTCCACATATCCCCCCCCCTCTTTTGAGAAATCTTAACCAGCCCCCTGTTTTGGCAGTTTTCATCCACGATGAAAATGCACTGCCTAATTTGCCCTTCCTCGTTTTCCTTCTATCAGTCATCATGAAGTTACGGCTGAGTTCCATTTTTTATTATCTTATAATGAAACATAAATGTAATATATATATTACTTAGTTATAAACCATACATGATCTCGTAAGTTTATATAAAGAGTTGCATGATGACTACGCATAAGCAGCAACGTAAATGCACGTGTCAACGTGAATCGTTAGATATTGAACTAGCATTTACACCTTTATTTTTATCAATTTTTATTTGTGAGGAGTTGAGGTTTAGTCCTACCTAAGGGTGGAATCATGTTCGGATTGACCAGACTCTATTTTAGGTCATTTTAGATCAATACTTGTTGACTAAACCATAAACTTACAAAAGATGGATTTTTGAGTTAAAACTCCTGACACTAATCCGACCTTACTTATAGAACAAATTGAAAAAGTTGTTATGATTTGTCTTGTCACTGATAATTATCAAGTGTAGTCAACAAATTTCAATGTAAACGAACTAGCAATGTGATGGAGAAACAAATTTAAAGCTTATCGTAATTTTTTTTAGAATTTTAAACAATAATTTATAAAGTAGGTAGCATAATACATCATACAAATCAATGCAAGACTTTGTAGAATTGTGAAAATAAACTTCATGAGTGATAACTTAGTAATTTAATAGGACATTAAGTGTCTTAATCTTTGATATATGTAATTTTACTTGAATATATAATTGTAAATTTTGGATCAATCTAGTCAATTCAGATTTAAAGTCCAAACTTGAACCTGACCCTAAATTTATGTCAAATTTTTAGATTTGGGTCAACTTTAGGCCTAGTCAAAATAATTTAGATCCTAACCCGACTTAAAAATAGTAGGTTTGGGTTGGTTCATTCAGATCAGGTCTTGTTTTACCAATTGTAGACCTACAATATTTTTTAATATGGCGTGTCCTATAGAGATATGATAGGATCTAATAGAATTTTGATATAATGTACAATAGGCGTTTGTTGCTCCTTATTTTTTTAGGGATTTGATTTTTGAGTTTTAGAGAACACTGAGACGAAGAAAATACATTGTGATTGGTTGTCCTATAGAAATAATATAAGACTTATACTATACTAACGGCTACCCGGGTGGTGTTACATGATCAAGAAAGAAAACTTTTAGTTGTCGTAATAAACCTTCTTTTTGGGTGTTCAATATCCAACCTATTACATGCACATTTCTTAATTTGAGTTACATTTGAATAATCCAAAAGAAAAACATACTTTTTAATACAATCAAATCTAAATTACATATAAACATAAATAATCTTTAAATGAAGTGACATGGAATTATAGGTTATAAAATGATCATATTGCTAGCATCACATTAAAGTTGTTGACGTATTCTTGTGCATATAGTTGTAGTAGAATAGTATAAATAGAATTGTATACTAGGTAACAAGACATGTTGAACCATGCAAAATGATTGCACATAGTAAGTAATTATTTAAAGCTTTCGTCTTAGTGTTAGAAGAGGACTTATAGTACTTAGCATTTCTTATTTAACAATTTTTGAATAACATGCTAGCATATAATGAGAGATTCAATTGGTTTTGGATATCGGGGAGCCATATATATCTTGATTTAACAAGATTCTATCATTTCTTTTAATGATTGTCTACTAAAACTCCTTAATAACTAGTTATGTATACTTTGAATAAAGTCATTGGGAAAAGAAAAACTTTTTCTTGTTTACTTTCAGGATGATTAGTTGTTTTGGACTATACTTACAATCCGAAATCAATCTAAACATATTTTTGTGCTCATTGAATCTTAGTCAATTTTAGGACGGGTCTAGAAAATCATATCCATGATTTGTTTAGACCGGGTCAGGTCAAATGCGATCATATAGAAGTTGTCTGATAGGGTTGTCAATGGGGAGGGTATGGGGAGGGTAAGGTCTTACCCTTACTCTTACCCACCAAGTCTGGCGGGTAAGGGTATGGGTAATTCCCCACTCTACCAATATCCTTACCCTCCCCTTACCCTTACCCTCTTACCCACAGGGTAATTGGGGAGGGTAAGGGTGAAGTGGGGAATTTATATGTCATCTTCAAATTTATGGTAATATTAACAATAATGGTCTAGCTAATACATTCATATATTTGAGTGAAATATCAAGATGTTCCATAATGGATTTTAAATATCCAAAATATTTCTATGTAATATTCTACAAGTGTTGTATTGAATGCATGTACAAATGGTAGTACCCTAACATTGGTGTGTGAAAAAATAAATTATTCCTAATAGATTAAGACTTCTATGTTAAAATGATATTAAAGGACAATATGTCATAGAGAGTTATTCTTAGAAATATGCATATCTTATACCCTCTAAAATGTTGTTGCACCTAAAAAAAATAAAGCGCAAATAAAATAGATAACACCACCTCACATATGTATCAAATGATACATTAAAGATTAAATCTTATTATTATATACGTGTTTGCCTTACACCACAAATTATTTGGAACATAGACTCCTTATATACATGTGTCTTGCACCTCCAAAATAGTGTTGCATACACAACCAAGTTAACTATATAAGAAGTAGAAAAGAATATCATATATTATTTAAAATGATGACCTCATAATATTAAATATTACATAGATTCAAACAACATATGACCATACATTTAATATAGTATACATAAATATTGGCGTGTAGCGGGTTAAAGGGTATGGGTAATGGCTTATCCTTACCCTTACCCACTAAGGTAGCGGGTTAGAGGGTAGTGGGTAGGCGGGTTAGAGGGTAAGAAAATCTTTTACCCTTACCCTTCCCCTACATGGTATGTGTAAAGGGTAAACGAGTTACCCTTACCCATTGACAGCCCTATCGTCTGATATAGCTAGCCCAACACACACTGTGGCGGACACTATCACACTGCATTTGGTCAAAATATTCATATTATTTAGTTGCATAGTATATTGTTAGTGACATTAATAACAAGCAATATGTGATATGCAACTTATTGCATCCATTGACGTATATTAATGGTGGCATGTATAAGCGTCCGATGATATAGTTATTATATAAATATGCATGATTACGACTACACTCTATTTTATTTTATTTTCATTCAAACTGTAGGGATTAAAGAGTTGAACGTAGCAGCCATTTATGGCAGAAGAACCCAGCAGAAGGAAAAGGATAAAGTGGGTATTGCGGTGTTCCTTGAACGAGGAGAGGAGGTTGCTTGACATTTGTCAAAAGGGAGGCGTTAATCTGGAATTTCAGGAAAGGATGGGAGTTATTGGGAAAATACTCTAATATGTTTGGTTCCAAAAATGTCCAACGTTTCAGCCTGACGTCCAATCAGCCACCCCACTCAATGCAAACGACTGCAATTACTTTCAAAACGTCACAGAACCCGCCATCACCTGATCCAAACGCCCAGAAGAGGACCCGACAGTCCTACCGGACGGGGAAGGTGTGGCCAGAAGAGCACATACGGGTACAATGGCAGCTACCTTACCACGTGTACTGTTAGAACTAGTAGAGTGGATGGCAGACTAAACGGGGCCGCCAGATTTAATGCGGCCAACCCACCTGCCGGAGGTGTGAAATGGAGGGCGCCACTAGTCGAACTGGTTCTGCCCAGCGGAAGGTACTGCCGGCAGCCGCTGAGTCTCATGTGGGATTTGGTAGGTTGGCACCGACGTCATCGCTACTCACTAGCTGTGTCGGCCACCAACCCTGCGTTGTCCCCCGCCAGTGTAGACTTCGCACCTCATTCTGGGCCATCCGCCATCCAATTATGTCGCGGACGTCGCGAATCCGCGAGCCACCTGCTATTTCGGTTTTATATGCAGAGCAGCTACCTGCTTCGACGTGAACTGGCCATCACTCATGGTTCATGACGGGGAAAAAGACGAACAAGATCGGAACGGGATAAGGTCATAAGGGAACCGCATTCGTCCTCTTCTGCGATGCGACGACTAGGAATGTTGGCACGTGAATTTGTGTTGACAAGCCATGTTTCGGATCAATTAAGATGCACTGATATCGTTACCAACCATTCGCCTCTTCCTAGTTCGACCAGCCCATATTGTAGGCATTCAAGCTAACAAGTAAAAATAACCTTTCTAAAAGAATAGATCGTTGCAAAAAAAATAAATGATTCTTAATAAAATTCTAAGAGTACTACTTCAACTCTTCTCAACCCGAAAAAAAAAAGAGTCCTTGTAACTAAAAAATAACAATTATAGTATTATTCAATACTACTATGGGAACGTAGGCCAACATAGTCCAAATTTGAGTCGATTGCTAAATGAATGACATAGACTGTAAGCGCAAATCATCTGGACTGCTGACAATGTGGTTTGACAAAATTAATTCGTAGAGCTCGGAAAGCCTTGTTGAATTGTAGAAGCACACAAAAAACTACATGAATATGCAATCTCTCGTATGTCTATTAATTAAGTAATACAAACGACTTGTTTACCTAGAGAACTCCGCATCTCTTAGCTCTTAGAATTGCCCTTAGATTAGCAAGACATGTACATAAAAAATGCCCTCCTTATTTAAATAATAAGATGCCATATAACAAATTGGTTGTTCTATTTCCTAAGACCATTAACATTATATATATATATATATATATATATATAGAGAGAGAGAGAGAGAGAGAGTTTGTTTTTAATACCGGCCCGCACAGGTACTATAGGATTGGCTACCCATACTGTAGTTGGTGGGTTTTGTAAGTTTAAGTTATATTTTACGGATCTATAGTCAGATCCGAGCAATTGAATACCGCTTGGCTGATAAAACCTACTAAAATCTCCGTCGAAGCAATGCATACAATTTTCTTCACCCAAAGAAATCTCCAAATTTGTGATCTTTTGTTCTCCACACGCATATCTCCATTACCGTCTACTCTTTCTCCATTCCTAATAGCTTCTCCATTACAACCACATCATGTTGTGGTTTTCCATTCACTCATGTGATTTTAGTAGCAAGCCAGTGGTAACATCAAGGAGAACTGAATTGTGGGATGTTAGAGTTGCTGCGAAAAGAAAGCCAGTCAAAGTTTGTCATAAGTTCTTTCTGAAACGAGTAATGATTAGAGTAGTTGATTACTGGTGTCCTTTGTTGAAATGACAGGAACAAAATGAGGAAAAGCAACTACTAAGGAGGTAACCAAGAGAAAGGACAAACAGAGAGTAAGGGAAGATGATGATAATGTAACAAAGCATTATGATGGCGTTGACATAATTGAAGATGATGACATTGCGGAGACTGTTCAAGAAGAAAATGTAATGGAAGAAGGTTTTAAAGAAGATAATATAAAGGCCGCAAAAAGTAATACAATGATACGTAAGGAGAAGAAGAATAGAAGTAAGGGAAAGATGAGTATTAATGTTGGAGATGATGGGGATGAAGTTGATAATACAGATGTTATGAAGACAATGACATTACTGATGCCACTGAAAATGAAACTGTAAGAAGATTAGAAGATGATGAAACCTGGGAGGGAAAGAAGTACATGATTGTCAAAGAGATGACCAAACATAAAGGCAAAGGAAAATGCTTATAAGGTAATGTCCCTTTGCGTCTTAGTATTATGTTGTAGTATTATTAATAGTAGCCATCATAAAAAACAATGATTGTGGGGAGTTGTGAGGTGATCATTAAAGATATAAAAGAACTATGTAAACTGAAAAGTAACTCTCTGAACTAAAGAGTAACTATTTGAAATTTCAAGTAACTATGTGAAATCTTAAGTAACTAACTAAAAAGTAACTTTGTTAACTGAAAAATAGTATTTGGATATATGATGTAATTTTGGGACCATAAAAGCAACAAACGATTCCTGAATATAAATACAAGTAACTATTAATAAGAATGAAACTATAAGAACATAAGGTTACACAATTATTGTGTTATTGCAACTCAAATAATAAATTATGATCGTTGCATGTATAAGTATTTGTACTTAACATCAACTATTTCAACAAAAAAAAATATGTGAAGTTAAATGTAACTTTTTCAAATTAAAAGTAACTATATGAGCTCCACAGTAATTGTTAGACATATAGGTTACAAAGTTGTAACTCTATAAACTATAATACAACTATATTAACATAAATATAACTATATGAACTATATTGTAAGATTCTGAACTATAATGTAACTATTTTGAGTATAAAGTATATGTTTTTCATCGAATAGTAATATTCTATCTACAAAAGGTAATATTAGCTTTAAAATATGACTACAAGAGATGAAGTGTAACTACTGATGGTAAAGTAACAACATGAACTTCAAATTAAAATCATAACACAAAAATCAGTAAGTTAGTAACATCACATTTTGATATTGTTACAGGTACATAGGTTCGTCATCTATTGGAATAATCCAACCTTTTGACTATCTCATCAAACTAATATTGTTTCTTCTAGATGAATGCATCAACCTAAAGATTTATCTTTGTAGCTGAAAGAACTTCCTAGATTCAATTGGAACAATAAAATCTTCATGTTCTTTCATGTACACATCCTTGAACTAATTCCCACTAGGGAATGAGATTTTGACATCAATTTGTAGATCTTATAGTCCTTATAATCTACAATGGAACACCTCACCTTAATGGAATTAACCATGGAAACTAGTTAAAAGAATTGATCATGTTTAATACCTTTAACTAGCCTGAATGATCTTACAAGCAATCATTTATTATAGGTTTGTATGTAACCATCCATGTAGGTCTTCTCCATGATGACTCCTTTTCACTCTATGGGTTTTAAATCTTTAGATGGATGAAACAAGGTAAATACCTTGTTGATGTACATGAAGCCCATATTAAATCTCATGTCCTTAAGATATTTCCTAGAATCTACTCCCAAAATGGTCACATTTAGGTTGTTGTCTCATGATCATTCATGAACAACAAAATGTCTATTTGAGTCATGAAAAATCTAAGTCTTTATATCTGCAAATGTCTTCTACTAGGCTCTGAGGTTCTTGTCCCACGCATGTAAGGTATTTTATATTTCATGGTATATTTTGATACTATTTGTTGTTCATATGCCACCATAGGTTCATTAGTATATCATTGGTTTCATACTTCCTTGAGATATATAAATCTCTCACTAGTTTCTTTGGAAATTAATTCCTCAAGTAATACATCTGTTCAACAAACAACACTTTCTAATTGAATGAAATATATAATAATATCCCTTAGTTTCCTTATGATACCTACTAAAATAATATTTACATGATGTGGGTCCAAGGTTTAGAAATTTTTTTCTTCACATAAAGTTCTCACCTGCAAATCATCATAAAATCATATTGGAACACTTCCCACTCTTGATCTTATATGGTGTCTTTTGAATGAATTCTGAAGGTAGGAATTTAGTGTAAAGGTTGCACTTTCTGAAGCATATACACGGAAGGAAGTCAGAAGATTAGATAAACTGATCATTGCTAATGCCATGTCTAGAAAGGTGTGATTCCTTCTCTATGACACACCATTGTGTTGGGTTGTCATAGGAGGAGTCAACCATGATAATATCATGGTTTCTTTAAAGGGCCTCAAACTCTTGGGTAACATAATTTCAAGCTCGATTAAATTGAAGTGCATTAATATTCTTACCAAGTTGTTTATGTACTTGATTCATAAATTCCTTGCATGTTTTAATTATTTATGACTTATGTTTCATAAGACACACATAATGAAATATACATTTATCACCAATAAATGTGATGAACTACTTATGTACATCTCTATCATTTGGGTATCACATACATTAGAATTATGAGTACCAGAAAGTCACTTGATCTTTCATCGTTACCAATATTAGGTGGTTTTGTCAAATTACTTAATAAATTATACCTCCATGTTTTTTTAATTCAAATGACTCAAGATATATATCTTTATGGATTCTAGAAATATATTTCTCATTTTTCCCTAGACAACGATGTCAAAGATATGTCTTGATTTAATCATAGAGTTATGTCTACTTAATATGTTATTATATATGCATGCATCAAGAACCTATATGTATGAACCATAAGAGATTGTAACACTTCCAGAAAGAAATTGTTGGTATGTATGCCCTGAGAGCCAATCATGGGATGATTGGTGGGATACATTAAGATTGATTTGATAAACATCAACGGCAAGCTTCCAATTCTTGCTGGTTCAGTCATATGAGATAATGATAAAATAGATTGAATGTCTAGAGAATGACAATACTCAATGACGTATGCTTTCAGGTTAAGGACCTAAACGATGAGATCATACATATGCGAAGAGTTTGTACATTCTTATTATGTCCCTAGTCGGATGTCATAGTGGAAGGTAGATAGACAACAATGACACACAAGACTAGATTGTGGTGTTGGTTGATGACAGAATCTCATTAGTCATAATATGGAGATATCAAACCAAACACATAGGTAATTGTTAGAGAACAAGTGTACCAGACAGACCCACTATGAGTTTGACATATGGAGCCATGACATGGTAGTCACAGTCAGTTATCACAGTGATGGTGGTGAGTGTGATTCTTTGACCTAAAATCACTACACTCAACACATGTCATTGGGTACACTTTGACATCATCAAACGCAGTCCTGAAACATGGGTTATTATAAAGGTGATGATTGGGTGGCTTTGACACATGGGGCTTTTGAGGGGTGAGTGATAGATATGGGATTTGTCCCTCCTGAGGGAGTTTGATATCCATGGCCACTTGATGAGTAGGATTGAGATAGGCATGAACGCATGTGTGAATCAATATGTGATATTGTTGTGATACATATCTCTTCTAATCTACTCTGAAATCAAGAAAGTGAATGAACGTTGATAGGATGACTGTTCCATGCCTTGAGTTCATTCGGGATATCAGTAAAAAAGGAATTATACATTCACTGTAACACCATTCACAGATTGTAGGATTGAAAGTTGTTCTCCAACTTTCCTTTTCACTTGGGTAGCATTGATGTGCGACTAGGCACCGCTCTTTGCTTGTGAAGTCATAATTGTTATGGACTTTCACTGCCAATGTGAAATGGACCTGCAGGATCACGAACATAGGATTTAACTTGGAAGAGGATTTTATCCACAAATGATGTTTAGATTGATTACTAAAGGAGTTTAGTAGTTCAATTAAACACTCAATCAATTGATATCTCAGTATCATAGTGTTCAAGGTGTTGGACCAATTGATTAGAGTATCATATTGATTGAAACTGCAATTGACTGATTTGCACGGTCTGCTACCCCAACCGATCGGCTCATAGGGATGAACCGATCGGCTCAGGTTGGTGAACCGGTCAGCTCAAGTGGTGAGACGATCGGCTCATGTATCAATGAGATGATAGGCTCAATTGTTGAACCGGTCGATTTATGTAACCAACTGAGATCGTTTGGAAAGTCAGAAGACTATTTTACAAATACAATTTGTTTCACTTATACAAATTCAATTTGGACAAGAATTAATATTTGATTAATCGGAAACAAATGTCGAAGTCAATTTGAGTTGGATCAGGACCACGAACCGATCGACTCAGGCATGAACCGATCGGCTTAGAGCACCAGACGATCAGCTCAGGTCCCAAACGATCAGCTCAGGGCCTGAAACGATCGTTTCAAGGTGTGAACCGATCGGTTCAGCAGGCGCAGATTGGTTGTTTTGTGGAAAATCTTAACCCCTTCTACTCCTGCTTTAATCCCGCATTGTCCGGGATAGAGAACCCTATCCCATGACCCTCCTATATATATAGGGGTATTGGGGGCTTCTCAGGAATAACAACTTAGAATACCAGTTCCTCTGTAAAGTTTTCGTTCTCTCTGGTTGTGGTAATCGAGAGAGTCTGAGCAAGTGCTACCCGATAAGGGAGGCACTACAAGGGAAAGACAACTGCAGAAAAGCAACTGGTTGCAGGAGAGTGTGTCGGTGACTAGTACGCCGATAGGAGGGTGCAACTCCTTCCGATTTGTTATGGGACAAGGAGATCGGATTTCCAGGTTGTTAGTGTGGACTACTTCAGAGGTGGGAGACTTCTGCGGCTCGAAGGACAGTTGTCGATCCTGACAGTCCCGGTGAGACCAAGAGCTGCTCAGACACCGTCCAAGACCGGAGGTGAAGACCGTACAAGCCGTGAGGTAAAGTTGTTGAGCAAGCCTCGGGACAAGGTATGTCTCTACAAACCATCCTTCCTATTGTAAAGACATTGACGCGATTCCTTTATTCTGGGTTTGGAATAAGATATTTTTTGTTTCTGCTGCCTTCTCTGTCTCCCCTATAACCCAACAGTGGTATCAAAGCCACGTCAACTGCTCTATACTTTAGTATTATCGATATGATCGATTTTGGTTTGTCGCATTTATTTATTGCATACGATGCGAATAAAATTGGCTTTATGCATGTCCACTCCTAAATCCATAAATTCCCAATATACATATATGATATGTAATACGAATGCACTCGATACACGACGCCCTTAAACGAGTTTTGTGGTGGATGTATAATGTGGTTATGGCCAATAAACCCTATGTTTGTGTGCTTGGTTGAATGTGGTTTCTTGGATCTCGGTCTGTACACCGATTCCCTATCTCCTATTCCTGATGTAACTCGAGATAACTCGAGATTTCTTTCCTACCGTTGCTCCCCCCGAATGTAACTCGGGGTTTCCCAATACAAATGTAAAATAGGATAGATCTTTTATTTCTTATTATGTCAAAGAACGGCGAACAACTTGATGCAATTGAGACAATCGGTTCAAGGCGTGAACTGATCGGTTGGCGATCTAGATGACCGATTTGAGGAGCGAGATGATCGGGTGGTGGCCATGAGGAGATGCACGATGACCAGGTGAACCGATCGGTTGGAGGAGCCAACTAATCAGATGGTGGTACCTAGACAACCGACCAGGGTGAGTAGGTCATTCATGTGATGAGTTGATCAACTCGGACGGCTATAGCACTTCATCTTGAACATGTTGCATGTGATGTAGACCTAGATGACCGTGATTCCTCTTGACTCAAGGAATCACATTAGGATGGCCATAATCATCGCTTTTATCATTTCACATGTTTTCTGTGGGATATAGCATGTATATGATATGTAATATGTATTGTGGTGATTGGATATGTATATGTACCTACAAAAACCAAATCCCTCATCTAAATATTAAGTCATTTACGCCTTCCATTAGTGGCACACATGAAAAACTTGATCGACCAAGCGTAGGTTACGCCAAAGCATGGCGCGCCGTCTATCTCGTGGAAATATGAAGGGTAAACATGTAGGTTCTGCCAAAGTAGGGTCCATGTTTACTGTGTCAGCTTTTGGGTTAGACTTAACTGGTGATTCTTAGAGCATCTAAGCCCAGAGGTACGGAATGTTCATGGCAAGGTGTTGCACATGTTCATTCATCAAGAGTTGCATATGATGCAATTGGCATGATGGCCTACCTAAATAGTCAAGATTGTGGGCGATCAGCCAAACCTGACTCATGACTTGATGAAATATAGATCTTGACCCACTAGAAGATTGTACGCTACAATCTTCCAAATTGATGGCGAGGGCTATCAATTTGAACAAAAATAGTGGGAGCGATAATTAATTAAAGTCCTAATTATATCACCAACCTTTCAAATAGAGTGAGATAGGAAGACACATCATCTATCTTTGACAACAATAGAGTGAGATGATCCCTTCTTTGCCGTTGAAGAACATCCTCTAGCCTTCTCACTTGTTCCAAGGCATCTATGCCATCCACATAGATGTAGAAAATAATTGATACACCACATTGGCCTTCAAGTAGAATTAGAATCATGTTGTCTACATGCAAGCATTGATTGCTCCCTTCCTATACTATATATAGGACCATCATTGGTAATCACTTATAATCTCTCAGAGGAAGATATTCATTGTCACATTTGTGTGGCATCCCTTGGACGTCACCCTATTTGTATAGGGATGACACAGGTTAAAATTTCCCAAAAACCATACCCTATTTCTAGTTGCAATCTTAAATTAATAAAAAATATGGAAACCTAGTACAACAATATTATCAATTGAATGGGAAAGCTTATTGATTCTATTGCACTAACTTATGCAAAATGTATAATACTAGATCAGATTATAACTCAATCAATCTTTGATGTGTTCAATCAATCGTTTGACCATTTTTTCCATTGAATGATACTTCTAAAACTTTCATAATCCATGCTCCTATCAATCGATTGACCTTCATTCGATCTTTTGGTGAATAACCAGGTTGACAATCAATGATTTGATTAAAACTAGACTGATTGATTGATTGATTTTACAACCATTACATTATCACTGGGCTATGAATCTGTTGTTTGGATCACAAATCAGCCTATAGATAATTCATATCTATTATAATTGTGATTGTGATTACAAACTTTAAAATTTCATGAACATCCTTATGCGTGTGACAAAGTAGGTTCCACATTACATTGGAAGTATATTAATGACCTCATAAGAAGTTTTTGATATCTAGAAAGACATTATTTCTATCCAGGTATAAGTTGGAGATCAACCACAACATGTATGTAGCAAATGTTAGCATGACACAATAATCCCTTTGTCATAATACCCAAATTGAACTTGAGGAATAAAATGATCATCCTCTTAATATACAATCTTTGTTTGTTGATGTAGAGTAGACTATTGAGATACAGTGAGATCAATTTCCAATAGTGATTCTAATGAGCATAGTCATGAGTTTCATAGTCTCACATATATGTGGCAATGATATTGTTCCAAAAGGAGGGAAAATTCAATCATATGTCTCATAGTGCACCTAATCACTACCTCTAAGACAACCATTCTGAGTTACATCAAGTAGAATTGAAGTCCACTGAATGACATATGATTGATGTAGTGGTTTTAGGTTTAAGGGTCACAGTCACTACTATGACTTTCATATATGATTTTGACTTCCATAGAATAGTTTCCATGTATCATTGTCAAGGTGTTTCTATCCAGTACACTTGTTCACTCTAAAGTACTTATGTTTAGCCTTAATATTGAATATCATGAATAATGAGATATAGTCTTAAGTCAACATTCATACTAGTTTCAGGTAGTACTTTTTTCCTTTAATACTTCTAGAATAATATCTGACTAGAGACTATACAATAATAAATAATCTATAGTATACATATGATCCAATTTTCAAGTTCTCAGTCCAAGGGCATATTGCATTGAGTCAAACATTCTTCACAAATTGTTACATTCAATCATGTTTTGATATTTAAAAACTCTTTAGTAACTAGAACTCCATTTTATTCATTATTAATTGAAGTGCAAATTTTTCCATCAAATGTCTCTTTGGACATATACGCCAACAAGATTACCTTTACACCAACTCTTGGCAAAAATTAGAACAATTGATTCAACAAAGTAGGGTGACTCTAGACTTCCTATCATTTAAGAGAGTATGGAAATACCAATTCGCAAATAAATTATCATGTTTCTAATTAAATATCTCAACAAAGGCCACTATCAAGATTCTTATCATGACCTACTCATGGGCTAGTATAAGGTAACGTGTTTCTCTTCCTTGGTGGAGTGGTGAATCTGCAACATTGTAGTGAGGGGTCAATATGAACTGTGGAAGGCTAGATATCATGCTTAATTAGTCATAAGACTTGTTTGTTTATCCATATACATCACATACATTGAATAAAAACATGTTCGTCACATTCTCCCTTGGTAATTTTATCTTTTCAGCTCTTCCCATTGATAACATCAAAGGAAACTCTATGGTGTATAAGTATTATTGATCATTAAGTTTTAGTTTCAAGGTTTGGTTCCATATTGAGCCACCTTCCAAACAACTCATGTCAATAATGACAACAATTGGTCCAACTAAGTATTATGAATCATGGAATTTCTATTAGTTAAGACAATATGGAGACCCTAATTTGACATGGAAATCCATATGTCCACCTACCTATCTTGGCATTTGACAATATTAAAATTCTTCTTATAGCACTTTCATGGGTCTACTAAAAGGAAATGCATCCTTCCTTTGTGCTTGTGGCAGATCCAATAAGTAGTGTTGAAGGGGGCATTACTAGTTGAAAGACAAGGAGAGATATGTTTTAGTAAGTCATGATGCCATGTTTTTGTCTATATTTGACCCATCTCCACATCATCCATATACATCTATAAAAATAGAGGTTAGACATATTTCCCCTTTGAAAATGTGTCACTCCACCGCTTCCCACAAGGGACATAGCAGGAAAGTTTGTGGTGTTCAAGGAGTATTGATGGCCATTTGATTTTAATTATAATATTTAGTTACTTTACATTACTTAAATTTTAGTAAACACACATACTAATCTATCTCTGAGTGACTATGTGAGTGATATCATCATAAAAGTTAAATTTACAATCATCTTATGAATCACATTGGATAATGTAACCAAATGTATTATACTCCTTATGTTTCAATTTAAGAAATTCATTCGATAAGTATTTCTGAAAATATTAAGAATGAAAATAGTTTAACATATTTCCCAAATCAGACATTATGATATTATATGATTTATTACATCTTTAGAAACATATTTCATACTAAATATCTATATAAGATATAATACGATACTAAAAGGATACAATATAGTATATAGTTCAATGAAGATATTACCACATTAATACATCAAATAATAGAGAGAAGTTTCACATGTTCATATAGGCATATACTTCAAGCAAAAAATGTCATCAATCGATAGTTATATCTGTAATCATATTTCTTTGTATAAATATAGCATCCAACTTATTAGCTATTTATAACTCAACATATCACATGTTTGATCAATAAAATGCATGATACTCAAACCATAATCATTGTCATGTATGCCATATAACCATATATGGACCAACATGATGCATATAACATACCTTAAAACCAGAAATAAAAGTTCTAGATCATATTTAGGTACAAGATTCACTTGGTGATGAGTAATGAAAGAGTTTTAATTTTGAATGATCATTCTTTGGTTATTAAATAAGGTTTCGTTGAAGAGGTAGTTTGGTAACCATGGACATTTCTTAGTACATGATTGTAGCAGGTAACTACATGTTGACATTCTTTTAGTGATTCAAGGGACATATACATGAAAATTTGATTACAAATAAATCCAAAACATGAATACGAGGAATAAAATCCTAAGTGATTATCTTTAAGCATATTAAATTGTTCATCATATCATGAAGTTCTAATTGTTAAGTCTACATGTATAATAGGTTATAGCTGGAATGTTGGGTACATTATTACATCATTGATTATTCAACTTAGGTGTCTAATTAATATTGAATAAATTATGGATTATGTGAGAACTTCTCAAATATTCTAATAACATTTATATAATGATGTAGGCTAGACTAGTTGAGAAATTATATTGAATGGGAAAACATGTGCAACTTTGGCTCATTCTAGTATGAAGATTAGATCATCTGGATATTTAACCACCTCTAAAGTTTCAGGATATTTCTTAAATGAAATTTACAGTACTTAAAGTTTAGAAGAAATCAATGGTTAGGTTATATTATATACTATTATTTGGATAATAGACAGTTGGGTTATGTGACCAAGCCCTACATTTTACCTACACGCAACCCAAATGATGTGTGACAATAAGCATCGACCTTGGATTGGGGTCTAATGTATCCATAATCAACTTCCACCTCCATAAAATTGTGGAATAGTAATGAGCAAGGTGACTCTCATGACTGTTGCAAATTCCAAGTCACTCCCAAGATATTTCTGGGTTTGTTAGATGGGTTATATCCATAGGAGCAGTTTGATTCCAACTTGAGGTGGTAAAGAAGAGATATGATGGAGATTGATCCCCTTCCCCTTTCACCCTCTTCACTTCTACCATATGAGGAAGAAGAGAACGGAAAGGATCTTTAATGAGGTACTCCACTGTTGTTACATGGTGTAACATCCTCAATTTCATAGCTAATGTAAGCCTTTAATATGGGGTTTTCTAGTAAGTGTATGGCAAGGGACCTAATGAACCTAACCATGGCTAGGTATGTAATTAAGTTCACAAAATTTGTAATACAAGACATTTGGTCAACCAATACACACATAATGGCTTAAATGTGTATGATTGTAGTCAGGTGTAGATGATTATGAATGAATTATTCCTGTGAACAATAATGTGAGGAATATATATAATTTGAAGACTTGAGTTACTGGTTTGAGCTCTAGACCAACTTAGGCCTCATTGTTAAGGAAGTATAATAATGTTGACCTAATGTATCATATAAAAGCTTCCGTGGAGGAAATACTGATTCATGCTTTAGTTCCATAATCGAGAATAGGTAATGGACCTTTTGAGAGATCAGGGAATGGTCTGGGGGCCCTAGAACCTTATTCAATCTTGATTGGGCCAATGAGGATTCACATATGTGTCCTTGGAGTATAAATTTGGGAATTTGGTATTTTGTGTTCATAATAAATACTCAATATAATTTTGATAGATGGATAATTGATATATAACATCAAGGAAGAAAATTTATATGTTTTTGAGTTATCTAGTAGCCTAGGTGATTAAATTAGTAACTACCCAATATTTATTTAAAAGATAAGTTTTGAGTGTCTATTCAATTAAATTTGACTTGATGTCTTGACCATGTAGATATGATGACAATCTGGTGTTTACTCCAAGATTTGGGATCAAACAAAGTTATGAGGTGCTATATATAATTATTTATTAAAAATGAACTTCATCAAAAAGGAGAATAAAATTAAAAAAGGGGTACCACTCTAGTCCCACGCGAACTGGAGAGTTATCATTCGATAGAACTAGACATGAATAGATTCCCATAGAGGGGTTTGTTCTCACACGTTTTTGGAAAGGCAAAGGCTATAAAAGCCTCAGATTTTGATAGATTAGGGGCTAGCAAGCCCGGTTCTAGGGTTTTGTTGGAGAATGAGAGAGGGAGAAGGAGAACCAAGAAGAAAGAAGATGGGCAGCGCCATTGAAAACAACTATGGAACTTTGGGTTGGGATCATAGATCGTGACCACTTCTTGTCCGTGTGGGCTTCTGGCCTGATTGCTGGGGCAAAGCCAAAAACGACAGAGGCCTGGGCATAAGCCGTCATGGTCTGAGTCATTGATGGTGCTTGCCGGAGAAAACCTTAGGCGGCGGCACTAGGGTTCGGGTGCGGATTCATATGGATACCACCAAGGAAACATTAGCGTGGACTGAGATGAAGACGAAAAGGAGCGGAAGCCATGGCAACCTTCATTGTGACGATCACTAGCCAAGGATGTGAGTTATACCATCGGACACGCTATGCGGTGTGCTCTATTCTCACCACGGATATAGGGGAGGCGACGCCTCCAGTCACGCAGTGCATGTGAGAACCCAACCGCCTGGGTTTCATGTTTGTGCACACCTGATCATCAAGGGGAGTTGTGGCAGTGGCTTGACCCAAAGATGGTGGCCAGATCGATCCTAGTTGGTGGAAGATCACTGGAGAGGAGGCCAATAGGCGGCGCTCTATTTCTACAGAAAAAGAAGGGGGACGCGATCCATGATTCACGCCCGCCCGTGCAAAGGAGAGGGAGGGGTCCTAGTACCTCCTTGTTGGGCGACCTATTTGAGGCCCAATTAGACTAAAATGAATAGGAAAACAAGGTATAAGTATGATTTGATTTAAATTTGTTATAAACTTTGAGAATTTGTAAAGATTGATCTATTTGTTAGAATAGGTTGTGTAAGGGCTCGTTGGAAAGCTTGAGATACAAAGAACACCTTGAAGGATTTTCTAGAATCTGAAAAGATATAGGTAAGGAAATTATGTTGATGGAAAGATGTATATGATTGTATCTTTTGATGCTTTGATAAATCAATATGATAGGTGTGAACCTTGCCATTGAACTTCAAGGAAATGTTACACCATAAGTTTTAAAGGATTTAGACCTGACTAGAGGAATCCAAGATGAAGATTTTTATCCTCCCTGACACAGGTAAGTGGTTCATGCCCATGAGTACTCATATTTTAAAGCTCAATATGTTTACATGTCTCTTAGATTTTAATGTTAAAGTATACAAGCAAGATTCTCCCCCATGATTATGCAAGTTCATATGCACAAATAGAGATATGTTGCTCAAATAGTTGTTATTCACGGACCAGGTCCATGAGAAAATTTAAGAATCAAGTTCCTATAAGATTTCTTAGCAATGACTTAAATTAATGAATAAGATTATAAGATAAAGATATGCAAATAGTATAGGAATACCTAGCTAGTGATTTGGGATAACTTTGTATCGAGACTTTAAGTTCAAGTATGTTGTTATGATTTATCATATACATAGATATAGCCATGTCTTAAGATTTCAATTTGAATCTTGTTTTCTTATATATAGAGCTCTAAGAACTAAGTAGTTAATTAGATTATATATAATGGGTGATATCTTTAAGTTAAGTACAAGGTGAGAATACAAGTTTTGAACATATTAAGACATGATCCAATTTTCAAGATAGATGTATTGTTGGGATCGGAATGTGTTGTTAATTGACTTATGATGATAATATGAATTATGATGCATTAAGTTATGATTAAGTTTCAAGATAAGATTATATAAGGTTCTTATTTTAAGGTTTAAGTTGTAACATGTAAGCTCATATGGAAATATTAAAATTTAGGATAAGGTCAGATTTAATAAGATCTCATAAAGGTTAAATCATCTTGTCAGAATTCATATTTTTAGATACTTTGTACTTGAACTACTTTCATAAACTTGACTTAAGGTACCTTGTATGCTTAGTCTTTCTATATGTAATTCTGATCCTTTTTCCTAAGGCTCTAGACTCAGTTGTCATATGATTATTATCAATGAGGTCATTCTAATAAATTAGAGTTTCAAATTAAGATGTTTCTAGATAACAAGGACATCAGATTTAGATTTAGACTTAGACTACTCATTGTGTGAGTAACCAGATTCTAAAGAAAGATACGTGATAAGGGTTTTAGACCCAAACTCAATTATGTAGTAATTGAGATCCATATTCACATTCAGTTCTAGATTAAGTTTATCACTTAAGAATAAAATATTCAGATTCAGGTTTAGATTTATAATTCAGTACCTGCTCAGTACTCAGTAATCAATTTCAGATAAGTTCAATTTTTAGTGTTCAATTTTAATATAAGATAAGTTCAGATTTAGTATTCAGTAAAGATATCAATTTTCAACTTCAGTTCAGATTAAGAATTAAGTAAGTTTAGACTAAAGATAAATAAGTTGAAACCTTCACATAAGACATTATATGATAAGTTCTCATTCAGTAGTCCTGGGACGATTTAGAGGCATCTGTTGCCAATTTAGAGGAGTGTTACTCCAATTCAGAGGTGTAGCGACACCAACCCAGGGTGTAGTCCCGCCAATTCAGAGACACCTCAGTGTCATTCAGGGCATGTAGTGCCATTTCAGGGTACCTTGGTACCAATTCAGGGCGTAGATACGCCAATTCAGGAGGACTTATTGTATAATGGTGGCCACAAACAGATAAAAACTATAAGTAAAAGATACTTAAGATTAGAGTGTGTCTTTAATCTCATCCATGAGTGTGATGAGAGGAATCCAGATAAGATATTTATGATCCAGACACTTTGGTGTAGGCCATGAGACCCAAAGTATAGGTCTCTAAAAAAGATAGAGTAGAAAATAAGCATTTAAGAAATAAGAGACTTTATGTTTCAGATTTTATTCAGAGCTTGACGTTAGCTTCATGTTTATAATGTCCAATTTCAGTTCTATAGAAATATATATTTTAGAATACTCATGCCACTTACTCTAATGACTATTTTCCCAATGCATGGCTGGGGACATGATGTCCGCAGGTTTTGGAGCAATTGAAGAATAAAAGGACAAGTAAAGAACTAGGAGATTTTAAGCTCAGGCTAGTGGGATGCCATCTACCATGACGATCCAGAGTTTGGTCATCTTTTATTATGTATAGTCTTGTTATCATGGTGGATTAGATGACTTGTTTTTATTTCTCAAACTATGTATGAATCAATTTTCTAGTTATGCAAAGTGTTTCATTTGCTTTAATTACAATGATTATCATGTTTGTGACACTCCCAGATGAAAAAAAAATTTATAGCTTCTGCTCATGTGTTATGAAAATATGGGTGTTACACATGGTGAAGAGTACATAGAGACTAAGGCACACCTAGAGGAGGAATCAATAGGGAGTGAGGGATGATTACAGTAAGATGACAAACTCCCATCCACTAGAAAGTTGGGTCGACATAGGAGAAGGTATTTTGCACAAAAACACTCTTCATGCTCTCTTTATAGAGTTTTGAGGGGTTGTATGGATAGTTTTGGTAAATATTCAAAGATCTACAGTTTTGGAGAGAAACCTAATCCATGATCTGTCTACTTGGTAGCTTGATCGGTCTAAGGTGGTTGAGGAGCACTAGTGCCCAATTAATCCTTTAAGGAGACCCACCGAAGAAGAGCTTTTACATCTCACAAAGATGGAAAGGAATAAAAATTTGGATGGTGATCCACAAGTATTGTGATCTTTCTAGAAGAAATATATGTTAATGAATGGTAACAAAGGATAATAAATAATATATGATGAATATAAAGTCTAGTAGAAGGATTTCAGGTCCTTGATGATGATTATTATGTATTTTCTACTTCTGATCATGATGTCTGAAAGAATATTCACATCCTTAATGGTTATCCCCTAATAGGGATAATTAACTAAGAATTATTTTGGAGTTCCTAAGATGTTCCACGAATTAGTTTCCTTTATTTTGGTACACAAGACATGTTTAGAATGTCAGACCTCAGTAAAAATGAGGAACATGATGGTTATATTTTTATGGCATTAGATACATGTTTGAAACCCTAGTTATGGTAAAAAAATATTATTAATAGAAAAAATTGTCATGTATGTCATGACAGGATCCCTTTTACTTATGAAACATGGTAACAAAGTATGAAATTAATAATTTATAGAATTAGAATGATCTAATGAATGAATCAAAGACATATACTAAATCCTGGTTTTATGTTTCAGCATAAAGTCTATTATAAATGAGGATAAGATGACATAAATTAATAATTAGGGTATGTTACACATTTTGAATAATAATAATAATTGAGTAATATAATGAGTAAGGATTTGGTTTTGGAGTAATATACAGGAATAAAACACTCTTATACCAAAAGAACACCTTAGGTTGGCCCTAAAGTTGACCAACATGAGTAAAATAGAACGTTGATAGACAATTGATGTACTTTAACACAGACATAAAATCAATACATGTTCCTTGTATAAGTTAGAGTTTTCTTTTGGTACTTTAGGTAAGTGGTCTATGCCTTATGCTTAAATAATATTGTTTTTATTATCATGAAACATTTTTCCTAGCTAAGTTGTATTTGGGGTCTTATAATACATAGATTTCATATGAGGGCATAGGGGGCAATGTCACCTATGGGGACCAAACTAACTGATCGATACTAATGTCCACCATTAGAATGTTCTTTGACTAAACCAACCTAAATTCATAAAACATCACAAAGTGAACAAATGCAATTGAAGAAAACCATGATTCATCATAACTAATTGTCATAAAATTAGAGGAAATGTCTCACATATATAATCTAATAAAGTAGATTATTTTGTGATTATATATAGTTTTATTCAACAACGAGTTACATATACAAAAGAAAAAACATATTATAATGCAATACCCACATCATCCCCAAGAAAGTGAAAGTACATGGACATCTATTGTAAACTAATTTTTCCTTTCCCTTCTTTTAGATCTCGACCTTTCCACTATTGTGATTAGGCCTACAAACAAGCAAAACTACTCATCTGAGACAAAGTCCCAATGACTAATTAAGGACCCACAAAGAGACAAAATTATGCTTCTTTTTTGGAATTGAACATTCACTAGTAAAGATTAACTTAAATATAATATACGTGGATGTTTAGGCATAAATAAAATTCTAGAAATCATTAAATTGTATTCAAAACTCTCAAGCGTAAATACAAGAATTGAAAAGGTTAACAAAAAATAAAGAATCTAGAAAAATCATATGAGTTTATTGACTAATTAACATATTTAGTTTCACCCTGAGTAGCTTGGGATGAACCCACCAAGAAAAAACTAACTATAACTATGCCCATTGGCCACACCATAAAGTATTAGGATTTTTTGATAGCATTAAGGCTGTCCTACTTTAGTATGTTTGAGTAATAACTATAGGAGTTCAACGACATAACACCTACTTGAACTGGGTTTTACATTGTGGACACTCACATAAAAGACATAATAACAAATTGAAACTAGTAAAACCGTCTAATAATGTGATACACCAAACCCTCCCCAATTTACATGTAAAACATAGGAATGAGGTGCAAAAGACCACTCCTAATAAAGTACATCACAAAAAGACTGTTGAAATGAGATACGGGTTGTCTCCATGTACATGAGGTCCCATACTCAAATCTTGATGTTTATGAATCTATTGGGCCACTCCACCAACTAAAGCTCCATCAAATTCCATGTAAAGCCACAACTCTACAATTTTAGGAACCTTCTCATGGTCCTCTATACCACTACAAGGAACTGTGTTTCCCTTCCCTGTAGACATCAGGTATGCTCTACAATGCTCAAGGAATATTAAATATATCATGAGTTAGGGTTTCACTAAATTTTATTTGAGATTATTCAATTTTCATAATAAATGTCCATGCAAAACACATTATCATAATAATACAACACTTAAACGGGTTTTCAACTTGAATCATCATCAATCTACCACATGTGTAAAGAAGTTAAATTCCATGCTATCAATCATGGAAAATTATAATTTTACATTATTTTTTATTTAATACTATCTTTTAAATGCCATTGCATTTATCTAATATTTCCATCTAAAAATGTCTCATTTAACCATTTTCCTGATAAATATTTAATTCTCAAGTACTTCCTCAAAATAGTGTTTCACTAAGTATTATTGGATTGAAAACCCGACCAATACTAACACTTGTCTCTAGATTATCATTTTCCCAAATTGGGTTACCATATAACAAAACTAAATTCACAAATTTACTAACTATATATAAATTTACCTTTAGATCATCTCATTGCAATACAACCACACTTATATCAATTCAATACTTTCTTATTAACTGGGTTACACACAAGCATTCAAAATTTATCTGTCAAGGACATTTTTAACAAAACTTGTGAACTGCACATTCTTTCATGAAAAAACTCCATCTAACTACCATGATCATCCTTCTTAGTGTATGTTATGTACTAAATAATCATCTATTTCCATTGTTTAATTTATTATAAGGTAAGTGCATTGACAATATAAGAATCGATCATTAGGAATAAAACCATGTTCCTAACTCCAGTTATACAACTCATGGCATATTATTCATTTCTAATTCATCTTTCATTTGTTCGTTCCATATACTATTTAGTGCCATACTTTAAATCACATTATTTCCAGTCTAATAATATTTATTCAAGGCATATTCTCTTAGTCACTTTTCTTACAAATTAGGGTAAGTGATATCAGTTGAATACAAGAGATAATATATTGAATTAAACTCATTTATATCAAAGCTATTAAATGTGTTTTGTTAACTTAACTAAAACCACTTTACTTGCACCTATCTCACTTGAAATCCTTCATTAACCGTGTTATAAAAAATTCACTGATATTGTTGTTCATTATTTTTAGTTTATCCATTATCAGTGAAAATCATATGTGATTTGAGGAATTATGATTTTAGAATCAATTATAATAACATCACAATAATTACTCATTTTTAGATCATCAATATGAAATTCTTAAGTAAGATGTTCCTTTACGGGATCTTCCACTTATAGTTGTAAAGTAAGATATATAGGTATGTTAAAATCATCTAAATATGTAATATTAATATTTCATACTACCAAACTATGCATATTTTAGTATAAACTTATTTCTACAATCTGATCCCTAATGGGCTCTAGGATCAATTACAACTTGTTAGGTTCATAATACTCTTGCGCCTAACAATACCCTACTCCTTGGATGACCTCGATAATACTACACACACCCATATACTTGCGAGGTAGTGTTTGAGTTTACAAATATTAAAACTTGAACACATTGCTAACAAGTTTTTGACACCTTTGTTAAGGAGCATCGATAATGTTGTTAGAGTAAGAAGTGTTGAATAGTAAGCGAGACTAGATCACACCATCACCTACCGTATCCACCATCATTTTTTTCATCATGATCATGATCATTATCATATTGTTATATATTCTATTTTTATTCTTGTGCTTCACTCACATTCTTTACTTGCAGGAGTATATGAAGCGATCCAAAAGGGGTCTTGAACCTTCCACATTAGTGGACCCCAAATTTGAGCACAATGTTATAAGGCTTCATAAAGAAATGATGAGAAAACCTCAAGAATATATGGAGGAATCATAATATCCATCACCTTCATCGCCACCATCTTCACCTAAACGTTCATCCCAACAATAAGAACAAATCATAGAAGATGAGCATCCCCTAAAAGACTTTGTTGTTCCAGCTGCTACAAATATCAATGGGGCTATCATATCCCACAAATCCAAGAAAATGATTTTTCTATTAGCCCAACCATTATACATATGATACAATAGAACCGGTTTGCAGGAAAACCAATGGAGGATCCAAACTTCCACATCGTTGAATTTTGGCAGTTGCTAATCACTTTCAAGATAGATGGCATTTCTACTGACATAATTTGTCTTGTTCTTTTCCCCTTCTCTTTGAGAGACAAAGCCCAGGTGTGTATGTATTCTTTGCCAAGAAAATCCATTAATAGTTGGGACGAACTCCTCAAAGTTTTCTTAGACAAATATATTCCACCATGCAAGACTGCACAATTGAAGAGTCAGCCCATTAATTTTTCACAAAGAGATGGAGAGACCTAGTATGACACATGGGAAAGGTTCAAAGAACTTCAACATCTTTGTCCACACCATGTTTTAAGCAATTATTTTGTATTTCAAACTTTCTATAATGGCTTATTCTACAATACACTGATATTTGTTGATGCTGCTGCAAATGGTGCATCCATGTATGATTTTTTCATTAAAGCACCATTTGCAGCAACATCAACAAATATCACCTAAAAGATGGCTAAACTGCCCACATGTCATGCTAGCCTATTGTAAGTCTGATTGGGCCATGATGGTTAGGTGGTATGTCTTAAAAGAGGGTAAAATATCCCAATCGACACTCCACGTGTGCATAAGCCTACACTAGCAGTCGAGTCACAGAAAGCGTAATATATTGTCATATCATTTATGGGAAAAAAGAAGAGTACAACCAAAATTGTTAATTTTAACTAAGATTTCATTATTTGTATCGTTAATAGTTGACAGTTTGATTTGCACATCCATAATTTTTTAGTTTGGTCATCCAAACTCTACTTAGTGTTGTTTAATTGATTGATTTTTTTAATTGTGACCACCCCTACTGAACTAAAAATCTCTTTCTTGGGTGTTTAAGTTAAATTGACAGCTATGAGTATAAACCTATTTATCATGGTTGGTTTGATCTTATACACATATTTCATTTCATTTGATCTAGGCATAAACTTGACAATTCATTCATTTGTGTTTCTATGCTCTTTTTGCTGGAGAACAAGCAATGTTCAAGTTTAGGGGGATTTGATGTGTGTATTTTGTACCATCTTTTAGACCACTTTTGGTTGCACTTCCAAAACATTTTCACCCAATAATCACTCTTAATCATGCTAGATTTTCTTCTTTGTTGTTATCTTTACTTGATCTATGGTTTGGATTGTAGATACAACAATTTGGCATAAAATGGGGATAAAATGTCATCGTAACATCCATCAACACATTCCCCAATCATCTAGACATTCAGAAAATCAAAGTTGTTGAAACTGTGAAAGACAACCCATGTCCAGAAAAAGACACCCAATGTCTTAATAAAGACACATCATGTCTTATTAAAGAAAACCAGTGTCCCAATCCATTTATGAATTTTCAAAGACACCCCGTGTATAGAAAAAGACACCCTATGTCTTTAAAAAGAAACGTCATGTCTTATTACACACACCCATGTCCCAATCCAGAAATTGAACCCAGAAATCCTAGATTTGCAGCAACACATTGTGTCTTATTAAAGATACGTCATGTGACTTTCCAAAACTCGATCCAAACTTCAATTATTGTGTCAAACACGTCGTGTTAGCCATCCAACACACCGTGTGACATGTAGATTACACTCAAATATGAATTTAATTGTCTCACACTTATATATATGACCTTAAGACGTCTTGGGATAGTTACCACAAACTATTTCAGACCTTTTAGAGTGGCACTCAAGCAAGAGAGAGACATGAGGAGTTGGAGGCATTCCAATGGAGAAAAGTTGGTTTCTTGGGATGAAAACTTCTTCTTCTTCCTTCTTCTCCAATAATTGCAACAAGGATCTCCATCGTTCTCTTCTCTCCACTCCAAAGTGAAGCTTTCTAAAGAGTTTCCAGCAATAAGGAAGGATTTGTGACTCCTTGATTGGAGTTCCAAGTCTATCTTCCTTCTTCCACGGACATCCAAGTTTATTTTCTTCTATTATGATGTCTAACACTACTTTCAACTGCTTGTATCTACTTTCTACAGCCATGGACAAGTAGATCTCTTGTTCTTGGGCATGGGGGAGTAACTCCCATGTCATCACAATTTTTATCACAAATTTTATATTTCATGCTAGTTTTTTTGTTGTTCTAAGGTTCATCAGTGTTTAATTCTAGTTACATGCTTTGTTGGCCACTTTGTATGTCTGATTTCTACTCTTTGTATAATCTAGGGAGATATGTGTAAGAGTAAGGAGATGTACTTTAGCTGCACTACGTTAACCACAAGAATGGTTGGGATGTGTAGGGGAGTAAAAAATTGTAGTTTGAAACTTAGTATGTCCACAGGAGTGGTATACAAAGTTAGGACTATTATACACTACTGGGAGGTGGGTTGTGTCATTTCTAGCATTGTAAAGGGGAACAATGTAGAACTGACATTGTTACAACCCCAATTTTTGGGTTCAAATTGGTGAGAAATGTAATTTCTCATATTAAAGATATTTGAACAAATAATGATATAATTTGTTTTGAATAAATGGATTTCATTTACAATATCCTTGATGATTGTGTTGTGGGCGTTATTGGCTATTGGGCCCAATAACAATGAAATGAAGAAAGGAAATTCAATGAATAATTGAGTTTTTGAGAAAAGATTGAGGTAGAAACCTCTAGAAGGCAAAGGGATGTAATCCAGAGATGGGTTTCGTGCCTTTTGGGTTAATTGGGTTCCAAAGAGTCCAAAGTGCAAAGAAAAGACAATAAGAAAAGAAAAGATTAATTAAATATTTCTTTATTAAGAAAGAAATTGAAAACAATGATAAAATGTGGAAAATAAGTGGAAAGAGGCATAATTGGGTGATCCTTGGTGGAATTTCGTATCCCAAGGATTCCTAATGTTAAAAGGAATGCCAATGAAGAAAATAAAACAGAAATAAAGAGAAATCCTCAAAAAGAGATATTTTAATAAGAATAAAACAAGATAATGAAGAATAATGCATATAGATGCATCTAGAAGGATAGTAAGTATCCAATAAAAGGATTTCGAAATATTATAGTTTCTTGGGGTCCAAGGAGCCCCAATGGAGAAAAAGAAAGAGGAAATACCAATAATAGAAAATAAGAAGATAATATGAATACATAATTAATGGATTATGTGGTATTGTTAAAAAGGAAGTAATTTCTACTAAAGGAAAATATTATTTCGTGGCTAATGGATTAAAAGCCAAGAATAAAGAGAATACGGGAAAGAGTTTTTGAATTCCTAATCATCCAAAGAATATAATTATCTTAGGAGATAATGAAGAGAGAGGAGGTTGCTTTTTGATTAAGGAAAACATGTTTCCTTTTGGGAAAAAGGATTGGAGTCCTCGTGGATGCACATCTTGGGGGTGAATACCCTCCCCTATATAAAGGGAAGAGCCTCTGGCTCAAGTTGAAGAGAACTCCTACGTATCTCTCTCCCTCTTCTCCTTTGTTGACTTCTTTCAACCCTAAAAAGAGGGTGTAGTCCTAAACCCTATGAATCTCTCTTTCCTGATACTCACAACCTATATAAGGAAAGAAGGCGAGGACGAGAGGAGTCAATCAGACCCCGTTGCATGGCCCAGGCCGTGGACTACATCCAGCAGACCCCAACGTGTTTTCTTCCTCTCACACCGGATTAAGCAAGAGTGCGAACCCCTCGAGAAACATGGAGCCGTGGAAGGGAGTACGAAGGAGGTCGGATGATCCCACGACGTTGGGGAGGGACTCGGTCGACGTCTCCCTGCTCTCACCCTCGTGCAGCACCTATAGGAGGTCTGCATCCTCACTGCGGGTCACAGGCCCAATGCCCGTGAACCCGACAATCTCAGCCGTAGGTCAAGGCCTTGGTGGGCACGTCAGAGAGCGGCAGGGGCATGGCGATGGTCCTTGGTGACCTACTGCCCTTGGGGAGGAGGAGATAGACCCCCGCGGACGGCTGCAGTCGACGACATCGCAAGGGTTCGGGGGGTAGGAGACGAATAGGAGAAATTGCACAGAAATAACCCTGAGGCGTCATGAGGTCGGGCATCGTGCGAGGGGCAAAAGTGACATTTTGTTATGCTTTAAGTCGGCTTGGCTCGTGCTGGAAAAAAGGCATGCATGGGCTGACGTGTCAACCTCTCATTCTCTGTGCTAAGTGATTTCCTACAAAAATCATATCTAAAGATTGGTAGCTCCGATGGAAAAATGCATAATATGAAAATTGATCAGGAGAACACAAATAATTCAATAAAAATAGTTTTAGAATCTTATTTCGTTCCTATTTGCAAAAGTAAGCTAAATTAATGAAAAGTGCTTTGAAATCATGTAAGGAACCATAATTGAAGTTAATGGTTAAATTCATGGTACTTAATTGACGAAATTAGGTAATTGTGCATGGTTTCCTATGGGGTAGGTCCATCAGGTCATTGAATGACTTAGTACATGGCTACCAATGGGGTAGGTCCATCAAGTCACATTGAGTTAGATATTGGGCTACCTTCGGGTAGTGCCATGCGACTCTATTACCCTATGTATTGGCTACCTGTAAGGTAGAACCATGGGGGTAAGAATCTACCTAAAAGAGAGGTAGCATACAAGTCCACTGCAGGGATAGCATAGAGTTAGGGGATAGGTAAGGATTGAGTAGTATGGCTTAAAATGTAATCTTGGTTGTTAAATGATTAATTGAATGATTACGTTGTTAATATAGTTGCACGATTATTGTTTCCCCCACATCTGGGTTATTGGATAATGGCTCTGACCTTTCAGTCTCCCTTAATTGGGGGTTACCGGGAGGCGGGGTCATTACAATTGGTATCAGAGCATAGTTATCTTACTTAATCTTTAATAATTATTAAATTTTACAAACGCCATAGAACCAAGGGAGTTATTAGAGGATTGTCCGAAAGATTGAGGTGTCTAGAAAAGGATCATGTCTGGGGGCTGGCAATATTTTCCTCCACAGTGCTAGTTGAAATACGAGGACTCCCAGATTGTGTGACTGCCTGGATGATGTCTTAGGATATGACTCGAAATAAGATACCTTTAGGACTCTCTCATCTTGTTCATCCCTTCTCAACTCAAATTTTGTTAAGGACCTTAAGGATTAGGGTTTCCTCTATTCTCCTCACCCTCTTGAGGTATGGGTAAGGTTAATAAGGTCTAAGGAATCCTCCACCAAATTAATGAAAAGCATGTAAATAAGATGTCATGGACATAAGATTAATAAATTAAGCGCAAACTAAAGAATAGATACATGCTTATGTCGTATGACACGAGTTGTCATTGCCCTCAGGAGAAGACCTGAGGATAGACCTTCTTGTCAGGAGGGTTAGTAAAGAGAGAGTTAGTCTTGGAGGTAAAGATCTCCATTAAAGGTAGAGACCTAGCACATCCTTTGAGGATGATGTTAACCCTAACCCTAAGTGAAGGTTAGAGAGAGAGATGACATGATGAGTTAGATGTCATGGTTGACCGAGTGTTTGGGATGGACACGCCTTGGGATTCCATACGAGCCATGAGAGGTTAGATAACCTAGTACCTTTGGTGACCAAACCCTGGAAAGGGGCGTGCATGTTAGAGTGAAGGATAGCTCCTTCATTGATGAGGTTAGTGAAGAACCTATAGAAACCCTATAGGCTTATGCAAGTAGGGGATAACATGCACCTAGAATACGACAGTAGTGTGAGCAGTAGGTTAAAACCGAGGCCAGAAGGGCAGGATGGATGGCTTATGAGATAAGCATAAGGGGCTATGGATAATCATGAGCAAACATAAGCTTGAGTATAGGATTCACCCACGTAGAGGTATGCATGTGAGCTTGATCCTTCATGGAGAGATGACCTCTAGTAGTATGACTGGATGTGGAGTTAGCTTTAGAGAGATAAAGAAGGAACCATGCAAGAAGGTTGGAAACCTAAAACCCTGAGATGTGAGGAACATTGGGGAGTCGAGAATGATGCGACCTAAGTGGATGATAGTGGTTGCCTCATGCATGATCCCTGGAGGCTAATGATATCTTGGTTGCCTTTAGAGGAACCAAACCCTAGAGAGAGGATGATGCTTCTGGTACCTATGTTCCTGTGGTATAGGTGTTTACCTTCTAAGACAGGAAGAAGAGTTCCTTAGACCTGTAGAGGTTTGGTAACCGGTTGTGAGGCCTTGTGCCTTGTTGGTTGTCCTTGAGGAGGACTCAACCCTGATGTGTTTCTCAGGGAGTGCATGTCATGCTTTATACATGCTTGGTTCGTGGTTAAGAGTTTGAGCATGCAGTTGGACACCCAAAGGTGAACCGAGGGTTCCTAGGCCTAAGAGGGGAAGCAGTGTACCCAATGCTCATGATGAGATTTGAGTCTCTCTAGTTTCGGGCATGGTACTCCTCATGTGTAGAGGTAAAGGAAACCCCTTAAGTTAAGGGTATGTTTGATGAACCCCTCACAACTAAGTTGGTCTAATGTTGAGGAGGAGAACAAGTGTGACCTAGCATGGTTTGGTAAGTGTCTTGTTATGCCTTAGTAGCTTGCTAGGGCTAAGCATGCTCATGTGGATGCATACCCTAAACATAAGGATGTTTGTGACCGCTGTTATCAAGGTGTAGTTTCCTCCCATCCTGGGAGAGGGACCCTTTTGTAGGGTGTATACCAGTTTTGTTGGTTTTGAGGTAACCTAAAGAGGTTTCAGAGGATCTTGTGAAGCTAAGTGAAGAGTACATGGTATGAGAATGAACCTGGATACCCATAGATAACCATCTATATGATCATGTGGATTTTTTACCATGTAGTTAACCGGTATGGGGCTTGACCAAGGTAGGCAGGTTGCGATGATCGTTATGAAAGGATGAAAGTCAGCCCATGAATGTAGAGAGAGAGAGAGATGATGGAGGCTTGGGTGAGGTTCTAAGTTGAACATGTACTATGTTAGAATCCTAAGTCTATCCTAGGGTCAGGTAGAAATAAGACCGATGGAAGAAGGAGTTGCCTAATTCCCTAGTTGCACATGACCATAGGGTCGGGAGGTAACAATTATCATTGTCTGAGGGCCATGGGCTAGGAGATTGATCACCTTCATGAACTCATGGGACCCAAAGGGTAGATGAGTAGGGCACTCTCTGGATGCATAAGGGAAGAGGGATGACCCCTAAAGTATCGGCACCCTATAGACCTAGAGGAGATGACCAAGGAATGGGTGTGGACCCAAGTAGGTTCGAAACCAGTTTTCCATGGAAGCAACTTTGATATCAAGATGATGGTGATGTAGAGACATAAGTTGCACATTTCAACTTAGATTCGAAGGTGTACTGGCAATGTGGGATGTACCATCTCTACTCTTGGAATAGGAAGAACTTTGTGTTTAGATGGCCGCCAAATGCTTATTTCCTCTTGTTATGGGAGGGAGAGATGGGACAGTACGCATGCCATACGCCAATGATAAAAGATTATGCGAGTTGGAATATTGCTACGAGGTATGAGGACAGAGATGATAACATACCTCGGTGGAGTGAATGATACATGGATGGTTTGCAAACAATAAAAGGTATAAGGTAGTCATCTTATAAGGATGTTTTTTTTAGCATGAGCTATGTGGAATTTGCAAGTGATGCAAGGTAGAGTTTGATCACCATGAAGATGAGCTCAAAGTGTACCCAATGAAGATAGACTTAGAGTTCGAGTTTGAGATGACAAGTGAAATACATGGAAGTGTATGTCTTCAATGTTACCTAATACCTAAGGATGTGAAGTGGTAATGGATGCTCTGGTTGAGATATATATGACTAGTTTGGTAAGAGGCTAGAAGAGGTTGTTAGGTTAACCCTCAACTGGAAAAGAGATATGTTTGGGCTAACACTCAGATGTAACGAGATCTGTTGAACAATTTAGTAGTTGTTGGTTAGCCATCCTAGTCTGAGATATAATGAATGGATGATAATAGAACCTTAGATACACTTCTTTGGATAGGAAGGTAATAAAACCCCGATGAGAGTGGTTTAGGGTTTCTGAGGAATCAATCCTGAGGAATCATGACATACAGGAAATCATGATTTTAAGATCACCATACACCGTGATACTACTGAGATAATGAGTGGTAACAGTACTATGGATGCTAGAGATGAGGCTGCATGTGGTATGTTGCATGCAAGCTAGGAGGTAAAGGATGAACACCAGTAACCCAGTGTATAGATATAGAGGATAAAAGAGTCCATGAGAGGGAATGGGAGTTCATCACTATGGATGGTGTGGAAAGTCTCCCCTTGACCAAGGAAAGTCATGATGCAATATGGGTTATGGTAGATCACCTTACCTAGATGACATGAGAAAGATAGAGTACTGTCAAGGGATAAATCGGGTTGAACTACACGTGAGAGAGACGGTTCAACTACACCATTATGCAAGTTCAAAAGTTCTTGAGTATGACCTAAAGGTTCACTTCCATAAGGTGGAAGTAGTAACATGAAGAACTCAGTGTCAGTACCGCATATCACCCCTAACTAATGGTTAGTATGATCCAGACTAGAGGGTCTGATGAGAGCATGTGTGCTCATTCAGGGTGATACATAGAGACAGTTCTTAAGATGTGATGTTAACCACCACAGCCTTTATTGGGATGCAAGAATTTCTATAAGGAGGTTGTGCCAGTCACCACTACATTATGATGATGTTGGTGAAGGAGGCCTCACAAAGGTCAGAAAAGAACCACAGTGTGTGCATATGAAGTCGCTTGATCATGCAATGGCTGAGAGAGAGCCCAAGGGTGACATGAGTCATGAGATGATGCAAAGTAGACTGACATGCAGTTCACTGTGGGAGAATATAATGTGAAAATACGACCCCTCCGAGCTACAACTGAGAAAGCTGAGTCCTCGATATATGGGTCCATTTGAGATGGATTGGTGGAGAAGGTTGTATTTAGCCTTACCCCTCAGGATAACATGATGTGTAATGTGTTCCATGAGTCTGATCTAGAGCACTATGTGAGGTACCCAAGCCATGTGTTGAGCCTTGAACCTATTCATCTTTTGAGAGGTTGAAATGTCTTGAGTCACCTATGAGGGTACGATATACCAAGGTAAGAAAGAACTCAGATAGAAGAATATGAGATGATGAAGGTTCTTGGGAAGCACCATGGAAAGGGTGAAGCCACATGGGAGCCCTGATGGACGTATGAAAGGCTTATCCTGAACTGTTTGTTTGCTTGATGGAATTTTGAGGACAAAATTCCTATAAGAGGGGAAGGATGTTACAACCCCAATATTTGGGTTCAAATTGGTGAGAAATGTAATTTCTCATATTAAAGACATTTGAACAAATAATGATATAATTTGTTTTGAATAAATGGATTTCATTTACAATAGCCTTGATGATTGTGTTGTGGGCTTTATTGGCTATTGGGCCCAATAACAAGGAAATGAAGAAAGGAAATTCAATGAATAATTGAGTTTTTGAGAAAAGATTGAGGTAGAAACCTCTAGAAGGCAAAGGGATGTAATCCAGAGATGGGTTTCATGCCCTTTGGGTTCCAAGGAGTCCAAAGTGCAAAGAAAAGACAATAAGAAAAGAAAATATTAATTAAATATTTCTTTATTAAGAAAGAAATTGAAAACAATGATAAAATGTGGAAAATAAGTGGAAAGAGGCATAATTGGGTGATCCTTGGTGGAATTTAGTATCCCAAGGATTCCTAATGTTAAAAGGAATGCCAATGAGGAAAATAAAAGAGAAATAAAGAGAAATCCTCAAAAAGAGATATTTTAATAAGAATAAAACAAGATAGTGAAGAATAATGCATATATATGCATCTATAAGGATAGTAAATATCCAATAAAAAGGATTTTGAAATATTATAGTTCCTTGGGGTCCAAGGAGCCCCAATGGAGAAAAAGAAAGAGGAAATACCAATAATAGAAAATAAGAAGATAACATGAATACATAATTAATGAATTATGTGGTATTGCTAAAAAGGAAGTAATTTCTACTAAAGGAAAATATTATTTTGTGGCTAATGGATTAAAAGCCAAGAACAAAGAGAATAAGGGAAAGAGTTTTGGAATTCCTAATCATCCAAAGAATATAATTATCTTAGGAGATAATGAAGAGAGAGGGGGTTGCTTTTTGATTAAGGAAAACAAGTTTCCTTTTAGGAAAAAGGACTGGAGTCCTCGTGGATGCACATCTTGGGGGTGAATACCCTCCCCTATATAAAGGGAAGAGCCTTTGGCTCAAGTTGAAGAGAAATCCTACGTATCTCTCTCCCTCTTCTCCTTTGTTTTCTTCTTTCAACCCTAACAAAGAGGGTGTAGTCCTAAACCCTAAGAATCTCACTTTCCTGATACTCACATAAGGACAGAAGGCGAGCATGAGAGGAGTCAATCAGACCCCGTTGCATGGCCCAGGCCGTGGACTTCATCCAGCAGACCCCAATGTGTTTTCTCACAATGGATTAAGCAAGAGTGTGACCCCTCGAGCAACATGGAGCCACTGAAGGGAGTACAAAGGAGGTCGGATGCTCCCACACCATTGGGGAGGGACTCGATCGACATCTCCCTGCTCTCACCCTCGTGCAGCACCTGCAGGAGGTCTGCACCCTCACTGCGGGTCGCAGGCCCAACGCCCGTGAACCCGACCATCTCAGCCGCAGGTCAAGGCCTTGGCGGGCACGTCAGAGGGCAGCGAGGGCATGGCGATGGTCCTCGGTGATATACTTCCCTTGGGGAGGTGGAGATAGACCCCCACAGACGACAAAAGTCGACGACATCACAAGGGTTTGGGGGGTAGGAGACGAATAGGAGCAATTGGATGGAAATACCCCCGAGGCGTCACGAGGTCGGGCATCGTGCGAGGGGTAAAAGTGACCTTTTGTTATGTTTGAAGTCATCCTGGCTCGTGCTAGAGGAAAAGGCATGCATGGGCTGACGTGTCAGCCTCTCATTGGCTGTGGTAAGTGATTTCCTACAAAAATCATATCTAAAGATTGGTAGCTCCGATGGAAATATGCAAAATATGAAAATTGATCAGGAGAACACTTAGAATTCAATAAAAATACTTTTAGAATCTGATTTCGTTCCTATTTGCAAAAGTAAGCTAAATTAATGAAAAGTGCTTTGAAATCATGTTAGGAACCATAATTGAAGTTAATGGTTAAATTCATGGTACTTAATTGACGAAATTAAGTAATAGCAACATGTTGAACGTTAATGATGAACTTGAACCTGATGTAGATGAATTATTGCACGGTTTAGGATTTTACACCAATTATGAATGATTACGCTGTTAGAAACCCTAACTTAGGGTAAAATAGGACAAGACCATATTTAATTTGAATAATGTGAAAATATGTTGTTAAATGATGGTTCTAAGCTCTTTCAAGTATAAAAGCTCCTAACTATGGATGAAAATCCTTAATTTGATAATTAGGGTTTTCTAGTGGATTAATGTGAAATTGATGACAATTAGAGTTCATATGTGACTTGGACCATAATGAACTACGAATTGATGATAAATGAGAATAATGACTTTGTCATAGATTGAAAAGGATAAAAATGGTTGATTTAATGTAAAAGAAGCTTAATGGGCTTAATTGATGGTTATTTGTGCATTTATCTAGAATTAACGTTATGTGTTTGTAAAAGGTAACCTTAATAACCTTTGTGAAGGATAGATGAGAAAATTAGGGTTTAAAAAGAGTAAAGGAAAGTAAAACCCTAATTGCAAAGTAAACCCTAAAAAGAGGAAGAAACCCTAAAAAGGAATAGAAACCATAAGTAGCAAGATGGTTTGGATAGTTTTTGATAAAAAGGAATTGGATGTATATTTCAGGATCTTGAATGTGTGCTTTCTTGGATTTCTTACTTGCATGGAATATTCTATCTCAAATCATCCTGGCAGGTATGTGGTTACTCTTATGAATATCTCGAGTTAGTTTTCCGAGGTTTTCCAAAGTTTTCATCGATGACTTGAATTAACTATTGGATGAATTTAGTTCATGCAAACTATAATGTGGCTATGACTATCACATAAGATATGTGCTTACCAGCTCAGATCATGGTCCCCTCTGTGGCTTAATAGTTTACCTAGTACATGGCTACCTATGGGGTAGGTCCATCAGGTCATTGGATGACTTAGTACATGGCTACCAATGGGGTAGGTCCACCAAGTCACATTGAGTTAGATATTGGGCTACCTTTGGGTAGTGCCATGCGACTCTATTACCCTATGTATTGGCTACCTGTAAGGTAGGACCATGGGGGTAAGAATCTACCTAAAAGAGAGGTAGCATACAAGTCCACTGTAGGGATAGCACAAAGTTAGGGGATAGGTAAGGATTGAGTAGTATGGCTTAAAACGTAATCTTGGTTGTTAAATGATTAATTGAATGATTACGTTGTTAATATAGTTGCACGATTATTGTTTCCCCCACATACCATCTTCTTGCTGACTGAAGTTTTGTTTGTCGACATTTTAGGTACAAATGAAAAGAACAAATAGTAAAGTGGCATATGTGGAATTAAATGAGAATTAATGTGTACAGGAGGATTAGTTAGATTAGTATCTTCATGGATAAAAGTTTAGAAATCCCATTTTTAAAAGGTATGCAAAGTTTTATTTTATATACCAGTTTTCAGTTTAGTTGGTAAAATTTATTAATTGTTATTGATTATTTGTCGAACCTTTGATCCGGGTTATTGGATAACAGCTCTGACCTTTCGGTCTCCCTTAAATGGGGGTTACCGGGAGGCGGGGTCATTACATACATCATCAAAAGTCATTTACAACATATACACTACAAACTTATGTGGCTCGTTATTGTTTATGCCAATCTTGTAATATCCCAAAACAAATAACTATGGCATTGGTCTGAAAATTTGTATCAATGCACTAAAGGATCGTGGTAATAATGGGGGACTAGTGTCACCCCTAAACCTAATTAGAAGATGAAAAGAAATCACTTTCACTTCAATGAAGAAGTGAAAGTTGCAAACCTACTCTTGTACATTAGATTATATTATATGGGTTACTTTGGTATGAAATTGGTCTACTAGAAAGGCCTTTAATAAGAGAGGTTAGACCTAGCAGTCATAAGTAATAAATGTATTTTTACCATTAAGATGTGATGATTGAACATCTACCACTTATATCATTATATTTTTGCCCTCTTCTTGGTAGGCATACATGCACAAAGAAAAAAAAACAATCTACATTAAAAACAAAATCCATATGGAATCGAAGTAAAGACTTCAAAACTATTTTTGCTAAGTATTTGGATGGTGGGAATGACTATGCAATTGCATTGGAGAAATAACAATCAAACATTATTAGTTGGGACACAAAGTAACTTAATGAAGAATAAAATAAGGAAGAATGATATGCATAATAGAATCAATAACCCATAGAATTAGATAGCTAAAAATTACTGCCAAATGTAGGATGAGGAGTGCATCATAGATAAATGCCTAAAATGGAATTCTAAAAGATTCTATAGAAATAATAGTAGGAAAAGAAGAATCATGGCCATATTGATTGGATCAATAATGGTGACACTGATGAGATCTTACCATGACTTTTTAATCAAAGGAAAAATCTTAAGAAAACTTTAACATACCAGATTTTGGGTACTAAACCTATTTTGTGCTAAATTTTTATAATTCTTTAAAAATATGAGTCCATTTGCAAATAAGTCCTTACTTCCAAGTCAAATTTGGTTATTTTTATCGATTATCGCATTCCTTAATGCTATTTGGTTTCTATTTAAATAACTTATATCTAAATATATATTCGTTCTCATCATTTGATGAAATATTAATAATAAGTCCCTCTATTTGAACTTTATGATTCTCTTTTATCTTACTAAGTGCAATAAACATATCTTATTCCAAATACATTAACAAGAAATTTCACGAGTCTAATGATCTTGGCATGAGAGCTTGGCTTAGTAATAAATATAAAATAATGTTTATAGCTATAGATATTAATTATTAGACAATTGGTTATTTAATAGGATAATTAAGAGCATTAAACTAGAAGAAAATATTTCTAAAATTTATATAAGAAGAATTAAATCTCTAGATAAAATAGATTAGGGGTTATAAAATTGAGAAAGTATGAGAGCTAAACCTATTAATGCCAGGTTTTCGACATCATGGAGTTAATGCTCCAATTCATGAAGGGGGAGTTTTGCCTCTTCTCCCTCAAGGTCCGCAATTGGAACGGGGACAAGAACCTATCCTCTCCTTAGGTAATGTCAAAAACCCTGGTGTGACCTATGATTGACCTTATAAAAGAGTCCGTAAGTCCATCCCTATGGTTGAAAGTGACGATGAGGATTTGAAGTGTAGAATGAGACAATGCTTTTGTTAACTTGACTCCACCTCCCTTGATATCTCTTGTACACCCGAAGATAATAACTTATAGTCATTACACCACCTCACATCTCTGAATGGTAGCAAAACATCTAATGTATCCTCCCAACTCCTAGTTTCATGTCTCTCCTCAAAACCCTAGAACCACCAATTGCTTCGCCCTATATATCTGAAGCAACTCCATTGATGAACAGACATCTTCCAGACAACCTCCAAATCATGACCACCCTTCCCTCTCCCTTTGTGTGCCCTACAACCTTAGTAGTAGGGAAACATGGCCTCTTGATGCTTTTTGTTGGCACCAACATCCATGGAGGAACTCAGGAACCCATTCCTCCTACTCCCTTACACACCTTGAATGCTAATATTGCATGACTACACTACTGCTATCTCACAAGCACTCGATGGTGCTAATGAGACATGCAACTCAGAAATCGGGTCATACACCCACATCTCCAGTGATCCTACCTCACCAGGGAACTCATTCACTTTGAGAGCCAACCCACCACTATCCTTGTTGGTGGAAACACCAAGGATCCCGGTGTAGTCTACACCTCCACAAATAATCCTACCTGAGGCATCACCGGTGAGTAAAAAATCCAACATCATCACCTTCAACCTCAACCCAACCACCGTGGCACCTTCAAATACTATGTTTTAGCCAACCTAAAACTATAGTACACCATGTCTTCACCCAGATCAATAGCCACTGTCGATGCTTACCCATACACCATCCTCTTCCCCCATTGCAAACCACATTATGCCTTATGGAGTCATGGTGCCATACAAGGCCTCCAACACCTTTTCTAGTAGCAACTTGTACACCACCACCAACATAGTTCCTTGGATCGAGAAGTTTAAAATTCAAAGACTGGAGAGAGACCCCCTCCACTAATCACATATGTAGCCACAATACCAATCCTTAACTACCTCACAAACCTAGAGGTCTATTGACTTGTTCCTCTAGAAGAAGCATGGATTAGGTTCACCTCTAGTTGAATCATGGCACACCAATGCAAAAAATAATACACCAATCAGATCAACTATGCCAGAAGACAATTACGGGATAGGTATGTCTCACATGCCTACGTTCAAATATCTGAGAATTAAAATCTATTTAAAACAAAAAGAGTTAGATAATGATAAATGTAAATTATTTTTATAGGATAAATAATGCGTACATGTAACATATATATATATATATATATATATATATATATATATAAGTATGCAGTATAATGGATTGGGTTGGTTTATAATTGAAATGATTCGAAAAGGTTGATTGAATGTGGGGTTGACAAACTCCATAATATTTCTATATAAAAGTTTTTTTTTCACATTAGTAATAATAATATTCTTGATAGATATTCAAAACCCTGGAAGTATTTAGACATTAGAATTGAAGAGAAGATATTAAATTGAAAAGTATTTTGATCTAAATCGGCCAATTCTAATTAAAATGAAAGTAAAGTGAGAAAATATAAAAGAAGAATCTATTTGATCAGGGGTAACCCTAATTTGGAAATAAAATAAATGCAGAAACATAAGTTAGAATATATGCAAATTTATTAAAGTTCTTATATTAGTATATTAATAATTCATTATTCGATCAACATAAATTGATGAGACCTAGGTAAGAGTGTATAACTCAATGCATTGAACTTAACCCTAGATATCCCTAGTTATGTACATTAGTAAATAAAAATAATTGATCCTAATGAAGGAATAGAGTTATATGCTATATAAGAAAGATGATAAAATTACATAACTTAGAAAAAACTTGTAAAACAATGGGTTATGTACTATTGATTATATACATTATATATATTTTATATATTATATATTATATATTATATATATATAAACTAGCTAGTAACCCTAGAAATGAAAATTACATAAATTATGAACACCATTCCTGAATGGAAACCCCTAGACACCTATAACACTAGTAAAAGGAAATTTGAACAACACCTAATTCCAACCCATACCATGGCAAATATTTCTCTAAGTTTGAAGATCACTTGTCCCTTGGAGTCAACACTTGGAATTTTGGCATAATGGATAGTTTTATTTAAAGGTATAAAATTTCTATTGTATTTGGAAATTTATTTCCCTCATTGATTGCATGCATGATTAGATAGTTTGGTTGGCTGAAAATTGTTGTAAACCTTAGCTCTTCAATTTGAAAGCCACCAACAATATATCATGAAAATAGTAGCACATTGTTCAAACATCAAAAAAGGCATGCTAGTGCCCATTTAGTTTAGCGGAATAACACTTCCATGACACTACAGAGAGAGGATAATATGAGGTCCGCCAGCATACAAAGGAACCATGCTTGTGTGTTTTTTATTCTCCATAGAGAGAACATATGACTTCCCCAACAAGTATACATTGAAATGTGCTATCTATTTGAACAATTGAACTACTAGTTTCAAAAATGGTATATTGAATCTTATTGGATTTAAAACCCATTGTTACCCTTGGATACTTGCCTATATTGTGTATTGATTTGCATTTTGTTGTGAAAATACCTTGTAGATTGGTTCATAATCTTAATTTCCAAATGTCAATTTTGTACCAGCTTTTGTTGACCCATGTTTCCCTTCTTAGGCTTCATGTGTGGCTTTGTTTCTTTGATATTCCATGGATGAGAGATCAAAGAAGACTTAGAAGAGACGTGAAAAAGTTGTCCCTTGTTGAACATTAAATATGACTAATTCCCATGCCTAATTTTAAATTCTTATGTAAAGCTTGCATGACTGTGAAGTAAAGCATGATTATGACAAACATTTGTTTATATTTTTTGATGAAAGTTTGTAAATATCCAATAGTAAGAATTGGGTCATTATAACATGGTATCAAATCTATAAACAACCGACACACATGCATGTCTTGGAGAATTAGGCTTAGTTAGAAATGCAAATGGAGTATATAGTTGACAACAAACCCTAGTATCACTAGCCCAATTATTAGGATATACTTAGACTACAAGTAGAGAGCATTAAGAACCTAGGATGTGGGATATGTACCTTAATTCATGAAACATATCGTTTGGACTCCCCTATAAATAGACTTATATGGAAGAAGTGTTTAAGAAAAAGATGTAGATCTAGAATATGTTTCTTGGATCAACAAAATAACCACTATAGGCTATACAAATGATTAGAGTGCCTAGTGTTTCTTAATAGTTTGGTGAAACTACTTTCAATTACAAAAAAATAATAGATAAAAATAAGTATCATAGAATGTATCCTAAAATGGTAACTTTCATGTATGTATAATCACATTTGATAACTACCATTTGGAATCTTAAAATATATGTAAGAATGATTTTACATGAATAGTGTTGACTACAAAAATGTAACCTAAATAGTTTTCTCTAAAGTGTGTTGATTAATTCATAATAAGCCATCACCATGTAGGTAGAATAAGGTGAGGTGTATAAGGAAGGATGTTTAGTTAGGGTTCTGGCACAATTAATCCCAATTCACTTAGGTAGTGATGGGGCTTCCTCTCTTTACATACCGACCTAGTGAAAGTGATGTATAATACTTGGGAAAACCATAATCTTTGATTTAGTCAATAACCTGATTCAAAAAAAATGTATGCATGTTTAATAATCTTCAATAGAGATGAGATAAAGATAATATGTTAGGAGTTGGTTTAAAAATCCTACTAGAACGAAACTTGTTAAAAAGTGTCATTGTAACTTTGACATAGATACCCCTGCAAAATATGATGAATGGAGAGTTAAATAGTAGGTTCTCCTTATATATATGTAAGTATGATATTTTTTAGACCAAAAAAGGTTATTACAGATGTAAATAAAACAAAGGACTAAGATTAAAAATGGAATCCCAACTAATAATAAGATGATTGAATGATAAAAATGAGATAAATATTTTTACCCCTGGATTTTTTTGATAACTCCCAATTTTCAAAGATACTTAAACTTTGGATATTTTATGTGAGCTAAGCATTATATTGATATAAATCCCTACCAACTATTGCTTCACATAAATATTAGTGGGAACAATATTAAATAAAATTTGATAAGGTTTTTATCTTTTCTAAGATAACTAGTAGTTGTGTAACACAATGTTTTATATTCATAATTTGGATACTTAAACCTAGAAATGTTTGCATGACACTAGAGTAATTATATGGAGCAGGTATCACTATGTGCTTAGGTGACTCTTTATGTTTCATGGAAATATAAATTTCCAAAATATGGCAAGTAGTTGGAATGATGGAACAATAGTAATTAGAATATAGATATGAGGTGATTGTGACTTGGTTCTCACATAGATTTTGGCCTTTTTTAGTTTTGCACCAACAAAATTTCTCATCGGAAATTATTTTCTTTATAATATGATATGTACAAAGTTAATGATTTTATTGAATTTTATTGATGATTTCTTAAGGTAAGTCACAATCAAGGTGTATGAGCAAACCCTAGAGGAAAAGCTTGACGTTGGTGAAGGATACTACATTGCAGCTAATACATCTATTTAGACTTTTAGATGAATCATTTTAAGGGATGTAGAATAATACTTGACTATGCCGATTTTGGGAATTAGATCCTCTTTAAGAGGTGTAAATTTGTAACATACTAGATTTTGGTTATTAAACGTATTTTGAAATATAGTTCATAATTCTTTCAAATTTTGAATCCATTTGCAAATTGGTCCTTTATTTTAAGAAATTTTTTTTGATCAATTATTACATTCCTTGATGCTATTTGGTCTCTATTTAAATCACTTATCTTAATAGACTCATTATCATCATTTGATGAAATATTGCAAATTAGTGCCTCTATTTGAGCCTCATGATTATCTTTTATCTTTCTAATTTCAATCAGCATATCTTCGTCCAAATACATTGACAAGAAATTTCATGAGTCAAATGATCTTGACATGAAAGCTTGGTTGTGGAATATATATAAAGTAATGTTTGTAGTTATAGATATGAACTATTAGACAAATAATTATTTAATAGCCACATTAAAACCTTAAACTAAAAAGTTACTATTTTTAAAATGTCTATAACCAGAATTAAATCTGTGGAGAAAATAGAGTAAGAGATACAAAATCATGAAAGTATGAAACATGAACCTATAAATGCCAAGTTAATGCTCTGGTTCATTGGGGGAGGAGTTCCGCCTCTTCTCCCTAAAGGTTTGCAACTTGCAATTACAGGGACAATGACTTGTGCTCTCCTCAGGTAACATGGGAAACCCTGGTGCAACCTATACTAGGCCTTAGAACAACATCAACATGTCCATTCCTATGGTTGAAAGCAACAATGAGGATATGAAATGTAGATAGAGTCAAACTTTCATTAACTATCCACTTCCATGGCTATCTCCTCTATAGCTGAAGAAAATAACTTACAACTGTTATGTAGTCCCTCACATCTCTAAATGGTAGAGGAACACATGTTGTCTCCTCCCCTCTCCTTATTTTCCATCTCTCCTTTGAACCCAAGAACCACCAACTACATTGCCCTGTATATCTGAAGCAACTCCATTGATGAATTGACATTTTCCAGACAACCTACAAATCACAACCACTCTTCCCACTCCCTTTGTCCACCCTACAACCTTGGCAGCAAGGAAACAATGTGACTACAAGTACCACTATCTCACCATTACCCAATGGTGTTAATGGGACCCATAACTCAAAAATGATGTCATCCTCCCCCATCTCTGGCGAGTCCACCTCACTGGTACCTCAACCTCTTTGGGAGCCAAACCACCACTATCCTCAACTATGACAACACCAAGACTCTCTATGGAGTCTGCACCACTACAAAAACTCCTGACTGAGACATCACGAGCAAGTAAATGATTCGACATCATAACCTTCAACCTCAACCATACCACCTTGAAATCTTCCATTACTTTATCTCTTCCGACATGAAACTACAATACACAATGGCTTCACCCCTAGTCTATAGCCACTACCAATGCCTACCTAGACACCATCCCCCTCCCCCATTTCTTACCTCAATATGTACTATAGAGTCATCTTGCCAACACAAGAATCAAGCACCTTGGATACCTACAATGTGTACACCGCTTCCAACATAGTTCCTTGCACCGAGAAGCTCCTAATTCAAAGATAGGAGAGAGACCCCCTCCAATTATCATGGTTGTAGCCACAATTCCAATCCTACACTACCCTCACAAACCTATAGGTATGTTGACTTGTTCCTCTAGAATAAGCATGGACTAGGTTCACCTCTAGAGTAATTATGACACACCAACACAAAGAAATCATGCACCAATGCCATCAACTGATTGAGAAAACAACCATACGATAGGTATGCCTCTCATTCCTACATTCACATATTTGATAGATAAAATCTATTTCCTTTGTTTCCTTTCAGAGCTTAAATGTAAGTTAGTTGGATAGTAAGTATTGTAGACATGTAACCAATATAGATAGCTAGTTCCCTTTGTTTCCTTTCTGAGCTTACATGTACATCCTTGGCATGCTTGCCTTCTCTATTCAATTCTTTCTCTTTTTCCTATCGAATGTTATACACAAGCTATATTTGTATAGACACTTTTACAAGAAAAAAATAAAAAAGGAAAAGGAGTTTTGGTGGCAAAAAATGATATATTTATAGTAATATTTTAATATAATAGAGTGGGTTGGTTTATAATTAAAAGATTGGATAAGGTAGATTGAAGTGGGATCATCCATAATATTTCTATATACAAATATGTTGGTATACTAGTAATAACAATATTCTTGATACATATTCAAATCCCTATAAGTCTATAGACATTAAAATTGAAGAAAATATATTAATTTGAAAAGTGTTTTAATCTAAATCAACATGTTATAATTAAAACATGAAAGTTAAGTGAGAAAATATAAAAGAAAAACCTATTTGATCATGGGTAACCCTAATATGAAAATAAAATAAGTGAGACTATATGTGAAGTATTTTTTTCTTATAGTACTATAATAATAATTCATGTTTTGATTAGCATAATTTTTTGAGACCTAGGTAATAGTGTATAGCTAGTATGCATTGAACTTAACCCTAAATATCCCTAGTAAGGGTACATTGGTAAATAAACATAATTGTTTGTAGTGAATGACTAGAGTTATATTAGAGCAGCCATACATTCAGGCTTTCACAAAGCTTATACAACAGAATAACAGAAGGCTATTGTTCTTATTTTAAAATCAAATCAGTAATCCAGTTTTTCAGCTGGATTTTAGCCATTTATCAAGGCTTGCAACTATTTCTTCCTCTGGGATATGTTCTTCATGCATTTTTGCTGCTATTTATTCATTCTCCTCTGTTTCTTGTTGTTTCTCTTCATCTTCTCCTCCCTTGTTCTCATTAGATTTACCTTCTTTGATGTCTTCACTTTCATCTTTTTCATCCTCTTTTAGAGGCTGCAGCTGCCCCCTTGCCATCATTCGCTAAAAAACATCAGCCCTTATTGCCGGTATGTCTTTGCAGGTGAAGTCCATAGTTTTTCCATTGACTAGGCAGTCTAGGTACTTCATGACGAAGATCCCACAGTCAAGTGAGTCTTCTTCCTTCTATGGGCAGATCAGGTACTCACATTCCCACTGCGAGAACTGGCTCCTCTTTTCCGGTGCACCCCTAAAGAATTCGTGCACTATACCCACCTGCATTAAAAAAACCAAAACGTTTATTCATCATCAATTAAAGAACATTAATCCTTTCAATCCACTACTAATAGAGTTAATTTTTATAGATCACTTACCCGTCTATTGAATTCTTTTCTTGAGTTGCTACTCCAACTCATTGAATTATAAGACTGGTGTTCTCCATCCCTGAAACTTGCTTCATACAAGTTCCAGTGGTTGTCATTCTTTAGTATTGTGAACACCAAGTCCATTACAACCCAATATCTAATTTAGAGAAAAAGTGATAAAATAATGGAGTATGTAATATTGATTATATATATACATATACATATATGACCTAGCTACAAACCCTAGAAATGAGAATAGTGGAAAATACGAAAAACATTCATAAATGAAAAACCATAGCCACCTTTAGACTAATAAAATGAAATTAGAACAACACCTGATTCCAAGCCATATCATGAAAAATGTTATTCTAAATTTGTAGACCTCTTGTCCCTTGGAGTCAATACTTGGAATTTTCACATAATGGATACTTTTGATTTAAAGGTACACATTTCTATTGTATTTGGAAAGTTATTTCCCTCATTGATCACATGAAAGATCAGATAATTTGGTTGGCTTAAATTTGTTGTAAACTGTAGCCCTTCTTCTAAATATACCAACAATAAATCTAGAAAATAATAGCACATCATTTAAATTTTGAAAAGTAGACTAGTACCCATTTTAATTTGTGGAATAAAGCTTCCATAACTCTACACAGAGAGAAGGAAATGAGGTCCCTAAATATAATGGGAAACATAGTTGGTGTGTTGTCTTTCTCCATGGCGAGAACATCTTCCCCAACAACTAGACATTGACAATGTGCTATCTATTTGAAAATTTGAATTACTAGTTTCAAAAATTGGATATTGCTTCTTTTTTAATTTTGAAAACCCATTGTTACCTTTTGATGCCTGCCTATTTTGTTTATTCCTTATCATTTTGTTGTGAAAATCCTTTATACATAGGTTCACACATTTACTTTCCAAATATTAATATCATACCAACTTTTTCTGACCCATGTTTACCTTATTAGTATCCATCTGTGATTTCATTCCTTCCTAAATTCATGGACATGTGATCAAAGAAGATCTAGAAGAGATGCGTAAGAGTTTTATCCTATTAAAACAATAGATAGGGCGCATTTGATCTATGAAGTTTCTTTCTAAATTAAAACAGATTCTATATAGTTAATTGAAGACCCCTTTCTGTCTCTTTGTTGCATGACTATAACACTTAAATGTGTCAATTTTATATCAGAGCAACTGAAGCTGGATATTCATTGTTGGTTTATGAGTCCCCTTAGAACCTACATCTTAGGCCTTTAACTCTAGTGCCCCCCACTTAGGTGTCACTTTTTAACTGATGTTGCATGTATGTTTTAACTGAAATTGAAGGTATTATTTGTGCCAGTGCCATCTCAAGTTTACCCTTGCAAAGAAAAACTCATAATACAATTTTCTTTACATTATCATTCTTTCCACATTACATGTACATTAATCGGCGGAGGATGCCTTAATCCCAATTCTTGTCAAAAACCTTAATACAATTTTAGGATTTATTAAGCAAGAGGATGAGAAGTGCATGAAATTAGAGATGAGAAGACTTAGAGGAAACATTATTGTAGGCAAACCCTAGGTTCTGGCGATGCAGGTGTGACGTCCCCAGATTTTCTAAAACATAATCTGATGTGTGATGTCCAAATTGAAACCTCACCTAAGTAAGAATCCCAATTTAAACACCACACACTAGGCTAAGAAGAAGAAAATCAGAGGAAGTCATAAGGAAATCAATCAATAGTACATGCATGTGAACAATACACAAACCATACAACATATATTCACCATTCAACATAAAATTACATAATAAATTGTTCCAACATTTGATATTACTTATTGAACAACAAACTTATACATATACATGTACTACCACTAAACTACAAGATTTTCAGACAACAGGTCCACATGTACATCAACTCGCTATCCAACTCTCAACTATCTTGGATCTTCAAGATCATATATCCACAACCTAAACAAAAGATTACATGTGGTACACGTCAGCACAGTATTCAAGAATATTGTACTGAGTACGCCAACATGTCTTTTATTTACCTCTCATTACTAAGCTTGGCAATAAGATAAAACTAATACTTAGCAGTTACAAAGAAATATAAGAAAAATCATATACTTGCACAAAGATGTTCATTAACAAAAGGGAACACATATTTTAAGCACATTTTCCATTATATCATCCATGCATTTTCCACCTGAGGGAATAATGCATCATCTCAACTACCAAAGAGTATGAGATGTAAGGCCTTATGATCTACTACCAATGAGTTAGATCATTATACAAGGTGATCTGTTACCAAAGAGAATGATCACTTTCCAGCACTAAGCTACGAAAGAGAATTAGTGCTTTCATATAATGGAATAGATATATTATGTTTCATGTTTTCATAACCATAAGTATGGAAAATCAAGCAACATATCATGCAAGAACAATCATTTCATCCAATATCATATGTCAAGTATTTTACTACACATATAACACAAGGATATTGTATAATAAGCCAAGTAAGAGGTAATGGCGTACCTTGATCAAGACATATCACAATCTATACCACAAACCTGATATCATCTATACACTTGTCAAACCTGATTAAGATAATATCACATACTATCATCAGATTCTCATCATCTTACTTGTCATCCTAACCCTAATATGTCCATTTTAGGGTTTCACTTAGATCATTATGTTATATACATTATTACTTGTCTTATCTTCATCCTCATGTGGGACTTATGTTACTAATGTTATGTTCTATATTAGGATACATAATCTAAATATCAGGTTCCATATCATTTTTGTGCACATATTAACCCTAGTTTGTATACATTATTTAAATTAGGGTTACAACCCATGCATTAAGGGTCATCTTTATATAACATTTATTTCATGCATAAAACTGATCTCAGATTTACATATTATCTTAAGTTACCGATATGAGGGTTTTCTATAAATTTAAACATTTATTGAGCATGTATGTATTTATTGCACTTAATTTAGTGTTATTAGCCCTAAATTGACATTCTAAGAAAATTACATGATTTCATGCATCAACATCATAATCTCTGGTTTCAGATACATTATGAACATGAATATGGATTCAGTGAAATATTCTCATAATTTTAGGCCATCATTTGTTATTTATAACACATGATATAAGCATTATGCATCTTACATGATATCATTGTTATTAGGTCATAAAAATCCTGATATTACACTTACATATTATTCTACACATTTTTTTGAGAATTTTGGTACCTTATTTGTATTTTTTGGATAAACGATCTAATTTCTATGATTTATTCAAGATCTATGTATTTTATAAAATAATTACCTTTTCGGACAATAGGCCGCTGACACGTGGGGGGGGTGTGGCACTTCTCATGGACCCGCATGGTTCAACTACGAGCCAGCCAACCTTGGTCTGGGTTTCCTTAGTTCACTGGTTGGACGAACGACCCTTCTGTCTCCCCTCTGGTGAGCGATCAACCGAGGCGCAGGGGTCCTCATCCGCTACTAAGACCACATCCAACTTCAGCGTCAACCACTAGATCTCCACGACTAGTGTAGCTTCCAGGTTGGCCTTTGGAGATCCATGACCACGAGGTCACCAGAGATGGCGGCCATCACGGCGTCAGGAAAGGGGAAAACATCCCTGAGCATGAAAATCATTTGGAAATCTTCCTAAAAGTACTGCAGACCCTCCTTGAACTCATCTCAGTCCTTGGTTAATGATGTGGAAGCCTATAGCCCTCCTCGTAGCTTCCCCTTCTCCCTCAGCTAATCAGAGTTCGTTAGCCATGGAAGCTTAATGACAGCCCCTAGAACCATCCGCCTTGGGCTCCCTTGACCTCGACCCTTCTTTCCCTCTCTTATCTTCCTCTTATCTCCTCACTAACTCCATGTTCTACTCATGGCCACCACCTGTAGGTTGCAATGGAGAGTCGGTGGGTAAGGAGGGCTCTCTCTATCTGCACTGAGAACCAATGGCCATGGCTAAGGGGTCAGGTTGCTCCTTAAGATGAGTCGAGACTAACTGTTCGGTCACCTCTTCTGTTCGGTGCATGTTCAGAGATCATGGTGGCGTGGGTGATTGCACGCCTCACTGCTCCATGAATCCTCAAGATCTGGAGCTTGGAGATGATCTGACTTCCATCGAAGTTGCATCCGACGGCGGTGATAGGTCATTCACGAGACCAGGTTCGCGGCTCACTCCTCCAGGATGATAGCCGCTGGATCGAGAAGACTAAAGGGCCAGGATTCGGCCACGTAGCCTGGCTCAACTAAGGGGTGTAATACATATATAAAATCACAAACTTAGGTCTATGAATCATCAAATATGCACATTATTTCTCAAATTTCAAACCTTAATAACTTTCGCTAGGAATATACAATTACCACCAAATTTTAACCATAGTTTCCCTACCTCTCGATCTACATTCGACTCTAATTTGGGGACAAAACTCAGCTATATACTCATTCAATTAAATACTCCAAAAAGGCATGAAATTAGGGACATTAATCATTATATCAACCTCAATTAACACTCAGACTTTACCAAAACACTTGGAACTCTCATTATAACTCAAGATATGAATTATCATATGTTATTGTAGATTTAAGGATTCCAAAAGTCCACTCCATCTCATCCTGCACACCTTAAAAGAAATTTCATCCTTGAAATAAAACCAAAATCCATTCTTTCACATCATATACATCTTAAAAGAAATTTTGTCCTCAAAATTATTCCATCCTCTTACTCCAAGGATAAACCAAAAGGTCTTCATACACAGCTAGGGACCTACTCTAGGTGCAACATACCCAAACACAAGGTTCCATAATCATATGTAAACCACTATTAGGAGGTTTTAAAACATCTAAGATGAATCACCTCTTCATATAAGATTGAGAAAAGGGTTTAGAAACTCAGGTTATGTCATGACATATCTCATATGTTAGGGTTTCATCCTTATCTAAACCCACACATTAGGGTTCCCGCATCATATCACCATGTTCTAAAGGAATTAACTAAGGTTAACCCATACATAAAGGTGTCATAATCGTTATGTTGTACTAACTGTGAAACTATATTTTTCATCTTTATTAAGCACTAAGCTTAACACCTCATGTAACATTTTTCATTCATATGATCTGATTTCATTGATCATAATAAATTGTAACATTTACTAGTGATTTGATCACAAGATTAGCCATGAATTCTCATTATCATCATTATTCAAGTGTATGGTTAACCATTTATGCATTGATATCTATTAAACCATCTCTAGGTTTTTCATCAGATCATATCCACTATCAGATCTCAAATGAGAGGTATATAAAAGACACGTAGGCGTACTCAGTACAATGTTCTTGAATATTATGTTGACGTGTATCACATGTAATCTGTTTTTAGGTTGTGGATATATGATCTTGAAGATCTAGGATAGTTGAGAGTTGTATAGTGAGCTGATGTACAGGTGGACTTGTTATCTTAAGATCTTGTAGTTTAGTGGTAGTACATGTATATGTATAAGTTTGTTGTTAAATATGTAATATCAAATGTTGCAACAATTCATTATGTAATTATATGTTGAATGGTGAACATATGTTGTATGGTTTGTTTATTGTTCACGTGCATGTACTACTGATTATTTACTTGTGACTCCCCTAATTTTCACTTTCTTAGCCAAGTATGTGATGTTTAAATTGGGATTCTCGCTGAGGTGAGGGTTTCAATTTGGATGTCTCACATCAGATTAAGTTTTAGAAAATCTGGGGACGTCACAGGTGGTATCAAAGCATGAACAATATCAAAGCCTGACATTTGCTCATTATGCAACTCAAAACCGAAGAACCTTGAACTTAATAATGTTTAGGGTTAGATTAGTCATCTTCTAGAGAGTAGATCTGACCTAGCCTCTAGGTTAGCACCTAGATGTCTAAAAACTAGGTTTAGACTGGTGCTTGTTGTATAGCAGGTCCTTAGATGTCGTTCCTTCCTTGTAGTGTAGTGGTATGGGACGTTGCATTATTTGGAAATGACGTACATCACGGGAAGAGAAACCTTTGGCATATGATGCATCTATGCTTTGGGTAGCTACACCAGTATACACCCCCTTCTCACCCTTTTCACTAGTTTTCATGACACTATACTCTCTACTATGTGTGGGACACTCATTTTCTGGATTTGGTTTCTGATTCCAATCAGATTAAACCTTGATAGTTTTCTTTGACACTTGTTTTATCGGATAAAAACTATATAATATTTTATTATATATGTATTACAAAAATGTGTCCCCAGACATGTATGAGTAGGAGGTGACCATGCAACCTAAGTGAAAGTGTATGACATCAGTCTAGAAGAGAGAGTAGTTCTAGATTAGATGTCTAGAGCCTTGTGGAATATGTGATAGATGGAATAGATGAAATAAGTTTTGATGATATGATTTAAGTCTTATATAGATGAGATAAGATAGTCTATGATGATATATGTTTGTCTTTGAGGACTTAAGTTCAGTTTTGAGGATTTGAGATAAGTTTTGATGATGCAAGTATGTGTGCTTTTCTAAGTTAAGATAAGCTACGTTGAAACTAGATGTGAGTCAGCAAGAGCCTCAATCTCTTCTACAAGGGAGGACCTCTTGTGTTGGGACCAGTTTTAGGGTTAACTCTAGAGAGAGTGAGACCCATTGGGAGAATGTTAGAGAACCTGAACTCCAAGATATGAGAATGATGAGAAATACATGATATGATATGTCTAAAACTAGAATACTCCTAAGTGATTGAGATGAGTTTCTTTATGCATGATTCCTATAGATATCTTGAACCCTAGATGTCCTTGGGAGGACCAAACCCTAGAGTCAGAGAGAGGCTGGTTATATATGTATATGTGAATCAGGAAATATGAGAACCTACCATATGGGTGAGGGAGAGAGAGTCCCAAGACCCTATAGGAGGTAATTATGTTTTAGTTTCTGTGAAGCCTCATGCTCGGGTTGGTGGTTTCCCACATTGGAATCTAGTGGTGTATATAAGAGATTTTTGGGTAAGCATGACTCATGGGTAGAGAACCTATGAAAAGAGTGTCATGTTGTGGTTTGGTTTGTGCCCATGTGGTTATAGCTTGTAAGGCTATCACTAGTACCAATGAGGTAATCTGAGAACCTTAGACTAAGAGAGGAAAGATAAAGTATATGCATATGAGATACTCATAGAGTTGAGTTAGCTCAGAGTGACTGAGCATGGAACTACCTTCATGGTAAGGGTTAGGACCTCAATTGGGCTAAATAAAGCTTTGATATATGTTTAATAAGCCACTCACATAAGTTTGTGTAGCACAACCATGATATAATATATGTAAAACTAAGCTCGGCAATGAGATAAAACTAATACTTGACAGTTATAAAGAAATATAAGAAAAATCATATACTTGCACAAAGATGTTCATTAACAAAAGAGAACACATATTTTAAGCACAGTTTCCATTATATCATCCATGCATTTTCCACCTGAGGGAATAATGCATCATCTCAACTACCAAAGAGTATGAGATGTAAGGCCTTATGATCTACTACCAAAGAGTTAGATCATTGTACAAGGTGATTTTCTACCAAAGAGAATGATCACTTTCTAGCACTATGCTACCAAAGAGAATTAGTGCTTTCATATAATGGAACAGATATATTATGATTCATGTGTTCATAACCATAAGTACGGAAAATCAAGCAACATATCATGCAAGAACAATCATTTCATCCAATATCATATGCCAAGTATTTTACTACACATATAACACAAGCATACTATATAATAAGCCAATTAAGAGGTAATGGCATACCTTGATCAAGACATATCACAATCTATACCACATTTTTGATATCATATATACCCTTGTCAAACATTATTAAGATAAGATCACATACTATCATCATATTCTCATCATCTTACTTGTCATCCTAACCCTAATATGTCCATTTTAGGGTTTCACTTAGACCATTATGTTATATACATTATTACTTGTCTTATCTTCATCCTCATGTGGGACTTATGTTATTGATGTTATGTTCCAGATTAGGATACATAATCTGAATAGCAGGTTCCATATCATTTTTGTGCACATATTAACCCTACTTTTTATACATTATTTAAATTAGGGTTACAACCCATGCATTCAGGGTCATCTTTATATAACATGGATTTCGTGCATAAAACTGATCTCAGATTTACATATTATCTTCCAGTTACTGATATGAGGGTTTTCTATAAATTTCATTATTGATCATGTATGTATTTATTGCACTTTATTTAGGGTTATTATCCCTAAATTGACATTCTAAGAAAATTACATGATTTCATGCATCAACATCATAATCTCTAGTTTTAGATACATTATGAACATGATTATGGATTCAGTGACATATTCTCATAATTTTAGGCCATCATTTGTTATTTATAACACATGATATAAGCATTATGCAACTTACATGATATCACTGTTATTAGGTCATCAAAAGCTTGATATTACACTTCCATATAATTCTACACATTTTTTTGAGAATTTTGGGTTCCTTATTTGTATTTTTTTGGATAAATGAGCTAATTTCTATGATTTATTCAAGATCTGTGTATTTTATAGAATAATTACCTTTTCGGCCAATAGGCCATTGACACGTGGACAAAAAGGGGGGGGGGGGCGTGGCACTTATCATGGACCCACATGGTTCAGCTACGAGCCAGTCAGCCTTGGTCTGGGTTTCCTTGGTTCGCTGGCTAGACCAAAAACCTTTCTGTCTCCCCTCTGGTGAGCGATCCACCGAGGCACAGGGGTCCTCATCCTCTACTTAGACCACAACCAACTTCAGCATCAACCACTAGATCTCCACAACTAGTGTAGCTTCCAGGTTGGCCTCTGGAGATCCATGACCACGAGGTCACCGGAGATGGTGGCCACCGCGGCGTCAGGAAAAGGGAAAAACATCCCCGGGCATGAAAATCATTCGGAAATCTTCCCAAAAGCACCATAGACCCTCCTTGAACTCATCTCAATCCTTGGTTAATGATGCGGAAGCCCTGTAGCCCTCCTCAGAGTTTCACCTTGTCCCTCTGTTAACCGTAGTTCGTTAGCCATGGAAGCTTAATGACAACCCCTAGAACCAACTGCCTTGGGGTCCCTTGACCTCGATCCTTCTTTCCCTCTCTTATCTCCTCACTAACTCCATGTTCTACTCATGGTCGCCACCTGTAGGTTGCAATGGAGAGTCGGTGGGTAAGGAGGGCACTCTCTATCTGCACCGAGAACCAATGACCACTGCTAAGGGGTCAGGTTGCTCCTTAAGACGAGTCGAGAATAATTGTTCGGTCACCTCTTCTGTTCAGCACATGGGTGCTTGCACGCCTCACTGCTCCATGACTCCTCAAGATCCGGAACTTGGAGATGATCTGACTGTTGTCGAATCTGCATCCAACGGCGGTGATAGGTCACTCATGAGACCAGGTCCATGTCTCACTCCTCCAAGACGACAACCACTGGATCGAGAAGACTAAAGGGCCAAGATTCGGCCACGTAGCCTGGCTCAACTAAGGGGTGTGATACTGATATAAAATCACAAAGTTAGGTCTATTACTTATCAAATATGCACATTATTTCTCAAATTTAAAACCTTAATAACTTCCTCTAGGAACATCCAATTACCATCAAATTTTAACCATAGCTTCCCTACCTCTCGATCTACATTACACTAAAATTTGGGGACAAAACTCAGCTATATACGCATTCAATTAAATACTCCAAAAAGACATGAACTTAGGGACATTAATCATTATATCAACCTCAATTAACACTCAAACTTTACCAAAACACTTAGAACTCTCATTATAACTCAAGATATGAATTATAATATGTTATTGGAGATTTAAGGTTTCCAAAATTCCACTCCGTCATAGTAGGTATCACATTGTCTTAGGAAGTCCCCATATACCAACTTAATGGCACGGAGAAAAATATTTCTAGCCTCCAAAATGATGATCGATTCTAGACACCATTACCACCAGGTTATGCCCTAATAATTCTCCTTATATTTGTAATGGATTACTTGACAATTAATTATTATTTGAAAATATGTGGCTCCAATATCAAATCTGATGACCTCACTTTTTAGCACCCCCCAATTAAGGAAAGATCTTAAAGTTGAGATCCATTACTTAAAATCCTCAAGATCCAGATTTAGCAAATAACAAATAATAGCAAAAGGTTTCTATTATTTCACAAAAAATATTTACAAGTTGTCTAACAATTCTCTCATAAGGAGTTATATAGATTTCCTCAAGTTCATAATGTCTCGATATCTTCATTTATAGCATTTACCTGAAATGGCGTGAAAGAAAATGTGGATTGTTATATGGCTATAAAATGTACTTGGGGTACAGAAAAAGCATCTAAGTATTATAACAACATATAATCAATGAACTATTGCCAAATAAGAACTGGAAATTTTGTTACATATACTAACACATACATGATATGATATCTTGGTTGTAATATGGTCCCCTCTAGGCTCATGTACATCATCCCTTGATACGTGTCATCCTAGGGTAGAATATGATATCTTACTTTATGTGATACTCAAAGTGGAATTATAGTTGAGTTGAATGTAAATAAACATCAAAAAGTTTATTTCATCAACCCTCGAGTAAACCTCAGAAAACACTAACATTCGACAATGTGAGCAGTCATAATCATAACCACGTACCTCAATGTTGAGCCATGTAGACCTTGCAATCAAACTTCAAGTACTTTAAGCATATCATCCAATCAAGAAAGCAAAGATGGATCTAAGCAATCAACATTAAATCTGCATGTATGTATATCCTAAACTTTCGTCATCAAATTATTCAGACTAAACCCTACTTGGGTCCTAATCTAGGGTTGTATTGGGTTTGGATAAGGAATAAGGGTACATACCTTAGTTTCATCGCATATTAAACATTTTGTCAAACCCTAATTATCAGATATATCATATACTTTCTATATGAACACTTAGATTCAATTATATGCATTAATATCATTACTAGTTATTATCTTTGGTTTCAAAACCCTAATGATACATATGTATGATCATCAACCTTTTGGATTCCCATCATATTCAGCAATATCAGAGTATATGGCAAAGTAAATGCTTTTAACATATTCAAGATCTTAATTATCAAACCTAGGCCTTCCATGTTTATAATCTCCACTTAATAACGTGTTATGCCCACTTTTGGAATCAATATCGGATCCAGGTCGTGATACTATTTTATTTGGATTTTTCTTGTTCCCCTGATTAGTTTCCTATATAATTTTACCATATCTGAATAATCCTAGAAATTTCTACGAACTATACAAAGAAAAATCTATACCTCAAATATGGGGTGACATGGAGACCCCTTACATGTAGACTTATAAGGAAAGGGATGAAGGTGAGGTACTTTAGAAGATCATGGACTTCTATGCTATTGTGGCAATCACCATGTTACTATATACAATGAGACAATCATGGATAAGGAAGAGCATTGCCATGATGAAGAGGGAGAGATTTTCTACGACACTACTATTGGAAGATTCAAATCAAGGAAGAAGGGGTTTGTGGTAGTCAATCTTCTCTTTTTACCACTTATTATATAGCTCAAGGGTTGGAGATCTATGGGTCTTGTTTCCGTAAAATTTCCTTATGTAATTGGCAAGGAACCATGCTAGGAAAGTAATAAATATATGCCTCCCTCCTGTACTTATAATAACAATATCATATGTTTTACTTTATAGATCAAAAGTTACATAAAGGAAACCACCCCTCATACCATTATTTTGGAAAAACGTTTTCCATACTATCTCCATTGGGAAAAGGATATCTCCTTCATTATTCCTTATTTAATCAAAACTTAGTTTCAAAGGAAAATATACATAATTACCTACTAAATTATCTTGTCCACAAAATATCTTATAAGTTCCTAAATTTTCATATATAATCCTATATTTGGAATTTCTGTCTCATAAATTATCTTGAGTATTTTTAAGAGCGCAAAATTACTTATTTCCTATTTAGTACCCAAGGGACCCCTTTGTAAACCTTGATTGTGGAAATTAAGTAATTCATATCTCTCTATAATATTTTGTCTAATTTCTCCCAAAATTGGATACTTATTTTATTATCCTAGAATCTCATATTGAGCCAAGTTTGGTAACAAAGGGATGTTTTTAGATACCCTTTTCTCTTTCTTCAAATAAGGGAAACAACATTTAATTATTACAAGCAAGTCCATTTTCCTTCTCAATTTTCCATAGCCTACTAGGACCGTCATTTCTCTATTTCACTTGGAGGGAAACTCATGAATATCTTTCTAAAGTTATATCTATTTTTTTTTATTTATTGGAATAACTTTTGCAAGCAAAACTTGTCCTTTATGTATTTCATTAAACAATTACACACATCATATAGAAAGTCCTTTATATCTCATATTTTGTAATTATCCTAGTTTCTACATTATCTTTAAGTATTCCAAAAATTAGATCAAAATATCTCTTTGATACCTCAAAACTTGTGTTGCCATTCATTGTTAGATAATTACTTTATCTATTATCTAAATTACAAATTATCTTAGAATATTTTGAAAATTGGTCTATTATTCCATATTCCATTTTCTAACAAACCATAAAGCCATTACCCTTTATTTATGGATGAATTCCTGTTATTTCTTAAACTTGTTCCACAAGGCCTATTTGCAAAGCAAATAGTCTATTGGGCATCACTTGGGGCATGGGTTGAAACCGTATCACAAAGTAGATAGTTTTATTAAATTGTCAATTATAATTAGGAATTTCTTATGAAATCAAGTCTTATATTTATATAATTCAAATTCAAAAAATTTGGATCTTACTTTGCATAAGAAAGAATGACGACTGTGGCGAGTGCGAGTGCATTTTGGGGCTTTGGCATCGAGTTGTGGAGTGGTACCAGTGTATTCCCTCTTCTCCTTGTCAAGTTTATTAAAGATCATTATATATCAAGAATCATGATTGTATATATTGCATGCAACATGATTATTTATAAGTTAGTTGTTTGTGATTTAATTCATCCAAACATACTAGAAATATGTAAAATACTAACTTTTTCTATACATTATTGAATACATTGTCCACATAATATGTCTAGCTATTTTAAGTCATATAGTTGAGAGCACACACATCCACATTCTTAGACGCCAACTATTAAATCTTGAAGACAAACAATGTTGTAAATCACTATTTCTTAGTGTATAACATGGTCGAAACACATCTTATTAATATAAATTAAAGTTGGAGTTTATATAAATACATTTATGTTATTAGAAGAGTGGAGTTGGAGGGAACATCCTAAATATAGTAAACTATTCATTATCCTTCATCTTTTTGTACATTTTTGTTATAGTAAACTACTCATTATCCTTCATTTTTTTACAGTTTTCTTATACTCTTTTTGATAGTAAATCTTTATTAAATATATGATAGCATCTCATATATCCATGACTATGCATGTCACAATTTTTATCTTACTACCTCTTAACAATCGACATGATATTTTGGTTTTTTAAAAAGACTACATGACCCATTTGAGCATTTATTTGACAATTTTGAAGGCAGTTGAGGAAGATGTTTCATGTTCTTTAGCAAAAAAAGATCTATTAGTGGAGATAATCACCAATGTATAAAAAGCACATATGGAGTAGGATTCTTCAAGGTGAGTTGATATATAATACCCAACAATCACAATCCTTCAAAGAGGTTTTCAAGATAACCATCTATGAAGAGAAATGTGAGAAAGGAGAGAGGGATCAAGTTGGACTAGAGGATGTTGAGTTTTGTACCAGATTGCATGTGCAACAACCTGAACTCAAGTTTACTTGAACTTACAAATTACCCTCTACCTTGTAGCTTAGTAATCTCTTCTTTTTGGAGTTAATCTGAAACACTAAATTCAAAATGGAACTAGATTGAAATATGCTTAAAACCAAAGTTGTATGAGGAAAATGGACGTGAATCCACTAAGTAATTAGAAACCTTAGTTCTATAAGAGAACTAATGAAAGTGACTAAGTGTTAATAGCAAACCATAATTGATATTTTCTTTATTTATATTATTATTACATTTAATTTTGGTATTAATTATTTACAAACAAGCATATTTACAAGAATTAAAGAGCTTAGATATCTTTCCACCTTTCCTCCTTGACCAACTTCATTGTATAAAAATAAAGGAACCAAATCCGGCATATCCCTCTTGGATGCCTAACTATCTAAGATGCGCCTAAGAATACGTTCCAACAACTAAGGAGTATTCCCACTATATTATTTGCATTCTACTAGATGATATAATCCATCTTATTTTTCTTACCAAGACCTGAATCTTAGTAATTTTTTAGTCCATAACAAGATGGACATCATAAGAGCATTATAATAATTAATAGTTTGCTTGTAGTATTCTATAAAATAAAATAAACTAAAAATTTCATTGAATTGGGTTCTTCTGCATTATTAGAAAAGTAGCTTTATTAGAAAATGTGTCACTTTATTTTCTTATTCATATAATTATATAATGTAAATCAAACAAATATAAATTAACTATTGCATGTGTACGTGTGCGTTTACTAGTTTGAATATTAATGGTTTGTCAACACAAATTCATCGGGTGTGTGGGAACGGGCATGTCATCGCTGCATAGTACGTTTAGTTATCATATCTAGTTAATGATCTCTTTGTGGGTTATATATACGTTCACTTTCCTTCTCTCAAGTTTCTTATATATAGTTATCATTCCGAAGAAGCAGGTAGCCAAATTTGATCTTGTTCGTGTTTTGCCCCGTCATGACTGCCCGATTCACGTCGAAGCTGCAGCCTGCAGGTAGCTGCTCTGGATATAAAACCGAAGAAGCAAGTAGCTAAAGGATCCATTCCATGGCAGATTCGCGACCGCCACATAATTTGTGTTAGATATATGACAGCTGTAGCAGCTATGTAGATATCATGGGTTAAGTCCAATGTAGTGCAGCAAGTATATGTGAGAAAAGTAGTTTTGTCTCTAGTGCAAATGGTAAATTTTTTTTATCCAATATTGCTCATTGTTAGAACTTTTGTTGTCCTTATATGTAGGATCACATGGAGCACTAGTGTCCAAGGGGTCCTAGGAGGGAGGTATGCCCACCTCCTTGGTGGGTGTGGTTACCACATCACAACGCACGCACGTACGCGCGTCACGCCACGCCTCGCCTGACATGGCCGGGTACGGGCTTGTGGAGTCTTCACTCCCGAGCCGTTTTGTAGAGTTCTTCTCCTGTGCGAAGAACAACTTTCTCCTTCCCGTCCTACACTGGTGGTACTGCAACGAGACGACGTCAAGCGCGAGCGAGACGTCTCTGTACCAGGTTCGTGCCAGATCGAGTCTGGGAGAACGATGTCTATCCGCGAGGATTGCCGGAAGTATCACGTTCGTTTCTCAATGAACGATCTGCATGTAACGACATTAACAACAGTCTTAAAGAAATCAACATTTATGTCGTTAATTAACAATCGCCAGTTAGGGTGGTTCGGGGAATAAAATTGATACCAGCAGTATGCCTAAAAAATTTACTGGTACCAACTTTACATGTTGACAAAGTCAGATGCAAATTTGGCTGAATATTGCGGGTTTTGATCAGTACTTAGAAGAGACTGAACCTAAATCTGATGAAACGATTCCTGATAATGCAAATATAATTGTTAATTGGAAGAAGGGTGACAAAACGTGCCGCGGTTTGATTCTATTTGTTTTAAATAACAAACTGTATAACTCATATTCAAATCCGCATCACAACGTCCAAGGTTTTGTGGGAATCGTTAATTAAGAATTTTAGTACTAAAAATCAAGGTGTTGGAAAATATTACGTGTCTAAATTTCTTAAGTTTCAGATGGCACAGGGTAAGTAAGTTTCTGATCAAACACATGATCTACAACTCCTAGTTCATGAACTCTCACATGCCAAGATGATATTGCCTAAGAAGCTCGTTGTTATGTCTATTATAGTAAAGTTCCCTAAGTCATGAGAATCATTTGGTATGCCTCTGAAGCATCACAAAGGGACACATACAATGGAAGAACTAATGATTGATATTAATATACAAGCAGAACACTTAAAGGATAAAATAGTCAAGGTGCCTACTTATGCAAATCCTCTGTTAATTTTACTTCTGCTAAAACCACCAAAGATAAGAAATCTAAGAATGCACATAAACCTAAGGCAAAGATGCAGAAGAAATCAAAGAATAAACCTTGTTGGACTTGTGGACATGTTGGTCACTGGAACAAGGATTGTCCTTCTAATAAGGCAAAGAAAGCTTCCACATCTACAACTGAGGAAGCTGTGGTCAACATGATGACTACATCCTTGAACCTCAATGATGGGTACATGTCTATTAAACTTGAAATCTTTTCTATTTTTGAACCACTTTATTGGATAATTGACACTGGGGCTAATGTACATGTATGTGCTAATAAATCTCTGTTTGTGTCTTACCATGCCTCTCGAGGTCAATCTGTGGCTTTGGGCAATTCCAGCTTTGCAGAAGTCAAAGGAAAATGACGGGTGGACTTGAAGTTCCCTTTGGGGAAGGTGCTGACTCTTCACAGGGTCAGACATGTTCCAACCATTCGACGTAATATCCTTAGTGGTGTAATTTTAGTTAGGGAAGGTTATAGAGTAGACTGCAAATGTAATAAGGTTATTATTACACGCCTTCGTGATTCTTTATTTTTTGGCAAGGGGTACTTATGCGATGTGGAGAACTTATTTAAGATTCATGTTGAACCTGTTTCGAATTCTATTTTAAATTTGAATGATTATAGTTCTGTTTGTATGAATCTTGTTTCATCCGATGTTTGGCATTCACGTTTGGGACATGTTAATATTGCCTCAATGAAGTGTATGATGAATCGAAATTTAATCCCTAAATCTGAAATTAGCAATAATAAATATAAAATCTGTGTGCAAGCTAAACTACCTAGGAAGCCTTTTCATTCTGTGAATAGGAATTCGGAAATTTTGGATTTAGTGCATACAAATATCTGTGAATTTAATGGTGTTTCTATGAGGGATCAAAAGTGTTATTTTATAACTTTTATTGACGATGCGAGTAGATATTGTTACGTCTTTTTACTTAGAAGTAAAGATGAGGCATTGGATAAATTTAAAATTTATAATAAAGAAGCCAAAACTCAAACTAGTAAAGTACTTAAGCGATTAAGGTTTGATAGGGGAGGAGAGTATACCTCGAACTTGTTATTGGAATTTTGCCAATTACATGGAATAGTTCATGAGGTCACTGCTCCTTATTCACCACAATCAAATGGGATAGTTGAACGTAAAAACCGAAACTTAATAGGTATGGTAATTTCCTTACTCCAAACATATGGATCACCCAACTTTATGTGGGGGGAAGCTTTGAATACAGCTTGCCATATTCTGAATAGAGTTCCCCATAAGCATTCAGAGAGTAGTCCGTTTGAGTTGTGGAGAGGGAGAAAACCGAGTCTTAAATATCTTCGAGTGTGGGGGTGCCTTGCTAAGGTACTTGTCCTTGAACACAAAAGGAAGAAATTGGGACAGAAAACAGTTGATGCCATATTCTTGGGGTATGTAGAGACAAGCTATGCTTACAGATGCTTGATTGTAAATCACATATCTCTAGCATTGAGGTCAATACAATTGTGGAATTACGTGATGCAACATTATTTAAGGATGTATTACCTATGAAAACTGGTGTGCCCAGTGAAGTATCTCAAGAAGATTCATTTACCACATGTTCCATTCCCGAGCACGTGGAAAGGATGACAAATGTGAGGGGCGACTCAGAACAAACTATTTTTGAATCTGATGATTCTGAAGAAATAGTTGAACCAAGGAGAAGTAAACGGCCTAGGACATCCAAGGACTTTGGAAGTGAGTTTCTCACTTACAATGTTGAGGATGATCATGTCACTTTCAAACCAGCTATGAAATCTCCAAAAGCTAAGTTTTGGAAAGAAGTCGTTAATGATGAAATCCAATCAATTCTCTCAAATAGAACTTGGGAATTAGTAGATTTGCCTCCTGGTTGTTCTGCAGTTGGTTGTAAATGGATCTTTATGAAGAAACTTAATGTATACGGGACAATCAATATGTATAAGGCTAGGTTAGTTGCTAAGGGTTACACACAACGAGAAGGAATAGATAATTTTGATACCTATTCCCCTGTTTCCCGTATGACCACAATCTGAGTGCTTATAGCATTGGCTTCCATTTATAATCTCTATATCCATCAGATGGATGTGAAGACCGCATTTTTACAAGATGATCTTCAGAAAAAGATATATATGGAACATCCTGAGGGATTTGTAGGTTGTGGGAATGAGTCCAAAGTGTGTAAACTTATTAAGTCATTATATGGCTTGAAACAAGCCCCTAACTAATGGCATGAGAAGTTTGATTCTGTGATATCATCGTTTGGTTTTGTTTCTAATGAATTTGATAAGTGTCTCTACTGCAAAATTGTCAATAATGGATTCATTTTGTTTTCTTATATGTTGATGAGGAGCTTTTTGGTTCTAATATGAAAGTAGTAAATGAGATAAAGTCATTCTTGTGTAGCAAGTTTGAGATGAAAGATATGAGTGTCGCTGATGTGATTTTAGGGCTTAAAATCATAAGGTCTAATGATGGTATAACTCTCTCTCAGTCTCACTATGTTGAGAAGATACTGGAGAGGTTTGAGTACACATCACGTAAACCTGTTAAGACTCCATATGATTCATCCAAGCCCTTGTTCAAGAATGAAACTGGGTTCTAGTGTCTCAGTTACGATACTTTCATATTATTGGAAGTTTGATGTATCTTATGAACTGCACACGTCAGAACATTACATTTGTCGTGAACAAGTTAAGTAGATACACTAGTTGTCCCGACAAGACCCATTGGGAAGCCCTTGACAGAGTTTTGAGGTATATCAAGGGAACATATTTCCTTGGGCTGCATTATGATAAACATCATTCTGTAGTCGAAGGATATAGTGATGCAAGCTGGATTGCCGTGAATTCTGGGAGTAATGGTGTCTCAGGATATGTATTCCTGTTGGGAGGAGGAGCTGTTTCCTGGAGGTCTAACAAACAGACCATATTGTCTCGGTCCACTTTTGAAGCAGAGTTGTGTGCTTCAGATGAAACTGGATTGGAAGCTGAATGGCTACATAGACTTATGTCCAATTTACCTATGGTAATGAAGCTGCTTCCTGCAATTTCAGTTCATTGTGATAGCACTACAACTATTGCTAAGATAAAGAGTTTCAAGTACAATAAAAAATAACGTAGACACATCCAAGTCAGATTGAAATCTGCAAGGGAGTTAGTGTCTAATGGGGTCGTGGTTGTGGACTATGTCGGTACCAAAGATAATACAGCTAATCCTTTCACTAAAGGTCTTACCTTGGCTTTAGTAGAAAAGTCCAGGTTGGGGATGGAACTGAAACTCCTATATATTTGCAAGCAGTAGCAACCCAACCCAAAAGAGTAGAGATCCCACAGATTGGGTTCAATGTGATAATAACAAGGTGTCGGGCAAATTAAGTGACACTATGTATTCTTGTTTGATGCTTCTAGCATCTGTGTGTCTATTTCCTGGAAACCTGTTAGTGTCATGATTGCAAGTTAGTAAGAGAGTAGTCTCTGAATGGTATCAAGTCCTAAGACAGGATGTTAGCTGTACATTCTTGGAGACTCCAACTAAGTGATTGATGTTGTGTAGGCCGCAACAGGAGAATTGGGTTGTTCTCTGTTATCAATCATGATATATAATTTTGTATGCATGGCCTTAATGTATTGTTTTCTTTTCTACTATGTCTTTATTGTGTTGTTACCAACCTATACTCTTGTACCCAAGGTTCAGGTTCAAGACTTTTGTTCACTTAGTTCCTGCGAGGGTCACAGTTGGATAACTCAGGTAGATTCAAACCGAAAGGTATCTGCTGAAAGCACAGTATGGAGGACTAAATGGTAGAGCACACTACACATTGGACTTTGTGGGGGATTGTTAGATATATGTCAGCTGTAGCAGCCATGTAGATATCATGGGTTAAGCCCAATGTAGTGCAGCAAGTATATGTGAGAAAAGTAGTTTTATCTCTAGTGCAAATGGCAAATAAGTTTTATCCTATATTGCTCACTCCTAAAACTTTTTTGGTCTTTATATGTAGGATCACATGGGGCACTAGTGTCCAAGGGGTCCTAGGAGGGAGGTATGCTCACCTCCTTGGTGGGTGGGGTTACCACATCACAATGCACGCACACACGTACGCGCGCCACGCCACGCCTAGCCTCGTCTGGCCTGGCCTGACCGGGCGTGGGCTTGTGGGCTTGTCGATTGTGGAGAGCGTCTTCCATCTTCTTTTTGTACTAGGATACAACTAAGTAATTAATCTTCTTTTTGCACTAGGATACTACTAAGTAATTAATTACTCGTGTAATTAATTGTTTCTTTCCTATTCAGATTTATTAATCCTAACTGGAAAATATTTTTCTTTTGTAAATTTTTCTTTAATATGTACAAAGAGCGACCGAATGTTTGCGTCTTACTGGGAATATGAATTAGGGACGTGCGTTGCTATATATACGTCCACAGTCTTTAGGGTTAAACACAGAGTTCATGAATTTCAGCCGCCGTTTCACGTGTGTTTTGAGAGCCCTAATTCAGAGAGCGACTGCCTTTGTTCCTAAGTCGTTTCGTGGAGTTCTTCTCCTGTGCGAAGCGCGGCTTTTTCCTTCCCGTTACCGAGACGCAACTGTCAGGTAGAGGTTAATGTGGTTGTTGTGTTGCACTGGTGATACTGCAACGAGACGACATCGAGCGCGAGCGAGACGTGTCTGTACCATGTTCGTGCCGGATCGAGTCTGGGAGAACGATGTCTATCCGCGAGGATTGCCAGACACTGATTTTTTAAGTATCACGTTCGTTTCTCAACGAACGATCTGGTTTGTGAATTCTGACTCCTTTTATTTCTGTTCTCCTGCTCTGTTTGATCTTCGTTTTCTTATTAAATCTGCCTGAACTTGTTAATAAAATTGCACCTGTTGTTGTTGCATTTAAAGACATTAATAATATTAACAACAATTTGATGGCCCCGAATGAGGTGTGCATGGGGCACTTGCGGAGGACAACGATCAACGACAAAGCTGAGGTTGGTGGCCTGTCGGTGCCAACCTACCAAATCTCACATGGCCGGCAGTACCTTCCGCTGGTACTCCACGTATATGCTTGCCGGCAGACCCAATTCGAACAGTGGCACCGTCCATTCCACACCTCCGGCTGGCGGGTCGGGTTTGCATGGGTATGCGACATTAAATCCAGCGGCCCCGTTTTGTCTACCTTTGACTCCTCCACTAGTTATTAAAGTACGTTAAGGTAAGTACCACTGTAACCTTATATGTCCCGAGGCCTGACCAGTGGCGAAGCTAGGAATTTTTATCGGGGGGGGGGGGGGGGCACCATACAATGTGATACTCCAATTATGATCATTTTTCAATGAAAAAAATCACAATCCTAAAATCAATATAAAAAGAAAAAAAAATCAAGATTACCAAATAATATTTGAAATAATAAAAATAGAACAACTATAATAGATACATTAAAGTTGTCCTCGACGACTAGACATTCCTTGAAAATGTTTGACAATGGTGTCATTGTCAATGGTAGAAAAAATGTCCTTTTCAATGTAAAGAATCAGACAATCATTAAACCAAGTATCCTCCATCTTGTTACGTAGACGACTTTTAATAATCTTCATAGCTGAGAAAACTCTTTCCACTGTAGTCGTTGCAACTGGGAGAAGTAGAGCTAATTTTAAAAGTTTAAAAACCAAAGGAAAATCTTTATCTTTCTTAACCTCAACTAATTTTTGAGCAAGTTTGTCAATTCCTTTCAATTGTGAGAAATCATCAGAAGACCGGACATCTAGAATATATGTATCCAATTGTGTATCAAGTTTCCCAAGATCTAATTCAGAAAAATCAGAAGGATAAAATTCTGCAAGTGGTAACAATTTCTGTTTATCAAATGAGAGGAATTCATTACTCAACACATAGAAGTAACTCGGTATTAGTCTCATTAAAACGATCATCCAACTCAGTTAGCATCCAATCAATTATGGTGTTGAAGATCTCAAATTGATAATGATGCAGATTGGTAATCTTTTCTAACTTTCTTCTTGATCTCCCAGATGGAGAAAAAACATCATCCATGTTTGGAATATCTATCCCATGTTTCGTACAAAATTCAACAACGATTCCAATAAATATCTCCCACTGATCATCTTCAGTTCTTAAAGAATGCAATTGTTGTTTTGACAACTTTACTAGTGTAATAGCATTTACAATATTCTAGTCTTTTCTTTGTAACGCCTTTGACAATTCATGAGTTTTCCCCAAAACTGATTTCATCAAATGCAAAAGAAAGACATACTCAAATCTTTAAATTTGACAAGAAAAGATATTTGCAAGGCCTCTTTGTTTTGTATCTTTTCCGTCATCCATAATTATATCCAGAACCCCAATGATTGAAGAAAATAAATGAATAAAGTTGATTAAAGATGTGTAATGTGAGCTCCACCGTGTATCAGTTGCTCTTTTTATACCAAGTTCTTGGTTTAATCCGGTTCCAGTTCTGAGCTCCCCAGACTTCAACTCAGCATCCAATCTTTCAACTTCTTTCACTCGAAGAGAGTCACATCTCTTACATGATCCACCCACTATATTCAAAATGTTTGAAATAGACTCAAATAATGATGCTACAAGTGGATGACTTTCAGCTACAACAACAAGAGATAATTGAAGCTGATGAGAAAAACAATGGATGTAGAATGCAGAAGTGTTTTCTCTCAAGATCAGACTTTTCAACCCATTGAATTCCCCCTTCATATTGCTAGCTCCATCATATCCTTGGCTTCGTAACTGTGAAATACTAAGTTTTTTTGTACTAAAAAATGAATCAATTGCTGTCTTAAGAGATATGGAACTTGTATCGGTTAGACGTAGAATCCCAACAAACCTCTCAATCACCTCTCCTCTTGTATTAACATATCTTAAAACTATGGCCATTTGTTCTTTTATGGATGCATCTCGCGCTTCATCAACCAAAATGGTGAATGAATCATTTCCAATTTCCTTTATGATTCGGTCTCTTATTTCAATGGAAATGACATTACAAATGTATTTTTGGATGTCTGGCGAAGTTAACTTCATATTCCCAGGAGCCTTATCTAAAACCACTTTATCAATATTTTCATTGTGAGAAGCCAAAAATTGCAGTAGCTCTAGAAAGTTTCCTCTATTTAGTGAATCTGTACTTTCATTGTGGCCACAAAATGCTAGTCCTTGATTCAAAAGATACCGAACACAATCAATTGATGCTTGTAATCGTGTACGATACTCTTTCTTGATTTCCTCATCTTGTTTAAACAATGCAACTTTAATGTTTTGATCTTGTTTCATTAGACATTCACACATAGTTCTTGCATTATTATGAGCACTAGAAAAGTTACCAACATGTCTGTCTAATCCCTTTTTATCTTTCCAATTCATATATCCTCTGCTAACAAATGTCGGATCATGGCCAGTTTGGGAAAAATGATAACAATAAAGACAAAAAACAGCATTTTTATCTATACTGTATTCCAACCAGTTAGGATACTCATTAAACCATGATGGATTAAAACGACGAGATTTATTTCCAAATTGAGTAGATGGGAATTTATGGCCTTTAGGTTGACAAGGACCATTCTGTAAGTAAGCCCTAAGAATATTATCTTGAACATTGACATCAAAACTTGATATATTTGGCCTCAACTCTGGATCAAAAATCATTTCTTTTATGTCCAATTCTATTTGATGGGTCTTTGAAGAAATTGATGCATGTACATCACAGCTGTTACTAGAATTCTCAGTTGGTTGTTGTTCATGAGGAGACTTTCTCTTATAAAATCTTCTCATGATAGACTAAAATAACTGCAATGTTGACAATGAATGATGCAAGAAATAAGAAATAGCATACACGTTAAGAAACTTTTAAATATCATCTTAAAAATATTTGATGAATAAAATGTTTTTAACGGAATTTTAGTTTATAGTAGTAGGCACAACTAGTAACTTCAAACAAGTGTAAACAAAAAAATGTAAATAAAAAAGTGGTTACCGTATGAAGAACTTTGTGCACTTCTCAAACAAACAATAATACTTCCAATACGCAGTCTTCAGATGCTACTAGAACATTGTGAGTGTGAGGATCAATTCTATTGTTATAACACATATCCTTTATAACAACATCATTTAGCAACGAGAGATATGTGTCATACACTGGTGTTACTCCGATAAGAATAAATCACACATCTTTGTAGTCTTCGATTTCTACACAGGAGAAAAATAAAACTGCAAAAATAGTAACATAAAACTGAGAGTTAGAAGTTTATGAGTCAAACTTGCTATACTAGAAACGATAGAATCGTCTCGTATATATAATAATGAGATAGTAACTTTGCCAATACTATAATTATAAATTTTTTGTTCGAAAGAAAATTTATGCACTTAGTAATAGTTATATGAAACTATAATTTATTTAGAAGAAATGTGGCACAATACATATTAATAATATGCACAACTATTGTGGTAGAATACATATTAATAATATGCACAACTATTTAATTGGAAACTACAAAATGAAAAGTTGTTTACCATTCAATAGTTAGACAACATTAATTCTTTGTCTAGGAAAATAGAAAGATGCTATCACAATTAAAAGCCATGTGATTGCATCGTTGTGAATAACAAATGAATACAAGATCAATTAGATGGGAAAACGAAAAGGCACGCATAAAGGACAAGTCAAAGAACAAGGCAATTCAACTGGACACGGGCATTTATTGGGGTGGACACTGACTATCTAAATTCACGGAAATGGATTTCTTAAACGTAAATTATAGATTGTTTTGTAAAACTGGGTCGGACACTTGCCTAATGGTGCCTAGCTGTGGCTACGCCACTGGGCCTGACGACACCTTCTCCGCCCGGTAGGACACTCCAGCCCTCTTCCGTGCGTTTGGATCCAGTGAGGATGTTCTGAAGGTAATTTCTCAGTTGGGTTGCCAACTCCACAAAATATTGAAGCTAATGATGACTTATATGTGCGCGGAGATCACAATGAAGGATTGTTAATTGATAAAAGATCACAATTTTAGAGGCATGCATGTTTATATTTTTTTATTGAAGCTAAATGTTTACTTTTTTAATATCAATATCATTTTCTAATTTGATGTTTCATTATCTTCTAGTTAATACAAATGCTAAACATTATGGGAGGGTGCTAAAGAACTATAGGACCAATCTCACCCGAGATTACATACGCGATGCTGAGAATAGGTTCTTGATTGATTTCAATTCTAGACATTGATCAATATTTCACTAACTCTACACTAATAATTTTTGTTTGTATTCTCTTTGAAAAATAAATATAGGAAGAAGGAAGCCACACAGCAATGGAACTACTTGGACCCCAAAGACTGGGAGGAGTTTGTTACCCATAGAAAAACAGATATATTCAAGGTATTAAGCGCCACTCCCAATTTAATTAATATACATTTTTATGTATTCACCTATTCAAGATTAACCTTTATTGTTACTAACCAAATCAATGTGCTAACTAACTAGGCTATCAGCGATGCTCAACGACAACTACATGTTACGACCACACAATGGGTCCAAGAGGATATGCAGGTGTTTTCCAAAGGTTATATAGATATATAGGCAGCAAGCCATGAAACAGCAAAAGAAGCCCCAATGAAGAGAAGCAGGACACATATACAATACATAAAGTGCAGCACACACAAGTGCTTCAGATTCATATAACAACATGACAAACTAACACATATATAGTGCATAACAACAACAGCTCCAAATTTACATACAACACTAGCTTAGTACATATATAGTGGGACTAAGGTGACGATCCCACCTGCTAAAACAGGTTACCGACAACTACATGTTACGACTGGGAGGTCGTGATTCAACAACCGTATGCATTAGCAGGTGGATCTGTTTGTCCTCCTACTAATGAATACGGTTGATGAATCACGACCTCCCAGTCGTAATATGTAGTTGTCGGTAACCTATTTTAGCAGGTGGGATCATCACCTTAGTCCCACTATATATGTACTAAGCTAGTGTTGTATGTAAATTCGACGATGCTGTTGTTATGTACTATATATGTGTTAGTCTGTCATGTTGTATGGACATCGATTGTATTGCTCAGGTATTATATAGTCTCATTAGATAATATGAAATATATCAATCTTATTTATAGCTCATTAATTATATATATACATCATTCTCTTTACAAGTGTTTAAAGCTGACCCCACTACAGGAACGGACTTACCAGATGTACATGCTCCCTATACGATGGGAGAATTAAATGAAGTAAGAGAAGAATGGGAAACAGCCATACAAATAGTGGGGGTTTTAAAATATAATTGGGATGTTGATAGCGAATAATGACTAAAGAATGATATTTTGTAAATGAATTTCTGAATTATAATATATGTGTGAATGTTTCTACATGTCTAGATGTTTCTACATGTGTCTGACTGAAAATGAATGAAAGTGTTGGTTGCTATATGAATGTTTCTACATGTGTGAATGTGAATGAATGGAACTATAGATTGCTAGCTACATGAATGTTTCTAAATGTGTGAAAATAAAATGGAACTGCAGGTTGTATTGCTAAATGCATGTGTGAATATTTTTGTTGTTAAATTTGCAGGTTTGTGGCCTGTTGTTGGCTGATATCAATGGATGTCGTAAAACATGCAGTTAACTACATGTTTCTCATCCTGCGACCAGCCACAGCAGGTCTGCAGACTGATAGAAAAAAAACAAAACAATAGGCGTCAGTTATTTGTATAACACCGACACACAAAGTTATAGTGTCGGTTTTATATAAATAACCGACGCATGTTTCCTGTGGCGCGAAGGTATATGGCGTCAGTTTATTATCTAATAACCGACGCTGATAGAGGCCAAGATGGCGCCCTTTCTGTGGCGCGAAGGTATATGACGTCGGTTTATTATCTAATAACTGACGCTGATAGAGGCTAAGATGGCGCCCTTTCTGTGGCGCGAAGGTATATGGCGTCGGTTTATTATCTAATAACCGAAGCTGATAGTAGCCAAGATGGCACCCTTTCTGTGGCGCGAAGGTATATGGTGTCGGTTTCTTATCTAATAACCGACGTCTATACCTTCGTACCACAGGAAAGAGGCGCGATTTCGGTGGCGCGCGAAGAGTTTGGGCGTCGGTTTTGGAACCGACGTGTAATGGGTGAGCTTTTAGTGTCTCCCACATAGGTGTCGCTTAGAAACCGACACTAAAGGCCTTAAATAACCGACACTAAAGGTAGGTTCTGTAGTAAAGTATATAATTCAATTAACTCAAGTCGATAAGTAGTGGTTCCTCTTTTCTTTCCCCTCTCCTCCAAGATGGCAATAAAGTATAAAACGGGGATAAAGAGGTGATCATATGACTCTTGAATGAATGAATATTGAATATCTCAAATTCTAACTCAAGGATTCAATAAGAAAAATATTTTTCAAATTATATCATCCTTTAATAAGGTTAATGGCCATTATAGGAATTATGGACCAAACATGTACAAAATGGAAATCTAATTATCTAGGGGATATTCTAGACCATCAAGTTAATTTATGATTCAAATTTGAAGTCATTTGGACCATGTTTGACTTTCCAATTAAATTAAGAAAAGTTTGAATATAGTTTTACAAAGAAATCATTCAAATTTACATTAGTTGCATTGATTTTCCTAATGTCGCGGTCATTTATCAATGTCACATGTTACAATTTTTATTTTTTCTTTTCTTTTCCCACACACATCCGACAGTTAGCATTTTATCATCATCCGATCCAATGGCGGTAAAGTCTTCATTTATCCTGATTTGTTCACAGCAATAGTGATGTTTCACAGTGGTTACTTTTCCTATCCTTTACTCTGTCGTCTCTTAATCTTTTCTGAAGATTTATCTTGATCTGAGTTCATGGGACTTGCCCGATTCGAATGGGCCTTTACTCAAACTCTCTCTCACTCTGTGCGGGAAATGCCCAATTAGGCTAGAACCTCTACTCGTTGTTGTAGGATCGCATATGGGTCTACCCTCCACCACCCCAGTACATAAGGTGTCCAATACGACCACCCGACTCAAAGCAATCCTCCTCGTCACTCAATTTGCTCTCCGGTGCTTTGATGATCGTCGACCTACTTGATTTATAGTTTCGGTCACCTTGGCTTTGAACCAGTCAACGACGACGCCTCTAGCTTAATTGACCCACCGGTAAGTATCCTCGACACCTTTGATTTGTTCCCACATCTCTGATTTGCCCTACATTTTCCCAAGTCACCCTACCTTGTAACCATATTTCATGTGTTTGACGACGTTCATTGCCAGTCCTGTTCTGATGGTTCTTCAACCTTGTTTTATCGTCGCCTAACTTCATGAGACTTTATAGGATTGTTTTCCGCGTTATGTTCCAACTGTTGGACCCTTTCTTTGTTCGGAGTCATTGTGTCCCTACCCATGGTGACACTTGCAGAACCATTGCACTAGGGACCCTCTGGCCTTGATATTTACCTCAATGAGTTCATTTGGATGTGAGGGACAAGACGACATGTCCGATTTTCCTTCAATCAACCACGAGCACATGCCAGAGCTGGATTTCGGAACTCCAGGATGCTACTCGTGATCCATGTCTTGGGAGAACAAACCCGGTCATGTAATGACTATGTTGCCCCCCGAGGTTCAATCGACTAATTTTATGCACAAGGGTAGTTTAGGGATTTACCACCTTCATTTTCTGTGACTGATGATCCACTGGAGCGAGCCCCTTTGCTAGCTGGAAGGCGTCGATTGGCCCAGGTCAGAGCGGGCCCAGGTCCAATGTCTGATGATTGGATAATGAAGCACTCATGGATTTTTCTCAATTTTTGATTGGTCAGATATTCTTAAATGCACAATAATTCAACCATTGATCAGAAATATGTATAAATAGTCATTAGAAAGGATTTTTTTAAGTAAAATAAAAATTTAGGATTTTCAAGCCATGAATTGCTTTCCTGGTCTGATGTTTTATTAGAAATCCTAATTTGACTCATCAAACCTAAATATGTGTCACATGTGATTAGCGTGACCTAAAATAGTAACCACTCAACCTAGTTTTCCTAATTTAATGATTTTTAATAATAAGCCTAACCCTAATGCACTCAAACCTTAATCTACCCTAATTCAACCTTGGATCAATACAAGGTATTGATTTATGATGTTCAATACTTATGTACAGGTGTATAGAGCCTAATCAAGACAAGGGAAGGTTTGACCTAGGATTTGATCAAGATCAGAGAGAGACCATCCTAGGATCAACTTTACTCCAAGGTAACCCATTCATGATGTTGAGCACAAGTATTCATGGTTGATTTCATGCTAAGTATAAAGTAGACATTATGATTTCAAGTTTAATGCTTTAATCATGCTCACTATATGAAATTCTTGATGATTGCTATATGTTATGTCCTATGGTTATAATTTTCACTAAGATTAGAGATTATGATTGATGATTTATGAAATAAATGTTCAAGTTCAAGAGGGAGAAGTCCTATCATGAAAAAGTTCAAGGATCATGTTAATTTTAATGTTAATGATCAAGATAATTAAAATAGAATAATTCTTTATATTCTCCTGCATCACGGACCTCAAGGGATCATCAGGGGGTTTCCTAGCATCAAGGGCTTTCCTAGAAATCATGTACTCCTAAGTGGGACATCATAGAGGGATGCATACATTTACTTTTCAATTCGTCATGTTAATAATGATTCTAAAATGCTTATAGTTAATTCATGTCAACTTTTCTTACATGTGAAGTATACTTTATTTTGCGTATGTTATAAAGTGTCAGTATTGTTTACTGATGTGTTAATTTTCCCCTTTGCATGGTAGGGGACGTGATGTCCCCAGGAGTTGGAGCAAATAAGGACTCAAGAGGAGCAAGCAAGGACTATAAGATCTTCAAGAGGCAACTGGTGGGGTGCCATCCATATTAGTCGATCCAATCATTGATGATGTTTACCTTCATGATTAGTTTTATCCTAATTTAGAAATGAATAGAATCTTAGACTTTATAAAGAAGTCGGTAATAGTTTTCCTTTAAAGAATAATGTATGAATCTCAATGGTGAATTATTTATTTATTTTCAATGATTACCTTATCATGACATCCTCCCTTTAAGATGAATGCTTCCACTCAGTTATGTTACATATTAAAAAAGTGGGGTTTTATAGTTAAACACTTCTTTTATCTCTTGCATTGGGGTTAAACCAATCTCCCTTTTGCTCTCTTCCATGATCCATCTCGACAAATCAATCTTTCTCGCCCTTCTCAGATGCACTAATTGCAGGTCTGACGAACTAAGTGTACTTCTTTCTCCTGCTATTCTAAGAAGCTCAATAGAAATTCCATTCAGCGTCCTGCTTGTGCAATCCTCCAAAATTATGTGTATGCTTTCCATATAATGATCATCTACTACATACCTTGCATCCACTTTGGTGTCATTAATTCAAAATAAGACCCTCTACCCAATTTATATCTGTCAAAAATGCCATCACTTGAACCAAAATATTACCTCTAGTTTGACATGATGTTCAGACAAAGAACAATTTTTGTGTGCATCAAAAGGTGCATATCGACAACCAACATGTTGTTTTTATATATATTTTTTGATATATTACTTTTGGATATCTAATACCAGATGTCATATATCTTCTTAAAATACTCACATGTATTTGGTTGTAGTGTTTTAAAATATTCCCTTCACTACACATAAAGTGTTAGAAACAAAGTTGGTTGTGTGTTTGCTTTGTATTTCATTGCATATTTCTAAGATGGGTACATTATCTCTTTTATGGCCCTTTTCATTTTAAGAAATTGGTCATGTATTATACAATATCAAGGCGATGAATGCATGTGCATACATTCTTGATTCATACAAAGCATCACTTGCCTATAGAAAATGTTGGTTGTTATTGATTCACCTCGTACATCCTTGTACTCATAATATATATATATATATATATATATATATGTGTGTGTGTGTGTGTGTGTGTGTATGTGTGCATGTATGTATGTATATATATATATATATATATTTATTTATTTATATGTATATATAGAGTTAGGCTAGAATACACTCGAGCGTTTTCAGAGCAGAATACACTCAAGTAGTTTATTATGATGCAATATTTTTTTCAAAAATCTAATCTATTTATCTTGTTAAACATCTTGTGAATAGCTCATACGCAAAATTTGAGCACATTTGGACATTTATAGGTCATGTTATAAAGACCGCAAAAAGTATACATTTCAAATTAGTTTCACACGTCGATTTTGTTGCCCTTGGATGAGTGACTTACACTCATCCAAATGGGCTCAAAATTTGTATGTAGCCTAGTTATAGTATGACGGTGAAGATCAGTGGTTTATATTTTACAAAAAATAGTCTTGATATGCAAACACACTTGAGTGTATTCATGTGATCTGTCCACTCGACTGTATTCTAGCCTGACTCTCTCTCTTTATATATATATATATATATATATATATAAAAATATATATATATATATATATATATATCATTGAACGATGTTAAAAATTTATATGTATTTGCATGGCCAACATTAAACAAAAAGTAAGTCCTCTAGGAATGGTAAATTCTCTTCCATCAAAGATTCACATATTACATGCATGTCAACCATTGAACCCTCCAATCAACACATAAGGAAAGTAAATTCTATGTCAAAATCCAAAGGCCACGTGACCAGGTTCTGGGCTAGGATCGCATCACTAACCTATCTAATAGGTTGATTGAACAACCACGAAAATTTGAGTGAGGATAAAAGAAATAAAAGGGAGGAAAAGAAGGGGAATATAGGAATATTGGGGTACAAAAATTCGAAAATTGTTGCAATTTGTAGAGATCTTCACTACAAAAAAGACTATTTAACTACAATTTATTTACTTACATGTAATTTATATGTAATTTATAGTATTTTTTGTTACAAAAATAAAAAATGTAAACAACATAATTGTAGCTTACAAATAAATCATAGCTAACTATGATTTCCTCTCTCTAATGTAAATGTAGTCATATAAATGTAGTTAATTGAGTTTTAGATAACTTGATCAATTCTAAAAAAATAAATTCTCTCCTGCGTCTCACTTCATTTCTGCTCTCCACTTTTCCCCTCCCCTACGCGATACTTACCCCTACTCTCCATGCGATCTTACCCAAATTGAGATGGTCGTCCGCATGCGACAATTATTGAGCCGCTCCATGCTACCTTCGCCACACATGATTGACTCTCGAAGTCCATTTTCCCCTCCCTATCTGCATACGGTGGCATCTCCACCAATCGGTCGAAGCGTTGGTCAGGTAGTGTTCCTCATCTCTAGACTTCTTCTCTTTAGGAATGCTACAAGATCCTGAGGTCTCACTAATGGAATCTTTCTCATCAAGCCAGATTATAGTGTTCCACCTCCTCACAGCCACCCAACAATTGGGTTCCAGTAGGTATAATTCCTCACTTCTACATTGCATTCATATCATCATGCTTTTCCCCAAATCATTCTAAAGGTATTCGTCAGTACTTCAATTACATCAAGGTTGATGGATAATATACTTGCAGTAGATTAGGGAATGCAGTTCCTCTATAACTATCGGGAATGCAACATTCATAATATATTGTGCGAGATTTTGAGAATTACTACTAGGTATGTGATTCCTCCGTAGATACTGGGAAAGCAACAGTCATAATGATTCACCTTTTATATCTATAAACCATATCTCCCATTGAATATTTTTCCTCAATTTATCAAGTTTGGTCAGGATGCATTTGTTTTAATTATTGTTATACAAAGTTATGAAAAATAAAGATATAAGTGGGGATCCTATATATTCTTCCAAAAAAATTGGGATATATTTTTGACATCCATCCAAATCTATCCTTGATATTGATAAAAGATATCAGAATGAGGACACCTTGTTCCAACTCATGAGAGTCAATGGTATCAATCAAGAGGCTTGATTAAAATGTCCATCATTGATCAATATGACTCCCAATTTTCTTCAAACTTAAGTTCATCATGTGCGACGAGTGCATTAATGATTCAGAGATACAATGAGAGGGAGCTTCTAACTATAGAGGATGTCTAGGCATTAGAATCTACTATTTCATGGTTACCACCTCATTGGGTCCATAATATTTTATTGTATTAATGGATACAAGATCTTATTTTCTCCATCAAAAATAAAATGTTAGCTTTGGTACCTTCTCATAGCTCTATTGTTCCTGTGGAACACAGTTTCTTAAAAATGTTGATGTAAATTTTTTTGCCAGACTTTTTTTTATAAATCCAACTTTCATAATAGTTCACTCCTACCTAGATTATTTTATGTAAAGGATCATATAGTTAGATAAATATAAAGTACATGATCAATATAAATGGTTAGATTGGAATTTCTTACTGTGCAAAAGAGTTGCACTAGACACAATTCTTTGGAATACATGTGAATCTTTGTGGGGATATAGTTGTGGTATAGTAGCAAGATGGTTATCCTGTGATATAGTAGTACTACTATGATTCACATTTTGTTTCATGTCAAGCAACGAAGCTATCTTATCCATATAACTAGATTTAATGCTACACATTATATTATCATTTAGTTAACTATAGAACATCACAATGGAATCTAGCTCATGTGATGAGAAATTCGATTCAGGTTTTGAACCTAAACAAAGAAAATAATCTTGAGAACAAAGAGAATAGGGGTACTTATGTTCATTAAATTTCTTCTAGGGCGTTCCTATAGTCCCAGTCTTAAATTATTGACTTGTGGGAAACTGAGCTAGCATAATATCTTATTTTGATCAACATGATTTACATCAAGGTGTAGTATCTAATGTTGATGGCTTCCAATGGGATTCTTATACTTTACTACTCATATTTCTAGTTCAAATCTTAGCTTTATCTCTGTTACTAAATGATCTTCAATGCACCATCTTATTCTTGTACTTTTATTATCTTTATAGGACCTATGTATGAGTGGAATGGTTGGACTAAGGCATTGACTCAAAATAAAATCAATAGTGATGATTGTAGAGACAAATACATTCAGGGAGGACAAGGATATGGAAAACTTAAAGGGTTTCTCATGACTTCCACACTCCCTTTTCTCATACTACATATCCTGAAAATGAGGTAGGACTACCCTATTCATATCAGCTAAAAAGGACAACTCAATCATGTTCATCATCGTGCATGTCCACATCGTATGGGTGAGCAACCTACTAAACAAACTCTCTTGGATTGTCAAATTTGTGTTTTTATAATCCTCATACCTTCATTTGTGTTTTGCAGGAACCCAATTGACATTTACTCTTGCTAGCTAAGAGGCTTTTTATATGTTCATAAATGACCTTCTTTGTTAGTTCATTGGGTTTCTAAGCTCTTAGCATTGGAGAGGTGGATTTTGCCTATTCCTCATTCAACAGATGCATGGGGATTGATCATGTTCGAATGCACAATCTAACTTCTATACATGTTACCAACACATTTATAGGTAGTGTTTAGTGTTACATGTCATTGTTTCACTACTAAAGTAGGTTTATTCCATATAGAACAATCAAACTAATTTCTCCTTGACTTTTATCACTAAAATCATGCTCCATTCCTATTCCACGTACTCCTACCTCAAAATTATGGATGGGAATATATACATAAATTTTAAACATAGATTACATTTTCAATTGAGATTATTGAGTTGAGATATTTGTTCCTTGATATATTTAGAAAGTATATTGGTTGATGTTTGAATTTGAAAGTTGGTTCTACTTAATCACATAAACTTCACTATAAACACAAATGGAAAAACATAAACTTCACTAGAAACACAAATGGAAAAACATAAACTTCACTAAAAATACTGGAGTGGAGTACAAATTACAATGTCAACAGAACCAGTTTTGGTTGATTCATTATCATGTTGTACTATGTGGCATGGGATTGTATTAATAGCTGGTTATAGCCGATTAGTCATATGATCCATTCAAGTGATGCACTTTCCCATCTACCTATCTACTAGTATGATCTATTTCTGAGTTCAATCCATACTAGTTGTTTGAGAAGCAAAAATTTGTAGAGTTTTCAGCACAATTCTCTATTTAGAATAATTTTATCCTATGGAATGGAGCACAATCACATTACAGTACTACTATCAATACACATGCTATCCAAATCTAGATAACTATGAATACGAGGTAGTAGGAAATTTCTTTTTCCAGAGTATACCTTTTACATTTGATATTTCTTTCCCTCCTGATTTCAACCTCACTGATAATCATTGATTCCACTCTATAGTTATCCACCCACATATCTTACTTGGCTTAAATATTCCTATGAAATTACTTTTTGAAAGCTAACGTCAGATGATTGTTTGATTTATCATGGTACAAGTTATTAATCTGGAGCAGAAAACTAATTTCCCATAGAGGAAGCATTAATGTTAGTGGCTTGTACGGGCCACTAGCGTACTAAAACAATGAATTCTAGCCTCTCTAGTTCGTTTTGTGGTCCATTGTTCTTTTTTTCTAGCCAAAAAAAATGCATGCCTATGTTTTGGAGGAACACAAATAGCTAAATGTAATCTATTCTTCTTCTCAGATTATAAACAACTGGAATGCGTTTGATTCAGGTAGAATTTCCATTCATATAAAATCATCGAATGAGCGCCTGCCAATATCTCTAGTGGCTCATATTACATCTAGGTTATAGTTACATATATGTTGTCACTGTAGGTCATGATACCACACAGAACTAGGCCAGCCCATGCATACTAATAGAATGGTCAAGTCACCATATAATTTTTTAGCTTTTACTACTAAATAATTGATTGACAAGTATCTGGATAGGTTGGGATCAACTATAAAGTAACAAATACTTGCCTACCTTGGCATGGACTTGCTCAAGTTATATGTGGTTGACTTCTTTTTGTGACTCTAGATTTCAAACAGAGCACTTCTCTAAGACATGTTATTATGGCTTTTCTCTATAGATCTCAGTTCCCCATCCTAAGAAAAGTCCTTTTGTTTATACAATGAAAGAATGCAACTAGTTTACTTTCTATAGTTGAACATTGTGTTTCCTTAACCTCCTGAGTCCAATGAATTGTGTACTTGAAGCCTTTGAAGTAAGTGTTATCAAATAGTATTTTGCTCTTTTTTTTCAAAAGACTATGGATATGGGGCTCTAGGGGGAACGATGTGGGGCCGAAGGGTGGGGGATCTAGGAGGAAAGATGCGGAGGACATGAGGTAAGTGAGAATAGAGAAGATGATGAGCAAGACTCATATTGTTCTCATTGTTCTAACATTTTTATTGACTTGTTCATGCATAAGCTTTACCAGCCGCTACATACATTAATATCTTCCTACCACTTTTCTTGTTTAGTAGAAGATTCATGTAGTCTTCTACTATTGTTGATGTCCTGCTGACTATATATTGTTGATTTTGTCTGGCTTTTTAATATGGATGTATAGAGCTGGGTTGGAATTCAGTCGGGTACTTGGACTTGTATGGAAACACAAGCCAAAAAACTCTATCTATGAACATCCCTGAGAAGTCCACATTTTCTAGTTCCAGGTTCCCATGTTTTAAAATTCACAGTATAGGTGTAGGGTTTTCCCTTGTAGGCAGCCCAGGAGACACAGTTTTACCTGTAGGATTGGGCCCCTAGGAGAACTGTCTATGGCTTTAAGGGAGGACATGCTATAATTATCGGGGAAGTATATATAACTCACCCCAGACTTTGTCTACCATTACAAAAACTAGGTTAGTTTAGACACTCATGTTCATTTTGATTCTTGTTTGAAAACATCATTGTCATCGCCTATCATGGGGTTATACCTTGATGCCTTAAGATCAAGTGGCTATCCATCTTTATACATGTTATTCATTCATATTATCTTTACATGCACATACACTTGTACATGTGGAGGATAGCAAATGTTTAAATTTTGTGTTCATGTATTCAAACTGTTCTTCTTTTCCTGTGTATTGCTTTTAATACCATGAGATAAATAACCAAAGTTGTATCATTTATATTCAGTTAACTTGCAATCTAATCTACCATGACATTGTTTCCATGATATTAACCTCTAGGACTGAACAATATTTATTGGTATAGAAGGTTTGGTTGGCTCAAGCTCCTCATATTTTTGTTGTAGTTGATGTATCATACAAGGGATATGATAAATGCATCATTTCAATTATTGAACTTTGGGTCTCTTAATTTGAGTTGATAATGATCATTAGTTTTCTGTCCTTCTAAAGGTTGTGACTTTTGTTGTGGTGGGAGTCAGTTCTGTAGCCCTTTCATGAACATGGAGAGTCAATGTCTTTATATGAAGCTCCTTCAATATGATATCTCTCTAATGAAGGTTTTTCAAACTCTGTCCTGGAATATCTTCTGATTTTTGGATCTTTTACTAAGATGGCCAAGTGTTGAGTTCTTTTTTGGTGATTTCCTCTCTAATTATATTTTGTCTGTCTCCTATTCAGATCTATTCTCAATCATTGCTCCAACTGAAGCTCTGCCTATGCTCGTTTCCATCTAAGTGTTCTGAATAATGGAAATATTCATGTTGGCTTCACATTCTAGCCTACCTCTATGATTATGTAAAGAATGTAAATGTTGGCCTTAAGAATCAAAAGAATAAGTTAATGTGAATAAAGGTAAAGGTTCTTATTTCCATTTTATAAATGAGGCATCCTTTATAAATTATAATATGGATATCAACATCAATAAGTCCATGTGATAGGACATTTTTAGGGAGATGGAGATGCTCAATGTGGAAAAGCTTCAACAATATATGTAGATACAAACCAATTGTCTCTTCAATCGATATCAACACCAAAATTGAGGGGAGATCTAGGACCGAAAATTACCCCCACCATGTTGATACTGGCACTAGCTAAGAAGGTAGTATTAGAGTTCTAATATGAATTGGTCTTCCACCTAAATAAATCTGAGGTTTTTCCTTCTCTAATGATCTTATCCCGTCTTTACTTTCTTCTCAAATCTATGGATTTGTTATCATTCTATTAGAATGAAGTGCAAGTGAGAATCTAATTCACTAGCAATTCAAGCTATGAGTAATTGAGATGATTTCATATTGTTTAGCATCTACATTTGTGACCTTCATGTGTTATCATATCATCTGAAGCTTTGTGATTGCTTGCTCTTAATGACATCTCTTTGTAAGTTTAATCCCCATACTACTACTCCTTTAAGTGCTTCTAAAGAATCATCAAAGTTTGATTCAACGATTCAATGCCTAGCAATGTGGAAGTGTCAAGATGATGCCATTTTTAACACTTGTATACCCAACCATGTCATAGTTGAAGCTGCTTTCAGTAATGGGTTCCCTTGAATATTAATGGTCAATGAAAATTCCTCCCAAATCTCCCCATCCCAAACCAAGATGTGGTACTCACTAAGTACCTCCATATGCTTTTGGCTCTAGGAAGCCAGAGTCTGATGCTACCCTGATCTTAAGAGAATGGTTTTGTTTCCATGCAATTTTTAGAGTCCAAACTAGTGGGGCATAGGACTTCTTTGAAGTTTGAATTATTGTATATACTTATGTTCATTTTCCATTGATTTCTCTCTGTATTCGGTACATGAATGTTTTGTTACTTAACCTAGTATCTGGTACAAGTTATTACCTTGGTTTCTTACACAAGCTCTTGTATATTGCGATCGAGAAGTGAAATAAGCGCACTATTTAGTCATTCATGTGACTTGGCCTTGTTCTTTTTTTAGAACACATGTTACTCTTGTATTATAAGAAGATGCTAGGTTCACTGTAGTTGTGGTAGTCAATTGACAACCTACATTATAAGTATATTGAACTTTTGTTTCTTGATCTAGTAAATATGGACCTCTTGGCTCTAGTATCCTATAGTTGTAGAAATTAAAGAGTTCTCATGTCAAACATATGTGCACTCTCCTTAATTGGATGCATATACCACTGCTGCTTATTGGAATCCTATCAAAGAATTTATTTTGTTTCAAGAGAAGTATGAAAGCCTTAATATAACCTTAAAATAGAAGTTTGTAGAAAGTATAATAGACTCAGATGCATGGAACAATCTGCATGAATCAATTTCAATGAAGAATGATTTTCCATGCCGCTGATCCCCTATTCCAACCATTACAGATAGTCAATGTTTCTCTCATGGCCACATGAATTATTGGGAATCATCTCTACAGTGGAGGGTAAGCAAAGAGTTTATCACTCGATGTCCCACTCTCTTTATTTCACAATCACATACAACTAGATGAAAATCTATGATCCTAGCTAACTTGCAGGATGATTGTAGGATGTCGAATCAGTTGCTTGCAACTGCCATAACAAGACGTAAACAATGTTGTTTCTTCTAGAGACAATATCACTGCTTGGTGAGCTACTAGGACATGGATCTCAGTGTCAAGTCTCTTTCACATGGCATTTTCAGGGAGCTAGATACACTTAGTGAGGAATATGTTTGGTACATATGAATAATGGTACGTCATTTGTGTTGAGGTGAACACGTTGGTGTAAGATTGATGAGGTTCGTATGCCAAATGCATCATGTATTCTTTTTATATTTATGTATTCATTGTATTGTATAGATTGCATACTCACTTTTCCTTGTTTTGAATTTGTTTAATCTTATAGGTCAAATTATTCTATTTTCTTCAGTGTCTAGGGTCATCAAACCTTGTCGGTGTCCTATTTCTGATTGGAAAGATTGAAGGATACATGTGGTGAATGTGATCTACCTTTAGATGGCCTAAGATATTTGTTCTCTGGCTTGAAGATGTTTTATCTCTATTTTTGGATTTAGTGTTAATATGGTCTGATGATATAAAAATGGAACCTGATCCTACGGGTGCCGATCTAATTACAACTGTGACGTCTGTTGCCAAACATCAATTAAGATTAATGCGGAAGTGGTCGTTAGCAGCGGAATTACTAAAAATCACTAAAAATTAAAACTTTTAATAAAGAGATCCATAAGCTAAAAAACTCTTTCATAAGGAACCAAAGCATTTAAAATACATTTTGGTTTACTAGTACATCTCTTGTACCAATTCTTCTCGAGAGTTACAAGCATCAACTGCCCAGTTAAACTGTACATAGGCAATATAAAAATCTCGAGGCATCAAGCCAAAATCTCAGATCAACATTAAACTATCTACTAACTCCTAGGACCTGAGAGTACAGAGACGGCACATAGGACTCTCTATTTATAGGACATGACAACCAGTGTTTCCACCTGAGGATTCACTATTGTCCTTGGTTCTGCTGTTGTTGCTGCTATTCTTCACCCAATGTAGGGTTTCTTCCTCTTCCTCGACGTCTACCTAAAAAGTTGGATCCCACGGGGGTGAGACAATTGAAAATTGTTCCAGCGAGAGGTATAACTCTCCGCCAGAAACATTATTATTGCAGATAATAGAATAAAAATTGAGCAGAAGAATCATAAGTATTCAATAGCAGCTAAATTATTGACTAAACAATTTAGAGCAGTATTCTCTATTCAAGTCATTTCATCTATATCTTCATAGAGCAGTATGTCATTTATTTAATAAGGAATATGAAGAACATGTATAGCATTTAGCCAACTAAGACATACTAAGCAATGTATCATCAACCATTGATTCTCATATTTCATCCCTAAGCCCTGAGCAGATGAGGTATACCACTCATACTCCAACTAACCATTGTGAAATCGAAATCGGTACCATACATAGGTCAATAGAAGAGCCAGATTTCCATGACCTCATCTTCCTCAGTCAATGTGAGGACTAAATGCAGGACATCTTATGTCTCTGCTAAATAGCTTTCCAGGGTATACTGGCAACTTCTCTATCATAGTTATAGTGGCATGTTGTACTCTCTTCGCAATCGAGAGATATTATATTTATCTCACATCGATCCGGCATTAAGATCATCGCGAGATTAATGATACATCCATCCCGATCTTCAAGAGATTAGTGATACATCCATCTCGGCATAAATAATGAAGGATTGAGAGATTTAATGTTTACCTCACATCAATTCCTTCATTAGGGCGTAAGGATATTCATGCCCATAACCCCCACATACTCAAAAGTATGCCCTCCAGGAGTTCCCGTAGGAAAACCTATTTCACCAACATCAAACTACTGACGATGATGGATCTATGGTCAGGGCTCTACATGATACCATTTCACTTGATTAATTAAGTACATTACAATATTCTTTTAGCATCAAACATGTTTTTCAAACATAAAACATTGTAACAGTTGCTACAAAGAATGAGTATTATTTCTATCAAGTTCTTTTCAAAGCTTTATTAGACTTTGGGATCTCAATCGCTTATCACATCAGGGTATTCTCATCCCTTATCATCTTATCATCATGATTATGAAACATGGGTGTTCAAACCCTTAATTCATCTAGACACTTGTTACCACTTTATCAGGTAACTTAATGCCTTCAGGTCATTTGATCATTGTAAACATAATAATTGCAGTGTAGGTATTTCACATGGCTCTTAAATCCCAATAATATCTCTTATTACCTCTCACTAGGAAACACAACATATTATGGCTCACAAGGCCCATAAAGGAAATTCAATAGTAAAGCATCATAGCTCATACTTGGCTATGTCCACCATCTCATGAAACCTGCATAATTAGAGCACATGATAACAATTAAATCAATTACAAATCAGCACTATGCATTGTAAGAGTATCATCACTATTTCCTTCTTTGAGCTAAGATTTCCCAATTTATGTCAATTAGGAATACTTAATCTTATTACCCGGATTTGGGTCATGATTATCATCATATTGCCCAAAATTAGGATTTCATACATTACAACCCAAGATTAGGGCTCCACATATCTTTATCCTATATCAGTATAGGATTTCATATCAAAGTGTCACATACCAGAACATAGTATCACCTTGAATCAGGTTTTACATCTCATTATTGCATTAAGGTTTCATTTTGACCTTAACCTTATCTAGAGTTTCACATGACATCACCCTCACTTTAGGGTTGCGTATAGCTTCACCCTTGATTAGGGTTTCTCATAACGTCATCCTCAATTAGGGTTTACTATTCACATTCAATCAAGGTTTATTATTAAAATACCCTGAATTAGGGTTTCTCATATCATTACCCTAAATTAGGGTCATATCATTACCATAGATTAGGGTTTCACCTATCATTGCCCTCAATTAGGGTTAGGGTACATTAAACTTTTTAATTAGGGTTTATTATTTCTTTATCAAGGATCATACCCTAATTACACATTCTATCATGTTGGAAGTGTTGAGACTTAACCACTACATGATTATCATTCATGTAGAAAGTTCTCTCTCTCTTATCCTTTATATGATGATATTTACTTCATACCTGATTATATTAGGTTAACTCTACTTGATTAGAGAGCTGACACATGTATTGTGTCATTACTTCCATAATCATCCATGATTAATCATTCAAGAGATAATAATCACCCTATCTTATTAAGGGTACAATTACTATAATCACCCTTGGATTACATCATGTAATGATCAATTAAACAATTGAACTTTAATCACCTTAAGTGTCCATACGGTTTTGATTAATTACTTCTCAAACGGTCTTGGTCACTTAGACGCCAAATGGTCTTGACCAACCAGACCTCAAACGGTCTTGCTTGAAATACCTCCAAATGGTCTAAGACCGTTTAGACCTCCAAACGGTCTTGATCAACACTTGAAACTGTTTAGCAAAGTAGGTTCTTGAAACCGTTTGACAAATTAGGTGCTTGAAACCGTTTGACAAATTAGGTGCTTGAAACCGTTTGAGTCTCAATCGGTTTGGGATCGTTTGGTCCCAAACGGTCTCAACGGTCTTTAGACCGTTTGGACTCAAATGGTATTGAGACCATTTGGTCCAAACCTCCTCAAAACCGATTGGACCAAAAATGGTCTCAACCACTCATATTAGTTTAGGGTTCCCAAGATTAATTCCTTCATCAATTGAATCCATGTAATTACTCACCAAGTGAACCTAAGCACCATACTTCAATTGAGATTAATGAATCATCTTTCAATTGATTCAACCTTCAATTGATCATCAATTAGGGTTTTGAACCCAATTGAATTAGGGTTGAAATCGATGAACCTTCAATATTAGTCATTGTGGAACTAATTGCTTTGAAATCATTGGACCATCATTAAAATTGGGCATGACCTGACCTCAAACGGTCTTGAGGTCATTTGGATGACCTCCAAACAGTCTTGAGGTCATTTGGACAACCTCCAAATGGTCTTGAGAATGTTTGCCCCATCCATCATTAAAATTTGTTAAGTTCAAATAGGGTTTGCATCATTGGGTTACTCATCAAACTAGCTATTGATTGCATTACAATATGATATCTTTGAATCTTCAACTTCTTCACCATACTCAACCCTAGACCTCCAAACGGTCTTGGTTGACCTCCAAATGGTCTTGAGAGCGTTTGGGTGATCTCCAAACAGTCTTGAGACCGTTTAGGTTAATCAACCCAAAGAATTAAATTAATCAATTGCAAAATCAGCACTCAACCCGATTAGGGTTTCTAATTAGATGATTGTCCATACATTGATTCAATCAATTGGAACTATTAGATCCTCATCCAACAAGTACTAGGGTCCTGACCTCAAATGGTCAACCCATCCAAATGGTCAACCATCCTAAATGGTTTGGGGTTCAAGGCTCTAAACGGTTTGCAAACCGTTTAGTCTCCAAATAGTTTGGTGAAACAGTTTGGACCAAGATCTTCAAAACCATTTGCAAGGGAAACTTGTTGGATTGCATTCCAAAGATGATGTCATCATCATATACCTTCATTCATTCAAAAGCTATTGCTGTTTTCATGGTAATTACAACAATGGATCAAGGGAATTTCAAATAGAACAAAACGTTCAACAAAATAATGGAGAATAGAATGCAATAACAACGTTTAAGTGTTTGAATTATATAACCCGCCTCCAATTGAGCTTCAAATCTTGGAGATTCACATCAACAATGGTGTAGGAAGCTTGTGAAACTCTCTCAAGGCTCTCCCTTAATCTTTGGAGTGAAAAGATTGGCTAGGATTGAAGATGGAGTGAAATAGAGAAGAAATCATGCATTGTTTTGTGATTTCCACAATGAAATCGAGGTGAAAGAAGATCAAGAAGCTTACCAACAGGTTGGGGGTCGTCCTCCAGCTGCTCCTAGCTCCCTTGGTCAGTTTACAAGCAAAGAGAGGAAGTGGGTTCGAAAAAGCCTTTGATTTGGGTTGTAAAAGGTGTTTTTATAAGAGAATCAATGAGAGAGAAAATGCCTTATAAAATTCTTTTAATTCCAAAATTAGTGTCACCTCTTCACCCTCAATTCCTTGGCCACGAAGACATCTTCTCCCACTTGCAAAACTTCTTCATTATCCAAGAATTAAAAGAAAAGGAATTAAGCACCTTAAACATATTATACTAATATCCCCTTTTTAGTGGATATTACTTTTTATTAACTTAATGTGAGTGGGCTTTCCACTCACTCAAGATATTTTCGTGCCTTTGCAAGGAACAAGCTCGTCCAACCCTTTTGCAAATTCATCCCTCACCTTTTGGTTGAAGGGTTCTTCAATTAATATATTTCTTTTTGCATTAAATTGAAATAAAGTTCCTTTTATTCTTAAATCTTGATTATTTTAATATCAAGATTCTCGCTCCTCCAAAATAATTCAAATGAGGTGCCCCTCCCATTTTTGTTTCTCTACTGGATGCCAAGAAACATGGGGGACCCTCTAAAAGTGGTATTTTGCATATTGAACCCTAGGTTTTGGGTAAATTACACATTACACCAAAACTAGGTTTTAATGCACAAGGATTGCTCAACAAGCTTTATCTTGGTGCTCAAGCTTGTGGAAACCATACCACTACATCATTCTCATTCTTATGATGCTTAAACATCTAAGAAACATCTTATCATGTACAATTTACAAGTTAACCCCTCAACTTGGGTAATTTGAACTTTAGTCCAAAACTAACAAAACAATGTTTCAACATTATTCAATAAGGACTAAAATTGAAATATAAGTTCCTCTTGAGCCTTAATTACTTTCCAAGAAATATGAAAAAACATCTAATCAAAATTATTAAGAAAAACATCTAGGGTTAGAGCATAACCCAGGTCAGGGATGTTACGAATTATCCACCCCTTACAAGGATTTTGTCCCCAAAATCATCAACAAAAACATTTGACAGAAAAGAGTAGGGTATTTCCTCCTCATTTATTCCTCTAGTTCCCATGTAGCTTCTTCAATGCCACGGTGATTCCAGAGGACTTTTACAAGACAAATATCTTTCTTTTTCAGCTTTTTAATTCTTTTATCAAGGATCGTCACAGGTCCTTCAACATATGATATATCATTATTTAATTCTACCTCCATAGGTTGTAGAACTAATTCTGTGTCAGGGTGACACTTCCTCAACATAGAGATGTGGAACACTGGATGTAACTTATGAAACTCAGGTGGTAACTCCATCTTATAAGCTACCTTTCCAATCCGTTCAATGATTGGATAAGGCCCCATAAATCTAGGAGTTAACTTTCCCTTCCTTCCAAATCTAAGGACTCATTTCCAGGGTGAAACCTTGAGGTAAACTCTGTCTCCAACTTGGAATTCTAAAGGTCTTCGTCGTTTTTCGGCGTATGATTTCTACCTATCCTGTGCAGTCTTTAACTATTGTTGTATTACTTTAATCTTCTCAGTTGTCTACAGCACAAGCTCAGGACCCAACAGTTGATTTTCTCCTGTTTCATACCAACATAAAGGAGATCTACATCGTCTACCATATAATGCTTCATATGGTGCCATGTCAATATTGTGCTGATAGCTATTATTGTAAGCAAATTTTATCAAGCTCGGGTGTAGATCCCAACTTCCTACAAATTGAAGGACACATGACCTAAGCAAGTCCTCCAAAGTTTGTATGGTCCTTTCAGATTGTCCATTTGTATGAGGGTGAAAGGTTGTACTGAACCTTAACTGTGTACCCAAAGCTTTATGAAGTTATTCCCAAAAGCGACTCATGAACTGGGGACCTCTATCAGAAATGATAGTAGTTGGAACCCCGTACAACCGCACTATCTCATCTACATATAACTGTGCCAGCTTCTCAACAGTGTAGGGTGTTTTGACAGGTAAGAAATGTGCTGTCTTTATCAACCTGTCAACTATCACCCATATGGAATCATGACCTTTGGCTGTTCTAGGCAGACCAACCACAAAGTCCATGGTGACATGATCCCATTTCCACTATGGTATGGTCAAAGGGGATGTTCAGATTTAACTTGCTGACACACCGAACACCGCATAACAAACTCAACTACATCTTTCTTCAATCCAGGCCACCAATACATATCTTTTAAGTTATGATACATCTTGGTGCTCCCTGGATGCATAGCATACATTGAAGAATGAGCTTCTTCCAGAACTAACTTTCTCAAGTCATTGGCATCAGGTACTACCATCCTACCATGGTAACAGACTACCTGACCCTCTGACTCATGAAAGCCATCTCATTTCTCACTACCATATTCTGTCCTAATCTGCTGAACGACAACATCAGCTTGTTGGGCTTCTTTAATTTGTTGTCTCAGAGTTGATTTTATGTGCATCTCAGCTAACAACCCAGCTAACAATGATACTTTAAACTGTACATTGTTTTGCCTCAAGGTGATAAACATATCCCTCTTAGAGCACACTAAATAATTCAACTGTGCTTTATCTAAGGTTGGTGTTGCTAATTTTCTACTTAGTGCATCATCAACCACATTAGCCTTCCCTGGATGATAATCAATTGTACAATCGTAGTCCTTGATTAACTCCATCTAGTGGTGTTGCCTCATGTTTAGCTCATGTTGAGAAAAGATATACTTTAGGTTCTTATGGTCTGTGAAAATCTAGAATGTCTCCAGATCATCAAAGAATGGACCACAACAGCTAGCTCTAAATCATGTGTTGGATAATTCTCCTCGTGTTTCTTAAGCTGTCGAGAAGCGAAAGAAATCACTTGCTTATACTGCATCAACACACATCCTAGACCGGTCTTAGATGCATCACAGAAAACTATATACCCCTCCCCTTGTTCAGGTAACACCAGCACAGGTGCACTTGTCAATCTTTCTTTCAATATTTGGAAAGAATGTTGACACTAGTCATTCCAGACAAAAGGAACCTCCTTTATGGTCAACTTGGTTAGGGGTAAAGCTATAGAACTGAAGTTCTTAATGAACCTCCTATAATAGCATGCCAACCCTAGGAAATTGTGTATCTCCATTGGTTTTTTCGACTGTTCCCATTGCAAGACAGATTCTACCTTCTTAGGATCAACATGAATACTTGAAGCAGATATTACGTGTCAACGGAAAGAAACATCTGGTAACCAAAACTCACATTTGCTAAACTTAGCATACAACTTATGCTCACTTAGCAAAGTCAAAGCCTGACGGAGGTGTTGCTCATGCTGTTGAGCATCTCTACTGTATATCAAGATGTCATCTATAAAGACGACTACACACTGATCAAGAAAAGGTCGAAAGATTCTATTCATGAGTTCCATGAATGCAGCTGGTGCATTAGTAAGTCCAAATGACATAACTATGAACTCATAGTGACCATACCTTGTCCTAAAGGCAGATTTAGGTATGTCACTCTACTTGATATGCAACCGATGATATCCTGATCTCAAATCTATCTTAGAAAAGATAGTTGCACCACGCAACTCATCAAATAAGTCATCAATCCTTGGCAAGGGATACTTATTTTTTATAGTTACTTTATTTAACTGTCTATAATCAATGCATAACTGCATCGATCCGTCCTTCTTCTTAACAAAGAGTACCGGAGCACCCCAGGGTGAAGTGCTCAGTCAGATTAAGCCTTCCTCAAGCAACTCCTGAAGTTGCTTCTTTAGCTCTACCATCTCAGCAGGCACCATCCTATACGGTGTTTGTGCTATAGGATGCATGCCCGAAATTATATTAATCTCAATATCAATCTCTCGGGGTGGAGGTACACCTGGAAGTTCTTCAGGGAACACATCCTTGAATTCCCTGACTACCATAACTTCAGAAGGATTATAACTCTCCTTGACACAAGACAAGTTAGAAGAATCTTTTTGTCTCCTTGAAAGATCCATGTGTCACTATCATCTGTGAACACAGCCTGCTTGGACTCACAATCCAAGACAACCTTGTACTTTTCTAAAGTGTCCATCCCAAGAATTATATCAAACCCATGCATCTCAAGTGTTATAAGGTCCACTTGAATGCGATGTTTAGAAAAGAAAAGAGTGCAGGGAGAACACACCCCCACAACACAGCAGATCCCATCAAAGGAGTTTCTAACTTCAAACTCCCTACCCTATAACCAATTGTCATATTACAGTAAAAAATCACTCTTTTAGTGATGAAAGAATGTGTAGCACCCGGATCAATTAAAAAAGATACGATGCAGGATGTAGACATATCAGAATAAAATAGTTCCATCTGACCTGTCACAACCCTAGGGTTGACTACTGCATCAGGCTGATTCATCGCATAGAATCTCGCCGTCACCTGCAGTTGATTCGGTGCTCGATTACTGGGTGCCGACGATCCATCTTGGGACGCTTGTCCATGTCCTCTTGCGCCACTTGGAAACGGTCGCCTCTGAGAGCCTTGCTGACTCTACCTCTGAGGTTGAGTCACACTTACTTCTCTGGCTCGACAATCCTTCATCAGATGCCCCGTCTTTCCACATATGAAACAACCTTTGTTCCCTGGCTGTGGTCTGGATGATCATGTTACTGATATTGATACTGCACTGTGGGCTCCTTCTAGTGGTAAGCTACGGCCTCTACCCCTATTTGACGTCCATTGTGTCTGGGTATTAAACCTTAGTGGTGCTATTGGTGCAGAAAACCTCGGTTTCTTAAAACTTTTGGACCCTTGTCCATGAAACTGAGTATACACCTTCTTGCTCTTAGTATGTCGCTTCTTAGTCACAGACCTCTCTATGCGTCTGACAGACTCCACAAAAATAGAAAACATCTCTCTGTTCTCTAAAGAAGACACATGAGTGGTCAAATCGGCGTTCAACCCCTTCTCAAAATGTCAAATCCTTTCTTCATCGGTAGCTACCATATGCGGACAGAACCGCAGAAGCTCCATGAACTTAGCCTCATACTCGCTAACATTCATTGGTCCTTGCCTTAATCTCTCAAACTGAGAGATCTTCTCATCCAGGAACGTCTTAGGAAAGTATCTATTGATGAATTCTCGTCGAAATACTTCCCATATGATCTCTACACCTTGCATCTTGCCTTCTTCTATGGTCCACCAATGACCAGCACTCCCTTTAAGAATGTACACTACATGTCTATCCTTCTCAGTTTCTGGGATGTTAAGGATTCTAATGGCCTTCTCTAGTTTAGTCAGCCACACGTCTGCATCTGCTGGGTCAGCTGTTCCAGCATATTCTGTGGCTCCAACCCGACGAAGTCGTTCAAATGTCTTGCCGGCTGCCTGTCCTTCATGGTGGGTAGGTGCCCTAGGTGCAGGTAGTGGCATCCTATATGTCATATGATTCATGGCTGCCATAAACTGTCCAAACATGGCTTGGAAGGCTGGGTTTCCCATATCAGCTTGATTCAACTAGGGTTGTTCAGGTATGGGCTCCTCCCTATCATGGTCTCTTACACCTCCTCTTGGTGCAGCAACGCTGCTCTCAACAGCATGTTCATCATGTGATCCCGACATCTTTAGTTTTTCTTCTCCTCCTATATGAGTAGAAGATACTATCAAATAAACTGGAAGATACTAGAACAGACTCAACAACCTTAATCCTATGTCTCTGTACACTCAGCAAACCTAGAGCTATGATACCACTAAACTGTGATGTATGTTGTCAAACATCGATTAAGATTAATGTGGAAGTGGTCGTTAGCAGCGGAATTACTGAAAATCACTAAAAATTAAAACTTGTTACAAAGAGATCCATAAACTGAAAAACTCTTTCATAAGGAACCAAAGCATTTCAAATACATTCTGGTTTACTAGTACGTCTCTTGTACCAATTCTTCTCGAGAGTTACAAGCATCAACTGCCCTGTTAAACTGTACATAGGAAATATCAAAATCTCGAGGCATCAAGCCAAAATCTCAGATCAACATTAAACTATCTACTGACTCCTAGGACCTGAGAGTACATAGACGACACATAGGACTCTCTATTTACATGACATGACAACCAGTGTTTCCACCTGGGGATTCACTGTTGTCCTTGGTTCTACTGCTGTTGCTACTGTTCTTCACCCACTGTAGGGTTTCTGTCTCCGCCAGAAACATTATTATTGTAGATAATAGAATAAAAACTGAGCAGAAGAATCATAAGTATTCAACAACAGCTAAATTATTGACTAAACAATTTAGAGCAGTATTCTCTATTCAAGTCATTTCAGCTATATCTTGATATAGCAATATGTCATTTATTTAATAAGGAATATGAAGAACATGTATAGCATTTAGACAACTAAGACATACTAAGCAATGTATCATCAACCATTAATTCTCATATTTCAACCCTAAGCAAATACGCTACACGGATGATTACATTTTACAAACATACTTAAGCCCTGAGGAGATGAGGTAGACCGCTCATACTCCAACCGACCATTGCAAAATCAAAATTAGTACCATACATAGGTCAATAGAAGAGCTGGATTTCCACGACCTCATCTTCCTCAGTCAGTGTGAGGACCAAATGTAGGACATCTTGTGTCTCTGCTAAATAGATTTTCAGGGTATACTGGCAACTTTGATATTAGAGTTACAGTGGCATGTTGTATTCTCTTCGCAATCGAGAGATATTATATTTATCTCACATCGATCCAACATTAAGTTCATTGGAAGATTAATGATACATCCATCTTGATCTTCGGGAGATTAGTGATACATCCATCCCGGCATAAATAATGAAGGATTAAGATATTTAATGTTTACCTCACATCAATTCCTTCATTAGGGCATAAGGATATTCACGCCCATAACCCCCACATACTCAAAAGTATGCCCTCCAGGAGTTCCCGTAGGAAAACTTATTTCACGATCATCAAAATACTAACGATGATGGATGTATGGTCAGGGCTCTACATGATACCATTTTACTTGATTAATTAAGTACACTACAATATTCTTTTAGCAACAAACATGTTTTTCAAACATAAAACATTGTAACAGTTACTACAAAGAACGAGTACTATATCTATCAAGTTCTTTTCAAAGATTTATTAGACTTTGGGATCTCAATCCCTTATCACATTAGGGTATTCTCATCCCTTATCATCTTATCATCAAGATTATGAAACATGTGTGTTCAAACCCTTAATTCATCTAGACACTTGTTACCACTTTATCATGTAACTTAATGCCTTCAGGTCGTCTGATCATTGTAAACATAATAATTGCAGTGTAGGTATTTTACATGGCTCTTAAAGCCCAATAATATCTCTTGTTACCTCTCACTAGGCAACACAACATATTATGGCTCACAAGGCCCATAAAGAAAATTCAATAGTAAAGCATCATAGCTCATACCTGGCTATGTCCACCATCTCATGAAACCTGCATAATTAGTGCACATGATAACAATTAAATCAATTACAAATCAACACTATGCATTGTAAGAGTATCATCACTATTTCCTTATTTGAGCTAAGATTTCCCAATTTATGTCAGTTAGGAATACTTAATCTCATTACCCAGATTTGGGTCATGATTATCATCATATTGCCCAAATTTAGGGTTTCATACATTACAACCCAAGATTAGGGATCCACATATCTTTATCCTATATCAGTATAGGATTTCATATCAAAGTGTCACATACCAGAACATAGTATCACCTTGAATCAGGTTTTACATCTCATTATTGCATTAAGGTTTCATTTTGACCTTAACCTTATCTAGAGTTTCACATGACATCACCCTCACTTTAGGGTTTCGTATAGCTTCACCCTTGATTAGGGTTTCTCATAACGTCATCCTCAATTATGGTTTACTATTCACATTTAATCAAGGTTTATTATTAAAATACCCTGAATTAGGGTTTCTCATATCATTACCCTTAATTAGGGTCATATCATTACCATAGATTAGGGCTTCACCTATCATTGCCCTCAATTAGGGTTAGGGTACATTAACCTTCTTAATTAGGGTTTATGATCTCTTTATCAAGGATCATACCCTAATTACACATTCTATCATGTTGGAAGTTTTGAGACTTAATCACTACATGATTATCATTCATGTAGAAAGTTCTCTCTCTCTTATCCTTTATATGATGATATGTACTTCAGACCTAATTAGATTAGGTTAACTCTACTTGATTGGAGAGCTGACACATGTATTGTGTCATTACTTCCATAATCATCCAGGATTAATCATTCAAGAGATACTAAGCACCCTATCTTATTAAGGGTACAATTACTATAATCACCCTTGGATTACATCATGTAATGATCAATTAAACAATTGACCTTTAATCACCTTAAGTGTCCATACGGTTTTGATTAATTACTTCTGAAACGGTCTTGGTCACTTAGACCCCAAACGATCTTGACCAACCAGACCTCAAACGGTCTTGCTTGAAATACCTCCAAACGGTCTAAGACCATTTAGACCTCCAAACGGTCTTGATCAACACTTGAAACCGTTTAGCAAAGTAGGTGCTTGAAATCGTTTGACAAATTAGGTGCTTGAAACCATTTGACAAATTAGGTGCTTGAAACCGTTTGACAAATTAGGTGCTTGAAACCGTTTGAGTCTCAATCAGTTTGGGATCATTTGGAACCAAATGGTCTTGAGACTGTTTGGTCCCAAACGGTCTTGAGACCGTTTGGTCCAAACCTCCTCAAAACCGATTGGACCAAAAATGGTCTCAACCACTCATATTAGTTTAGGGTTCCCAAGATTAATTCCTTCATCAATTGAATCCATGTAATTACTCACCAAGTGAACCTAAGCACCATACTTCAATTGAGATTAATGAATCATCTTTCAATTGATTCAACCTTCAATTGATCATCAATTAGGGTTTTGAACCCAATTGAATTAGGGTTGAAATCGATGAACCTTCAATATTAGTCATTGTGGAACTAATTGCTTTGAAATCATTGGACCATCATTAAAATTGGGCATGACCTTACTTCAAACGGTCTTGAGGTCATTTGGACAACCTACAAATGGTCTTCAGAATGTTTGCCCCATCCATCATTAAAATTTGTTAAGTTCAAAAAGGGTTTGCATCATTGGGTTACTCATCAAACTAGCTATTGATTGCATTACAATTTGATATCTTTGAATCTTCAACTTCTTCACCATACTCAACCCTAGACCTCCAAACGGTCTTGGTTGACCTCCAAATGGTCTTGAGACCGTTTGGGTGATCTCCAAATGGTCTTGAGGCCGTTTGGGTTAATCAACCCAAAGAATTAAATTAATCAATTGCAAAATCAGCACTCAACCCGATTAGGGTTTCTAATTAGATGATTGTCCATACATTGATTCAATCAATTGGAACTATTAGATCCTCATCCGAAAAGTACTAGGGTCCTGAACTTAAACGGTCAACCCATCCAAATGGTCAACCATCCTAAACGGTTTGGGGTTCAAGGCTCTAAACGGTTTGCAAACCGTTTAGTCTCCTAACGGTTTCGTGAAACCGTTTGGACCAAGATCTTCAAAACTTTTTGCAAGGGAAACTTGTTGGATTGCGTGCCCAAGATGATGTCATCATCATCTAACTTCATCCATTCAAAAGATATTGCCATTTTAATGGTAATTATAACAATGGATCAAGGGAATTTCAAATAGAACAAAATGTTCAACAAAATAATGGAAAGTTGAATGCAATAACAACGTTTAAGGGTTTGAGTTATATAACCCGCCTCCAATTGAGCTTCAGATCTTGGAGCTTCACATCAAAAATTGTGGAGGAAGCTTTTGCAACTCTCCCAAGGCTTGCCCTTATGCTTTGGAGTGAAAAGATTGGCTAGGATTGAAGATGGAGTGAAATAGAGAAGAAATCATGCATTATTTTGTGATTTCCACCATGAAATCGAGGTGAAAGAAGATCAAGAAGCTTACCAACAGGTTGGGGGTCTTCATCCAGCTGATCCTAGCTCCCTTGGTCGGTTTGCAAGCAAAGAGAGGATGTGGGTTAAAAAAAGCCTTTGATTTGGGTTGTAAAATGTGCTTTTATAAGAAAACCAATGAGAGAGAAAATGCCTAATAAAATTATTTTAATTCCAAAAATAGTGCCACCTCTTCCCCCTCAATTCCTTGGCCACGAAGCCAAATTCTCCCACTTGAAAAACTTCTTCATTATGCAAGAATTAAAAGAAAACGAATTAAGCACCTTAAACATATTATACTAATATCCTGTTTTTAGTGGTTATTACTTTTTATTAACTTAATGTGAGTGGGATTTCCACTCACTCAAGATATTTTCGTGCCTTTGCAAGGCACAGGCTCGTCCAACCCTTTTGCAAATTCATCCATCACCTTTTGGTTGAAGGATTCTTCAATTAATATATTTCTTTTTGCATTAAATTGAAATAAAGTTTCTTTTATGCTTAAATCTTGATTATTCTAATATCAAGATTCTCTCTCCTAAAAAATAATTCAAATGAGGCAGCCCTCCCATTTTATTTTCTCTACGTGATGCCAAGAAACATGGGGCCCCCTCTAAAAGTGGTATTTTGCATATTGAACTCTAGGTTTTGGGTAAATTGCACATTACACCAAAACTAGGTTTTAATGCACAAGGATTGCTCAGCAAGCTTTATCTTCGTGCTCAAGCTTGTGGAAACCATACCACTGCATCATTCTCATTCTTATGATTCTTCAACATCTAAGAAGGCATCTTATCATGTACAATTTGCAAGTTAACCCCTCAACTTGGGTAATTTGCACTTTAGTCCAAAACTAACAAAACAATGTTTCAACATTATTCAAAAAGGACTAAAATTGAAATATAAGTTCCTCTTGAGCCTTAATTACTTCCAAAGAAATATGAACAAGCATTTAATCAACATTATTAAGCAAAACATCTAGGGTTAGAGCATAACCCATGTCAGGGATGTTACAACAACTACATTAAGATTTTGATTTCAAGCATGAAAAAGTTTTGAGAGGTAGAGTACAATGTGGGGTGGAACTTTGAGAGTAATGGAAACTTATATTCTCATGGGGGTCAATGTATACAAACATCTTTTTCCATGTTGCAAAACCGGGGTAAGATTTATGTCCTCCCCATGTGTACTCATTGTTTCAATGTACGTAAATGCAAGTATGACTATTGACACCATAACCATAACTTGATCTGAATATATATTGATTTTTTCTTCCATTCTAGAAATACTTTTGTATTGACAATTTAATGATTGGATACATAATCGAACTACAAATACATGCATGTATAGTATGTGATGTCTCTAACTACACACTAACTACAATTACAAGTGTAGTAAGTGTAATTTTTTACTGTACATGAACTACATATAAAATTGTAACAAACGTCATTTCCCCCTACATATCATAGCTACAAATACAATTATTGTCATCTATTTAACTACAATATCAACTACACTTTTATGTGTAAGGAATTTTTTTTACCTACAATTAAGGTTACATATGAATTTGTAGCTAGATGAATATCTAATTACAATCTTGAAAAATGTAGCAAAAACAATTAGCGATATGGGTATTATCTTCATATTCTAAATGTAAGGATGAATGTAGCTAAAGCTTTTAGCTAAAAAAATTGGGGTTTTTGCTACAATCTTTTTTTGTAGTTAAAGACCATTTTTTTTGTAGTGTTTGTAGTTAGATCAAATTTGGATCATATCTAGGTTAAGGTGATATGAACATAAAGAAACCATTTTAAATGATTTAGTGAGCTAGATCTAGGACCTACCAAAGAGGATCGATGCT